>JAFMSR010000016.1:7426556-8166323 GCA_022818135.1 Saxidomus purpurata
TACATCATTTCTTTAAGAACAGAATCAATAATCAACTGAATTCTTTGAGACACTTTTTTGGTTAAATAAAAATAATACTCGATATTTGAAAAGTGAAAATCACCAATAATACTCCATTTCAAAATAGGGTGAAATATCATCACTTTAGCAACTGAAAACTTGCGCCCCGAGTTGTATGCACAGAGTAGTGCGAACTGAAAATAATCTTTTAAAGGCGTTTTTACTATTTCCTATATGTAAATAGAGCAAAAATTATCGCAACTGGAGAACTTCCTCAAACTTGGTATATTGACCGAGAACCAAATCTGAAAAAAAAAAAAATGAAGTGAAAATCATAGGTCACCGGCCTTGATCTTGAATTGTCTGCCCTTGAACACAGCATTTTGTTGTACACGTATTTTCTGATTTTCAAGGATAGATAATTCAAAATCAATGCAGGTGACCTGTGATTTTTATTTCATATTTCTTTTTCAGATTTGATTCTCAGTCAACATTACCAAGTTTGAAGAAATTCTCCAGTTATGGAAATTTTTGCCCTAAATACATGTAGGAAATGGTAGCCTTTAACTGGGTACTGGCACACTTAATAATATCTTAAACATTTAATATGGACTGGTTCTAAACAGCCAAGGACAGTTATAAAATCCTGACAGAAAGATGGAAAATCTTTAAACAAGTCTAAGAGCAAATTATTTATAAATTGCATTTTTCATAATTCATCAAAAATTTTCATTTCAAGAATTAAACTGTATAAAAAATTAAAATATAAGATCAGGTAACGTTAACAAGAAGAAACTTCCAACTGATTTAACCTTGAACAGAAAAATCTTGGATTTCTGTGTCATAAGTTTTAATTGATACAAACTACAGAATAGCAATACTTTTCTTACAAAGTCCAAGTGAGGTAATATTTGGCAAAAATTATAATGCTAGTGGCATACATTCCTCAATATTCTGATAAATATAACCAGTGTAATTATTATACCAGTCAACCCATATTACAAGTCTGTGCTTTAGGTCTTGTGACTGACCTTCACCTTTTACTGCTGACCTCAAACTTCTTTTATGAGATATTGATCAAAAAGAACAATTTTAAAGTAATTCAGAGCATAAAAGGTGAACAAAAATTGGACTAAAAACCTGCCAACAGACCAATCTTAAAATTTTTGGCAAAGGGACAAGAAACACACACATATTATTGTTTGGCCTTACATATACGCAAAACCAAGGTCTTTCAATACTATTTGGCAAAACACTGATCAGAAATACATATACAGTTGACTCTCGTTATCTCGAAATTCAAGGGACCAGACCTTTTACTTCGAGATAAACGAAGTTCGAGGTAAGAAGAGGGGCTTTTAGTTGTTGTTTTTTGGACGTATATGGACGAATAGTGCACAAAATTCCCTGTTTTCAAGACAGACAACTATTTGTATTTATTTTATTGATGCAAATTTTCCCTGAAAACATTGGAACCCAAATTCAATTTTAATTACATTTTATTTTTGCATATACACAAACAGCCCTTAGTAATAAATATCAAGCACATCTACAAACTTGTATCGGCCCGAGCGAAAACAGAAGTACGCGTCGGGCAAAAGTGAAACTAGCGTTTCTTGAACTGGAAGTCAGAACATTCGTATAATCTTAACATTAGAACAGCAACTAACTATAAAACAAAATATTCACAGACTGATAAATTTGTTCAGAAATCATCTTTTTTTATAAAACCCAATCACTGTTATCATTTAACATCTCAAATAAATTAAGTCTTTAAAGTAATTACCGCATTTTTCAGCATTAATTACACGTAGTCAATGGCAATTAAAGTAAATCCATGAAAAACAAACAACATTCATTACGACACATGTGAATTGGCATGACAACGTCTCACCCTTGCTTTGACCTGCCGCACATTTGATCCGTCGGCGACTTTCGCACTTCGACTTAACGAGTTGACATTACATTGGAATTTGTTTGACGGGACCAAAAAATCCCTTCGACACATCTGGAGTCTCGATATGTCAAATTTTGTCTTAAAAGGAGTTAAAGTACATAGATAAAGAAGGAAATTTGACGGGACTTTCTTAGAATTTCTTCGACTTAAACGGAAATTCGAGGTAAGCGGGTTCGAGATACTGAGAGTTAACTGTATTTATTATTCAAACATGGCTCCATACACAAAGAAGGATTATATGTGTTGTAAATTATGCAAGGAGCATTTTGATGCATCAACACAATGTTGTCATGAATGTTAAGAATGTATCAGCTTAGAAAACTACATGTACCTGTTGCATTTATTTGTAGCATCTGCTCATGTTAGAATTAAACTACAGTAAACTTTGTTTATAACAAAATATAGTAAAACTCCAGATATAACGTACAAACTTTCTGGGCCCCGACGTTTTTCCCTTCTTTAGTTAATATGAAAATGCCATATGGATATAATGTACTCCAGACATAAAGAACAAATTTAAAAGCTCTCTAGATGTTCGTTATATACAGACTACCGTAATAGTATATCTTAATTATATAGTAAAATGCACCAAAGGAAAAGTGAACAAATATCAGCATATGGCACATATACGTATCTTGCTGTATGTACTGTACTGTATATTATACATAGATTATAGTGTATAACATAACCAAATAGCACATACTTACACATTTACATGTAAGCATCCTAAAATCTTCTACCTCTTTATACCATGTTATACAGTGTGGCACTGTGGCGTAGGGATACAACATTGTACTCCTAACCCAGAAGTCAAGGGTTCGAATCCTGGCAGCGACACTTGACAACAATCCCTTCTTTTTTTTTACTGACAAACAGACTGACTGAATTGGTTTTCAATTTCATCTGAAACAACCTAAATGATATTAAAGCGATAATTTGTAAGACCTGTTCCCATAGTGGTACTTCTTCTCCATCTTAATTTACAATATCTTCGATATGTACAGAGTGGATCCTAAACAGCTGAGTTCCCTCATTACACACAATTTGACAATCTTCAAAATGTAACACCACTCGCTGTTGACTAGTTTATTTGTTTACATAGATATACAGTTTTCAAATTCAAACATTAAATCATCAATCATTCCTTAATGCTGGACTGTGTCTAGGTTTCAAGTACTTTCACAGCACTAGTTCTCTTTCTGGTGGAAGAGGTGAAAAATACCAGTCTACATGTTCCTTGTTAACACCTTCAAGTGTGGCTGGATTCCATTTTGGATTTTGATCCTTGTCTTTTAAAACTGAAAGTTAAAAAGATGAAAATAAACAAACATAACAGTTTTGAAATTTGCATTTGAACCTTACATGTGAAGCCGCCTTTGTGCGCCACCGGTTTGGTAATTCCTGGGTTTGATCCCCACCAGAGCCCAAGTAGTGGTAGTGTACTTAGGTAAAAAACCCAGATAATACCACATTGCCCCTCTCTCTTCAACGTTGATTCCATCTGGAGTTAGTCTTGACAGCCATTACTATAAGTTGTAAGAACTTGTTACCCAATCGAGATTAAATAAATAAGTTTAAATTAAACAAGATCTTAAATTCTACACGAGTCAGTGACATCTGAATAAGTTACCACGAGGAAAACCAATGTACCTGCTCTAACACCTTCATAGAAGTCTTTATCTTCTATACATCTCTGACTCAGTCTGTATTCCACTTGTAAGTCATCCTGTAATGTCCTTGAACTTCCCTCATTCAACAATCGCAATGTTATCTTCATGGAGACTGGAGACTACAACACATATACAGTACTCTTTGACTAGATACAAAAAGGAATCAATAATTTGATAAACATGTACACTACTGTGATAATGTAACTTCGTAAGTTATTGGTAACTTACAGGCCCATTGGGCAGAGGGTGTTCTTATCTTACTTACAAGAAACTCAGTACATGTATGTTAAGATACCCAAGACCTTGACCTTTTACATTTGACTCTAAAATCAGTATGTTAATCTACTGACCACAGAATGACCATCTATGAAGTTATTTTACCAAATGCCACAACGTTCTCTGTGTACAGAGTATAAATAGTTTAAAATAGCAGTCCCTATGACATTGACCTTTGACTTACTCAAGCAAAGGTCAATAGCGATCATTTTTGGATCAAAACCACTTGAGGACATATTGGACCAAGGTTGATACTCTAGTCCCTTTGACATTGACCATTGCTTTCAATATCAATACTGTTCACTTAATTATCTGAGGCCAAATGCC
The DNA here is from genome assembly GCA_022818135.1 of Saxidomus purpurata. Classification (NCBI taxonomy): domain Eukaryota; kingdom Metazoa; phylum Mollusca; class Bivalvia; order Venerida; family Veneridae; genus Saxidomus; species Saxidomus purpurata. The sequence goes on from JAFMSR010000016.1 coordinate 7,430,787, forward strand.
TAAATAAGTATTTGTATGTCACTGACTAGAACTTGTTTTAAATGTCCTGATTCACATGACCTTGACCATGAAATTCACACGACCTTGGCCTTTGACACATAAATGTTCAATAAATAGTCATAATGTATTGCCTAGATAAAAGATATTTCTTTAAACTTATAAACTGACTCAATTTTGAACTACACTAGCATCTACTGCTGCTTGCAGGTCAAGAGTTAAACCAATAGACAATCTATGGACAGACCATTTTCTTAAGTGTATTAAACTGCGTTGTTGCCCATTCTGATCCAGCATTCTCAAGCTTCTGCATGATTTCTTCAACTGTTTCCCCTTCAAATAATCTGTTAATCTCCTCCATATGTTCTCTCAACACAAAGTCATTGTCTGGTACATCTGTACTCTGAAAATACCAGTAGACATAAACATCAGTAAAGTATGATCGAAGACGGGAAATGCTTCTTCGACATTCTATAAATAATCTCTACAGCGTGTAACTAAGCATTGATCTGAAGTTTCTGGATGTTTGGTCTACCGCCAGACTGACCGACATGTGCAGACCAAAATACCGCTCCATCTTTGATGGGGGACATAATAATAATACTTTTGCACCAAGGTTGGATCGCTTTAAACTAGAGGTTTTTTTTAGGCAAAAACATATGTACCCCCTCACCCCCGCATATAACTTCACAATACCATCTAGGATATATATTGAAATGTTTGAAAAATTGTGCATGTAATACAATAACAAGAAAGTAGGTCATACGGTCAAAGTCAAACCATTAAGTCCTATAGGAGAAATAGTGCAAACATAGTAAAATCTGACAAATCAAGGGCAACAACTCCACTAAAAATCAATGAACCGGAACATGATATGCAAAGGTAGGCATGGTAATCATCACTAATGTGTAGTCTGACTGAACTGCATCCAGTTGTATAGGATAAATAGCCCAGACATCATAAAATTTGACAAATCAAGGGCAAAAATTCCACTACAAGTATGTGAACTGGAACATGGTGATAGCAAGTGTAGACATTGTACTGATCAACTGCATGTGCAGTTTGGTTGAAATGCAAAGAGTGGTATAGGAGTAATAGTAACAGTAAAATTAGACAAATAAAGGGCAATAACTCCAATTAAGGGCAATAACTCCACCTACAATAACTGAATCAGAAAATGTCGAAAATGTGCAATGCAATATGGGGGTGGGGGGTGGGAGACATAGTTAGCTTCTCTGCCTAGTAACACTGAAACAAAACTAATACTGTCACAATGAAATCAGAACTTACCTCGTGCTGGAATTTTTCTAGCACATGTGCAATATCTAGAGGTTCTGGGTCATGTAGTTTCAACAGGGATTCTTCTAATGCATGCATCTAAAACAAGATATAGCATCGCAAAATTAATATGACCGTGACAATGCATAATTTGACAAAGATCAAATTAAATACCTTTATACACTAACCATGTAGTCAAAATAGCACAGTGGTAAGGCATCACATCTGCACTGGAGGGTCCAGGGTTTGATCCCCACCACTGACACAACAGTAGTGTCCAGACACAATAATTGCCTCTCTCTCTCTTTTTGAAGTTGATTCCGTCCAGCCTGAATCTCGAGAGCACTTAATCTAAGTTGTAAGAACTTGTTTTGCAATCAAGAATAAATTATCAGTATAGAACCATTGACACCATCTTTTATTCCTTTCTCACTATCCCTGTAGTGTTAATCAGAGGGGAATCCGTTCTATAAAAGCTGATGGTGAATGTGATAATGACATAGGAGAAGGAAATCTACAATAGATTGCTTCTTGCACATCGGATTGGCATTTCTGGTGATTTTACTCATGCCAGAAAAATTGTTCCAGACGACTCTCATGAATTATTTGTGACTTAATGTGCAAGACTGTATGCAGAGCCTCGTACCCGCCAAAACAGTTACCCTCGGTGACAGATTTTTCAATCTGAACATCGTGCTCATGACAGAAACTATTATTTTCAGATATCAATTCATCAGTTTCTTACCTTATCTGACTGTACAAAATGTGTAGCTATTCCTGCTTTATGAACGTCCCTACCCTTCAACCTGAATCCAGTCAAGGCTAAATAAACCCCTAATCTGCCCCCTAATCTGGACATGAAGTATCCCCCTCCAACATCTGGGAACAAACCTGAAATAAAAACACATTCTCATGTCCAGTGTAGCATTGCAACATTACAAGATTTTTCACATAGACAGGTAAATAGTTTCTACAACAGAAACATCACTACATTTCAAAATTCTAAAATATAGTTTTCCATGCGAGTTTATTCTTCTTCATTTAGGTTGTTTATAGTCCTGGCTGACCCTGGGATTTCTCCCTGGGTGAACTTGCCAAGACCCCAGTATGACTCCCATGCATACTGGTAGCAAATAAAATTTGAAAAGTTAGGGAGTTTTGTTTTACCTGACTGCAATAACCTAGCCAGTTTTGTCCAAATAATTTATTAAGTTTATTTAGCCAAAAATTGTGTAAAATGCCAGTAGCAGAAGATAGGTGTGCGAGCATACAGACCAGACGCACGTTGCCAGCATAATTTGGTGCTTGAACCACTTTGCCTCTTGGTTTCTTTATTTGGTGCTACAATGCATTGTTGATGAAGGAAGAGAAGTTTTTGTGAAAAGACACAAAGTCCAAAGGTGTAAAAGAAAGTTACTATAAAAGACGGCCAAGTATTTAATGTATGATTCTATATAACCTTTAACTTATTGAAGAACTAAGTCTTACTTAACAATAATTGAAATATATAAAGATTTATAAATTCCGACAAGTCATAAGTGCAAAAATTTATGAAAAAAAATGTACAGTAATATTCCTATTACTTAATGTTTTCGAGACAGATCAACACTCAAGAGAACTGAATAAAAAGCACACAAGGACTCAACAACAGTGCACAAAGTAACCATGACAACACACAGGAAGTCTTATGACAATACCTATTCTACGGAATACATACCTATGGCAGTCTCTGGCATAGCAAATACCGTCCTCTCAGTGGCCACTCTGTATGTACCATGAACAGACAGGCCCACACCCTGCAAATATACATGTATTTTATCCATTTAATGATCCAAATAATAGAAAGGCAATTCTAGCTAAACATAGACTACCGCACTTTACATTATTTGATGTTTTTCGGTGGTTTATCGAAATATACAGTGGATAATGTATTGATAAACACACTGTTCATTTAGTGAAATTTATCAAACTTTTCTACTGGATTAACGTCAAAATGTATACCGAGTGTAATGAATGCTGGAAACCATACGATGTGGACGTGGTTAAAATGGCATCATGTGTGCTATGCTTTCTGGTGATGTTTCCTGTGATTTTCGACATTTTATTGAAACAAACTCAACAAAAGTAGAGTTTGAGACATAAAATAAACAGAAAAGTTGTTGGTATCTTGTAATATCACGATAATTTCACTTGTGAACACCAAAAGTAGTTATTTTCACTTATGGCTGTGCCACGCGTGAAAATATCACTTTTGGTGCCCACTCGATGGAATTATAACCATGATATTACACAGAAACCAAAAATTATCCTCTACTACATGTACATTGTAATTACTGTATCAATGGCTGTTTCGATTTATAACTCCCCAGAAGCCAGGATTTGAACATGTGCCGTACGGCAAACATCGCCTAGCATGCAAAGTATGAATGCCTCATATAAGGAGTGGTTTGATACAAGAAATCATTTTCACAATTTCATCTGTAAATTACACTTACCCCTCCCATGGTGATGCCATCTATGAATGCAATATATGGAATTTCATATGTACCTGGAAATATATAGTATAAATCAATAAATCAACAAAGACTATTCATGAGTAAATATGAAACGTTAATTCTAACATGACTCACAATTATGTCTCTATATACAAAGAGTAGAACAATTATGTATCAATTATACGCAATTATTGCGTATCAGTACTCCAAATCATTGTTTATTAAACGTTAAACACCACTGGAACGGATATTATTTCATAAATAAACAGTCTTTAAAGTTTGGTGAAATACAATACAGCAGTGGTTTCAAAAAGCAATTATTCTCAAGAAAAAAAGCTAGCAGATAATTCATGATCAAGACTGGTGACCTAAGATTTTTATTTAAAGATTTCTTATTTTTAAAAACTTGATTCAAGTCAAAATGCCAAGTTTGAAGAAATCCTACAAAAGGGAAAATTTTGGCCCTTTATATATACATGTATAGGAAACTGTAGTAAATCCAATTAGGCACCACAACCAATAAATGCTCAAAGTGTTGCACAAAATATTGATGCATTAAAACCTAAATAATATGTGTAAACTTAATCTTCGTCTATTTTACATAAAGTCAAATGTTAAAAGGCCACTTTTACCTATTTTGTTGTTGAGAATGTATTCTTCTTTGAAGAAATCTTTGGCCAGCTGACCTCCAAGCTTTCCTGACTCTGTAACAGCTGGGAACGAAAAACAGAAAATGCAACAGACATCCTTATTGTCATTCTTTATGACATGTCATTAAAACTGACGTTAAATGTAATATCACTTAACTTTCAGTCAATATTTTAAAAAAATTTGAATGTTTGAGTTATGAACATTTGGATGGGATTTACATGATTGTACAGTGGAAACTGTGATATGCACACAGTCTACAAAGGGAAAACCAAGTTGCAAGGTTCTGTCGTATAACAAATATACAAGATACTAAGATCTTCAATATACATGTACTGCAAATGGAACACGTCTATCTATGAGCACAACACTAGCAAACTGTCATATTTCTGGTATTTATCGCTAACTTTATTTTGTTATCATGGGGGTTGCAGGTTTGAATACCAGTCTGGTCACTGATGCATTTGCAGAGCTACCCTTGAATGAAACAGACTTGAGATTCACTCAGTAAGCTTAAGTCTCAGTTAGACTTTTATCACTTGATCCCTTGGTCACTTGAACTAAGCAGAAACGTGCCTCAAGCAGCCATTATTGGTGTAACCAATTTGCCATTTTTACATTTATTATAGCTGTATTAAGTGGCTACCAGCTTTAGTTTAGTTTATACTAATTTATTTTAGCTTGATTGTGAAGAAAGCTTGTAGCTTATCAAGTCACTCTCGAGTCCGCTTCCTGGAAAAACCAGTACTGGTGTCGTATGAGGAGGTATGGTGGTGACCCCAGTGGGGCCCGATTCCGCAACCTACTGGATGAGTGGCAGACACCTTAACCTCTACACCATCGCTCCCCTCTACAAGTTTTGAGTCGACATCTTTGATGTATCCCTTAACTGGATGCTTAAGACACGTTTAACTTGAAAAGCATAAAAAACAAACTAAACTCTTAAAACTAGAATGGAAATATTTATTAAAGGCTTGTTTTTATGTAACACAAGGTGACAAAGTATTATTTTCACATTTCTCAGAATTGAAATTGAAATAAGAATTTACCAATAATATCTCCCCCAGCACAGAAAGACCTGTCCCCTGTTCCTTTCATAATCACCATTGTCATGTGTGGATCATTTTCCCAGGCCTAAAAATAAAATAGTCAGATTGGTTACCATGGTTACTGTTACAGAAATATACATGTAAATTAATATTTTCTCAAACAAGTCCTTCACGTGAGACATTTCACCTTTACCATGCTTATTTTCTAGTTTCAATTAATTGTTCAAAGGAATGCTCTATGAAAATCGGATGACTGAGTAGCCAATAGTATGATTACACTGCATGGATGTGCAAGCTGATCATGATCTGCACTGGTCACAAAGGCAGAATCTCAATCACTTGCCACTACCCCTACTAGCACTGCAGGTTGTTGTCTAATGCCCGTTCCAACCTTGGTCAGTTTAACAGGTGGACAGTTTACCTAACAATCGTTCCTGGGTAGAACCAGTACTAGACTCAAATCCTCCGTATGAAACTGCCAACTTTCTCAAAGAAAGAGACATGGTCGGTAGCAGGGCACAAACCCATGGCCCTCGATATATGAAAGGTTACAGTGATATCAAGTCAGCTACTCTAACCACTCGGCCACGGAGGCGGTACTTAAAAGTATCCTGCTCCAGGTGAGGCATAGCCATCAAACTTAATTACATCACACAATACTCAAAATCTGGCAGAAGCAAGCTACGATAAACGATTGATACAATCCTAAAATAAAAATACTTCTACAGTAACCTACAGTCATTTGTGGCATGATTTTTCTGATCATGTTCAAGTTGAGGGCATTCAGAGCTTTAGGTCTGTTTAATGAAATCAATCCTTTTGTGTTGATCTTCTGTATCAAGACCTCATCATCTATACTGGAGGATGTTGTATATGGGGCTGCCATTCTCTGAAATATAGTCTAGGTTCTAATTTTTCTTTCATTATGTTTACATTACAATTCTAAGCTTGGCTATGCAAAGCATTTTCAGTCTCTAAAAATACAAAGTTAAATCAATGTAGCTTGAAAAAACGTATGTGAGCACTTTTCATTTAAGGACTGCCAAGCCGATTCAATGCAATGTAGGTGCTAGCTTAAAATTCAACTTCAGAAGGCTCTACAATCACAAAAACAGTTTGACCCATTTCAAAGATTTACCTTTCTTTATTGTCAAACCTATCATGTTGGCTGCCCTGTTCAACTATTTGATCTATAAAAGGACGCTGTAAGAAATTGTCAAAAGCTGAAGTTAATCATGTTAACTTCGATGAAAATCTTTATTGAACGGCTACAGTACAGATGTCAAAATCAGGCAAGAAAGTAATGCCAGCCACAGTAAATGGCAGCAAATTGTATCACATTGTAGATGACTGCCTATAATGTGAGAAACCTCATTTACCCGGTACTCTTAATACAGTAAGAGTGAAACATCAAAAAAATCATTTTACCACATGTTTGAAGACAACGCCTAATCTTCGTAATGGTCTGTACAGCATTTCTTCTTCTGTTTTGGCACCTTGGTCTAATGAAAATAAAAATCTGGTAACTCCTCAGTTGAATTTTTTCAATATTGCAGGGATGTGGTCAAATAAATTTGTAGATTTTGAATCTTTAAAAATCTTTAAATTACATCACAATGAAAATACAACATTCTTACGTACTGGGATAAAATAATCCATTTAAATTGGTATGAAAAATAGAAATATATAAATATGTTTACCAACGTTCTTGTTCATATGATGCTGTGTCATTTTTGCATTCAAATTATTTTTGTCATAATGAAAAAAACTACAGTCAAATTAATAACATTATATTTACATTAACTCTTCACTTTATAACATGAACTTTTGAGTTTAGCTGCCTAAGTAAACAGGCAAACTGTTCTGTCTAGCTTTAGCAGCCTAAGCCAGTTCAGCCTAAGCAGCTAAGTGTTGTACGTTTATCTCCGCATTATCTCTGTCAAGCCTCGGTGTCATGTCAAAATCTAGATTTCCCAGGTTAGTTTATACATCAAGGTATACCCCTGATAGACATACAACGGTCTGCATTAATGATATTTACCTTTAGAACGCGTTATCTAGCCCAATTGAACGAATTTCGTTCAGTCCAAGGGTAATCAACCGGAAGTAGCTCTCCTCTAAGGAAAACAAATAAATCACATTTGTTTACAAATGGCGGAAGCTGTGAAATTTTTTGAAGAGACGGCAGAACCAGCAAATTTTGCTCAAAACAAGATACAAATAGAAAGATTCGTTTCTAAACACAATGAAGCAGAAACACCAGTGGTCTTGGTCACGGTAAATAGTACTGTCTTGACGAAATAATTAGTTGTCCCTGACTTATCCGAAAAAATCCCGGTCAAAAACTATTCCAAAAATTGGCCTATCTATCTTGTTATACTGCCTCACACCTCTCACGAGTATTATGGGCAGGGTGCACGCCGGGTGTTAATAAAAGATAAAACTACTGCAAGATAGCTCCCACAGTCAAGAGAAACAAGATGGTTAAAACTGTTAAAAACAGTAAAGAATAAAAGGGTTAAAAACAACTGTTGTACGATTAATAATTGATTTGGGCCACTGCCTGCTTGAATGATTCAAGATCAGGCAGAATCGCAATGTGCGTGGGTAATCTATTCCACAGGACTGTGGTATGGGGAAAAAAAGAGTACTTAAAGAAGTCTGAGTTTACATGGGTTTGGCGGAGACTAAAGGGGTGCATATGTCTTGTTAACCTGTTTGGGACTTCTAGGTAACTGGGCAGGGAGATTGCTACAAGATTGTAGTATATTTTGTAAAACATAACCAATTTGGAGGCTTGACGCCTGTTCTCAAGGGTGCTCCATCCAAGGGTGTTCTGCAGGTCTGTCACACTGGTATCTCTGGAATAATCATTTTTTACCCATCTGATTGTGCGTCGCTGGACCATCTCCAGCTTGTGAATATTAACCTGGGTGTGTGGTGACCATACAGATGATGCATACTCTAGTTGTGGTCTGACTAATGTTTTGTAAGAGAGTGATTTGATATTTTCATGTTTTGTTTTGATGTTACGTTTGAGAAAGCCTAGTGTTCTGTTTGCATTTTTAATTATTCTTGAGATGTGTGTATTCCAGCTGAGATCTTGGCTGATGTCTACACCAAGGTATTTTGCTTCCTTAACTGGTGAGAGTGTTTGACCATGAAGCTTATATGGGAACTGGATAGGTTTTCTACTACGTGTGATATGGAGGACCTGGCATTTACTAGGGTTAAATTCCATGTCCCACAGTTTTTCCCATGTTTCTAGTTTAGAGAGATTATTTTGTAACCTTTGACAATCAGAGAGGCAAGTAACTGCAAGGTAAACGGCAGTATCATCAGCAAAAAGTCGCACCTGGGAGGTAACCGTGTCAGGGAGATCATTTATATAGAGTAGGAACAACAGAGGTCCTAGGACAGAGCCCTGGGGGACCCCAGATGTAACAGGGACTTGATCAGACATGCAACCGTTAACCACTACTGACTGAGATCTACCTATTAAAAAGGACTGGATCCAAGACACAGTTTGACTGGAGACACCATGCTCTTGGAGTTTAAGTAATAATTTGAGATGGTTGACTTTGTCGAAGGCTTTACTAAAATCAAGTAGGACAAGGTTGGTCTGTTCACCTGAGGAAAGGTTTTTGGATATTTTATCAACTAGCTCAATGAGCTGAGTCTCACAGGACCGTCTTTCACGGAACCCATGTTGCAGCTCATAGAGTATGTTGTGTTTTGAGAGATGTGTGGATAGGCTAGATGCAATTATGTGTTCTAGGAGTTTACATAGAATACAAGTTAGCGATATGGGTCTGTAGTTAGCAGGGTCCCAGTATCACCTTTTTTGAATAGTGGAGCGACATTTGCCTTCGTCCAAACGGATGGGAGTTGACCAGTGTTAAGGGATCTTTTAAAGATTAGTGATACTATGTCAAGGATCTCATGGCGGAGCTCCTTCAAGACAATGGGCTTAATCATATCTGGGCCAGCAGCCTTATCCACTTTCAGGTTTTGGAGTAATTTCAGGACGCCGTTGAGGTCAATTTCAATGTTCTGTATCTTCAAATTAGTCTTTTTGGGTAGTGTTCCTAACAATTCCTCAATATCAAATTGAAACAAATAGACTGAATACAATACACTTGACCGAGTCAAAATAATTCAGTGTCAATGTCTTGAACAAATTCTATAACGCGGAGGGAGACTCGCTGATACTGCCCATACAAAAATAACACAATTTCTTGACTCGTGTATAATTAGTTGGACTACACTTAGACCTATACTTGAATGGATCAATTTTTTATCAGGTTGGTTCTCGGCCTTCTGCAGATGCAGTATCTTGCAGGGTACTTCTATTATCACATGTAGCTGCTTCTTTAATGTCTCACAGGTAGATGTGATAAACAAGTTGTCTCAATTAGTCAAAATATGGACTTCAAGGCAGATCCATGTGAAATATTTAAAGTCCCAGGATCACTTTGAATTTAGTTACTGATGTAGTAAAATAAATTTAGTGATATGAAGGTGATAGAACCATGTTCTATTCACTCTAAAACAATTTTGACATAAGCCTTTAATTATGTTCAAGTCGCTTCTTCACGAAAACAAGAGTTGCAAGAAAGTCTTTCTTATTTTTTGCAATGTTGTTGAAACATTATACTACGCCAACGGTAGCCATTGATCAGATGCTTAACAAAATTTAGCTAATTAACAAGGATCTTGTTTTTGTTTTTCAGTCTGGTGGTACAACAGTGCCGCTTGAAGGGAACACAGTACGGTTTATTGATAATTTCAGCATCGGTACAAGAGGCTCAGCATCTGCAGAGTATCCTTTATTTTACTTTTGGAATCTTCATGTACAATTCTAATGCATACTTGTGTTAAAAGTCACAATGATTGATACTACAGTATTGCTTTTAAATATATAGATTTTTCATTGATGCCCAGGGCATTTTTAAGTTCTATATCAGGGGCCGGTATAGAGTGTCTTCCCCAACTAAAATTTATTTAAAATCATGCAGTTTTCTCCAAACTGTGACTTTACACGGGGATTTTAGTGTCCCCTTTAGTTAATTATCACTTCAACTTTCCCCAAATTGAGGGGCTAGGGCACCTTCCCCAAACTTGGAAAATATGCCCAGATGCCTTGTCTTGATCAATTTTATGTCACTTTTCAAAAAATGTATATTACTAAGCTTATTTTTGGTTAAACTTTTAGCCAAGTTTAACTTCTTTTGAAATATTTGAAAACATACAAGAGTGCTGTGTACATAGGATGTTTGTTAACTTGTTTTAATATCATGATTACCGGTAGTCCATGTTAGTTATGCCAGGTCATTTACTAGTACTAAGTGAAAAACTTGTATTGTGAAATTTAAGATAATATGAATTAATTAATATACATGAAGGATCTGTGACATAGTGGTAGAGAATCAGACTCCAGACTCCATGGTCAGGATCCCATTAAAATTAGCGGCATTTGTAAACCTAAAAAATCCTCCTTTGGTCAGACTTCGATACAACGAAGCAGCTGTCAAAAGTATAGTTGATATAAATTGTAAGTCTACACTATGATTATGTAATAAATTCTTTTTAACTAAAAATATTATCCAGTCTGTAATAAAAAATGATCCTTTACTGTGTGAACAGATACTTTCTAGAGCATGGCTACGCTGTTATATTTCTACATCGGCATCGATCTTTGCAACCTTATACACGTCATCTTCCACAGTCAAAACTACTGGACGTACTGGAGGTACAAAATGCTGATGATGGCCAAAGGTTATGTGGTATGTGTAACCATCTAATTATTTTTATTCTGCCTCTTTGGATTTATAATAAGCCTTGTGAAGTTTGCTTAGCACAATAATAGTTGTCAGTATTTAAGCTCCTAGGTCACATGTTTGCTTTGTGTTCATAAGCTACTACATTACTAGTGAAGTGTTTTTGAATCAATATCTGATTAGAAAGACAGGTTTATATTTAGATATCTTGATGTTATTTTGTATCATCACGAGCATGTAAATGTTTCTTAAACAGAAAAAGTGTAGTTTATTAAAATAAATGTCCAGATGCCAGCAGAAATGACAGAGTAATTGTTCTTTAATTTCTTAAAATTTGAGAAAAACAATTTGAATGTCTAATTCTATAATTTTTGTTTTCTTTTTGTTTTCTTCAACACTAGACAGTATTTATAGCAACGTTTTTCTGGTTCCCTTAGTTCCTGAATACAAGCCGAGTACAAAAATGTAAAAAGAGTGTATAAGTACCGAAGTGAGACATAAAATTTGCTCCTGTTGGAAATTTGCAAATCTATATCTTGTTAGTTCTAAACAGTGCCCTTGGGTAAAATGCTTTACAAAGATTCTTTTTATCATTTCAGTCAAAGCTGAAAGTACTGCAAAGTTGCTAGATGTTATTCAGAAATACCAGTCGGTTCAAAAAGAAGGGAGATTACTCTTGGTAGAGTTTACATCTCTGGTAGATTACCTCCACTTGCTGAGGGCTTGTTCACTTATTATGTCCACTTTAGGAAATAAGGCATTTCTGTACCTAGCAGCAGCTGTATCTGACTTCTACATTCCAAAAAATAAAATGGTAAGATACATTTATTGGAGAAGAACAGTAGGTTTAAATCTATATGACTTTTCAAAATGGCTGCCAAAATTTTAAGAAAGAAATTTATCAAATTACCAAAGTTACAACCAAAATATATGAATCTGTATCACAGTTATATTGGTATTAATAAGTTAGTGTAAATTTTGACTACACTGGGTGAAAAAATGAAAATCCTGTACCATATAGCAACATGAACTATAGCTGTGCAAAGTAAGAATGCCTTATGCCACTCTGCCACGGCAACAACATTACAAATTCAGTACTGTTTTGGACTACACGCAGCTTTCATACAGTAAAGACCACCCGATATTAAGACCACCCTCAATAATAAGACCAAACATTTCCGAACCAAATCACCAATTTTATAGTGAAACGGTCTCAATAAAAAGACCATTTCGATATTAAGACCACTTTATGTCAGTCTGATGAGTGGTTTTATCACTGGAACTTTACTGTGCTGTCTTACCTGCCTTAATTAGCCTGTGTTTCATCTCTTCAACAGCCACTACACAAAATTCAGTCATCGAACGGTCCTCTGCAACTGTCGTTGGAGCTGGTTCCCAAAATGATGGAAGCATTAGTAAAACATTGGATCACATCAGCATTTGTTGTATCTTTTAAGGTAACTAGTACAAAGTTTGGCTTTGAAAATTACTTTTATCAAAATGCTGCAGTGTTCATATTTCTGATAACTCTCTCAATATCAGTTTGTGGAGCCGCCGTGGCGCAGTGGTAGTGCATTCGCCTCAGGATCGAAGGGCCCTGGGTTCGATCCCTACCATAGCCATGTCGGTAGTGTCCTTAGGCAAGACACAAATAATTCCACATTGGCTCTCTCTCTTCGAAGTTGATTCCATCTGGAATGAGTCTTGTGAGCGATTAATCTAAGTCGTAAGAACCTGTTCAAGAATAACTAAATTACTACATTTATATATCAAGTTTACTGAAGGAGGTATTTGATTGCATGGTAAGTCAAGCTCAGAAGAGCACTAATGGACATTTGCAAACCTTCGAAATTTTCTTGTTACAAACTCAAGCTTTTTGTTGACATCAGGAATTGAATTTGTCGACTATTCAGGGAAAAAAGTTATTGTTTGCAAGTTACTAGCAAGTATTTAGTATTGGACAATGCGACGTCCTTTTGATTGTTTTGTGTAAACTTCTTTGAATAAATCCTAAATTTATAAATATCGAAACTTTAATTGTATAACTTAAGTCATAAATATTTGTTGGACGATTTCCATTGTTAAATTTCAAGAGTTGCAAAAAGTGACAGCAAATCATTTCTATTAGTGGCTTGTAAATATATTAGTATTTCAAAGGCTGGCACTGGCCCTTTTTTTCCATGTGGTGCTGTTTGCGTATCAATGACAATACCTATTCTTCTTTAGAAGTTGTTGCCAATTCAGTTTCTTTTGAGCCGATTTAACTTTTTTATAGTCAGTTTTGGCATTGGCTAATGCCAGAACTAGCCCTGATTTTAAAGACATTTCTGGGATTCTATATTCTAAATTTCAGTTAGAGACAGATCCGAACTTGCTTATCATGAAGGCGCAACAGTCGCTAGAGAAATACGAGCATCAGCTAGTCATAGGTAATATTCTCGATACGAGGAAACTAGAAGTTGTATTTGTCACCAATACTGATGAACAATGGATCAAGCTTGATGAAAGTGAAATAAGGAATGGGACAGAAATTGAATCTAAAATAGTTAAAAACTTAGTTGAAAGACATAGGCAGTTTTGTTGTGAATGACAGACTCGTAGATTTTAGCCATTTTGTTCAATATGTATATTTTTATATAGAGGGTCAACACAGTGTAGTGGTAAGTGTACAAATTAAAGAAGGGGAAAAAATATTTTATATTAAACATGGTGAAAATATATTGCTTGCTAGTGACATCATTATGTAAAAATATTCAAAAGGGGATACAAGGGTCATCTACATACATCAGCTAGAGCCTTCATTGGGGTTTAGGCTGTAAAAATCTGGCTGTGCTTATAAGTCAGTCTTGTCACACATATGTTACCCTTGTGTGGCTTAGAGTAGTCACTAATTTATCAGTTTTTTTGGGCAACCTTTTTTTAGGGTTCTGGTGGAAGCCAAGTGGTTAAAGAGTTCTTATTTTGTATCAATAACAGGCATGGGGTCAATTACATTGAAATGCAATTAATTAAATTACATTAAGAATATGCTCAGTTAAATTACAATTACCATTACACTGATTTATAAATGTCATTAATTAAATTACAATTACATCATAAATGTAATTGATTAAATTACAAATTACTTCTAGATTTTTATTTTATTTTTCAAAGTTTACATCAAATCACAGTGTTTTATTTGTGAACAAATCTAACATATTTATGCTGCATAATATCAACACATGTATACAATTTTAATCCTGTTTTCATGCAACGTCAGTAATTTTAAACAGTCACACACGTGTTAGAGTTACAAGTGTGCGTTGCATTTAATCATCATAAGTTTTTCAAACGTTTTGTCAGATAGTCTGCATCTGTCAGTTCTAAATGTTTTTCCAGCTACACTAAACATTCTTTTTACTGGGACAGATGTAGCTTGGACAGATAGTTATCTTTTCAGGAACTTCAAAATGTTTCAGAATATTTGTAAATGACATTTTTCATCTTCTACCTAGCTGACTGACCTGCCAAACAGTGAATTTGTTCTGAACCACACAGCCAATTACAATTACATTTTTCAATTACCCCATGTCAGATCAATAAGCCCTCTTTTCAAATGGTACAGGATTTAATCCTTGTTGTATTGTTTGGTGAGTTTTGCGCCCATTCCAACAGTATTTGGGTCACTTTAACAGGCAAGCAGTTTATCTGTCGTGCCTGTGTAGGACTGGTACTAGACTCGTTTCCTCTGTAAAAAGAAACTGCCAACTTTCTGAAATAAAGAGACATGTTGATAGCAGGGCTCGAACCTATGACCCTCAATCTATTAGAGGTTACAGTGATATTACGTCAGCTACTCTTACCACTTGACCACCGAAGAATACAATAAAATCCTTGTCCTTGATTTGAAAATTGATATCTTCTTGTTAGGGATGGAACTGGGGATAAATAAAGGGTCATCCAGATAGGTGTCATAATACATTGCAGACTTTTGGACCCTGTAATAAGGGTCGGGGGAGGGGAAACAAAGAAATTAAATTGTCACAAAAATTATCCTAGTGTTAACATTGCACTCAGTGCATAATTAAGGTTAGTTTGTGCAGCCATTGGTTTAGGGATGAGTATTTTTTGAACATCATCATCATCATTATCATCAGTGGACTTTTAAGGGCTATACAAAAGTCTTGAGCTTTGTTATCAAAATGCTTGTTGTATCTGTAACCAAGATTTCCTCGGCTTTTCTTCCTGTAATTAGGAAGGCAAGTGGAACATTGTTTTAATATATGGGTGCTGTTTTTGTTTTGCTGTTGGTTATTTATCGATATGTATAGAAGAATAAAATGTGAATGAATTTGTTTCAATTTTTTATTGAAACTTTAGTTTATACTAAATTGTTTAATCATGATTGCAAAGAGTTACCTCATATTAATCACTCTGAAGACCACACCAATGATGGAACCAATTGCTTATGAGAGAAAGCAAGCATTATTGTCATTCTTGGTACGAATCTGTTGATTTAGTCATTAACCAGCTCAAATATAGGCCCTATGCAACGAATTTGCCCACATACATGTATTTCTGATCAAGTGCCAAAATAACCGATATTCATTGGGATACAAAGTTTAAGAACATGTGTACTTACTGTACAGTGAACATGGGAGACCACAAGCAAGCCCTGCAGGCCATAACCAAAGACAAGTTCAAGCTTAAAGTATGGCCCTGATTTAGGCTTAGCATTTACAACAACTTGAAATAGGTAAGAGCTCAAAGCTTCACCCAAGACAAGTCTGAGCTCAAAGTACAATTGGAGATATTTTTGAGCTCAAAATTATTTTCTAAATAAAGTTTTAGATCAAAGAATGATGAGGTTAATTAGAGATGAGTTATCACCCAAGAAGTTTGAATTCCATGTAATACCTGAAAAAGTTTGAGCTCCATGTAATACATGAAATAAGTTTGAGCTCCAAGTATCACAGGAGGCAAGTCTGAGCTTTAAGCATTCAACCATCATCACCAAAAGTAAGTTTAAGCTCAAAAGTATAATCTAAGCAAGGATACACCCGAGATAAGTTCGAGCTCCTCGCATATCTTCAGATTAGTTTGAGTGCAAAGTACTATCCAAGACAAGTATAACCAAAGCATACTATGACCTCAAACAGATCAGAGATTACTTTGATTTCCATGCGTGACATACATGTTCTTTTTGCAATCTGGGCACTGAGCTGGTAGCATTTAATTTCAAAATTGTGTCGAGTTTAAATATACAATGCCCTTACTCGAGGTTCCTTCTGTTGGCAAAAATGAGGCTTCTTTTGTGGGCCAAAATGAGGCTCCTTTTATGGGCCAAAATAGATACTTCTTTAGTGAGTCAAAATGGAGGCTATTTTAATGGGCCAAAAATAGACCTCTAGATGTTTTATCAAATGCTCAAGTTTGACTACCCGGGTATATGTAATTTGAACATTAAAAATAAACGAGAATGCTATTGAATTCTTTTTATTTTTATTAGTAACTTTTAATCAATAAAACATCCAATCATATGTCACATTGTGGAATGATTTACAATATCACAGCATAAATTAAATACCAGTAATAATTCTTAAAACATTTAACAGGTAATAAAAATATTGTGAAAAGAAGTATGTACATCAGAGTACGTGGTGAAAAAAAGAACTGCCCATCACGCTTTTACTATAAGATTTGTTTGTAATGTCGTACTTTCAATGAGGATGTAAAATGAACCTAAAAATCTAAAAGAAGAGTAAAAATTTTTAAGTTAAAAGTTACAAACAAGAAGGCCATGTGACCCTATATCGCTCACCTGAGTACCATTACTCAAAGGATAAGAAATACAATGTAGATGAAAAGGTCACAATCAAAGTCAGCTGTAGACAATTTTGTGACGTGCTTGCAAAGCTTTTATCCCCCATGTGACCCAGTGACCCAGTTTAAACATTGACATAGAGTTTAACAAGACAAACTTTCTGCCCAATTTTCATGCTCGGGTGAGCTTGACAGACACAAAACTTACAAGTATACAGGAAATACCAGGAAATACCATAATTTTGAACAGTTTCAAATATTTGCGAAAACAGATCTCATACAAGTTAAATGTCAAATGATTTACAGTCACTGCAGAGAATCAAAACACTCTACTTATTATAAATATTAATGCTTGGTTCTGTAAAAGCCTATGAAGATCAATTAGTATCCGGCTTCTGTAAATTTGTGAGCAGACGGACTTTTTCATGAATTTCAGTCCCGGAAGGAGAATCCTCTAAAAGTCAATCTATGTGAAATGAACCTTTCACAAGATCGTTAAATTAGCAAAGTGGGAAATTCACCAAAATAGTGACAATTAAAGCATTGCAAATATTACCAAATTATTGTAGTTTATCCAGGAAGCAGACTCGGGAGTGACTTGATGAGCTTCAAGCTTTCTTCACAATCGAGGTAAAATAAATTTTAAGTATAAACTAAATGATTCTTTCAGTTGTTAAGAGACATTTTACATAACTTTTGTAGCACTCGACTTGCATCCTCCGTAAAAGTCTCCAAAATATTTCACATGAAAATTCAGATACAAAGTTTTTGTAAGGGCTAAAAAATGACATAAAAATTACAATATCCGACTATGTTTGATTGATATTAGTTAACAATTGACATTGCTTGAGCATTCACAATTATACACTTCTAGATAGTTTCTTTACTGTACAAAGTAAATAACTGAAGCATACCCAGTGAAATCATGGGTTACCTACCCTGTAGTATGAGTTAAAGCCGAAATGCTGTGATAAAAATTCATAAGAAATTGCTGATTTCTGAAATGAATGACATAATTTTACGTTTGATATTCCTAAAACATATACCCCTGGATTTTCCAAATATATATAATTTATTTTATACCACTGCAAGCATAAAAATAACTCTTAAATAATACCACATTCCAAGAATTTAACATACATGTACTGTTAGTAATGTTGACTCGCTAAAAATCGATAAAAATAGCGGATGAAAAATGCCTTCTAAAACTCTCTAGTCGTGTATGACAATATTTCCTGCATATCAGATTGAAATTTCCAGTTTTCCCAAACACAGCATCTGAATATTGTTGATATTATACAACAATGCATCATTTGAATAAGTTTGCATTTAGAAATCTATTTTTAAGTTCACGATGTATGCAAGAAGAGGTTTCTATCATGCAACATTTGGTTCAGATGGAAATACCCGTCACCATGGGTAACTGTTTTTTAGGAACCAAAACTGTTACATTCAATGACAGATATTTCGAATCCAAACTGTCCATGACAAAAATTAATTAAAATTAATATTGCACCCAAGTACATGTACAAACAAGCACATTTGTTGAATTGGGATCCCCTGCTATATTTCTATTTTTGTTTAGCAATTTTGATGTAGCGTTATTACATCATTTGTGTAAAATTAAACGAAGTTATAATGACTGGATTAAAAGAAAGTGACTTTGTACATTATATAGAGAAAATAGTGTGTTAAACTAAAACAGCCCCACCCCCTGCTGGGGCCTCATTTCAGCTGGTATGAATTTCCTACTTGGGATGAATTTCCTTTAAGCAGTTTTGGTTAAGGGCAATTAGATTAATTCAACTAGATAAAATTACTTTCTGATCACTATTTTTCAATTTTGAGTTTCTATGAAAGCAGTCCTACCCACTGAGGGCCTCATTTTTAAAGGGATCATCTTTATTTGATAAAAAGCAATCAAATGATAGCTAATCCTGAAGGAAAGACTCACACGCAAAATCTAGGGATCCATCATGACCCTATATTTCTAGTCCATATTCCACTGTGTATTTTTCTTTCTATCATGTCTATGAACATTCAATGGATAATGCTCTGACCTGAAGCGCTTCAGGCACAAAGTTTTTTAAGTCTCTACAGCTGACAGTGAGTGAGCACAACAGCTCAACCTGATCATATGTACTTAGTTTGGTAAAAAATACATTCCAGTCCCATCTGTTTACAGATTAATGCTAAAATATATCTTAAATATACACATGTACAGTCCAACCTTGAATGACACCTCCCTAGAGCAACAACCTCCCTTAAAAGACGCACAGTTCCGTTCCCATTGCATCAATTATATAAGGAATCGACCTCACTAGGACAACACGTCTACAGCAAACACATTTCTGTGTTCCTGAGACAGGTTGCACCGTATCTCCTTGATAGACACGGAAATGCCATTTATATCATAATGAATTAACATATCACGTAACTTGACAGGCAACTGTCTGCTGTTTAGATTTAACAATACAACACTCCCATTTCCACCTTACGAGTCACTTGCTTTGATTTAACATTTTCTTCTTCTTTAGTTACCTCTGTACTTTTGCTACTGTCTGGAATCAATTGTTTGTTCACTCCCTGACAAACAGTATGTTCAGAGGCTCTATCTTTTGATTGATGTACATTTTTACAAGTTACATTTGACTGTACATCTCTATCGTACATGCTTTCATTAATAAGAGTTTCTACTTTAAACTCCACGCTGTTGTCCGCTTCGAGATGTGCCTTCTTTTTACTGTCTGAGACATTAACTGATTCACTTTTTGTCTCTGCAGTGCAAACTGTGTTTTCTTTGGTATTTTTGACTGAAAGTTTGTCCGTCAAAACCTGACAAACTTCAGTGAGGGGAGGATACTTGTCCGGAATCACGGCCGAATCCAATGAGCTTACGTACGGAGAGCCTTGGGAATCATAAGACGATTCCACATCATCCGACTCAAAACCGGCTATTCCGCTGTCAGAGCGCTCCTGTATATTATTGTGCAGTACAACCGATGGCCGGGTTCGAATCTCTACCGGTGAACTCTGACCACCAGATGCGCCAGCACTTCCACCTGCACCACTACTACTGTCATCACGTAAACTTTCTTCCAGTGAAGTGGAACTGAAATGTACAAATAACTTAAATAAATTTGAAATAACATTGGTCTTTTTTTATATATTTAACATATCAAGGGTAGACCACAAAACTGTCGTAAGCCCTTCTTTATTTCATGCAAGTTTTGACAATTTTATGGTCAGCCCTCGACACCTGCATCAAACCACCACTCTTGTTCTCCTGGCTGGCTGCTGTACACAGGTTTGTCTGTAGGTTCATTTGTTGATACAGAAAACTCTATATACAACCAACACCTTGGGACCATTTAAATTTGTTCCTTATATCTGTGTATTTTATTACCTGTATAGCATTTTCATTTAAAATAAAGGATAAAAATTTGGCCAAGAAAATGTGTTCCTTGTATTTGGAATTTTGCTATATCTGGAGCCATTATAAACAGAGTTTACTGTAAAGCCATTTCTGTCTTTGGATAAATATGATACAGCATTTCTGAAAAACTAGTTCAACAACCCTCTTCATTTCAAGAACTTTTAATGGTTTAGCAACAAAGAAAATTATCTACACTTTTCTTCCGAAAAAAAAAAAAATTATATCACCCTCGTTGTTAAACATGTTAAAGGTCATACTGGTAAAACAAATGGATTAATCACTTAATGTGACATGACATGTAGACAAAGTTGTGACATTTGAGACCAAAAGAGCAATAAACTATTTTCACTTTTCATTATGAAGTTCAATGAACTTTGCTACTTTGTTCTTTCATTAGTCTATAAGTTGAACCTTGAACATTAAACTGTTTTGCCTAGTTGTTTAGTGTAACAGTCTTCAGACTACAATTGGTTAATGAATTTCTTGACGTGCATTTTTCAGTTTGGGTTTTACCGGATACCTTTTTATTGGTCAAAGGGAATTTAAAAAAATATTTACAAACTGAACAGCATACAGGGTAGACTATAATTATGATATGCAGGCAGTTACTGGTCTAATTTATAAGTGATAGTCTACATTGGCATGACTGGGCACATCACAAAAAGTCAGAACCTGTGTTCGAGTGGTTAGAGTCGCTGACTTGAAATCATTCTATTGAGGGCCATGGGTTCAAGCCCTGCTACTGACCATTTCTCTTTCTGCATGAAAGTTGACAGTTTTTTACGAAGATAGGAGTCTTGTACTGGTTCTTCCCAGGAAAAATGATTAGGTAAATTGCCCCCCTGTTAAAATGACCAAAATACAGTTGGAACGGACGTAAAACTCCTAAAACAAGGGCACAAAAACCTATGTCTCTGGATGGGTGAAATACCTTGTGTCTTCGTCTATGTGTAGTTCTGCATCTTTATGCGCCTGCTGGAGCCGACTCTCTGATATGTTACCTTTCAAATACTGTTCAATCTGCTTGCACGTCAAAGAGGACTGCAGGAATAGATGTAATGCTGTATCTGACAGATACAAACTAATGGACACAATGCTGAAAGAAATAAACACATGTTTATTGCATAATATATAATCTCTCAAATTTGCACCTCAAACTTGTTACAGTAAACTCCATATACAGATATATAACATACACTTTGGGACCATTTACATTTTGTTCCTTATATCTAAAGTAAGTTATATCCATAAAGCATTTTCAAATCATATAAAGAATTGTGCCCAGAAATGTTTTTCATTATATCCCATTTTCTGTTTTTTGGCTACATTCAGAGTTGTTATATTATGGAGTTTATTACAATACACGTTGTATATAAAAATTATACGTAATTCAATTGACTACATCTTACCATAAATGCTCAAATTTATTTTAACTGCACTGTGGCCTAATCAAATCATAGGCATTATCAGGGACTGGGGTTGCATCAACTTTGCATATAACTGACTGACTTTTGTCTGGGGGCAATTTCAGCAAAATTTCAGTTAAAATGTACATGTATGCAGATTACCTAGCAGTAAACCATCACTCTTTGGAAGGTCCAGTACTAGAAAGCAACTGCAGAAATCAAATAGAGTCAGACCAGTAGCAGGGCCTGGACCCATGCCTCCAAATCAGTCAGAAAGTGAGTGACTTCATGCCAGCCTCCTATACCCTTGGGCCAGGGAGGCAAGTTGGTTAGTGACTAAAAGGCAGCCACAAAACACCTAGCAACACCCAGGACTGGTGTTAACAAACAATCCTACCTCAAGAATGGCACCCTTAATCCAACTAAATCAAGCACACCTTTGTATTCATCAAGCATACCATTGTATAAATCAAGCATACCATTGTATCAATCAAGCACACCTTTGTTTAAATCAAGCAAACCTTTACATAAATCAATCACACCTTTGTATAAATCAAGCATACCTTTGTAGCCAATCTTCCAGCTCTTTCATTCGCTGAACCAGAAACTGAATCTCAAACCTGTCTGCAAATTTCTTCTTCTCCGGAAGGACTGGGCATGTGCTGAAAAAGTAAAATGCAGTTAAACTTACTGACTGTAAAACATGCACTTTTAGCAGTGGCTTTGTTTTTGCTACATTTGTAATTTTCGTTCCCTTAGAATCTCACGACTGAAAACTGTTTCAACAAAGCAGTACTAGGGCATCTCATACATTGCAATCAACAGTAACATTTTAATACACATATAACACATGGAAAATCTCAAATAACCTATGGAAAATCATTTCACACAATAAGACAGAACTGTGACAGCTTTTGTCATAATCTATATTGTGACCATAAATTTTTACACACTCCAACTTCAACAACTCTAACTGAAACTTCGCAAAATTGCTGAGCATAATTGTCTTGGCCAAGCAACTTCAATGACTAGCCTGAAATTGCTCCAGTCACTCCGAAGTTATTGCCCTTTAAATGCCAAACCAATCTTCATCAAACTCTCTGTGATTGTTTATTGGCCTAACATCTAGGCCAAATTGGACAACCAGCCAAATAGCATCACTCTGAATTACTGCCCTCTAATTGCCAAAATCTCAGCAATTTAAAGTTGTTGGCTGACGGATGTACATTAATTTGTATTGTGTGACAATTTGGCACCCTTGTTTAAGATAAAATCATGATTGTAAAATCAGTCACTGAGTTTTAACATGCAAAATCACACTGCTATTTTCCCTATGAATTTATGCATACAAGAAAAGTCATGTTATCTTACAGATGACTCATTCAAATCATACTTTTAAGTTTTTGCGGTAAAATTAAAACTTAAGTTGTTTACATTATGCATCATTTAACTGAAGATGTCACGTTTAAATGTTAAACATGTAGATGCACAATCATGAGTTGCAGCCGCAACATGATTACTTAATTTAGAACACAAATACATGATTACTTAATTTAGAACACATTAATTTAGAACACATACATTTATTTCATGTTCAATAATAAACGATAAAAATAAACACATAGTCAACCATTTGTTGAGCTCACTGTGTTTGTTTAGGCAAAAAAAAAAAAGTTTTTTTCTCTGTGAGAAAGTGCCAACTTCCTTACATTATATAAGAAGCCCAGTTGGTAGTTGGACTCAAGCCCATGATTCTCAATCAGTTGGAGGTTTTAACGATTTTCAGTGATAACAACCACTCAATCACTAATGCGGGTTATACAAAAATTTATACTTTACCATAGCGGATGATGTTTTTTAAGTATCTTTCTTAACCAGCAGAAGTCATTGTACCGCCGTCTTGTAGTGGACTTTCTCAGGTTAAAGGCTGGGTTACTTGTCTGAAATACATGGAAACTGAATACACAGATGGTTTTATTTAATCTATTTATTTTCGATTGCCAAACAAGCCCTCTCGAAACTCATTTCAGATGGAATCAACATCTAAGAAAGAGAGGCAATGTGCAACTACTTGTAACTTGCCTTAGAACACTACCTGACATGGCTATGGTAAGGTTCGAACCTGGGACCCTTTGATCCTGGCGAAGGCGCTACCACTGCACCAGTGCGGTTATACATACACACAGCTAGAGTATTTTATGAGTGAGTGTTAATCAATAAAAGTTCAACTACTGTCAAAAAAATATAATGCTAAACATTACATCAATTAAAGTAATGAGTAAAAAAAATCAATATGCAATGAATGCAACAAATTATTCTATTCCTAAGAAATTATATTATTCTTGCAAAACTTCATTTGTCTTCATTCATTAACATTACAACCTCTGACTTATGCCTGATGATTCTATGCTTGTATTTACATGAAACATTGCGTTTTAATCTTTAATTTACATAAAACTGCACTATTTTTCATATCACGACTCTGCAAGAACTTATTCTTTAGCCTCTTCTGTAAACAAAAGATCATACTTGTATACCTGAATAAGTATTTCAAATGTGGTGAAATTCTCTGTGACAGGGTTACACACACAAATATCTGGATCTGATTTCATCATCTGAAACTAAATAATAGATAAGCACATACATTAAACTGCTATGAAACAAACCATCCCTTTATACAAATTAAAACAGTAATTAAGTGTTTAATATCAGTGCCTTAGGAGGCCTGTAAAATTCATTTCAGGACACTATCGACTATGCAACGTTCTTAAAAAAAGTAAAAGATATCCATCCAAGCCCTTATTTTCAGTGCATAATTGAGCCCGAGATACTGGTACTCTATATAATTTTTTTAAGTAATGGATGAGCCAGAGAATAACTGGTACTTTAGCCATTTTATCGCATATTTTAACATGACTCAGGTTTTAAAAAATATACGTGCTACTGTTCTTCATCAGGTAAAGATTAAAAATTTAAAAACCGTCACTTATATTCATTTTAGCCATGATGGCCTTAAAAACCCATCAACTTTCATGATTTACAGCCTTGGTCTTTAAGAGTCACTAATATTCATGACTTAATTCTGCCATGATCTTAAACACTGTAAGTTATTCATGACTTTTGCCATGCCCTTCTACAGCCAGTCTAATAATTATTCATGACTTTAATTTGCCATCGTCTATAACTTTTGTGATACCTTAAACATTCACCATGATTCTAGCCTTGGCCATAAAAAGTCACTATCATTCATGATTCTTTGAAATAGATTTAACAGTCACTATTACTCGTAATTTTAACCATCTATTTCCTAGGAATTATTACCCAATACCCTTAGACTTTTAAATTACAGAATGAATTTATACGTGAAAATAAAAAGCATTTAGTAACCAGCAAACAACTGTGTTTAACTATATAAACATAAATTGTGTTTCAACTATATGTAACTAAGTGAAAATGTCAATTTAATTAATGCGTTAAAATTGACCCTGTAAGCATGGTAAGTATAATCAATAATGTAATTGATAAAACTACTTATCAGACCATCAGTGAATGCTAATCACGTTTTTGTTCATATGAATTAATAACAGATTACAATTCAATTCAACAATATTTACTACTGGCGTTTAAAAAAAAACCAGGATCATTATGAAGTGTCTTCCTGAACACGTAACCTCTTAACTATTTTGAAGAACTTAAACATTTTAAGATTTTGACTATGTTATGACATGTTTTATCGATTTCAACACAGAGTTCAGACTGGCTCCTGTGGTTAAACTGGATGTCACAGCTGAAAACATATTTACCAAAACCTGAAATGTTGTTGGAGGTCTAGCTTTTGGTTTGAGCCTTACTTGTTGCATAACTCTTAATGTGTTTATGTGGTAGGCACAGTGCAGTTCGTTTATCATAGAAAACTGTCTCGATATACTATATAAGTACTATTTTTAGCGGTGGTTTTATTTGGGCTATATTGGCGGTCACCTGTTGCGCCAAATCTAAACACCGTCATTATAAATCACTGCAGTTAAAAGCCACCGTGGACCATTAAAACAATTTAAGAGATTAGTATAATTTAAGCCGTAATTAACAGTTTTCTTGCAACCGTAGGGTTGGCATTGATAATATACCATATTAACCATAGGGTACAGTTAGTTCAGTTATGTAAGCATATTTTCTCTTGATTAAATGTTTTATGTCAAGGTAAAATTTATCATGTTTATTTTGGCCTTATGTGATTTACACCAATTTATGACACTGTTAATTCAAAACACTAGTATATATTTGGCACTGCTAATTTAAAGAGTCATACAGTAATATATGGTAAAAATCCTAAGATTAAATTATATAACATTTTCCTATTTTGAAATAGGTAACCATTTGTTTCAATTTATTTTCATTGGCCATACAGACTGACACTTACAAGCTGTCAATAATTCACAAGATTTATATCTAAGTTCCTTTAAATCAAAGACCTTTTTCTTTGGAGCTTACTGCCTGCTTGTCAGAAGTATTGTCATTATTTTACAAGTGAGCAGTTTACCTAACCATCCGTTCTGTGATAGGGCAGGTATTAAATTTCCAGTAAGCATCCACCATGTGAGTTTTCTCTGACCACAATGATCAGAGTCCTGTTGAATCAGAGAAACAAACTTATGATAGTATTAACCAGTGAGAGTTTTAGTAATGATCCGGCCACCACATAATTTTATATGACATAAAGTACATATGATCAAATACTGCGTACTGCAAAGACTGTGAATAAAACAAAGAGGAAAATCTGATTGCCTTCTTTAATTATCACTCTGTCATCCTAATTTTCTTTACCACTTCATTTTATGAAATTCATTTTGTAATATTAATTTGCCACAGGAAATTACACATACCATTTTTCTACACTATAAGCATTAAGTTGCTAAGTATTTTTAAAGGGAAATCCTAGATAAGATTAACTGATCACTCATATCAAGACTGATCGACTTGCTAATGATTTCATATATTTGTACAATATGAATGAGCTGTTATGTGGATTTTGGTTCGTTTGATACAGGTTCTGTTGTTATTATAAGTGATCAGCAACAATAAATCTTAACCAAAATCTTAATCAGATTATAGAGAATATCTTAATTACAACTTTTAAATTAATCATTATGATATCAAACAGATTTTTTTCTGTTTAAGATCACTGTAACTTTGACCTTTGATCTGGTGACCCAAGGTTAATCGCTGTTAATAGGGGCCATCTAATTGTCGTGATTAACCAACCTATTATAAGTTTGATAAACCTAAGGTCAAATTGTTCTCTAGTCATTGATAACAAGGTTTGGTCTATCAACAGACTGACCGAGCAATCATCCATGCGGGGCATAATATATTACCGCTTATTTCTGGACACCTTCATCATCATGTACATGTATGTTACAGTGGCTGCAGTACATTATTCGGACAGTAGTTAAACATGTTAAAAGCCCTTTCTCCATTTCAATAATAAAGGAAGTCACACACTAATAAGGTTTTCTAAATGACAATAAATGATAACAGAATTAATTTTCAAAATGGTAGTTTCACTTTTACGGTAATAACTGAATAATGAAAAGCAGAATGTTTAACACTTAACATGCTTGACTAAAACCTTGAAAATTTTGAATTGTAGCCAATTTGTTGTACATTGATTTATATCACATGGAGACATCAGATATATCTATCTATCTATATATGTAAATATAATTATTATTGAGACTAAATGACTCCAAATATAATAGTTTTGAAATTGTGTTACCATGTAAAATATATCCATCAGGCAACATCAGCATGAATGACAAAATTTTCAAAAAGTATGAAAAAAAAGAAAAGAAAATAGAACATACAGTTTTGGTTTCAGTTTCTATGGGAAAATCCAGTTAACAGTTTTATCTGGCAGGAAACTCCATGCATTTTTTTAATCAATTAAAACAGTAGTGGATTTTCCCTAATGCATAATCCACACTTCGACTACAAAAGTAAAAATAAACATCCTGGTTCAAATAGGACATGTAACAGTTCATGCATCAATTTTTGTGACCTTTATCAATTTCATATAATTTCCATAATTATATACACACATGTATTTAAATAGTTGAAATAACTTAACAAGGAAATATGCTGAATTTAAATATTGATGAAGTGTTAGGGGTTTTTGTATCAGTTAATATTTCATTATTATAATTAATATACTAGTTAGTAAACCTGTCAAAAGCACTTCACTTTATGTATAACCTCCATATTTTTAAAATCCTACATGCTGACATGTCTCTTCAGCAACAGTTTTACTGTCACCAACTACTTTTAAAATAGGTCTAATATAATAAATCCTTTATGTTTTCCACGATTTCCACACTAAGATAAAAGTAGAGTAACTTACTTGTCTGATAAAATTTATGTTTTTCTATATACTATATTTCATAACTATTTCCAGTCTATTTTATATGATTTTGCTATGTACACTGGGGCAGTTTTATCAGGCCAGTGAAATCAGCGATGTATAGTAGACTGGCTCTAGAACAAAACAGTGAAATATTAATTAGTAAAAGGGATATTTCAGGGTCTGGTGACCAGGCTAGGCTGAAAGTTACATTCACGGCTCAGTGCTTGAAATCAGACTATAAATAAATCTTGTCAATTAAGCTTTCATTTTTAACCAAATCTTTATTTCGGACCAATTATCATTATTTTACAAACTGGTGTGTCTATAATTTTACTGACAAAAGAGGTAAAATGGCAGAGCTTGACTTTTGGTGTGTAATCATGATCTACACCAGTCACTAAGGCAGAATCTCTTGTGGTCAGAGTTTTAAATGAGCAATAAAGCTTGGGAAATACAAAGACAACAATCTATAAACATGATCAGTTTGGCCTGTCATTACTTCCTTCCTTGAATGACAACATTTTAAGTTAAATCTCCAACCAGACCATGTAAATGATTGTCAGTGGCTGAGATGCTATCATACGTCAAACAATGCCTACATGTACATGATGTATGTCTACCAGCTGTTTGAACAAAGTCAGGATAACAATCAAGCCTGATAAATCACAGCTGACCACTCAAATAAAGAAGGACAAGCACATTTGTACTTACACCATAGAAAACAATTATTAATAGATTAATAATTTGAACCAATCAAAAAGCTGTATTATACTAAGTTTGTTTTCCCTTTTTATCAACAATTTGTGTTAGGATGAATGTATTTAATAAGTAAAATCAACACAGATGCCAGTTGCACTAATATTGAAATCACTTGATTGACACCTGGCGTAACGTTAATTACATTGGCAATTAAAGACAGAAAAAAGCGGGAAAGGCGGCAGAGTATTTGTCAGCAAATAAAAAAAATTCTACTCACTGGTTAGGTGGGTATTTTAACTTTATACATTCAGTAACCTTCGCTAAGTTCAGGTTCCCTTTCTCTTTATATTCAACATTAGCAATATATGTATTTATTTATACCACTGAAACATGTAACTTGTTTTGAAGAATTTAAACAATTCTGTGTAAGTACTACTTCAAATGTTTACTTGAATTTTGACGTGGGTTTCAACAGAGTGTACTTCAAAATCTCCTCAGTCGAAATCCTCTCGGTCCAAAATGGCATAGTATTCATAATCCCTTCGATGGATTTTACAAGGTATTCATAATCCCCTCAATGGATTTTACAAGCCGAAAAGCATTATATTGATTATTGAATGAAAAAAATTAAATTACTAAATGTCTTATTTGTCTCTAGTTTTACTTTACTATAGCAATGATTGAAACTAATTTAAACTATTGAAATTACACATTAAATTTTGTGCACACTTCTTTCCTATCAAAAATGTAAAATCCATTAAGGGGATTATGAAAACCTTGTAAAATCTATAGAAGGGATTATGACTACTACCAGTATGCTATTTTTGGCTAAGGGGATTTAGAGTGTCTCCCGTTTCAACCATGTGGCCTCTAACTTTATCCTTTGCAGTAATTCATCTGCACAGCAAAACAGAACAAGAGAAGGCACTTGTTCAAAAGCAGCCAGTGCACAACATAAAATTGTTCAAACTATATTTCAAAAGGGCTATCCTATGAATGAAAGAATGAAGTTCTTCAAAGTTTGGTTGTTAACTTGAAACATAAACCTTTTGTTTGTGAAAGAGAATCCTAGTATACATAATAAGTACTGACAGTACAACAGAAGCTAATAATTACGGCTTCGAAAACGCCATCAGTTATAAATTTGTTTTTATTACCATTCCTGTCAACGTCTGCTAAACAGAAATCAGATGAGATGTGACAAGCTCAGATTAGGAAAACTAATGTAGCCAAAATGTAGTTGTATCTATTTTAGCACTCTTGAAAGAAAATGACTCAAACTTTCACTTTCATAGAGGCAATTTCAAAGACAATTCATTATTTTGGGGTATTATTCGGGGATTTCCATTATAAAAAAAAAATAAAGTGTATATTTCATTTACAAAATGTCATTTAAAGTGTTATTACCATTCAAAGTGACCATCATAATTTTGAACAAAACATTAATCAGTGATTTATACTCCTGGAATAACAAACATTGCCATAGTTATAACCCAAAAATAACGATCTATTTAACAGTTTCATTCACATTAAATATAGAGGAAATCTGTAAAAATCTTTTCTGACTATTTCTTCAAAAATTAAAAACCCACCAATTCTGTTATGTATATCTCAATTTGTATAGATCTGTCAATAAGAGAAATAACTTGTTAAAACTGATTTCTTATATGTTTTTAAAGCATCTACTGTGTTTCCAGCATCAATCGATCTTGACTACAACCCAATGTGGCCATTTGGAAGGGTAATATAACTTTAAAAACAGAAGATATTTATGGATGTTGACTGACCTGTTTATATCATGTACATGAACAAAATCTAAACTAGAAATGTTACTTTAATAAATTACACTAACTTAAAGGCTGAGAAAGGCCCAGTTATTGATTTGACATTTTAAGTGATATTGCGGTTCAAGATAACCATCATAATTTTAAATAAGACTTTTGTCTCCTAAAATACATGACTGACCATTGTCATGAAAGTTTAATAGTTATAACCAAAATATATTAATCTGTATCATGATAGTTCTATATATTCCCATTGAATACAGAGAAAATATGTAAAAATCTGTTTTCTGACTACCGGTAACCTTATCAAAAGTTAAAAATCCACCCTTAAAAAAGCTTTCTGATACACATATTTTTATTTTTATCTATTTCTTACGTAATTTCAAGACATGTACTGGTGTTTTAAGCTGATCAATAACTGTATCACAGTAAACTGCTAGAAAACATGAAATATAAATACACAAAAAAAAATAAAAATAAATACAAACTACTTTGTAAATATACCTCTGATAAAGTCCTCTAATTCTGATTTTATAATTTCTAAAAAGCCTTGAATACTGTTCCTTTCAACACCAAACACACAAAAGTTATCAGCATATACATTGTAAGAAAAGCATGTGACAACAATTAAAGCACACAGAGTACACAACTTTAAATTTAACCTTAATTACATATGCACATTGATATCAGCAAGTCGGTTATATTCATACAGAGCTATTTTTCACCTCACATTATCTATTTATAATGAATGATAACCGGCTTTTAGTTCTGCCCAATTATCATGATTATCACTGTAATGTGAGTGACTAATTTGTACATTGAGAAATATTAATTTTATGATCATCAAATTTTCAGTTTTAAAATTTTGTTGTTATTATAGACATCATAAATTAAAGAAAAAGTGAATGTTCATACTTCGAATTATTCTAAACATAACCATGATGACTGGGGTTCAGATCAAGTACATTATGTACATTGTACCCTGGACCCCAAATAACATCACCCCTGCAAAAAGAACACTTAAATTGTCAGTTATGATTAGGGCTGTAACGGTATACCAGTATACGGTTATATTGCAATATATGCTACTGAACAAATACACATATATCGTACCGTGAGGGTCTAAATTGTTTGTATCGGAAAAAAATCCATACTCTTTTAAACATCATTTAAATGCAAAAATCCGATAAAACTTGCACAATACAAATTCATCAGTTTCAGATTGTTCTGTTTAATGACCTTACGTCATGTAGAGCTGTCAAATATCTCGGTCTTTTTGATGCCACATGCTTCACTAAGATCAGACAAACACACATGTACAATGTAGCGTAGGCGATTGTTCTTTGATCTCATGACACCTGCGGCTTTATCTTTATGATTAAAAGAGTTGCAGTAAAAACAATTTATTCGGCAAAGGTTATTCATTTAAATAAATAGAGATTAAATTGTTACTGGAAAAAGTTCCTGAAACAATAAATGACAAAAAACGGACATGCTGAAACACCACGATTTCCTTAAAACAGAACATTTTGTTTTAAATGATGAACAGTTAGAACTTTTTAATTGTTATTTGATAAATACTTTTTGCATTCACAAATTAACAAACATTACTAAGTCAGTGGTGTCACACAGCTTGGATTTGCAAACAGTTTCAAAATAGACTGTATTAGTTTCGTCATTAGTGGCAGGCCGTATTTTTCACACCTATCGCGAGTAACAAATGCTAAGGCACCAATTACAGCGGATTTTTAACAAAAATAAATATTTTAAATCAACACAAAGGTGATAAATACTTTAGGTTCTGATAAAAATAACTCAATGCTTTCTGAAACAATAAAATAAAACAAAAACATAACGCTATGATAGTATACAGAAGCGGCGTACGTCGGTGGCGATGTCTGATTAAATCTTTGTGATTCAATAAATTTAATTTCAACAGGTCGCTTTTACAGGACAGTGTACTTTACCAACATTTTATTTAATAAATATTTTCACTCAAAGTCATTCCAAAATACTTGGAGAAATGCGAAGTCCCACGATAGAAATTTTCACTCCAAACGGCCGCAAAGTGACGTCATTGAGTTGGTTGATTGTAGTAGTTTCCACATGGTCATCTTTAAAGAAGAACTTTGCTGACACCGACATAAAGAATATGACAATGTAGATAATATTTACGTCATCTATCCCAAGTAGTAGCCTAGTGGGTCTACAGACTAGTGACCTATGAGTATGAGAGTATATTGATATTCTTTTGAAAAATACATACTCAGTTTTCAGAAATCAAACCTAATGTTTCGATTTATGTTTACATTTTAAAGATATTTGGAATAGCTCAATAAAAATCTCGTTCTACAGGTCTGTTTGTTACATTCCTATAGTACCCTAATGTATCGTGCCGCATTGTATTGAATATCGTAAGACCCGATATCGTATCGGAAGTAGACTGGCAATACACAGCCCTAGTTAAGAAGTTTAATTTATACTAATTTATTTATTCTCAATTGCGAAACAAGTTCTTACAACTTAGATTAATCACTCTCAAGACTCACTCTAGTTGGAATCAACCTTGAAGAGAAAGAGAGTCAATGTGGAAATGTACGTGCGTGCCCAAGGACACTGCCACTACTTGGGCACTGGTAGGGATCGAACCTGGATCCCTCTGATCCTGAGGCAAACACGCTACCATTGCATTAAGGCGGCTCAACTGTTAAGTTTCTACCTTGTAATAAATTTGATATGTTAAATACTCTGGGGTAAAAAAACAAAATTTAGTTAACGTTATCTGTATCCTCCGTGACCCAGATACTTTTGTTTACCTAATAGTTCTGCGTTGTACAAATGATAGGGTATTAGAGCGTGTTTTCACTCAACAATGTGAATATCCACGAAATTCTTTTTTAAATGAACGAAAAGTTACTGAGCCCGGGTCTTCAAAACTGTACTGTTAAGCAGTGTAAAGTGTAATTACCTCAAAATGTCCGTATCCATCCGCTGAACAAACGGCGGGGTTATGATAAAGGGAGGTAAATAGTGGTCTATGTCTCATGTTTATTCTGCGGGCCTATTTGCGGGCCTGATAAAATGTAAAACATTAGTAGAAGATTGCACCTGGAAACGCATTGAAGAAAAGAGAAATGTGTAGATGTACAATCAAAGCGAATATCATAGCTATTAATGACTGAAAAAATTGTTAAATCATCACAATTAATTGGGATTAGGGTAAACCCTTTCCGTTTTCTACAAATGCATAACCTGGCATTTAGCAAGATATTTTTTATAGTAGCCTATTATTATAATTGTGCAGGACTGCCCCATGGAAATACCCTACAATGCGTGACATTGCAATTGACACCAAAGGCGTTCTGAAACTACTCAAAAACATGAAAGTGGATAAGACTGTTGACCCAGATAAAGCCTATTGTCCTCAATCACGGTGATGATCCTACGGCTTTGGATTCTGAGGGCATCTCAGAATACTTTTATACCAACGTTTTGTGTGCGCCATACACTACCCAGGTACTTGCTTAGTAGTGATGGTCTCATTTTGTTTGTTTGTGATTGTGCTTATTGGGTCCACCATCCTCTAAAGAGGCTATCATCGGTACGACCCGCGTGATGGTCTCATTTCGGGTTCAGGCCTTTTTATACTGTTCTGTATAGCACAAAACCTATTGAAGTTAAAAACGGGTTTATAACGGTATTACAATAAATAATTACTCCTATAACTCAGACATTTGCCTTTCAATACAGCAATATAAACGGATTTGTTGAACAACTTTTGCAAATTGAATTGTCACTCATTATGAACTTTCTGGACGAACTCATTTTACCTCACAGTGGCAGTATTTATTTAGAGCCCTTCGTAGGTCCCATTCTTGCTCAAGGTGTTAACGAGCGTCGGCGGATGTCAATGTCTTTCAGTGACCCTTTGTATATTTACGTTTCTGGAGCCATCTTAAAGAATACCTATACTGATATTGCTAAAGACCGGACAAGTATGTAGTCCATGTAATTTTATGAAAATGAGGTATTTTGTCACATTTTACATGTTCATGATATTCACTACATATTTTATTGATATTAATACGCTACATAATGTGAGGAGTAAACTCCGTTTATAAGGAACTCCTTGGGACTATTTACATGTGTTCGTTGTATCCGGAGTTTGTTATATCCATTTTACATTTTCATACGAAATTTTGAGCCGGGAATATGGGTAGAGATCCACTAGACAGTGCTGCATGCCAAATATCTAAGCCATTGGCCTTCCGGTTTTTTAGATGAATACTTTTCAAGTTTTTCCTTTCTGTTGACATGGCAACCAGAGTTCTGCATGGAATAGAATTATTTCAGAGCAAATTTTATAGAGTTCATGCAAGGAACATTGCTGCCAAATGTCATCAACATTGGCTCAGTTGTTTCAGAGAAGATCTTGTGAGAAAAACGTGAACGGACGTACGATGTATGACGGACGCCGGGCAGTGAGCGATCGTTATAGCTCACCCTTTTTACATTTGTTACAGGTGAGCTTTAAAAAGCTTTGTATATGTTCATACAGCATGGTGTTTGAAAAACAGGAAGAGCGATCCATTTCGAAGCAAAAAACGCATGCATTTGATTTAAAATATTCTGATGGTTGTTTTGAGTTTTTTTTATAATTCCCTTTCCATAAGCAGAGTGGGAATGTCTCTTTACATAATCAACGACAAAATGCAACATTAAAGGCAATATTCTTGTTCTGAGTGTGTTGTATTCCTACAAAATGATATTTCAGACAATAACTGTTAAGGATGTATAATTTAATAAGCAAAGTCTATGAATATTGATATTCCCCACCGAAAGGAGATCTGTTGTGAATTATTCCAGGATGGAAATATGTCTGTGCATGAACTAGTCATTTGAAAGTAACAACGGGCCATAACTCTGGTATAAATGAGTGGATCGCAACGACAGTTAGAATGCAGCATTCACCTATGAAGTTACATGCCACTGTTTAATGGGTGTATCTTTGCAAATCATGGTTTCTACACATTGTAAACAGAGTAATTTATTTTACAAAAGTCTTTATTCATAGAAACTGACAACATATGTTCAAAATATCAAATTAAAATTAGATCTACAATGTTTAGTCGAAACAGCAAACAATTTATTGAATGGAACTCGGCGTTCCAAGCTTCCTCTGGCAGCGTTGCTCGGCGTTCACAGTTAGCCGTTCAAAACATGTTCCGTCGTTCCAGTTAGCCATTTTTTCTCATCTGTGCAAGTTTAAACGTTCCTATCTTCGTCAATCCTGTGCTAATGAACCTGATACTTCACGTTAGTATCAAGGAGGGTTCAGACTTTAGGAAAGCATGCTAAAATACTAAATATAGATAAATCTACATGTACATTATTCGTAAAACTGAAATATCATTAGGCCGTTTCCGACTGAAATTGATATTTTAAAAGGTCTTGCCGTAATTGCTTGTTAGTTCAATGATATTCCAAGAAAAATAAATTGGCGAAAACGAACATTCTAACCCACCTGTTCCTAAGCTAAAAATAGCTGCTCCGAATTCGACATGCCCTCAGAATTCAAAGCCGTAGGATCATCACTGTGTTAGTAGTGAAATAAAAATAAAATTGAATAACTTTCAAAATGAAACTTTTCATGTTTTATATAACGGGTAGCCTGCATCTACATTCGGCAGACAAGCGTGTATCTTTGTAAAACACTGCACAATTACGTCATGTTACTTTCAGTTTCACCGCACGTGTTGTAAACGTCATCATGAAAGTAAGATTTTCATTTGTCCACCTACAGGGGTCAGGCGCATGGGTCACACTGTCTGAGAACTTGCGCATGGACTTCTTTTTTTTTTTTTTTTTTTTTGCTTACGGGAATCCGATTTAATCTATTTAGATGTCAATATAATTGCGATTGAATACAATATTTTTAGACCTTATTCTCAATAATTCGACTCCAAACGCAGACCCATTTTACATACGGACATTTTATAGATATCTGCGGAGTATCCCGGGTATTCAACTACTTCGAACGCAGATGGGTACTACTGACGATAGATGTATATACATGCACGTCATGACAGGCACGCTGGAATAAACCCGATATTTTTATCATTGATCTTTTTTGCTCGACCTTTTGCTTGATATAGGTAGTAATATGTTTAAACTAAGCATGTGTGAAGTTTTATGATAAACTGACGTCTTTTAATTAAAGAATTTCCCTAAAATGTTGAAAAAATTACAGTAATGTTGCCAAATATGACATTCATTTGCTTTACCAATTTAACAACAATATATATCAATGACCTAAGACACATATACTGATAATAATTATGTACCCCACCTCCGTGAGAGACATATTTATTAGTGATACATGTCTGTCACTGTTTTTGTCATTAATAATAGGTCCACGCAGCTCCTCTGATACCACGTGGCGGATTTACACCAAACTTCACATAAGCGTAGTTGCGCATATTATCGGCATGTTCCGGTTAAGTGATTTTCAGTGGAATAACCGCCCTTGATTCATATAATTTTATGATGTAATGGCTAATTCTCCTATAACATGCTGCAGATTTCCACTTAACCTAAGATAATTGAGCAGTGCCAAGCTTAGTTATGCATATCGCCGGCACATCCGGTTCAGTGATTTTCAGGGGATTTAGATGGTATGGCCATTTATTCTTCAAATTTAATGATGTTTTTGCTACTTCTCCTCTACCATTGGCCAGATTTCCACCAAACGTAATAGAACACAAGTTGTCGTCGGCATATTCCGATTCATTGATTTCAAGGGAAGTTGCAACCCTGATGTGTCATATTTCATAATGTCTATACTAATTCGTTGGTGTTGAATTTTACTAAAAGTCACATGAGTGATCATTGTCAAGCGCAGTTGTACATTTCGGCAGCATGTTACGGTTCAATGAATTTTGCGGAACCCTGTCTTTTGATGTCTCATATTCTAATATGCTTGTGCTACTAATTCTTTATCATTGGTCAGAAAACTACAAAACTACACAGAAGTGATTGGTGTGACCTGGTGTATATCATCGGATTGTTACAGTTGAGACAATGTTACTACAAATAATCCACGGGAACAAACATGTCCATTTAACGCTCATGTAAAATATTATATACAAATGCAGCAAGTCACATATATTTTGAGGAGTAATGCCTCTATTTGTATTATGATTTTGTAACAAAAAGTCCGGTACCTCATTTATAAAGGATAATTTTACAAAAACAAAAATCATAATGATATTGAAGTTTTCTACTTAGCCTTGACTAATAATTTACTTTTATTAAATAGATTTCCAGTTTTAAGACAAAAACTAAAGTTATCAACAGTATTCCCATAATAAGACTTATGTTTCATCATGCATTGACTCATGCATTGAAAATCAAGATAGTTTCGGACCAAAGTTGTTTCACCGAAAAACCCCAAATCGCCACGGGTCCCGACCTGTGAGAAAATTCATTTTTCTCGAAAAAATATTTTGTCTCTATTTTAGCACAGGGATTGTACATGAATCACTTCTATGGTCTATGGAAGGAAATGCATTGAAAATCAAGATAGTTTCGGACCAAAGTTGTTTCACCGAAAAACCCCAAATCGCCACGGGTCCCGACCTGTGAGAAAATTCATTTTTCTCGAAAAAATATTTTGTCTCTATTTTAGCACAGGGATTGTACATGAATCACTTCTATGGTCTATGGAAGGAAATGCATTGAAAATCAAGATAGTTTCGGACCAAAGTTGTTTCACCGAAAAACCCCAAATCGCCACGGGTCCCGACCTGTGAGAAAATTCATTTTTCTCGAAAAAATATTTTGTCTCTATTTTAGCACAGGGATTGTACATGAATCACTTCTATGGTCTATGGAAGGAAATGCATTGAAAATCAAGATAGTTTCGGACCAAAGTTGTTTCACCGAAAAACCCCAAATCGCCACGGGTCCCGACCTGTGAGAAAATTCATTTTTCTCGAAAAAATATTTTGTCTCTATTTTAGCACAGGGATTGTACATGAATCACTTCTATGGTCTATGGAAGGAAATGCATTGAAAATCAAGATAGTTTCGGACCAAAGTTGTTTCACCGAAAAACCCCAAATCGCCACGGGTCCCGACCTGTGAGAAAATTCATTTTTCTCGAAAAAATATTTTGTCTCTATTTTAGCACAGGGATTGTACATGAATCACTTCTATGGTCTATGGAAGGAAATGCATTGAAAATCAAGATAGTTTCGGACCAAAGTTGTTTCACCGAAAAACCCCAAATCGCCACGGGTCCCGACCTGTGAGAAAATTCATTTTTCTCGAAAAAATATTTTGTCTCTATTTTAGCACAGGGATTGTACATGAATCACTTCTATGGTCTATGGAAGGAAATGCATTGAAAATCAAGATAGTTTCGGACCAAAGTTGTTTCACCGAAAAACCCCAAATCGCCACGGGTCCCGACCTGTGAGAAAATTCATTTTTCTCGAAAAAATATTTTGTCTCTATTTTAGCACAGGGATTGTACATGAATCACTTCTATGGTCTATGGAAGGAAATGCATTGAAAATCAAGATAGTTTCGGACCAAAGTTGTTTCACCGAAAAACCCCAAATCGCCACGGGTCCCGACCTGTGAGAAAATTCATTTTTCTCGAAAAAATATTTTGTCTCTATTTTAGCACAGGGATTGTACATGAATCACTTCTATGGTCTATGGAAGGAAATGCATTGAAAATCAAGATAGTTTCGGACCAAAGTTGTTTCACCGAAAAACCCCAAATCGCCACGGGTCCCGACCTGTGAGAAAATTCATTTTTCTCGAAAAAATATTTTGTCTCTATTTTAGCACAGGGATTGTACATGAATCACTTCTATGGTCTATGGAAGGAAATGCATTGAAAATCAAGATAGTTTCGGACCAAAGTTGTTTCACCGAAAAACCCCAAATCGCCACGGGTCCCGACCTGTGAGAAAATTCATTTTTCTCGAAAAAAATATTTTGTCTCTATTTTAGCACAGGGATTGTACATGAATCACTTCTATGGTCTATGGAAGGAAATGCATTGAAAATCAAGATAGTTTCGGACCAAAGTTGTTTCACCGAAAAACCCCAAATCGCCACGGGTCCCGACCTGTGAGAAAATTCATTTTTCTCGAAAAAATATTTTGTCTCTATTTTAGCACAGGGATTGTACATGAATCACTTCTATGGTCTATGGAAGGAAATGCATTGAAAATCAAGATAGTTTCGGACCAAAGTTGTTTCACCGAAAAACCCCAAATCGCCACGGGTCCCGACCTGTGAGAAAATTCATTTTTCTCGAAAAAATATTTTGTCTCTATTTTAGCACAGGGATTGTACATGAATCACTTCTATGGTCTATGGAAGGAAATGCATTGAAAATCAAGATAGTTTCGGACCAAAGTTGTTTCACCGAAAAACCCCAAATCGCCACGGGTCCCGACCTGTGAGAAAATTCATTTTTCTCGAAAAAATATTTTGTCTCTATTTTAGCACAGGGATTGTACATGAATCACTTCTATGGTCTATGGAAGGAAATGCATTGAAAATCAAGATAGTTTCGGACCAAAGTTGTTTCACCGAAAAACCCCAAATCGCCACGGGTCCCGACCTGTGAGAAAATTCATTTTTCTCGAAAAAATATTTTGTCTCTATTTTAGCACAGGGATTGTACATGAATCACTTCTATGGTCTATGGAAGGAAATGCATTGAAAATCAAGATAGTTTCGGACCAAAGTTGTTTCACCGAAAAACCCCAAATCGCCACGGGTCCCGACCTGTGAGAAAATTCATTTTTCTCGAAAAAATATTTTGTCTCTATTTTAGCACAGGGATTGTACATGAATCACTTCTATGGTCTATGGAAGGAAATGCATTGAAAATCAAGATAGTTTCGGACCAAAGTTGTTTCACCGAAAAACCCCAAATCGCCACGGGTCCCGACCTGTGAGAAAATTCATTTTTCTCGAAAAAATATTTTGTCTCTATTTTAGCACAGGGATTGTACATGAATCACTTCTATGGTCTATGGAAGGAAATGCATTGAAAATCAAGATAGTTTCGGACCAAAGTTGTTTCACCGAAAAACCCCAAATCGCCACGGGTCCCGACCTGTGAGAAAATTCATTTTTCTCGAAAAAATATTTTGTCTCTATTTTAGCACAGGGATTGTACATGAATCACTTCTATGGTCTATGGAAGGAAATGCATTGAAAATCAAGATAGTTTCGGACCAAAGTTGTTTCACCGAAAAACCCCAAATCGCCACGGGTCCCGACCTGTGAGAAAATTCATTTTTCTCGAAAAAATATTTTGTCTCTATTTTAGCACAGGGATTGTACATGAATCACTTCTATGGTCTATGGAAGGAAATGCATTGAAAATCAAGATAGTTTCGGACCAAAGTTGTTTCACCGAAAAACCCCAAATCGCCACGGGTCCCGACCTGTGAGAAAATTCATTTTTCTCGAAAAAATATTTTGTCTCTATTTTAGCACAGGGATTGTACATGAATCACTTCTATGGTCTATGGAAGGAAATGCATTGAAAATCAAGATAGTTTCGGACCAAAGTTGTTTCACCGAAAAACCCCAAATCGCCACGGGTCCCGACCTGTGAGAAAATTCATTTTTCTCGAAAAAATATTTTGTCTCTATTTTAGCACAGGGATTGTACATGAATCACTTCTATGGTCTATGGAAGGAAATGCATTGAAAATCAAGATAGTTTCGGACCAAAGTTGTTTCACCGAAAAACCCCAAATCGCCACGGGTCCCGACCTGTGAGAAAATTCATTTTTCTCGAAAAAATATTTTGTCTCTATTTTAGCACAGGGATTGTACATGAATCACTTCTATGGTCTATGGAAGGAAATGCATTGAAAATCAAGATAGTTTCGGACCAAAGTTGTTTCACCGAAAAACCCCAAATCGCCACGGGTCCCGACCTGTGAGAAAATTCATTTTTCTCGAAAAAATATTTTGTCTCTATTTTAGCACAGGGATTGTACATGAATCACTTCTATGGTCTATGGAAGGAAATGCATTGAAAATCAAGATAGTTTCGGACCAAAGTTGTTTCACCGAAAAACCCCAAATCGCCACGGGTCCCGACCTGTGAGAAAATTCATTTTTCTCGAAAAAATATTTTGTCTCTATTTTAGCACAGGGATTGTACATGAATCACTTCTATGGTCTATGGAAGGAAATGCATTGAAAATCAAGATAGTTTCGGACCAAAGTTGTTTCACCGAAAAACCCCAAATCGCCACGGGTCCCGACCTGTGAGAAAATTCATTTTTCTCGAAAAAATATTTTGTCTCTATTTTAGCACAGGGATTGTACATGAATCACTTCTATGGTCTATGGAAGGAAATGCATTGAAAATCAAGATAGTTTCGGACCAAAGTTGTTTCACCGAAAAACCCCAAATCGCCACGGGTCCCGACCTGTGAGAAAATTCATTTTTCTCGAAAAAATATTTTGTCTCTATTTTAGCACAGGGATTGTACATGAATCACTTCTATGGTCTATGGAAGGAAATGCATTGAAAATCAAGATAGTTTCGGACCAAAGTTGTTTCACCGAAAAACCCCAAATCGCCACGGGTCCCGACCTGTGAGAAAATTCATTTTTCTCGAAAAAATATTTTGTCTCTATTTTAGCACAGGGATTGTACATGAATCACTTCTATGGTCTATGGAAGGAAATGCATTGAAAATCAAGATAGTTTCGGACCAAAGTTGTTTCACCGAAAAACCCCAAATCGCCACGGGTCCCGACCTGTGAGAAAATTCATTTTTCTCGAAAAAATATTTTGTCTCTATTTTAGCACAGGGATTGTACATGAATCACTTCTATGGTCTATGGAAGGAAATGCATTGAAAATCAAGATAGTTTCGGACCAAAGTTGTTTCACCGAAAAACCCCAAATCGCCACGGGTCCCGACCTGTGAGAAAATTCATTTTTCTCGAAAAAAATATTTTGTCTCTATTTTAGCACAGGGATTGTACATGAATCACTTCTATGGTCTATGGAAGGAAATGCATTGAAAATCAAGATAGTTTCGGACCAAAGTTGTTTCACCGAAAAACCCCAAATCGCCACGGGTCCCGACCTGTGAGAAAATTCATTTTTCTCGAAAAAATATTTTGTCTCTATTTTAGCACAGGGATTGTACATGAATCACTTCTATGGTCTATGGAAGGAAATGCATTGAAAATCAAGATAGTTTCGGACCAAAGTTGTTTCACCGAAAAACCCCAAATCGCCACGGGTCCCGACCTGTGAGAAAATTCATTTTTCTCGAAAAAATATTTTGTCTCTATTTTAGCACAGGGATTGTACATGAATCACTTCTATGGTCTATGGAAGGAAATGCATTGAAAATCAAGATAGTTTCGGACCAAAGTTGTTTCACCGAAAAACCCCAAATCGCCACGGGTCCCGACCTGTGAGAAAATTCATTTTTCTCGAAAAAATATTTTGTCTCTATTTTAGCACAGGGATTGTACATGAATCACTTCTATGGTCTATGGAAGGAAATGCATTGAAAATCAAGATAGTTTCGGACCAAAGTTGTTTCACCGAAAAACCCCAAATCGCCACGGGTCCCGACCTGTGAGAAAATTCATTTTTCTC
Source organism: Saxidomus purpurata (assembly GCA_022818135.1). Lineage (NCBI taxonomy): Eukaryota > Metazoa > Mollusca > Bivalvia > Venerida > Veneridae > Saxidomus > Saxidomus purpurata. Next base: position 7,474,234 of record JAFMSR010000016.1, read on the forward strand.
GAAAAAATATTTTGTCTCTATTTTAGCACAGGGATTGTACATGAATCACTTCTATGGTCTATGGAAGGAAATGCATTGAAAATCAAGATAGTTTCGGACCAAAGTTGTTTCACCGAAAAACCCCAAATCGCCACGGGTCCCGACCTGTGAGAAAATTCATTTTTCTCGAAAAAATATTTTGTCTCTATTTTAGCACAGGGATTGTACATGAATCACTTCTATGGTCTATGGAAGGAAATGCATTGAAAATCAAGATAGTTTCGGACCAAAGTTGTTTCACCGAAAAACCCCAAATCGCCACGGGTCCCGACCTGTGAGAAAATTCATTTTTCTCGAAAAAATATTTTGTCTCTATTTTAGCACAGGGATTGTACATGAATCACTTCTATGGTCTATGGAAGGAAATGCATTGAAAATCAAGATAGTTTCGGACCAAAGTTGTTTCACCGAAAAACCCCAAATCGCCACGGGTCCCGACCTGTGAGAAAATTCATTTTTCTCGAAAAAATATTTTGTCTCTATTTTAGCACAGGGATTGTACATGAATCACTTCTATGGTCTATGGAAGGAAATGCATTGAAAATCAAGATAGTTTCGGACCAAAGTTGTTTCACCGAAAAACCCCAAATCGCCACGGGTCCCGACCTGTGAGAAAATTCATTTTTCTCGAAAAAATATTTTGTCTCTATTTTAGCACAGGGATTGTACATGAATCACTTCTATGGTCTATGGAAGGAAATGCATTGAAAATCAAGATAGTTTCGGACCAAAGTTGTTTCACCGAAAAACCCCAAATCGCCACGGGTCCCGACCTGTGAGAAAATTCATTTTTCTCGAAAAAATATTTTGTCTCTATTTTAGCACAGGGATTGTACATGAATCACTTCTATGGTCTATGGAAGGAAATGCATTGAAAATCAAGATAGTTTCGGACCAAAGTTGTTTCACCGAAAAACCCCAAATCGCCACGGGTCCCGACCTGTGAGAAAATTCATTTTTCTCGAAAAAATATTTTGTCTCTATTTTAGCACAGGGATTGTACATGAATCACTTCTATGGTCTATGGAAGGAAATGCATTGAAAATCAAGATAGTTTCGGACCAAAGTTGTTTCACCGAAAAACCCCAAATCGCCACGGGTCCCGACCTGTGAGAAAATTCATTTTTCTCGAAAAAATATTTTGTCTCTATTTTAGCACAGGGATTGTACATGAATCACTTCTATGGTCTATGGAAGGAAATGCATTGAAAATCAAGATAGTTTCGGACCAAAGTTGTTTCACCGAAAAACCCCAAATCGCCACGGGTCCCGACCTGTGAGAAAATTCATTTTTCTCGAAAAAATATTTTGTCTCTATTTTAGCACAGGGATTGTACATGAATCACTTCTATGGTCTATGGAAGGAAATGCATTGAAAATCAAGATAGTTTCGGACCAAAGTTGTTTCACCGAAAAACCCCAAATCGCCACGGGTCCCGACCTGTGAGAAAATTCATTTTTCTCGAAAAAAATATTTTGTCTCTATTTTAGCACAGGGATTGTACATGAATCACTTCTATGGTCTATGGAAGGAAATGCATTGAAAATCAAGATAGTTTCGGACCAAAGTTGTTTCACCGAAAAACCCCAAATCGCCACGGGTCCCGACCTGTGAGAAAATTCATTTTTCTCGAAAAAATATTTTGTCTCTATTTTAGCACAGGGATTGTACATGAATCACTTCTATGGTCTATGGAAGGAAATGCATTGAAAATCAAGATAGTTTCGGACCAAAGTTGTTTCACCGAAAAACCCCAAATCGCCACGGGTCCCGACCTGTGAGAAAATTCATTTTTCTCGAAAAAATATTTTGTCTCTATTTTAGCACAGGGATTGTACATGAATCACTTCTATGGTCTATGGAAGGAAATGCATTGAAAATCAAGATAGTTTCGGACCAAAGTTGTTTCACCGAAAAACCCCAAATCGCCACGGGTCCCGACCTGTGAGAAAATTCATTTTTCTCGAAAAAATATTTTGTCTCTATTTTAGCACAGGGATTGTACATGAATCACTTCTATGGTCTATGGAAGGAAATGCATTGAAAATCAAGATAGTTTCGGACCAAAGTTGTTTCACCGAAAAACCCCAAATCGCCACGGGTCCCGACCTGTGAGAAAATTCATTTTTCTCGAAAAAATATTTTGTCTCTATTTTAGCACAGGGATTGTACATGAATCACTTCTATGGTCTATGGAAGGAAATGCATTGAAAATCAAGATAGTTTCGGACCAAAGTTGTTTCACCGAAAAACCCCAAATCGCCACGGGTCCCGACCTGTGAGAAAATTCATTTTTCTCGAAAAAATATTTTGTCTCTATTTTAGCACAGGGATTGTACATGAATCACTTCTATGGTCTATGGAAGGAAATGCATTGAAAATCAAGATAGTTTCGGACCAAAGTTGTTTCACCGAAAAACCCCAAATCGCCACGGGTCCCGACCTGTGAGAAAATTCATTTTTCTCGAAAAAATATTTTGTCTCTATTTTAGCACAGGGATTGTACATGAATCACTTCTATGGTCTATGGAAGGAAATGCATTGAAAATCAAGATAGTTTCGGACCAAAGTTGTTTCACCGAAAAACCCCAAATCGCCACGGGTCCCGACCTGTGAGAAAATTCATTTTTCTCGAAAAAATATTTTGTCTCTATTTTAGCACAGGGATTGTACATGAATCACTTCTATGGTCTATGGAAGGAAATGCATTGAAAATCAAGATAGTTTCGGACCAAAGTTGTTTCACCGAAAAACCCCAAATCGCCACGGGTCCCGACCTGTGAGAAAATTCATTTTTCTCGAAAAAATATTTTGTCTCTATTTTAGCACAGGGATTGTACATGAATCACTTCTATGGTCTATGGAAGGAAATGCATTGAAAATCAAGATAGTTTCGGACCAAAGTTGTTTCACCGAAAAACCCCAAATCGCCACGGGTCCCGACCTGTGAGAAAATTCATTTTTCTCGAAAAAATATTTTGTCTCTATTTTAGCACAGGGATTGTACATGAATCACTTCTATGGTCTATGGAAGGAAATGCATTGAAAATCAAGATAGTTTCGGACCAAAGTTGTTTCACCGAAAAACCCCAAATCGCCACGGGTCCCGACCTGTGAGAAAATTCATTTTTCTCGAAAAAATATTTTGTCTCTATTTTAGCACAGGGATTGTACATGAATCACTTCTATGGTCTATGGAAGGAAATGCATTGAAAATCAAGATAGTTTCGGACCAAAGTTGTTTCACCGAAAAACCCCAAATCGCCACGGGTCCCGACCTGTGAGAAAATTCATTTTTCTCGAAAAAATATTTTGTCTCTATTTTAGCACAGGGATTGTACATGAATCACTTCTATGGTCTATGGAAGGAAATGCATTGAAAATCAAGATAGTTTCGGACCAAAGTTGTTTCACCGAAAAACCCCAAATCGCCACGGGTCCCGACCTGTGAGAAAATTCATTTTTCTCGAAAAAATATTTTGTCTCTATTTTAGCACAGGGATTGTACATGAATCACTTCTATGGTCTATGGAAGGAAATGCATTGAAAATCAAGATAGTTTCGGACCAAAGTTGTTTCACCGAAAAACCCCAAATCGCCACGGGTCCCGACCTGTGAGAAAATTCATTTTTCTCGAAAAAATATTTTGTCTCTATTTTAGCACAGGGATTGTACATGAATCACTTCTATGGTCTATGGAAGGAAATGCATTGAAAATCAAGATAGTTTCGGACCAAAGTTGTTTCACCGAAAAACCCCAAATCGCCACGGGTCCCGACCTGTGAGAAAATTCATTTTTCTCGAAAAAATATTTTGTCTCTATTTTAGCACAGGGATTGTACATGAATCACTTCTATGGTCTATGGAAGGAAATGCATTGAAAATCAAGATAGTTTCGGACCAAAGTTGTTTCACCGAAAAACCCCAAATCGCCACGGGTCCCGACCTGTGAGAAAATTCATTTTTCTCGAAAAAATATTTTGTCTCTATTTTAGCACAGGGATTGTACATGAATCACTTCTATGGTCTATGGAAGGAAATGCATTGAAAATCAAGATAGTTTCGGACCAAAGTTGTTTCACCGAAAAACCCCAAATCGCCACGGGTCCCGACCTGTGAGAAAATTCATTTTTCTCGAAAAAATATTTTGTCTCTATTTTAGCACAGGGATTGTACATGAATCACTTCTATGGTCTATGGAAGGAAATGCATTGAAAATCAAGATAGTTTCGGACCAAAGTTGTTTCACCGAAAAACCCCAAATCGCCACGGGTCCCGACCTGTGAGAAAATTCATTTTTCTCGAAAAAATATTTTGTCTCTATTTTAGCACAGGGATTGTACATGAATCACTTCTATGGTCTATGGAAGGAAATGCATTGAAAATCAAGATAGTTTCGGACCAAAGTTGTTTCACCGAAAAACCCCAAATCGCCACGGGTCCCGACCTGTGAGAAAATTCATTTTTCTCGAAAAAATATTTTGTCTCTATTTTAGCACAGGGATTGTACATGAATCACTTCTATGGTCTATGGAAGGAAATGCATTGAAAATCAAGATAGTTTCGGACCAAAGTTGTTTCACCGAAAAACCCCAAATCGCCACGGGTCCCGACCTGTGAGAAAATTCATTTTTCTCGAAAAAATATTTTGTCTCTATTTTAGCACAGGGATTGTACATGAATCACTTCTATGGTCTATGGAAGGAAATGCATTGAAAATCAAGATAGTTTCGGACCAAAGTTGTTTCACCGAAAAACCCCAAATCGCCACGGGTCCCGACCTGTGAGAAAATTCATTTTTCTCGAAAAAATATTTTGTCTCTATTTTAGCACAGGGATTGTACATGAATCACTTCTATGGTCTATGGAAGGAAATGCATTGAAAATCAAGATAGTTTCGGACCAAAGTTGTTTCACCGAAAAACCCCAAATCGCCACGGGTCCCGACCTGTGAGAAAATTCATTTTTCTCGAAAAAATATTTTGTCTCTATTTTAGCACAGGGATTGTACATGAATCACTTCTATGGTCTATGGAAGGAAATGCATTGAAAATCAAGATAGTTTCGGACCAAAGTTGTTTCACCGAAAAACCCCAAATCGCCACGGGTCCCGACCTGTGAGAAAATTCATTTTTCTCGAAAAAATATTTTGTCTCTATTTTAGCACAGGGATTGTACATGAATCACTTCTATGGTCTATGGAAGGAAATGCATTGAAAATCAAGATAGTTTCGGACCAAAGTTGTTTCACCGAAAAACCCCAAATCGCCACGGGTCCCGACCTGTGAGAAAATTCATTTTTCTCGAAAAAATATTTTGTCTCTATTTTAGCACAGGGATTGTACATGAATCACTTCTATGGTCTATGGAAGGAAATGCATTGAAAATCAAGATAGTTTCGGACCAAAGTTGTTTCACCGAAAAACCCCAAATCGCCACGGGTCCCGACCTGTGAGAAAATTCATTTTTCTCGAAAAAATATTTTGTCTCTATTTTAGCACAGGGATTGTACATGAATCACTTCTATGGTCTATGGAAGGAAATGCATTGAAAATCAAGATAGTTTCGGACCAAAGTTGTTTCACCGAAAAACCCCAAATCGCCACGGGTCCCGACCTGTGAGAAAATTCATTTTTCTCGAAAAAATATTTTGTCTCTATTTTAGCACAGGGATTGTACATGAATCACTTCTATGGTCTATGGAAGGAAATGCATTGAAAATCAAGATAGTTTCGGACCAAAGTTGTTTCACCGAAAAACCCCAAATCGCCACGGGTCCCGACCTGTGAGAAAATTCATTTTTCTCGAAAAAATATTTTGTCTCTATTTTAGCACAGGGATTGTACATGAATCACTTCTATGGTCTATGGAAGGAAATGCATTGAAAATCAAGATAGTTTCGGACCAAAGTTGTTTCACCGAAAAACCCCAAATCGCCACGGGTCCCGACCTGTGAGAAAATTCATTTTTCTCGAAAAAATATTTTGTCTCTATTTTAGCACAGGGATTGTACATGAATCACTTCTATGGTCTATGGAAGGAAATGCATTGAAAATCAAGATAGTTTCGGACCAAAGTTGTTTCACCGAAAAACCCCAAATCGCCACGGGTCCCGACCTGTGAGAAAATTCATTTTTCTCGAAAAAATATTTTGTCTCTATTTTAGCACAGGGATTGTACATGAATCACTTCTATGGTCTATGGAAGGAAATGCATTGAAAATCAAGATAGTTTCGGACCAAAGTTGTTTCACCGAAAAACCCCAAATCGCCACGGGTCCCGACCTGTGAGAAAATTCATTTTTCTCGAAAAAATATTTTGTCTCTATTTTAGCACAGGGATTGTACATGAATCACTTCTATGGTCTATGGAAGGAAATGCATTGAAAATCAAGATAGTTTCGGACCAAAGTTGTTTCACCGAAAAACCCCAAATCGCCACGGGTCCCGACCTGTGAGAAAATTCATTTTTCTCGAAAAAATATTTTGTCTCTATTTTAGCACAGGGATTGTACATGAATCACTTCTATGGTCTATGGAAGGAAATGCATTGAAAATCAAGATAGTTTCGGACCAAAGTTGTTTCACCGAAAAACCCCAAATCGCCACGGGTCCCGACCTGTGAGAAAATTCATTTTTCTCGAAAAAATATTTTGTCTCTATTTTAGCACAGGGATTGTACATGAATCACTTCTATGGTCTATGGAAGGAAATGCATTGAAAATCAAGATAGTTTCGGACCAAAGTTGTTTCACCGAAAAACCCCAAATCGCCACGGGTCCCGACCTGTGAGAAAATTCATTTTTCTCGAAAAAATATTTTGTCTCTATTTTAGCACAGGGATTGTACATGAATCACTTCTATGGTCTATGGAAGGAAATGCATTGAAAATCAAGATAGTTTCGGACCAAAGTTGTTTCACCGAAAAACCCCAAATCGCCACGGGTCCCGACCTGTGAGAAAATTCATTTTTCTCGAAAAAATATTTTGTCTCTATTTTAGCACAGGGATTGTACATGAATCACTTCTATGGTCTATGGAAGGAAATGCATTGAAAATCAAGATAGTTTCGGACCAAAGTTGTTTCACCGAAAAACCCCAAATCGCCACGGGTCCCGACCTGTGAGAAAATTCATTTTTCTCGAAAAAATATTTTGTCTCTATTTTAGCACAGGGATTGTACATGAATCACTTCTATGGTCTATGGAAGGAAATGCATTGAAAATCAAGATAGTTTCGGACCAAAGTTGTTTCACCGAAAAACCCCAAATCGCCACGGGTCCCGACCTGTGAGAAAATTCATTTTTCTCGAAAAAATATTTTGTCTCTATTTTAGCACAGGGATTGTACATGAATCACTTCTATGGTCTATGGAAGGAAATGCATTGAAAATCAAGATAGTTTCGGACCAAAGTTGTTTCACCGAAAAACCCAAAATCGCCACGGGTCCCGACCTGTGAGAAAATTCATTTTTCTCGAAAAAATATTTTGTCTCTATTTTAGCACAGGGATTGTACATGAATCACTTCTATGGTCTATGGAAGGAAATGCATTGAAAATCAAGATAGTTTCGGACCAAAGTTGTTTCACCGAAAAACCCCAAATCGCCACGGGTCCCGACCTGTGAGAAAATTCATTTTTCTCGAAAAAATATTTTGTCTCTATTTTAGCACAGGGATTGTACATGAATCACTTCTATGGTCTATGGAAGGAAATGCATTGAAAATCAAGATAGTTTCGGACCAAAGTTGTTTCACCGAAAAACCCCAAATCGCCACGGGTCCCGACCTGTGAGAAAATTCATTTTTCTCGAAAAAATATTTTGTCTCTATTTTAGCACAGGGATTGTACATGAATCACTTCTATGGTCTATGGAAGGAAATGCATTGAAAATCAAGATAGTTTCGGACCAAAGTTGTTTCACCGAAAAACCCCAAATCGCCACGGGTCCCGACCTGTGAGAAAATTCATTTTTCTCGAAAAAATATTTTGTCTCTATTTTAGCACAGGGATTGTACATGAATCACTTCTATGGTCTATGGAAGGAAATGCATTGAAAATCAAGATAGTTTCGGACCAAAGTTGTTTCACCGAAAAACCCCAAATCGCCACGGGTCCCGACCTGTGAGAAAATTCATTTTTCTCGAAAAAATATTTTGTCTCTATTTTAGCACAGGGATTGTACATGAATCACTTCTATGGTCTATGGAAGGAAATGCATTGAAAATCAAGATAGTTTCGGACCAAAGTTGTTTCACCGAAAAACCCCAAATCGCCACGGGTCCCGACCTGTGAGAAAATTCATTTTTCTCGAAAAAATATTTTGTCTCTATTTTAGCACAGGGATTGTACATGAATCACTTCTATGGTCTATGGAAGGAAATGCATTGAAAATCAAGATAGTTTCGGACCAAAGTTGTTTCACCGAAAAACCCCAAATCGCCACGGGTCCCGACCTGTGAGAAAATTCATTTTTCTCGAAAAAATATTTTGTCTCTATTTTAGCACAGGGATTGTACATGAATCACTTCTATGGTCTATGGAAGGAAATGCATTGAAAATCAAGATAGTTTCGGACCAAAGTTGTTTCACCGAAAAACCCCAAATCGCCACGGGTCCCGACCTGTGAGAAAATTCATTTTTCTCGAAAAAATATTTTGTCTCTATTTTAGCACAGGGATTGTACATGAATCACTTCCATGGTCTATGGAAGGAAATGCATTGAAAATCAAGATAGTTTCGGACCAAAGTTGTTTCACCGAAAAACCCCAAATCGCCACGGGTCCCGACCTGTGAGAAAATTCATTTTTCTCGAAAAAATATTTTGTCTCTATTTTAGCACAGGGATTGTACATGAATCACTTCCATGGTCTATGGAAGGAAATGCATTGAAAATCAAGATAGTTTCGGACCAAAGTTGTTTCACCGAAAAACCCCAAATCGCCACGGGTCCCGACCTGTGAGAAAATTCATTTTTCTCGAAAAAATATTTTGTCTCTATTTTAGCACAGGGATTGTACATGAATCACTTCTATGGTCTATGGAAGGAAATGCATTGAAAATCAAGATAGTTTCGGACCAAAGTTGTTTCACCGAAAAACCCCAAATCGCCACGGGTCCCGACCTGTGAGAAAATTCATTTTTCTCGAAAAAATATTTTGTCTCTATTTTAGCACAGGGATTGTACATGAATCACTTCTATGGTCTATGGAAGGAAATGCATTGAAAATCAAGATAGTTTCGGACCAAAGTTGTTTCACCGAAAAACCCCAAATCGCCACGGGTCCCGACCTGTGAGAAAATTCATTTTTCTCGAAAAAATATTTTGTCTCTATTTTAGCACAGGGATTGTACATGAATCACTTCTATGGTCTATGGAAGGAAATGCATTGAAAATCAAGATAGTTTCGGACCAAAGTTGTTTCACCGAAAAACCCCAAATCGCCACGGGTCCCGACCTGTGAGAAAATTCATTTTTCTCGAAAAAATATTTTGTCTCTATTTTAGCACAGGGATTGTACATGAATCACTTCTATGGTCTATGGAAGGAAATGCATTGAAAATCAAGATAGTTTCGGACCAAAGTTGTTTCACCGAAAAACCCCAAATCGCCACGGGTCCCGACCTGTGAGAAAATTCATTTTTCTCGAAAAAATATTTTGTCTCTATTTTAGCACAGGGATTGTACATGAATCACTTCTATGGTCTATGGAAGGAAATGCATTGAAAATCAAGATAGTTTCGGACCAAAGTTGTTTCACCGAAAAACCCCAAATCGCCACGGGTCCCGACCTGTGAGAAAATTCATTTTTCTCGAAAAAATATTTTGTCTCTATTTTAGCACAGGGATTGTACATGAATCACTTCTATGGTCTATGGAAGGAAATGCATTGAAAATCAAGATAGTTTCGGACCAAAGTTGTTTCACCGAAAAACCCCAAATCGCCACGGGTCCCGACCTGTGAGAAAATTCATTTTTCTCGAAAAAATATTTTGTCTCTATTTTAGCACAGGGATTGTACATGAATCACTTCTATGGTCTATGGAAGGAAATGCATTGAAAATCAAGATAGTTTCGGACCAAAGTTGTTTCACCGAAAAACCCCAAATCGCCACGGGTCCCGACCTGTGAGAAAATTCATTTTTCTCGAAAAAATATTTTGTCTCTATTTTAGCACAGGGATTGTACATGAATCACTTCTATGGTCTATGGAAGGAAATGCATTGAAAATCAAGATAGTTTCGGACCAAAGTTGTTTCACCGAAAAACCCCAAATCGCCACGGGTCCCGACCTGGTTAATTAGATTAATTAGTAGTGTTAAATGTGAATTATAATACATTTACTGAAAACAATTAATACCTGTTTACACACTCATTTCTTTTTCGTTTGTCACAGTTCTTGTGCATGGTTTCAAAGGGTACCTGTATTATTGGGTCCGTATTGGTTTATTAATGCAGTATTATTGGTTCCCGTTTTTCATTCCATTCAATTAGTTGCATTCGTCTATATGCTTACTGTCATTGTTTATGTATAAATATACATTTGTATACACAAACACAGTAGCCAATGAAAGTAAACAATGAAATACCCTTCCATCAAAATGACGTGTAGATCGTTGTTAGTTCAGTTAAGCTAAGTATACCAAGGTACTTTGAAAAAATTAATACATCTCGTGATCCTGGATTTCGTTGGTGGAATATACTGCGAATTAAAGATCCTTGAGTGTTGTTTTATACATATAAATTACATTATTTGAATTATACAAATCAAAGTGCCAATGAAAGTGCACAATTTTATCTGTAAAAAAACCCCAAGAAATTTCGTACCGACGATCCAGAAGCATTTACAGTATATAGTTAAGTGCATCGTAAATAATGTCACGACCCGAACTACTCAAAAGGCATCATTACTGTACGTTTAGATTCTTATAATAATGTTGAAGTACTTCTTGCAGGAAGTGAACACGTTTCAGAGTAGTTCTCGTTAAGTGTCGAACATTAATGAGAACGAATTTTTCATACATCGGTATTGAAGCAGAAATATCATGTATACTCGAAAATGCAGAGAAAATTCATACATGTTATAATGATGTGGGGACATGAACGACCACGTCCGATAATTAAAATAATGATCATTATTGAGACCTAGTTACAGGACCCATTCTTCTCTGTAGGCTGTGAGTTTGACGATGTTTATGAACATTTTAAAAATAATTTTATGCTTGAATATTTCAACACGGAGGGCTGAAAATTACAAGGCATTTTGTAATTACACATTATATTGTAACACTTAATGAAATATTTTTTTCTCATTCTACAGGGAGTGGTATTCATACCATTTGTTACAATTAAGGCCGATGACACAATTATTACCTTACTTGAATGTCTTCCTCCATGGCTTCATGCTCATTAAAAGAAATCGCTAAAAAGGTGTATTCAATAAAAGTCTGTATTTAGGAGAAACTGTGCTTCAACAACAAAATAGTGCGATGAGGTATGACGTCAGCTTTGTCACAGAAAAACAACACAAGGTTAAACAAAAAAGCAGATGACTTTTGCGACTGTGTTTAGAAAAGATCATTCAACGCCCTCTGAGCAAAACAAATTAAAACCAAGAGAGACCAAGATTCAATTTATACTAATTTATTTATTCTCGATTGCGAAAGAAGTTCTTGCAACTTAGATTAATCGATCTCGACTTTAATTCATACCAGATGCAATCAATCTAGAAGAGATGTGAAACTACCCGTGTCTGCCTAAGAACACAACAAGCTTGGCACCGGGAGGAAGGGAGGGGGGTATCCAAACCGGAAGGATCCGGAAGAAGGATTAGCAGTTGACAAAATAAACACATGCTATCATGTTCTTGTTTTTCTTCTGTCCATTGCTATCTTACACTTAAATAATAAACATACACATTTATCGTCATTAATCCTTTCCATCACATGTTGATTCTTCGTGATGACTGGCAACTGGTTGGGTGGGATGGATTCCGAAGTATTTCTATAAAGACTGAAATTTATGTATTTCTCTTTACAACAAACGTACTTCATTCACGTCTTGAATATTCAGTAATCACTTAATGGTTGAAACGTAGGAAATGAATTATTCAATTTGTCAAACGTAAGAGACACAAATATTAACGTTATAGCACTGTTAAAATCCAGTCAGTCTGCAATAACTTGGTGATGCATTTTAACATTGTTATATTGATAAGTTTACAGGATGTCAGTTGATAGATTAACAGGATTTCATATGATAGGTTGACAGGATTTCAGGCGATAGGTTAACAGGATTTCAGGTGATAGGTTAGCAGGATGTCAGTTTAACCAGTGATGGATTCTTTTTCTTGCATACCATATTCTTTTAACAATAGCTGAAATAAGATAAAAGTCTATAAAAATTCACCTTTGTACAGCGTTCATTCCGTATATGCCAGTTAATCTTTTTAGAACATGACATTTTCAGCCTTATTTTCGTAATTCGGACTGTCTTCAGTCAGACAGTACAGACCATATCTAACGTATTATTAAAGCAAGACACTGCAAAACACAGTCACGGTAACTACACAGTTCATTCCATATTCCAGTTAATCATTTAAGTACATGACATTTTCAGTCTTATTTTCTGAATTCGAACTGACGGCGTTGTCTTCAGCCAGACAGTATAGACAATATCCAACGTAAGATTTAAACAAGAAAAGAAACATAGCACAGTCATAGTAACTGAAACAAAAAAAAAAAAATAAAAAAATAAATATAATGCACTGCACAATAGGACAATATGCAAATAATGCGGACGTAGAAAAAGGATTATTATTACGCAATTATAGGATAAACTGTATTGTAAATTTGATATTTGCTACTGTATATACGGTTTTTAATGGTCGCAAATATTTTTTAACGGCGACGGCGTTAGCCGGAGCTATTAAAACTGTTTGCGACCATTAAAACCGTATATACGGTCGCAAATATCAAAATCACTAAATAGTTATCCGTTTTCTAACGCACAAGGTGTCTAAATGCGATAATTAAAACGCCGTTCGAATTTTGCGACTATATATACGTTATTTTATAGTCGCAAATTTAAACGACGTTACCAATCAGAAACGACGTTACATCGGTACTGCGTTAGAATAATAATTATAACATCTTTATTTAACTAAGGGTGCACATACAATGCACAATACACATACCAAATAGTGCGTTAGCAACCCTAATTTCAGTTCTACGAAAACGCCACAAAAGTGATATGAAGATAAATTCAAGTAAGTAACACAAAGGCGAACGACCTATTCTAGACACTGATCTGTCACAAAAAGTCAAATCGTATAATTCTTCGAATATGAAGAAGTTGATAAGGTTGAACCCGACCTTACATATGACTCTCCTATATCCCCTGCTGAGATGAAATATTTCTACATGAAGTTTCATTGGTTAGGCTGTCAGTGCCTTATCAATATGCTAAGAAGTAATCACTTTCTTGCATACCATCCGAAGATTACAAAGACTTCAAAAGTGAATATGACTATAAAAGGTTAACCTAAACATGTTTTCTAATGAGTTCTATAAATAAACTTCCAAAGGCCAATGGCGATATCAAATTGTACTCGTATGTGACAAAATCTCGAAAGCTCAACACCGATCAGTTAATTTGATGGAATTCTAGGTGTTGGCGTATGTTATCAAATATCGTCTTCCAATGTTACTAGCAATTGTCAACAGTCGGTAACACATCTAAGTGTGTCTCAAATCTGATTTGAAAACTGCAAATATAAAAGAGATAGAAAATTGCTCTTGTATGCTGTTGTATATGTAATTTGAAAATGGTTTCCCGACAATGATTACATTTTACGATTTTCGAACATTCAAGTGATTTTCAAACGTGAACAGTTTGCTAGTGTTTCAGCAAGACCACCAGTAAAATCAAACAGACACCTATATACCGGAAAATATAAAAGAAAACGTGAAATTAGACCTTAATTTCACACGTTTCTATATTCTTTATATTCATATGTTCATTCTGTGATTGAACGGTCATTAATGTCAACTTGCTTTCTGGTGGATCTTACAGAAAATTTAATGTTAAGGAAGCTTATGCCAAAAGCCAGTAAACTACACCTCTGAAAACACGGGTTACCGGGTTCCACGCATGCACCGCAGTTATATTGTATCCTACGTTGAACTGCTTAGCAATTCTATGAGGTGATGGAATTAAATGTGTATCTTCAATGAATGCACTTAAGAACCATCGTATAATATGCAATTGATCATGTTTGTTCACACGCATTGTAAATTAAAAGCAATTACGTGTATTGTAAACTGCCTGTTTTTAGACCACCATTCAGACCAGTAAATTTGGTTTTATTAACGAATTGAGTTTATAAGCGAGACATTTTACTATAAAATTGATCTTTCAATCCCAAAATGTCTGGTCTTAATATCGCGGGCGGTTTTAATATCGAATGGTCTAAATAGCGGCTTAATCTTTAACAGTGAACCCCTATAAACGTAATAAAACGTATGCATATTTTGTCTTCTGAAATTCAGGGCGATCTTTGCAGCAATTGCCTATAGCGTTGTTAAACGTGTGCATTTTTCTTCCCTCAAAATCGGGACGATAAATACTGCGAATTACTCTGACGTAATGAAACGCGCCCTTTTTTAGCGCCCTTAAAACCGGTGGCGAGATTTCAAGTAAAATTCAATTCTGAACGTTTATTTACGCTGATCGGAACAAAACTGCGTTTTCTGCTGCTTTAGTGTTTCTTGATAGATATTTGACACGTTTAAATACACGACAGTGTCTGTTTTATCTATTGTATGTTTTTACGTAGTACTACGAAACGCGTTTCATACATGTAGTCTTGCAGTAATCCTTTGCAAGGAAGTTCATTTCGGAGTTTACAGTTTTAGTTATTTTTTACAGTTTACAAAAATTGTTATAAAGTGTTATGTCCCACGTTCTATTTCGCTGTGAATATACTGTTAATTACCCATAGAACACCATGCAGAGTAAAAATGCGTTAAGTTTATAAATTCAATACAGACCAATAATAACATAATAACTTGGACTTTTGGTCAAAACATCAATTTAATAAGAAAATAATTTTTCACGGGTTTTTATGCTAAAACGGTACCCGGTTTTTAAGGACAGAAAATGTATGCACGTTCTTCTACGCTATGGGGAATGGTAAAGGTAAAGATCGACCTGGTTTTGAGAAGACAAAAAATGCATACATCTTATTACGTTGTATGCGTTTGGTGATAAGATTATTCTGGTTTTGAGGAGAGGAAAAAGACATACGTTTTATTACGTTTCATGTGTGCAAAGGAAATACAATAAATTTTGAGATTTTTAAACACTGTTAAATTTCCATCAATGAAAGCCTTCAAGAAAACCGTTATCATATGTCATAGGCTCTTTTTGATATACATACACAAATATTTAACAAACATTTTCTTCATGCAGACAATAAATACGGACCACAAATATTTATGTAATGGAACCGACATGATTTATTTTAAACAAAGCTCACATACATGCAATATTTATCACGGAGAAACTTGTTACGATTCATGTTACCACACAGACCAGATGTCAATAACTGTCTCATTCAGCTAACAAATGCACCTGCTTTAACTATCGAATTTCTTTGGCAAGGAGCATCACCTAAAACCTAGCATTCCGTTGACAATTGTTCGAAAAGAAGATATAGTGAAAGAACACGATAACGAGACATTATATCACATATCTGCTCCCACAGCTACAGCTGAAATTGAAAGAGCTAGAACTGGAATACTTCATATGCGTGTTAATTTTATCAGTTCGCTTTAAATGTTTGGTAAAACAAAAATGTATAATGAGTCAGATTGTATTAAAAGTTCAATACAAGAACAAAACGCTAGAAACGCGGCTCAATATAGTACCAATCGCATGCAGTATAGAAAGGGTTTATTTTTTTTTATAAAGAACATTTATTATTGTAACACAGCACAATTTACAGACAAGCTCTATCGCTTTTCAAGGGCTACAATAACAATGCGTATATTTCATACTACTTCCCTGAATTATGAAAAGAAACAAAGTTATGCAATGGCAGTATAGAAAGTTTGTATCTTTCATTACTTGAGCCCAATCCAAACGGGCTGGAATGAGGCACGTGTGCAAGAAGTCTCGACCAAGGGCATACATGAGCCTCATAGGTCCTGACATGGGTACAAACGAAGGTTCTCTTGTAAGCGAGCGCGAACACGTGGTAGTGGCATGTAACGTCTTTGGTCATAAAAGGACATGTCAAAAATGTTTATTGTGAAGAATTGTCAGACACTATCTATGGTGCTCTTGAGTGCATTACTCCTGGAATTTAGGAAAATGTCTGCGGATAAAGAGCGACTTTTACGTATAATGGCTTCCGTCAAATAAAAGACAAAATTTTATTTAATCAAATGACACATGTTCTGTAATGGAGAAAATGCTATAATTACACATTCACTTCTAGAAATGTTTTATTCAATTGCTGTTCAAGGCATTTACCACCGCCTCATTCCGTATAAGGCTAATAGCTTTGGACATTAGTTGAAACTATTAAGACATTTTCGCGTAGACGGAAGCAGATAATGTTATTGGTGTAATTATTCTTGGCTATTTCTCTTAGCTGCGCGATATTGAATTCATCCGTTTCTCACAAGCAGTTCAATCCCCGGTTTCTGAAATTATGTAGGTGGAATATTACATTTAAAAATTCACCACTGTTAATCTTGAGTACAAATGTACATATTTATGAATTGTCCATGGATAATTGTATTACTTCTATGATCTTTTCCAATTCTCATATTTGACGGAAATTACACAGAAGTTGTAACCAATACAGATAAAAATGAGACATTTAAAACATTTGTAATTTTTTTTTGCCTTTTGATACTAACGGCAGAATTCCTATTCAATAGGCTGTTTATGATATATTATTGCTAAGCTGAAATCTCATATTCTCTATATCTTCCAAAATTGTTCAAAATTTGTTATTCCATACCGAATTCTGGATGCATTGTCAGCCACAAGCAAAAACTTTAAGATTCTTTTCGCCAAAAATTGAAAAATCCAAAATATTGAAGATGTTTGAATGTAACACTGTCTTGTAGATTTCTACCAAACCTTCGTTCAAATTATGCTCCGTTGGACAAAGTCGTCTTTATTCTGTTTTGTGCAATTTAGGTATAACTTACAAAACTCTCTTGTTTGTAACTGTTTTTAAAACCACTATAAAAAATAAAAGAAATGTTCTTTGGTGGGCTACCAAAATAACCGAAAGAATACATTCTTTATTTACAAATATTGTCAGAGCTAACTTCAAAGCAAACCAAGACAACTGACCTCTTTAACCATTGCTCATACTTTGAAAAAGGATTACAGAAATGTATTTTGGCGGTCTTCTTAAAAGATTGTCTAAACTAAATTGATTCGTTGAAACACAGTCATTAGGGAGAGGAGTAGCTTTACATGTGTGACTTTATTCAAAACTTTAAACTCCGAATTCTTTTTAACCACTTGTTAGATTTTGAAATGATTTTACAGAAATGTTCCTTGTTTTACCCTCAAACATATGTCTATTTGTAATCTCTATTCGTCAAGAGCATGGTAGCTAGAACACTGGGTAGTATTAAATATTGGGCTTATGGAAAACTTAAAAAACATTCTTTCTTGAAACAGTTGGTCATTTTCCAAAGAAACCTAACCTGGATTCAACTGTAGGAAATTTGAAAAACAAAATCTACAGAAATGTTTTTATTTGACTGATCTTAATGTTGTGAACTTCTACTAGATGTACATCAACATCAACAGATACTGATTCATAATCATTTGGACATATGACAATTTACATGATACAGATGTAGAGAAAACTGAAAAAAAAATCAGAAATCAATGACCTGATTGCCTTGAGGGTGCGTTTTTTTATATTTGTCTCTTAAAAAAGTCTTCCTAATTCATTTGAACATGTCAGTAGATCATGGATGAACCATAACAGGCTATCAGGATCCTCTTATTGACAAAAAGCCACTGTGTTCTTGACCGTGGATATGCTATACTCTGTCTCAAACGTTTGGCAATGTCTATTTACATCCAGTAAATGAACATCCATATTTGTTATCATGTTTGGTTTTTTTTTTTTTTTTTTGGGGGGGGGGGTGGGGATATTATTGACTGCTACCTGAACTTCAAAATAATTAAAAAACGACAAGCAATTACATGCACAGACAAACCTAAAAAAGATACATAGTGGAATAGACAGCTCCTATACCACAAGATCACTACTATTTATTGTTAACATTTCTTGCAGTGCATGCATTTCTATTATAGTCTCGCAATCACATGCGTATGACAAAAGATCAGCAAGCCCAGTGAAAAGCTTTTGTACTCCACTCGTAGTTTCGTTTCGAGAAAAGCACATAAATGAACTACATTGTCTTTACTTTAGTTACTCGTTAGTAATGTCTGTTAACTCCGTCCCCTGTTGCAGCTGATACTTTCAAGATGTGTTGCTGGCTACTGAAGCACTGCGAGCTACAATGTCATCTATTTACTGTTTACCTTACACACTGTGTTCATGTTAATCCTAGATACAAAGTTCTTGTGAACAAGCGGCCATTTCATCACTCTTTTCTGTTTCACAGTACACAAGTTAACCAAGTCAATAATAAAATATAAAACTACATGTTCATAATGTCTTTGAATTTGAGCACTGAATTATGGATGTCTTTGTGCAAGATCTAGCTAAGCTAACGTTACTATCTCTCCGCTTCACATTTAAGTCCCAGGATCTCTTTGAATTTATTGATATTGTAAAATTAATATACTGATAAGATAATGATAGAACCATTTTCTATTCACTCTAAAACAGTGTTGGCATTTTCATTTTTTTTGTATTCAAATCGTATCCTCATGAAAACGAGTTGTCAGAAAGCTTTCTTAATTTTTGCAATATCATTGATAAAAAAAAACAAAACTGCTAAATATTTCGAACATGTACATCGATTAAAAAAGTTAAGTTAGGAATGTTTTTGGTACAAATAAATGTCATTTCTGCCGGTAAGACATCTTTCTTGGTAAAACAAGAGCTGCTTGTAATGGTGGTCCTAGGACTTTAAGTATTAATTCCTTACCAGACATACCTACTTGTCTTACCTACTTTATATTTTTGTACTCCTCAGCCCGGAAACATGTCCAATTTCTTGATCAATCTACGTCTGCAGCTGCAGGCAAAGACTAGAGTGTGGAAAGTGTTACAAGTGATCAGATAATTGATCGTTCAGGACTCCTTTCTGATACCCATCCAGAAAACTTCTTTTCAGTAAGTGCCACGTATTATAATCTATGTCATCCATGTGATTGATCCAACCTTTGTTAAATTAACCATTAAAGGGCCGACAAAAGTGATTAGAGCTTTAAAAATTCGTTCTGAATATTTTAATCCGGACACAAACGTACAGGAAATGATCGCAACCCGTTTATATGCAACACTTTCCCCCCTTGATCGCCCTCTTACAAAAACGTCTTAATTATATCATAGAATCTAATATATCGATTTAGACCTAGATAATCTGCATTTATTTACATTTTATAACCTTCAAATAAGAGAATAAATGCCAAAATGTCAGTTTTTTATGAATAATAACATACTTGACTCAGAAAAAAACATGTCATATTGACAATTAATTGGCTTGTTTCTATGCCTAGCTAAATACAATTGAATTTGCAGTATTTTTATATCTGAAATAAGTATACGTAAGTGTTTATTAGGATTCTTCCATTTTGATTACAGAAACATGAATTGTTGTAAATTCTACGAAAAACAACATTTTGATGCACTGACAGGCGTGTCTTCATAAATGTCTTCAAAATGTACCGGATGACGCACTAGTAAGTATTCACGTTAAAGATAATTCATTACTTTTTTTTTAGATATTAAGTCATGATAATCCTTTAGCGTTGTTAATCGTTTATTCTAACACGACCAGCGAATAACCTACATACATGTAGAACAAAATCTATTTGGGTTATTCTGCAATAAACCGACCTTGAACGACACTGCACGCGCATCGTGTTTCGGCTGTTCAATTTACCCAACGTATATAGGATCTTACATGGCATACTGTGGATGACTTGAGGCAAAACGGGGGGATCCGATGGATGACACACGTCCAGTTAACTTGATTAATGTTACGATGCCATTTACACCGACTTAATTTACTGTTTTGTTGCTATTTTTTGGTTTACACAGTGACGTCATTAATCAATAGAAACTGTGACGTCATTTATCTATACCCGTCACTAATATTTTTCGTAACTTGAACCGTTATTGCGTACCCTTAAAATTCGAACCATTTCTATAAGTGAAATTCCTGTTACATTTACTCGAAAATTATTAAAGTGTTTTCTTTCTTATGAGACCAGTTTACGTTGATGAAAAATATGAAACACTGCGCACTATACATTTTTTATGAATGAAAGTCACATTGAAGTGTTCGCGGGAGGAAACTTCAACGGCAAAATCTAGGTGCGTAGCACGCAAGTTTCTCTCATTTTCTGCAAATGTTGTGTCAAATAAGTCGTGTTAGAATCGAAATAATAAGTATCCAAGTTTGGTATATGGTAGAATAACCCTCGTTTGTCGTTCGTATGCGTATTAATATATCACTCAGGCCTTCGGCTTTTGTGATATATTCTTGCGCATAAAATCTCCAAGCTCGGGTTATTCTACGATAAACCAGACATGAATACATATTATTTCTTAAATAAACAACATCATGCCGCTCAGCCCTCTACGACTTTTATTTTATAAATAGAGTCGCTTTTGATTGAATATTTATTTCTTACAAACACAATAAAATCCTATTTTAAGCATACAATAAGAGAAAACTGTTACAAAGGAGCGAAATTGGTGTTGACTTAATTGACGTCAATCATCCGTCCATCGTCAACAAGTCCGGAGAACATCTCCTTTCAACTAATTTGGTTTATTATGTTGAAAGCTTATTAAAAGTAATACTTGCATGGTCTTCTACTAGACTCTCCAGTTGCCATGGCAAAGAATGTAAGAAAACATAGGCCAGATTTCAAAACTATGTCACAAAGTCGTTCAAAATTCTTTCAAACCATATTCACAGATACTTGTCCCGCTGTTGACACAGTTACACTTGCCCATGGGGAAATTGAAAATTATAATTTCACGCAAATTTTGCTGCATTACAGACTTATTTATGCTGCTACACTATTGCTCCCGTAATCAGTACATAACAATTCATACAGAAAGGATTTCGTGCTAGAATTAACGTTCACAGAAAAATCAATCAAAATACTACAAGGAACATCTGCACTTAAATGAGAAATGTTCTAGTTGTCTTAAGAAATGGTTTTCACTAAAGATAGGTCATGAAAGTACAAACAGTATGTATATGTGTTATTAAAGATGGTTATTGTAATAGGGTTATTAACATAATAATACGATACAGGATGCAGGATTTCCTCGAGTCGTGTATTGGATCATACGAGACGGAGCACGAGGACGAGAACCAATCCGACTTCTGGATCACATTTCTATGATAATGACCCTTTTATTATATACCTTTTGGTACTTGCCCACACTAAAACTCTTAATTTCAAATGACGTTTAAGCATAAAATATAAGATAAACTGTTAATAGCACGAAATATGTGTTGTAATCGACATCATCTGATTAACGTCATTGTATAAACAAGACGCAACGATACAATTATAAGCGACGTTATTAACGTCTTGGACATGCAAGATTTTTCTATGAACCAACGGGAAACATCCTTACAAAACAATTGCGAAATTTAGTAGTGAGGTGATACTGAATCAGATTTTTACATTTACTTGATCCGTAATGACGGATTTGTCAGCGAATATATATGTATCAATGTTAGGTAATGGTATATAATAAAACACGCTAAATTTTCTCAAAGTCAATGATTGTTGTTAGAACGTGATTGACAGTCAAATTCTAGTGTCTTTAAATAGTCAAGAGCCCGTACCGTCAAATCATCTGAAGGACTTAAGCACCCTTAACAGTCCAACGGAAGGACTTAAGCACCCTTAACAGTCCAACGGAAGGACTTAAGCATTCTTAACAGTCCAACGGAAGGACTTAAGCATTCTTAACAGTCCAACTGAAGGACTTCAGCATTCTAAACAGTCCAACTGAAGAACTTAAGCATTCTTTAACACTTAAGCATCATAAACAGTCCAACTAAAGGACTTAAGCATCATAAACAGTCCAACTAAAGGACTTAAGCATCCTTAGATACTGAAGCATCATAAACAGTCCAACTGAAGAACTTTTACTGTTATACAATACTTTATCATTTAATTATTTTTTTCAATTAAATGTCAATAAAACATATCAAATACATTGACAAATAAACATCCACAAAACAACAAAATATAATGATCTAGATTAACAATTTTGAGCTTACTGTACGAATATGTGCTCATGGAACATCTCCTTGACCTAGTTTGTCTGTTACAGCGTATGGGTAAAATTTTAAGATTAGAACGCTGTGTGTCTCTGTATTGCAATACTTTATGGAGGTTCCCTGCTGTGTAACAAATTATCACTAGCATCTCTTACATTCATAAATAAATCTTACGTATCAGCATATATCATCCCACTAAAAGCAACACAGAATATATATTGTCTGGGTCTAGTTTAACATTGTGATCGTTTTGAGCATATTGTATTGTTAGCGTGCCAATTCTGTCTAGTCGAGTACGTGTTCATTGAATATCTTTCGGATCTAGGATGTCCATTACTGCGTATGGTCCTAAATTTATACACATTGATTGGAGTTTTCGACCGTTCTTGGAATCGTGTGTGGCATCGACTGAATGCTGCTCGAAATTCTTGACGGAACTTTGCTAAAAATAGACATGAAAATAAATCAGTTTATTTAGTTCAAGAGTTCTTTGTTTTATAAAAAGATGGTCCATTTATGTTTAACGTGAATGTTTCATGTAAAATTGCAAACAATCAAAATAATTCACCACATGTGAGTGATCCCTTTCTTTGGAAATAATGTGCCACTTAACCTGAAACCCCCAAGCTGATGTTGACATTAAGGCAGCATAATTTTACGATGTCTAATCATGTTCTCTTATTTAATCAAAAATTAAAGTAGAACTTCCCGGTTGAATGAAGACAGACAACTTCTGCAGTCAGTGTTGGTAAACCTTGGTTCATTGACCATAGCAAATACACGTCAAGCACACTAATAAAAGGACATGTGTCAGCCTATTCAAATTGTTACATGCAATGTTTTACATAATAATTGAGAACATCAGTTTAATTTACTCACCGCTCATGAAATTGTATATGATCGGGTTGAGGGCACTGTTTAAGTAACAGAGTCCACGTGCAATAAGCGCGTATGTCGTCACGTCAGTATCGTCCCACTCGTACAAAGTTCCGTTGTACCTAAAAAAAATATATATCTAAAAGCGTTTACCTCCTATTTCTACTCTTTATATTATAAATAATTCACAAGCGAGAACTTGAGAACTCTCATTGTAATCATGCCGACGAAATGCACAAATTGGCTTAGTACCAACCACTACTGTATAGTTTCATTGGTATCTGTCAAATTCATTTTTATCATCATCGTTCTTGTTAATAATAAACCGAGTAACGTTATAACACTTGTGGTAAAAGAAGTGCTCCACAAAGATAACATTTCTTTATCTTCTCTTTTACAATGTCAATAAACGGTAAATTATTGGTGTATGTACATGTTAACATGTTTTACTTACTTTAAAATCAGGAGTAGGTGTACTGGAAGGTAACAGATACCAAACAAAATGACTATAGTCATTAACATTTTGGCGGCCTTTCTTCGTGCATTTAGCTGACTCTCTGGCCTCGAAGCCGAAAACTGGGCTCGCCTACCTAAAAATATAAAATTCATAGAAAGGTCACTTGTTCCTCTTACTAAGTAAATAAGCAAGACTTGATACAAACTTTGAAGACTGAAGTTTGAATCGTTTTCTGATTTGTAAAATAAGCATATTTTTATGATGTACAAACCAAGCGGAATTACTTCATATTCATACGCAGTTTGGTACTGGTTATGGTTATTCGTACATATGTAGCTTTGAAGTTCTGAATCAAGAATACGCATCTCCGTATTAGTACTCATTATGCTTCATTATTAGCACGCATTCATTTGAACGAGGTTATTGACATCAATATAATAGCAAATTTATGATTATAATCCGGGAATCAATGGTTTACTTCCCGTGAAAATTGTAAGCATCTTTTAAATTCTTTGATGTACTGTTTGAACTAATTATCCGTTGACTAGTAATAAAATACTTTGTAAGATAAATTCTTATTTATCAGATCAAATGTGCCTACTTTTGAATACGTATTAACTTAGTATATACACTTAAGCAGATATAAAATGCCACCAGAGAACCTGTCTTGTGTCACATTTACTTTTGATCTGAGACTTGGTAATTTTCGCGTCAACAAAATTTCGCTAATATCTATTAATTAATTGGTGACTTTAGAAATTTGTCTCCCATTATCATTATCTGATAGTAAATATGTCATTTCACATATATTACTCTAGGAGAAACGACAATGAAGAGGATTCTAACTCGTTGTTTTGGACTGTATCCATGTCAACTCGTTATCTTTGACTTTATCCAGTAAAGGTCAACTTGTTATCTTTGACTTTATCCAGTAAAGGTCAACTCGTTATCTTTGACTTTATCCAGTAAAGGTCAACTTGATATCTTTGACTTTATCCAGTAAAGGTCAACTCGTTATCTTTGACTTTATCCAGTAAAGGTCAACTTGTTATCTTGGACTTTATCCAGTAAAGGTCAACTCGTTATCTTGGATTTTATCCAGTAAAGGTCATTGAATTCTTTTTAGCGAACTCATAACTTCGCGTACCAGCGCTCTTAAGAAATAAGTAATAGTTAGGCTAAAAAGTTTCGCTACTTCTTTTTATTCGCGACTTTTTCTTTTCGCGAAAAATTGAAAACATAAAAATCTCGCGAATGAAGCTGGGTTTAAAGTACGTTACTTTAGGAAGATTGATTCATAGACTTTGCTTAGGAAGTACGTTTCGCATGGCAGACATATTAGTTCCTTCCTTCTGACGGCTTATTGCTTTATGATTCATTTATAAAAGGTACGTCTCTGCCTACATCGCCTTAATTCTTTAAATTTCGCGTAAATATTCTGCATTCAGATATTCATACTTCCCCAAAATTCTCATAAAATACCCAGTAACAGATGCGACTGATTTATTTACGGAAATTGTGTAACAGGACCTTTTTCTTAAATGAATTATGGTTTTGCTTGGAAGTGTTTATTAAAGACGAGTAATTCGTGTCTAGTTTCTGCTTAAACGTTTTGATCATCTAGAAGAAATCATAAATCATAATTTGATTCTCCATCACCGGTTACTTATATGCTTCACAGCAAAATGACACAAATAAGTAACAGTATTCCGGTAAATTGTTTTCAGTCTGTTGCTAGGAGAAAGCTTCAACTTCGATAGAACCCAGATCTCTATCATACTAAAGGCGATTCCGTAAATTTTCTAAATATATACTCAGTTCCAAAAAAAAAATTAAAATAAGTTTTTTTATAATTTTATTTAAAAATAAAAAAAAAAAAAAAAAAAAAAAAAAAAAAAAAAAAAAAAAAAAAAAAAAAAAAACCCCCCCCAAAAAAAAAAAAAACCAAAAAAAAAAAAAAAAAAAAAAAAAAAAAAAAAAAAAAAAAAAAAAAAAAAAAAAAAAAAAAAAAAAAAAAAAAAAAAAAAAAAAAAAAAAAAAAAAACCAAAAAAAAAAATGTCGTATGTATGTTATTTTGGCTCCTGGATTTAATCAAAAGACGGAATTTCCTTTAAATTACAATGTACCACAAAAATCCAGTAATTTGTTGAAATAGGTAAATGCAACGATGTTTACGGCAAAATCAATCTTCTACCAAAACCGTTTAACCGCGCAAACAGTCTGTAAAATAACGATTACAGAAAACACGTTGAATGTTATTGTCGGAGTGTGATTTACTGTAACCCAAACGATACTCAAATCCTAATAATTCTAAGCAATACCATCTAAAATTATCTAAATATTTTCAATTTCATCTTGAGCAGGGGACTAACGCGTCATTTTTCACGGTACACTTTGTGCCAATTTATCTGTTGAAATTATCACACGCAATTTTCGCTGTAATATTAACCAGACATGCTCTCCGCACGACACAACTTTAACTTAATTTAAAAACCAGACACATGCCTCTATCAATTTAAGTTATGTCACCAAAATATCATTTCAATTTCGGCGTCACACTATAAATTTAATTTCTTTATTAAAATCTTTTGATATTTTATTTGAATGGTCTTTTCTCTAGTAATAGTTTCAGATAGAAGTGCTTTAAATAATATACAGTTAACCATAAAATCTAAAAAGGCCCCTTTCTCCACTCCTTCTGATTGCATTCATTCCATAAATTACTTGAAAACAACATCTCCTAATTTGTAACAAGTGATTTACCACCTACTGAACGGAGGTCAGCCATTCATCACTGCGGATGTTATTCACAATGACGTTGGTAACTCTTGTTGAGGTGGGTCAGATGTATTTAGATTATATATTCTGTTTTGTTTGCGAATCGTAAATACTTGTAGTACCCTATATGTTAGTATGCGAATTTTAATTCTTTTTGGTATCTTTGTACCTATGTATTCAGAATTCTTGATAATCTGTCTCAATCAGAGTTTTGAATCATTTTCTTTTTATTCGTATACATTCGAAGATCGCCCAAGTTACTTAGAAATAAGTCTTCTTCATGGTTCGATGAAATGCCATGATTTATAAGACAAAACATTTTGTCCAGGTAGTTTGAACAACACTCTTAGTTTGAATTAGCATTTACTGCAGTGTGAGTGGTATTTATATTCCAAGGAGCATAGTTGCGTGTCAACATCCCCTGTCTCATTAAAACCCTCTGTTTGTGACATTTCCATAATTACATCCGTTCATGTTCAGCATGAAGAGTACGTTAGACTAGGAAATATTTAAATGAGTTTAGTTTTTTTTTATTCTTCCTAGAAGCTTAAATGAGCCACATCGAAATAATTTTGCCACTTGTTTTAGAATTTATATGACCTATGTTATCAGTAATTGCAATACTGTAGCTAGCTATATTTGGTACAATGAGTAGTCGTGACCTAATTGGCTCTCCGTTAGAAAGAAAGTTTTAATCAGCTGATTTGGAAGAGGTCTCCTGGTGTATTGTATTAGACATTCACAGTATATTTTCAGCCAT
Organism: Saxidomus purpurata; assembly: GCA_022818135.1. NCBI lineage: Eukaryota > Metazoa > Mollusca > Bivalvia > Venerida > Veneridae > Saxidomus > Saxidomus purpurata. Next base: position 7,501,639 of record JAFMSR010000016.1, read on the forward strand.
AAAAATGTTAAACAATGTCAAGAACATGAACGAAGTACAGAAGGCACGTTATATAGAAATGACAAAATAATGATGCAAGCCAAAATGCTATAAGAACGACGTCAAATCACTACATTTGAACATTGCAAGACTTAACGTATAATTTATTAAAGACATAGTTTATAACTACCGACATTAACCCTCTAGAGCCCAATGTTGCACAGATGCAACAGCACATCATAAATGTTCACTCTGCTATCAAATTTGGCTTATTTACATTTTGAAGACTATTCTTAGTTGTACTTGGCATGTATGTGTAACAGACAAGTATGTTCCAAACACAATTTTCATGATGAGTTACGTCCCCTTGTTATACATCCGCCATTTGTACCAAGAAAATTGAAAACAATTATTGACTTGTTTTAACAGCTGTACTTTTTAAAAGGAAGAATTAGTTAGCTGGTATTTCTGTGTTCAATCATGGAATTAAAGCTCGATTTTCCCACTTGGTAACAATGATTTCTCTGATGTCTGGCATATATTTCGAAGATTCATTTTCAGAATGTGCATGTTGCACCTGTGCAACATTGGGCTTTTGTTGAAAAGTAAACTTTTACAAGCACATCATACAAGTACATTACTTTCGCAGTTAACTGATTAAATTTCTGCCTTAAATTGTATTTTAAGAATAATTGTAATACATTCCGATATTTTCAAATCTTTTTCTACTTGAAATCCTGTCCTAGCTACTATGACTAAATAGCAAGGTTTGGAGAATTTCAAAATTTTCACATTTAGAGTGACCTTGACTCATTTAAACAACTTTGATATGATTATTTGATCTTAACCATTGACCATAGTCACTCCATAAACAATATGTGTCATTAAATGTCTATCACTAGTGTTTTTGTAAAATTTGACAGTGAAAGATTATAGAATTTGCGAGTTAATCAAAGCTTAGTTGGACTACATTTTTGAACCCAGTCAGTGACCTTGACCTTTGACACTGGGACCCGGGAAAGTATAGCGGTAAACTATTGCCCATGACTAACGTCCGTATCAGAGTAGACTTTAGTTCAATGTTGGGTTTTAACTTTGAGGTCCCCTAATGTTGATGGGGTGTCAAACCATAATTTTTCCATGGCAGAGGCTTTGTAGAAGTCAATGAATGTATAAAGAGGCTACACTTTTATTGGTATATGGAATTACCTGTGTATAAGTATTTTTCTTCAAACAAATAGGTGTCAATTATCTTTAATTAGGTCATGATAATTATAACTAAGTCCTAAACTAGTTTTACGTACTAATGTTGCACTGGTGCAACATATACCGTAAAAGCCCAACGTTGCACTCGTGCAACACCAAACAAAATCTTTACCAAGAACAGTAGACACAAAATTGTTTGGTTATTGAGTATGACTCATCAGTGCCTCCTTATAAACAAACAATCAGAATTTTCCAACAATGGTGACATGGGTTGGGTTCTAGAGGGTTAATCATGCAATGTGTAATATTTGCATATCCAAACCACCTGAACCTTAATCTGAGTTACCTGAATTAGGGCGAGCGTTCGAGCTGTCAGGGGAGAAGTTGTCCCTCCACAGTCGCACTGCTATTGTAGAGTAGGCAAAGAAGATAAGACACATGGGCACGTCGTAGAGGCTTACCATCAGGAATATCTGGTAATATTTCTGTTGGTCATGTGACAGACTTTGTTTGCAGTACTGTAAGTAGTCCGTCACAAACTCTGGATACCACCGATTCAGTGTTTGGTAAAGCAGCTCTGGAATTGACACGCAAATAGCAGAGACCCAAATGCTGATTATAACTATGGTAACAGTCAACGAATTGATTCGTCGCCACAGAGGATGGCAGATGGCAAAGTAACGCTCAACCGCAATGGCGCCTAATGTCATAACAGAAACAGCGACTGAAACTGTCTGAAATGAAATAGAAAACATTCATCAATAAATAATTTCAGTAAGTGTGAATTATGAATCAGTTAAGTGATACAGTGTTCATCCAAACTGAAACCATCATGTTTCAACCTACACGCCGTGAAAGTACAGACAAATACATGAACAATCTTTCTGCAGGTGAACACAATTCTAAATTCTCTATATATTTCTAAACCTATTAACAAAATACGCGTGTAATGACTTCAAAGAGTGACATTGCGTTTGCATTTAATCAAGGGGAAAATTGACTTCGCCATGTTAACCCCAAAAGGTTTGTTAGTGTGGTAGTATTGAAATGCTTTATAAATTTCTCTTTTGTCACAATCTTGGATGTTATCTTTGGTATATTTCTAAACTGTAGTGTATGAACTTTTCCAAAAGTACATTTGAAAGAGGGGAGATGTTTGAGGAGTCAATAAACTTTAGATTATGTTATTAAAACAGTGTCTGTTATTGCAGACACATTTTTTGTGTTATGAAAGTAATTTAAACGGATTCAGAACATATTTTTGCTGCCGATATTCGATCAATACCGATTATTTCTGCGCTGACTGGAAAGTATCACTGTTAACGATGGAGTTTTTCAGATTCTTAATTGCTTATCAAATTCGTTCGAAATAATTGGCACTAATGGGAATCTAAGACGTTTTTTAATGAACAAATCCATAAAAGTGAAGATATGCTACTCGCACCTACTCGATTTCTTGTTACATGTTTTAATTAATTTACTCGTAACAGGTTTAACAACCAGTTAAAGGAAACATATGAGAAGAAGAAGATATACTGCATAAATGATATAATGATATGGTACTTATTGTGTAATTTAAACATAAATGTTTTACTTTAATTGTTAGACTTCATTTTCACACTAGTCATATGATGTAGTTAACAAATAAGACACTAGATTCTTATAAAGTAGGTTTTGATTTTTATTTTGTATAAAACGTCTAGTCCATTGTCATGTACGAAGCAACTGTGCATCATAGCTATGCTTTTATGTATGTTATATGTGTTATTGAAATAGTGCTTGCTTCGTCAGGTGATGAGACACCTATATTTTGTTCTAGTTTGAAAAACTTTGAAGTGATGAACCTTGTCACGGCCGTACTTCCTCATATGACACCAGTACTGGTTTTTCCAAGAAGCGGACTCGAAAGTGACTCGATAAGCTTCATGCTTTCTTCACAATCGAGCTAAAATAAATTAGTATAAACTAAGTGATAAGACCCCTATATTTTGTCACAGTTTGAAAAACTCTCAAGTGATGAGACCCCTATATTTTGTCACAGTTTGAAAAACTCTCAAGTGATGAGACACCTATATTTTGTCCAAGTCTGAAAAACTCTCAAGTGATGAGACACCTATATTTTGTCCAAGATTGAAAAACTCTCAAGTGATGATACACCTATATTGTGCCCTAGTTTGAAAAACTCTCAAGTGATGTGACACCTATATTTTGTCACAGTCTGAAAAACTCTCAAGTGATGAGACACCTATCTTTTGTCCAAGTTTGAAAAAAACTCTCAATTGAGGAGACACCTATATTTTGTCCAAGATTGAAAAACTCTCAAGTGGTGATGAGACACCTATATTTTATCCAAGTTTGAAAAAACTCTCAAGTGATGAGACACCTATATTTCGCCCTAGTTTGAAAAACTCTCAATTGAGGAGACACCTATATTTTGTCACAGTTTGAAAACCTCTCATGTTATTAGACACCTATCTTTTGTCACAGTTTGAAAAACTCTCAACTTTTGCCATGGCAATATCGGCAAATTTTGCAGTATCAAAATAATTTCATTTATTTCCAACTATCCAAGTTTGTTTCTTATTGGTGGTATGATGGAAATGAAGTCGCAACAACTGAAGCAATGATTGTTTTTATTTAAGATGATTGTTTATAACCATGATCAACACTGCCATAGCAAAATGATTCTACAAAATAAAGCATTGATGTAACACAGGCTGCAGTTGTAAAAAAAGCATAGACCGGTATTGTCAAATATTATTCATTTGAGTGAACATCTAATACAAATGAAGAATCTATTAACTATGAAAGTTTTTAAAGTTTAGAAAATATGGTTTAAAACATTTCTCACGGAAAAACGTCTTGCCCATGTTACAAATCTTAAATGAAAAAATATGTAGGCTATTCAGAACCTTTTAATATTTCAATATCAAATTAACTCCAAATATACTGTCTTTCAATTAATCACATGTTTTTCGTAATTAAAGATAGCTAGATGTAAACAAAAATGTTCGTCCCGATAGATAACATAATTGATTTATTTTTGCAGCTTACCTAATCTGCAATGGAATTTCATCAAACTGGCTTGCTATATTTTATCATTAGAATTGAATCTGTTTATCTGACTATGGAATGCGGGTTGGGACATGCCACTTGCTAATTGCTACTTGCTAATTGCCACTTGCTTATTGCTGATTGCAGGTTTGGACATGCCACTTTTTATTTGCGACTTACGTATTGCCTATTGCTAGTTACTAATTGTCACTTGCCACTTGCTTATTGTCACTTGCCAATTGCTAATTGCTAGTTGATACATGCCACTTGCTAATTGCCACTTGCTTATACTTAATTGCTACTTAGATATGCCACTTGGTTATTGCCACCGCTCACTTGCTAGTTGGGACATGCCACATGCTAATTGCCACTTGCCATTTGCAATTGGGACACTTGCTAATTGCCACCTGCCATTTTCTTTTTGCTACTTGGGACATGCCACTTGCCACTTGCTAATTGCCACTTGCTTATTGCTACATGCTTATTGCCACTTGCTACTTGCCATTTCCTCATTGCCAACTATCATTTCCTAATTGCCACTTTGCTAATTGCTTTTGCTAATTGCTTTTTGCTAATTTCCACTTTTTAAATAAAAATGATCAGATGATGGTACATGCTCTATGTTTGCTCATCTAATTTGTTCAGACTTCAGCTGCAAGATTATTTATATTAAATATATTTTGCAGTATGAAATATCATTAATAATTCATAATAAACTTATAACATATATAATCTATACATACACCATTATAGATGTCTTGTTAACTTTTAATAGTAACTCATGTTCAATGTTCATGAATATGAATCAGATCACGCGTTTTGAAATTGTATAAATTAAAAGCTTGAATGTGATTGAATATAATATATTTTTGGTATGCATGTTCCATTTTAACATAAAAACTTAATATTTTACTTCAATAAAATAATAATAGCGAATGTTCGTTATTTCCAGCCATGTTCGGTAGTCATACATAACCCATTGGCAACAAGCGATTAGTAACAAGCAAAATGCAGCAAGTAATCAGGCAATTAGCAATCAAGGCGCAAGTACCAAGCATTAGCAAGTGGCATGTCCCATCTAGCAAATAGCAAATGGCAAATGGCATTTAGCAAGTGACAATTAGCAAGTGGCAATTTGCATTAGCAAAACCGCCGCAATAAGCAAGTGGCATTTAGCAAGCTCCTAACCCCCAACCCCACAATTAGCAATTAGCAAGTGGCAATTAACATGTGACAATACATTAACAATTAACAAACAACCCCCCACAACCCTTGAAACCAAACCACAAGTGGCAGTTAGCAAGACGCATGTTTCAACAAGCATTTAGCAATAAGCAAATAGCAAGTGACAATTGGCAAAACCGCGATAAGCAAGTGGCAATTAGCAAGTAGCATGTTTCAACCAGCATTGATCAATAAGCAAGTGGCAAGTAGCTATAGCAATAAACAAGTAGCAAGAAGCAAGGGCATTAGCAATTACTAAATGGCATGTTTCCACCAGTATTTATCAATAAGTAAGTGGCAATCCGCAAGTAGCAATTAGCAAGTTTGGCATGTCCCAACCCGCATTCCATAATCTGACACATTAAGCATGTATTTCTTACTAACAACGTTCAAATGTCGTGATGAAAAATTGATTTGAAATGTTCCGCTGAGAACGTCGCATTTTTTATCCCAGATGTTCTTTTTGAGAGCGTTACGTTCAAAACTGGCTGAGGTTATTATAAACTGGGATAAACATTTATTTTTACCATTAATGTTTTGTATTTCACGTCCCCATTGCGAAGAGGAAACCAGGTATGTTGAAATAGCACCGTTCCTTTGGATCTTTGTAACTATGCCAAGTGTCTGTTGTTCAACCCCTAGAACATGTTCATTATCCCTGTTTGAAGACACTCTCCTATTCACTTGAATGTGTGTGTTTCATTTTCAACTTGTAAAAACATATGCTTGATTTTAAAGTCTCAATTCATAGTTTTAGTACCTGGGTCATGAATTTGTACATGTATGTTTAACATGAACTAAAATGTTACAATTCATATAACTGAGTATAAAAGAGGGTTTGACTTGTCCTTAAAAACAAAAGGTGTATTTATTTTCTACAATATTACTTTCAATTTAAGGATTTTACGGAGCAAAACAGAAAAACACTATATATTTTATGTAATAATATCGATGCCAATTTTTCCGATAAACTCTTTTGATTATATTCATCCCAAGTTTCCCCTTCTCATTAAATGCAGCGTCTTTCTATTTGTGTCGATATATATCTACGTTTTCAAAGCGTATGACTATTAACTTCGTTGGTCTAGTATTGTTTTGTATGCTTGTACGATTTTAGCTACAAAAATGAATCGAACAAACACTGCAGTTTGTGCTCATATGTAATTGAATTATGTGATTTAAATAACAAAGAAGTTATTAAATCTAAATAACGTTTTCACTATATAATCCTTCAGTAGCAAAATAAGCCAGTCTGCCGATAGCATGTTTTCAAGAGACACAATTTCACAAATAAGTCAACGATATACACGGGAATTCTGACAATGTACATTTGTACTATATCAAAACGACGTATTCCGTGCAATAATTTAACAAACAAAAATAGTGTAGGTTTGACAAACAATCGAGGTTACAGTTTTCATTACAAATAAGAGGATTTTATAATCAAGTTAAACCGTAGGAATTTATGTTAGAGATTTCATTATTTGATATAAAAGGTCAATAAGGAAACGGACTTTTGTACCAGTCTCATTGGTAGAAAATGTTTTACCGCTTCAGACATCATATTAGATGACATAAAAACCCTAATACAACGCTTCAGATATCATATAAGATGACATAAAAGCCCTAATACAACAATACTAAAATCTTGATAAAAAGACATTTAACCCAATTAAGTACAGCTTCGCAGGAGATTTGAGTAAACTGACTAGGGTTGGTGAAGAGTAGACTACCCCGGTAATGAGATTGTACAGTTATCAGAAAATTGTCTCGTATCTATTACATATATAGTGCATGCACGATAAGCAGAAATAGCATTACATTTTATACTATTCGTTTGGTTCCCTAAGTACTAGATACAGAAAGAAATAGTATTTAAAAATACATTTACATTTGTTTATAAATTTATCGGTGGATAGTAAATGATTATAAAAAGGGTAAATTACCAGTTAGCAGAGACATACTCTGTTTTCTTTAAAACTACATTTACATTTGTTTACAAATTTATCGGTGGTGATTATAAAGGAAGAGTCAACCACGAATTAAGTTAGCGAAATGAAACGTATTGTAGTTTCTTTTACATTTGTTTACAAATTTATCGGTGGATAGCAACTGATTATATAAAGTCAATTTATAGGTGTTTATTTCGTCAAAAAGAAATTGTTTGAAATAACGTTCTTCTTGAAAAATGCAATTATCAATTATAATGAGGAACATTTAGTCCATTGTACTCATTTAAGAGCACATTGTTATTAATTATAAATTGTGCCCGGGGAAAGTATTTTTTAACTAATTGGTGGAATATCCACAAGTAAACATTGTCTCGGACAGTATAATCATTATCAAAGCCTCTCATCTTTATAGGTTTAGTTCTTGTTTTCTACTATTCCTAACAGGAAAAAACAACTTATATTGCTTCTGCTAGTTGCGCGATGCAGTACTAAATTGATCACCGAAAACAATATATACAGTGTCAAAACTTGATTTACTGTTTATTAAATGTGATCGATTGAAGTAAACGCTTACTCGTGTGCAGTTATTTCTTCTTCTATTTATGTAAATCGGGGAATTTCAGTCGGAATAATTGCTTTTATTTTTTCGGACGAGACGGGAGAGAAATGAGTTGAAGTATTGTTAATCATTTTCCTTCTTGTGAATGTCTTAGACCTGATTGCAAACATATTTTTGTGATGCATTGAAAACTAGATGCGCAATACGATTATCTCTCGTGTTGCTTTATCAATACTTTGAAATACAAAAGGACACTTGTACCGGATTCATTTTTAGTTCTACGAACAATATTACAAAATGCAACTTTATTGCGACTGATGAAGGCCCCAAAAGACTAACGTAGTATAATTGGATCAAATTGAGCACCATCTGGTTTACAACAGCCAACTTGCTGAAGGGGAGTCACTGCTGAAAATCAAAATAACAAGAAAGTTTATTGGCACTGTTTCTTTACAGAGAATAACATATAATTTACTAGCTAATTTCTAGAAGAATAATCATGGGTCAATGACTTAACTTTTTCGCAACATTAATCTTCATTGATACACTATCAAATCAAGGTATGAAATGCAGAATTAGCAAGAATTTTGGTATTGTAAACTTTTATGCATATAGTGTACTTTTCAGAATAGGTTTCAATTTTCCATCTTTTCTAATGTTTTATGTCATAGTGGTATTATTATCATTGTATGAATAAATATTACGTTACATATTATTACCCCACTTTACCAACATTCATTTTTCCAATTTTTGAAACTGATGTTTTTCATGATAAAGGAATAACAAGGTCAATGAGATATTTTGCCTACAGTTTGAATAAAGCATTTGTTTTAGAACGCGAAAATAAGAAATGGGGGTCAATGTACATATAAGAAAAAAATTCATTAAAAGCTGACAAAAAATGTGTTTTATAAACTTTGACGAGCTTTGAGATATGACGGCATAGGTCTGTAAACAACTGTAACAGGAACTTGTTATTACTGTAAGTTTATATCCTAACAACTTTCATTGTAATAGAGTTTTAATTAGGTAAATATCTTAAACAATTTTTCAGAAATGACTATTTTTGTACCCCTAACCCTATTTTGGCATTTGGCAAAATTTTTGATTTAGTCACAAAATGTGAGGTCAAAATATTTTTCCTCAAAAATGTTCAATTGTTTTTTACTAAAATATTCCTATTATGCCTAAGTTTATTACTGCATAATTGTTTTTTCCAGTTAAATAATAATTTTTTAAATATAACAAATGTAAATTTCCGGAAGTGCAAAATTCAAAACTTCACCAATGACACCCCTTAATTATATTTTAGTAGTGTACGGTCGAGCGTACTTATGTAAAAATGATTTTCATATATGAGTTATCATGGGCGATTGACGTACTTAAAACAATTTGGATTTTCTTGAAACATAATCTTCGTTTATTTTTCCAGTGTGTACGTATTCCTGATATCACTTGAAAATCACTTCAAATATGATATTACACGTCTTCTTCAAAGATGTAACATGTAAGGGAAAAAGATATTTGCAGACATGACCTAGCACGGCCCCGCAGGTACCATAACACACGGCAAAGCAACACAGATCAGTCAATCGTCAACCCAAGTGACACGTCACAAGCCAGATTACTCTGTACAATCTTGTAATATTAAACGGCAATGCTCTTCAAATTACGATCAAAACCTACCAAGCACACGTCGTTCTAAAATTGCATTAATTGAGTACAAAATTCAAACTGAAACGAATGACAATTTTTTTGTCTTAAGGCACAGCTGAGAACAGGCAATTTGACGGCATTTTATGGGTATGACTAATCAACTAAGTTGTTACAAGTGAACAGGTAGAAACTACAGAACGCAACCACGCTCATCTAGAAAAGTAGATAGCCAAACAAAAAAACGGGGAAAAATAAAGACCGGGGCACAACAACTATAGAAGCTAAATATCAAAGACTTAATATATTTAACGCAACAACAATTGAGAGACAAAATGAAGAAACTCATATACTGGGTATTCTAAGCACTTCATGTCATTTGTTTTTTTATTTTCGTAGGTTTAAACAGACAAGGGCATATTAATAGCAATAATTTCTGTGATTTTAAGTAAACAAGTACTTATTTAACAATGTTCTTTTAATTTAACATTAAAATTTGATAAATTGATAATACCTGTGATAACATTTAATTTTTAATGTTATATTTAATGTTTTATTGATTATAACTATTTTTATTTTCTTTCTTATGTGATTGTGACATGTGTACTTAATAATATTATTATTATACCTAAACAGGCTGTCTTGGAACGTTCTTTTGTCAAAAAAGAGGGCACTAAAGACGACCTAGAATCCTCGCAAAATTAGAAACAGGCTAAGATATAATGTCTTATAATATCCGAATTGACTTCATGAAGAGGGAATACTGTTAGTGTTTACAATGAAAATAGGCTTGATACTTTAGAAATCTAAAACCAAACGTCATATCTTTTTCAAGGGTCCTCGTACTTGAAAGTGTTCAGCTGTTGTAGGGAAATAATGTTTAATTCACAAGAACCGTTGCAGGATTTTAAATTTAAACCTTTTAATTTTCATCACTTCATCAGACAGGAAAGTGTTGTTTAATTTAATACATTCACCAATGGTAAAGTATCATTAAAAAACAAGCATTGTGAAAGTTATAGCGAAATAACCTAAATATATACAGCAGGTTTATTCCTTTTGAACATAGTTGAAAAATGACAAAATGTTTTTGACCCGCTTGGTCATAAAATGACTTTTCATTAATTTAATATGATAGATTTCTGTTTACGTGTACTAATGAATGAAATGATTGAGCATAACCTATTTTCTTTTAATTTCTAAAGATTTTTCATGTTTTAAGAACTTTTCTTGACCTTACTTTTTCTGGTCATTTTGAGCAGTATTATAGCTTTAAGTCTCTACATGTGAGGAGCGTTTTAGAAGCTGATATTCTAACGGCTTAGTGTTATTGGTTTACTTAAAGTGATATTAATCATACCCTTTAATGTGACCGTCATGAGTTTAAGGAAGACATTCATCACTGATTTTTACTACTTGACAAACAAACATTGCCAGTGTTCTAACCTGTATTACATTATTTGCTCCCATTTAATATAGAGAAAGTTGGAGAAAACCTTTTTGACTATCTTAGTCAGCCCTGTCTGTTAAAATAAGATTAAGTCTATTTTGGTATGCAGTACATGCATGGCATAAATGGCTGTTCGAAATAACTCTGCATAACTCATTATTTACATTTTTCAAAGCATTTATAGTGTGTTTTCAGCAATGTTACTGACCATACATCCATATGGAAATTTTGAAAGGTGATATAACTTTAACAGTTGATTACAATGATCGTTATGTTCTTATCTTGAGTAGTTTGTTAATACCAATTCTGTGGAAATTAGTGTTTCTTATGCTTGATTTTACGAGTAATTTTTGACATAAAGTTAAACAATTGCTCAGGAGATCTTATGTTTTGAATTTACATCATGTTCTTCACAATTTATGGTAACGATAACCTTTTTAATGTAGAGATTCCGTGTTTTGACGTTTTCCATAATGAAACGAAATGAGATATCGCCATTCTGTTCTATGGAACACGCGAATACCGCCATCTGAATTATGATAATTCACTTCACAAGAATCAAAATCGTCTCTCTTGTCATATATTTTATTTGGATATCTCATCCTTTATGATAGATAAATGAAGGTCTCGCAATAAATCAGGGTTCCCTAATCGGGTTTAGACGCACTGACTCCATTACATCATTAAATCAATGTACAAAACACGTACAAATAATAACACATATAGGAAGATCCACACAATTTTAGTATTCTGCCACTGCAATATGTTACAAGGAAGCATTTTTAAAAAAAGCTTCTCAAGCAATTTGCAATTTATAAAAAAAGAAGTTCAAATACATGTTGAATCAGTGTGGGCATATTTTTTGAGAGCTATCATAAATATTTGAAAAAAGCATCGGCGTGTCTCGGCAAAGATTGAAACAGAATTTCGAAAAATATATAGATAATGTAATTAATTTCAAATGACAAAATGCAGATAGTATTTTGCCAAGTCAAAATGTTTGAAGACTGTTTTACAGGGAAAGTAATAATACACTTTGTTTCAAATATGAGCGGAAATGTTTCTACGTTTTGATATTATTTGCGGAGAGACGCTTTCTATACAAAACACCTTGTATTTCAATAACGAGACATGATATTCAAAATAAAAATTCAATCAGTGCCTGAGATTGTCATACGGTCACAGGTCAAAGTTTTTATTGTCTAACTTTATGTTCTCGACTAACAGTTTAATTTCTAGATTCTTAGTTAATAGCTATTAATTAGTCAAGCATAGCAGTAATCACGCTTATGAATCATAACATATTCGTAAAAATATCTATTTAGCCATTTTAAAGATCCATTAGGCCAAATCGATTTGAATCCAGAGTTCGTAACTTTCTTTTCACAGAAAGAAAAGTATGATATAATGCATCGAATGTAACCATATTGTGCCGAAAATGTTCGAGTGCAACCAAACAATTAATGAATAAGGCATTGTCTTTACAAACAAAAAGAAAGTAACCTTCTTTCAATATTTCGGATGTTTTCGTAATTTTCAGAACGAAGTTGTTTATTATAAATGAACTAGTGTTAATGGTTATTCATGTACCTGAAAAATACACGTGACTTTCTATTATATGCGATGTATTACTCCTCTCGTTAACAGAAACGCATAAACACGAAAGCCTGACAAACTGACGATCCATGTCAATTTGAGTCAGCCCTAGCTACCCTTCAATGACGAGAAATATTCTTTCCCGTTACTTCTGATAACAAATATGATTCACGTGTTATTGCACATACCAAGGAGTGGTTCATTTGCATATATATAAAGTAAAACAAACACCAACACAAATGTAAGGTGTAAAATGTCATTTATTTTTAAATGACTGTTTTATCATATTGATATAATTAAGAATGACAAAACGTTTATAAAAATAATCACAACAAAATTGCATAAGTTTTATGAAATACTTGTATCATATGCACAGGTGGGTGATAAAAGTCGCCCACCCTGAGAACAAATTTGAAGAGACTAGTACCAAAAAATATATGACTAGTATAAACAATGTAAGCAACAAAAACAATATAAAAGACAATCAAGATTGCAAAAGTTTCCTTTTTATAACACCCGAATCAATAGTAGGGCGTTGGATGGGGTTGTGAAGGCTTAAAATTCAAAATTCCTGGAGCAAAAATAATTTTCTTTGTTTCTGTTATCTGCAAGATGGTGGCTGACCGGATATCATTCTATCACGCATGACCTTTGTTCTTTATCTATTATTGATCACGCACTGACCACAAGGTCGGTCAGGCGCCTCGTTTTAAAAACTAACTATGAAAATTGCCAGGGGGGGGGGGGGGGGCGATCAATAAACTCTAATATGCAAGGGCTGACCCAAAAACATTTTATCTGCAACAAAATATTATTTCATAAATACAGTATTGTGTTCGCTTTTCTGCAGCAGTATATTAAACACGATCATAAAACCTTTGAAATACAGTTTCAATATATATGTAATAATTTGGTAAGATTTACTTGTTTTGCAACTTTAAAAAAGGCTTGAAACTTCACTTAATTGTAATAATCGATATCAGCATCATTTTATACTCGTTAAAGATCATTTTATACTTGTTAAAGACAATATTTAGCTTAAACTATGATGTGTTAAGGTAACGCCTGCTTCAAAAGACTATTTTGAGTGTGTAATGACTTAACAGGAAATATTAGTAGTGATTCATGTAAAACATTAACTGTTTAAAAAATATAATATATTACACAAGCATGTCGAACACATTTTACCGGCATTACTATCTGAATGACAGCTTAAATGCACACGTCAAAGACAAATCAAAGACAAAAGACAACAACTCCACATCGGCAGTAGTTTTCTAAAACATTGAAAGCATTTCATAGAAAACATTAGTACTAATGCGTAATACATGTATAAGCCGTTGAGTATTATTAAAAATCGCAATGAGATGTCACGTTTTTTCCTGATTGTTAACGGACATTTAGGAGAAGTTTGTCTGTAAGATTAAAATCTCCTCGCAAAATTACATTGAAAACACATTGATTTTCAATGATATTTTGTTTTTATTTCGACTCTCATTTCTTTATTTTGTTAAGGTTCAAAATTAATTATTATTGATTTGTACTCAGTTTTAAAAGATGCAAGAACATGCATATGCACAATTAGTTCAGTGAAATCACATAGTACAAATTAATTACTACGGACAAACATACTAACAAAGACCAGTGGCCGAGTCACTGTCGACATGTATTCACACAAAGAGTATAATGTGCGTTGTCTAAATTGCATTACTATTTAACAAAATTAAATTATTAATATAATTATTAAGGTATATTGAAATCACTGTGATTGATTTTTCAATCATACATACTGTCAAAAATATATTGTCAATAGTTAATATGCCAACGTCATGCTGGCGTGCGCGGGACAGACATAGTCGCGGCGGTATAAGTAACTGTTCAATAGAACTCTGCATTTCCCCGTCAAAATTGCACGGAATTGCCCGTTATATCACGACTACATTTCATACCATTTTTATTGTTCGTTAATGACTTCATTTACAACATAAAATGTATACAATTTACACATTATTTTATTCCGAATTTATTTATGTTAATCAAACTAGTCTTATTATTTTTTGATTCCTCAATTCCAGTGATGAAGTTTGACCTTACCAAAACAGGACGTCTTGCCGGCGAAACTAACAATTATTTGTACAAAAACACATTCCTGACTTTGCTTTTTAAATCGAAATAATAATGTTATGAACATGGCAAACAATAATGATATTTCAAAAACCCTAAAAAGAACTCTTTCTGATAACAATTGTTCCTGACATAGTGACGTGAATATGAAAGAAAGGCATGCATCAACATTGAATTGTGTTCTATACTTCTATACACAATTCAATAATTATTTTATCGGTAAACGTATTATACTTCATGAATAAATTTAAAGTCACCCCGGGACTTACTATTCTATGACTTGAAGCACTTACTTTATCACATGATCAAATAGCACAATACTAAAAGAACAAGAAAGGAGAAGCAGAAGTTTAATAGTAACTGAACTTTGACTGTGTATAATATAAAATAAAAATGTCAGTAATCTATATTCAGTTTGTAACAAACAAGTTAATAACAAACTCAAGTTTCTTGTCGCCCTGTTCCAGTTCATTCGATTCGAATAGGTAACCCGAAACTTATCTAATGTTCTGATAAGTCAAATACTCGTTAATACGCTTGTCGCTGAACTGACAATCGCTTAAACCACAAATTTTACGCGACTCATTTTGTTAGGACATGAAGGTCATTATCTAGTGTTCCCAAGAATGATGGTTTGTACATAGGAAGGCCATTACTCACTTACTTGTAAGCACTTTTGCGACAGAGGGATTATCAGACATATGTGGCAAATCCTATTATCAATCGTTTATGTTGCGTACATTAGCAAAAGAATCAGCAAAATCTACTTTAACCTTGACACTGACGACATTTTATTTAAGCACTAAAACTAATTTATAATCCATTTTGCCATACTTATTTCCAGTTCATTTTGGCATGCTTATTTATAATTCATTTTGGCATACTAATTTATAATTCATATTCATTTCGGCATATGGTGGAGGGGGTCTGTCATTTGTTTTCAATATATAAATTATTTTCGACCTTTCCAGCAACATATGACAAGAATTAGTAATGGTCGACTTTTAAGTTGAAGCGATCGAAAGGCTAATTATACCCCCAAAACGAAGTTTAGGGGGGTATATAGGAGTCACCCGGTGGTTGGTCGGTCGGTCGGTCGGTCGGTCAGTCGGGCGGTCTGTTGCTTTTCCTTGTCCGGGCATAACTGAAAACTACTAGTTGGAATTCAATACAACTTCATACAATGGTCAGCACTTGAGAGGAAGTGCAGTGCACAAGAACTATAACTCCATCTTGACTAATTACAGAGTTTTGCCCTTTGTTAGTTTTCCTTGTCCGGAGCTAACTTGAAAACTACTAGTTGGAAATCAATACAACTTCATACAATGGTCAGCACATTGAGAGGAAGTGCAGTGCAAAGAACTATAACTCCATCTTGACTAATTACTGAGTTTTGCCCTTTGTTACTTTTCCTTGTCCGGAGCTAACTTGAAAACTACTGGTTGGAATTCAATACAATTTCTACAATGGTCAAGCACATTGAGAGAAAGTGCGTGCAAAGAACTATACTCCATCTTGACTAATTACAGAGTTATTGCCCTTTGTTAGTTTTCCTTGTCCGGGCATAACTTGAAAACTACTAGTTGGAATTCAATACAACTTCATACAATGATCAAGCACACTCAGAGGAAGTGTAGTGCACAAGAACTATAACTATATCTTGAGTATTTACTGAGTTATTGCCCTTTGTTACTTTTCCTTGTCCGAAGCATAACTGAAAACTACTAGTTGGAATTCAGTACAACCTCATACAATGGTCAAGACTTTAGAGGAAGTGCGTGCCAAGAACCATAACTCCATCTTGACTCATTCAGAGTTTTACCCTTTGTTACTTTTCCTTGTCCGGAGCATAACTTGAAAACTTCTGGTTGGAATTCAATACACTTCATGCAATGGTCAAAAGGAGAGGGGTGCAGTGCACAGTAACCATCTCCATCTTGACTAATTACAGGGTTTTGCCCTTTGTTCTTTTCCCTGTAAGGAGCATTTTTCGAAAACTACAGTTGGAATTCATACACTTATACAATGGTCAAGCACAATGAGAGGAACTGCTAAGAACATATCTCTTTTTGTTTGTTTGCAGGTATTATGTTACTACGACTTCTTCAGTTTTAAAGCAACCTTTTGGGGTTACCTTATTTCAATTATTAGTATAAATGCGAATGTAAAAGGAATGGCTTAGTGCAGAAAGTTCACATTCGATCTCTTTCTAACCTGTTTTCCATGCCTTTTTATGCATTGCGATGTTTTCCAAGACAGTTTTAGCATTTTTACACACAAAATATGTAGTTGTAAAGGATGTTTTTCAGTCGATTACTTTTATTCCAAATGCAAGATTAATGCTGAGTCTCAGTTTTTTATGCTCTTTTAATATTACTGATATGTAATTATGGTTTTGAGGAATTCCGTGTCACGTGCAATTATTATATTGATTATTCAAATTAGTTATCTGAACTATTTTAGATCCAACTTAAGCTTATTAGTAGCACATCTCCGGCATCTGGCACTAGAAATCTTAGTTTACAGGAAAATCGCAAAGCACATACGTATAATGTTTCCATCCCAACTTCTCATTGGAAGTAGATATTCCGGACCATTAAGTTCTAAGATTACAGTACTGGTGGGGGATAATCTTTCGGAAATTAGTCTGTCAATGATTATGAAGACATCTGTCAAAGATAGTTTGAGAAGAAAAGACTCACAAAACGAGAAGCAATCTGAATTAATATCCTGTACAGAAAGGGAAAATGATACTGCTTATTTAATTGAATCGAAATTGACTGTTATATACTAAACCAAAATTGCTTTAATGAAGAAATGCCCAATATTTGAGTTACGACTATGATATCGAAAATCCATATTTCATTTACAAGACAGAATGAACATGACAGAATGTCAAGAAATGCGGGCGATACGAGCGTCTTTTATGTCCCTCTTTACTGAACAGAGGCGGTCATTTTTAGTACTGTTATGATATCATTTACAAATAGCATATTCACTAGTCCTAAATATAGACCCAATAGATATATATTGTAGTGAAAAGGGTTCAACTTATATTAATAACGTTTATATTTATATTCAGCCAGAATCGGTGTTTTACCAGTTTCATACTAATCGGCATCTAATAGTGTTTGTAAAACATTGTTTAATTTAGCATGGCCAAACTTCAACGAACAAATGTATTTGTATCGACATCAGGTATATATCAAACTGTTGATTGTTCCATTCTTTTGTAGTGCGGAAGTTAACTCATTAATCGAACGATAAACATAGAAAATGATTTTTTCATTACAGAAACTTTATGGCTTCTAAACACTTTGGAATCCACAGCCTGTTTATGTGTTAGAAGGTTTCCTGTCAAGCACTGAAATCAGTCGACAGAGTAATTAAAACGTTCTCTCACCAGCATTATCATGGAATTCTGACCACTTGAAACCTTTCACGCTTACGGCGAGTCTTATTTTGAGATAAACTTTTATTGAGAGAGTTCTTCCGTCTCTGAAAATGGAGAAGTTTACACATACACAAACGGATAAAAAGTCTAGTCAATGTCAAAGGACTATGTTAAACTTTTTCCAAACACTAGTCTATCGGAATACACTGCCAAGGGCTAGTATTGTAAGTAAAAAAAACAACATATCAAAGTCCATTTCTTTATAAATAATTTAGAAAAGCATATAATGTTCCCCCCTGACAACATTGAGGATGCCAACAATCTCATTTCATCATTCATATTGTCTTATTTTACAACTTCTAAATACAAAAGTACAGAATGCTTGCTATAGAATTTACTCAAATAACAGTATTCTACCAACAGCATTCTACACCACTAACATTATCTTACTACTAGCGTGATCTACAAACAGATTCTATCGCTACTATTTGTATTTTACTCCACTAACAGTATTCTACTCCACTACATTTTTACTCTAAGTTCTCATAGACATTTACACCATTAAGTATTTACATAAAGATTCTGTCCCCTAACTGTATTCTACTCCACTCATATTCTACTATAACAGTATTCTACACAACTAACAGTATTCTACACCGCTAACAGTATTCTATACCACTAACAGAATTCTACTCCACTAACAATATTTTACTCCACTCATTACTTAATGCGAGATGTAGAAAGTACACTGTATCGCCCTTCTTTATCTCTGAACGTATGTGAGTCTTGTGGTCCTTATAAAGTAAAGATAACGGATGCGAGTTTTAGACTATTTTTATGGAATTTAATTTTTATTCAAAGTTGTCATTATGGTAACGTTTACTGAAGGATTTATCCCGCCATAAATATTCATATAACTTTAAGTTATAGTGCATTTTGCTGCCTTTAAGTTTACAAATAAAACAACAACGTCTGTCTTTATCCGCTGACCAAAATTTATTAACCCCATCTACAGTCTAGACGCAAACCAATTTATTAACGTTCAATTTCCTGTTGAGATGACCCCGACATTACCCTGTGCTAACCGTCTTTTTAAAACATCACTAGAAGTGCCAAAATCGCCAAGACAGAGAGTAAACCACAGTTAATAAACACTGCGTTTGCAATGAATTTTCAAATTGACGAATGTAATAGATTTAAAAGCACCAATGCTGTGTCTGATTGTGGCGTTTATGATCTACAGCAGTCGCCTACATTAAGTGAAGTTAGTGACAGGGCTAGCCATAAACACTGTTGTTCAGAAAACAATTTGTAAAGCTGTTCCCGCCGGTTTACAGAGGTACGTGTCATTTTAACCGGAAAGTTTAGAACGGTACACTTGACCTTTTCGGGAAACTGTCGCTCAGTAACAATAAAAAATAGCATCCCAACCTTAGGAAAATTGGCTTTTTTTGCTAGCTGGTAAGATATTAAAAAAATCATTCATACACGGGGGCTGAAGATATTGCATACGGTAGATGTTTTATATCTCAAAACTTTCTACTTTTTGGTAACTTTTTTTAGTACACGATTTTGATATGGTAATTGTTCGGCTTCTGTTTGAGGATTGTTAAAAACGTTCATGCCGTATCTGTGGTGACTTACGTCTGCTAGTTTAGACGGGTCCCCAAAGTATCATTGACGTACGTTTGAACTTTGGAAATGAAAAGCATGAAAAGTGCACTCGGGCTTTATGGGTATAATTTCAAAGTGTTATTTTCAATGCTAACATTTTTTTGTTCTTTGCCTGAATGTGCATGCAGTAGGCATACTAAAATGTATCTTGCGTTAATACTTTTATTACAGAAAATTAATTTCTGTTTTACTGAGAAGCATGCGTGTAGTAGAGAAATCAGTGTCATATGAAGAAAAGATCACAGCTGGCATCTAACTACGCCTTTTAAGAATTAAGTTCTATAGATGCCACATGAGATATTGTAGAACTACAACTAAGAATACAAATAAGATTGATAATGTATTGCTAAATGCAATGATTACGTCTAATTTCTGTCTGCATCAAACGGATCACTTCGGCCAATTTCTTCAGAAATCAACTTAAAAATAACGCGAGTCGGGCATCTTGACAGACTGTATCCAAAACAAGACGAATAAAGAGATGTTTGGTCTGATTGATGGAAAACAGATCCATATAATATAGTCTTCTGAAAAAATTGCAAATTGAGTATCACTTGGGCAGACAACCTTATGCTATATATTTTTCTATTTTCACACCATTTTCTGAGATTTGCCGTAGAGTATAAAGGATTACTCGGTAACATTATAATTATTATGTAGACAATATGGTAATGTTATGAATAAAATAACAGTTCTTGATCTTTTTTATTTCATAAGAAATTGAAGTGAAATGTTTGTTTCTGATTGAAATAATGAATGGTGGTTATTGTATTAAACGTGCAGTATCAATGATCCTGTCCTAAGAAAGTTGTTCGAGAATAAGTATGCAAAATTATTTTTTAGATTTTGAAACATACTAGTATACGTAGAGGCGTAGGAAAACTTACATTTGAAAATGTGTTTGTCTTTCCTGAAACTTTTAAAAATTTGTTTTAACTCATGTATTATGATAACTTTATGATTCCTAGATTTAAACAATCGTCCTTGCTGGAAGGCTTTTTGTCTAAGACCAAACTATAATAGTTTCGCATCATTTCTAGTTTATTTGTTTTTTCCCTTCTTATTTAAGAAATAGTAAATGTGTCCCTGTATATTATCGTTTAATAAAATACAGTCAGGAATTCGGATGCGTAGTAATTAAATCACGAGCGCGTAGCACGAGTGATTTAATTTTCGCATCCGAATGACTGACTATTTTATTAAACGATAAAATACAGAGATGCATTTATTATTTCGATTCTAACACGAAATAGTCTTTGAAAAATACTACTAACTATGTTCGACGCATAGCAACAATCCATAGCACGGAATGCGATTGGACGCGTGCAATATTTACCCCACGTTTTGCCCGTGGAAAACGTGATGTATTTTATCGTTAATTCTAACACGATCCGCAACTTTTCGTAAAAAGATATAGAGGGAAAAAAGTTATATATTATTAACGATAAAATACAGATGACCGAGGACACGTTTTCCACAGGCAAAACGTGGGGTAAATGTCGCACGCGTCCAATCGCATTCCGTGCTTGTAAGTTACTATGGAATGTTGCTAAGCACTCGTGATTTAATTACTACGCATCCGAATTCCTGACTATATTTTATTAAATGATAAAATACAGGGACACATTTATTATCTTAAATAATGAATGTATAGCTTCTTTCCCTCTATATCTATATACGAAAAGTTGCGGATCGTGTTAGAATAGAAATTAGTGTCTGGTCTGTTACGACTGCAAAGAAACATGAAACTTTCTAATGCATGTTTTTGTCGCTAAACGTAAGTACAATCACCGAGCATTTGATACAGGTGCACATGCATCCGATGGTTTTAATGTAAAACCATTTCATGCTTCATATTGAGTATTATTTTGCAAATTTTACAAAGTCTCATTTGGTAGATTTCATTCATAGATCAAATAAAAAAGTTTTGTACATTACATTTAACGGTGATAGGTCTTTAAATCATAATGACAATATGAACGTATAATAGCGTTGCTCATTCTGCAAATCTATGCAGCTTCATTACACACACTTTTATGTGGCCGATTGCTTTATATCCCTCCCTTGTATGTCATCTGGTTGCCCTAAGAGATGTAATTAAATAATAAATTTATTGATTGAGTCTAATTATAATAACTACAAACGGATGATTTTAATTAAGTCCCAAACTTTACGCGCTAAATTTCCAGGTCGGTGATGTATACAAAAAGCAAATTCTGTCGAAATAAAGGTGTCGAAAATCAACTTGTTTTGTTTCGTTACTTAGAAAACATAGCATTGTCGAATCCTCTCCTAAAAAAAAGCCGCGCTTTATTTTCGAAATGTTACGGTATATTGACATATCTCAGAAATACGATCTGCCCAACCCGGTTTGGAAGAGTCTCCGCAGTATCTTTCTGCCTCATTAATTTCCCAATACAGAATCAAAGAGACGCTTACTGAAGACTGGTTTCATTTGTTTGACATGATATTATCAAAGTCGTCTAGTTTTCGGAAGCGGGACAGCCGAGCATATTTACAGCTGCCCCCAAAAAGTGGCAATCGAACTGTTATCATAAACTTTTTCGAGCCCTTTATACCTTCCTAATATAAATGGACATGTACTTGTGAACAGACATATTCAGTCTGTATACATTAACGAGTCTCCAACAACAGTGCAATAAAGTTAAACCTTTACTAATCTTCATTCAAAGGAGATATCTACAAATTATCTAAAAGTATGTTGGCATGTCTATGTCCTGACATGTAACTAAACCTAATTTTATTGCTGGGTAAAAATGAACAATTAAATTAAACAAATAGTTCGCCGAATTACGACAAAACTCTCATTGTTTAGTTGCATGTTCCTCTAACATTAAGAAGGGCATCTGATGTCTCTTTAGGAGTGTGTCCAATATACAGGATCTAAAGCATTTATTGGCCAATTAGGCTGTTTATCTGCGTGTTTAGTTTATTTAAATATAACGATGAAAACCGAGGAGAACGCGTGATTTAACTCTAATACAAACTTATATCATAAAACACTGATGATGCCGATTCGTGATCAAGTGGTAACAAACATGTATTTTATACTATATGTATGTTGAAGTATTTTATACTGTCGGTATGTTGAATTGTTTTAATGTAAGAGTGATTGGACCTTACACATGAATTGTGATGCTTTCTTTTGTGGAAGTGTGCAAAATGTTAACTGTGATATCTTTTCTGATCTCAGTATCTTAATGTAATAAGTTGTATATTTTAATATGTATTGTAGATTAAATTTGATATGACTCATGACAAGTCTCTTATAATTCTATTTATGTTTGGCCATTTACTATTATAGTATATTTAATGGATGTGTTCGATTATTATATGTAAAACATTTAAATGGATGAGACAGACATAAACTAATAAAACTAAATGACTAATAATCTAGGGAATTCAGGTTAGATTCCCCGCTCCACTATTGACATAACTATGGCCTTTCAGATAAAACCTTATATCTCGGTTGCTATACACCAGAGATGTAAATTAAAACCCAAGTATGACTTTAGAATCTGGGGCACTTTCTAAGCAATTAATGTCTAGTACAAATATTTCCTTCCCTAGTCTAAAGTACTTCAAATAAGCGGTGTCGTAATTTTAGCAGACTTTAATAATTTGCAATTTAGTAAAAGCCATTTCTTGTATCATTGATTGAATTTTCTTCATTCCATAAATCCAATAAAGTTTAATCAAGAAAACAAGAAATATTTACTGTTAAACTGAGGTTTTCAACGTAAATCGAACGTTGTTTCAGTTAAATGCGTCTTCCCATGCAAAACCTTGAGTTTAACTCTTTTTTTCACCACTGTTTATGGTGTGCCCTGTGTTTTATTCTCTCGTTTATGTTTACTTTGTACTTCTCTTTCCAAGTTTGGCAAAGTCTCTGTCAGTTTTATTTGCATGTCATGGATTTACGGTAATTTTTTTATCCAAAGATTTCTCTTAAAGTCTGTTAACCTGTGGCTTTTGACTAGAACATTTTCAGTATATCGTGTCCAATTTAAGACATGGTGCTCGAAATGACTGGAAAAGAGTTTCTCCAAGAATTAAAATTGAATTCAAATAATCTCTTATACAGAAGACATAAGTATAATGTTATTACTCTTCAATGAAATTTCCAGCCTTTTAAAGATCATCGATCCGTAATAAAAACTATTCAATGAAATTTCGAGCCTTTTGGTCATTGATACATGTATAATTTAACATATACATTTGAAATTTCCCTATTTGTACACTATGTCAACCATGTTGGATCCGTGTGCAGTTCGTCAATGCGCAAAGAAAAAATAAGCCCTACTGTCACTCTTATTAATCTATAAATAACAAAAACTAATACGCCACGTATTTCAGAAACTCCTGTCAAGTCATAAGCTATCGTAATATTTACTTTGAATTTTATGAATTTAGTTTAGTAAATTATCCTTATCTTAGTTTGTTTTACGTTCGATAAGTGCTGATTTCTGAAGTCATTAAGGGATTTCATTCAGTGGCAATGAGGCACCATGTGGGAATTTAAATGCGTGCTAACGGCCAGCAGGTGAATACATTAAAATGAATTGAATCTTTTTGTTTAAGACAAGAATGGTAATAAAACATAATTGGTTTTCGACGTAATATATGCGGATAAACGTAGGTGAACTAGAATTAACCGGACTGTTGCTATATTTCTTTTCTTACTTAATATATTAATTTGATTCTTCGTACATACACATTTTGATTCGCCATACAAGTTTTCACAAAATCATGGTTTTCTCAGAAACACTGAATGCATGGTGCAGCGTTTCTTTAGTAACCGGCTTATAGCTGACCGGGGAGCGAGAGTGAATAACCGTATTACACGCCTCGGCATAATGTTGCCCTTACCTAACGGTTCGTGTAATATTAACCTTGGCGGGATATATCCATATATACATGTACACCGTCAAAAAGCCGAGCAACATATAATACATATAGAAAACATCGCTTAGCTTCGCTCCCTAAAATTTTCTTTGTAGAAAGGTTAATATATTAATATTATACAAGTTATACATATAAGAGCAAATGTTGTACATAGCAATTAAATAAAGGTGCAAGGTAAGAAAGAAAGTTCAATAATTATATATGTATTGCGTTATTTTAAGGATATACAAGGAGAATAAAAGCAGCAAGCCTTTGTTATGCATTATCACAATTATAAAATTTCTGGCCTCATGATACTTACCGATACTTATAAATATTTTAATCATAACAACACAATTGCTTTACTATACTTGCAATCCAAAAAACAACAGCTTAAACTTAAAAGAAACCTTTAAATATGAAATGAAAAAGGAACCATTCTTTAAGAAATGGCAAACAGCTTTCTGACGTTACCAGTATTGAGATTCGGATGTTCTACGACTTATATTGTCAACTACTGTAATTGGAAAGAGAATATTTGTCTCATCTTACTGGACAGGTTTCCAGTACTTCGCAGATGTTGTATATTTTCAACACGATATGTCACAACTACTGTAAACTTGTAAATTGAAAAATTTGTCTCATGTTACTGGATTTTATTTATACTTACTTCGCAGAAGAATACTCTTTTATTCTTTGTCTTTTTCTATTCTGTCTGCTTTTTAATTTTTAGTGAATGCAGACATAGAAAGACGCAACAACGTTTAAAACAAATTTAATCACCCTCTGGTACAAAAAATATCAATTAAAAGGCTTCATTAATGTCTTTAAAATGTACTTAAACTATGCTGCCAATCTGACAATAAATGGAAAACCTTTTTTTTGCGAGTCACGTAGGCTGTTTCAAACATCGAATGACATCCAATGAGAAATAATGCCACTTCTGCGAATCTTCAGTTTAAAACACAATTTAAGTATTGTAGAGAACAAATTTGGGAAACACCTGCTGTGTCATTTTCAGACAAAACATTCTCTGCTCTACTAATTGCACATGGAGACCTTCCAATTCACTAGAGGCGTCCACATAAAACGACGTGATATTTCTTTCAGTATAGAAGTTACGTGTTGTTCTCTTTTGACCATTATTTATGCTGACTATAAGATAACCACCGCTATATATGTATCTTCTTAATAATACGCAGAGCAATATCTGACTGATATTTTGTTACACACGTACGGTTTTGTAATTTTTGTTTATAATCTGAGATTGTTTTGCCTTCTATTTTAAAACAAGGTAAACTGTTAGAGCAAATCATTCATGTTTAGTGCATACTTCTTACTTTACTTTTTTGAAATATATCTATATAACTGCAATGCTTTTATCGTTGTTGTTTTTGTTTTGTTTGGTCTGAATATTAACATTAAATGTATGTCAGTACTTCCTCTCCTTTTGATCAGGACTCAGTTGTTCGTTAACTTTGACGATTGTAGTTCTGCATTTTTAACGACTCTTTTCACAAATGTATATATTCAAGAAAGTAAAATATTTGAGATGTTACAACAAAAAAAAAACACCCCTTAAGAGATTTCCATAAAGAGTTATGTAACAAACTACAAATGTAAAAGTTAACCGCTGGTTAGTTTAACAGGCGGTTAAATTTTCGAACAACCGGTTCCAGCAGCCTTAGATGAATCTAAGAAATGAAATGATTAGCCAAAGCATTCAGTGCAGCAATATCAACTCCGTTTAACAAAACTATGAACCTTATACCATCTGAATTTGGTATCATAAAACGTCTTAATAATTTCAATTTCTTATATTAAGTTTTTAATCTTCACGAAGAAACTAGGTTGTGTTTCCGAAATATATTTAAGAAGTTGTTTTCAAAATATCTTGATGATCGCTTAAACTGCATTTTAAGAGTTTTTAATATCTACAAGGTACAAGTTAGACAACATTTTATTACAGATAACCTCTATTAGTTCGCATCTCTCGTCTCTTAGTATGAAATATTTCATTCGGTGCAATTTCTGCTATGTGGTTACGGGCGATACTTTATATAACAACACCGGTAAAGACACGAACAACACCGGTACAGACACGGCATGTCCTGTAACGTTGATTATCGTTTAGTCACTTAAAACACAAACACATGTTGTTAAAATAAACAGTGCAAAAGAGTATCCATTATAATTTCAAGATAACCTTTATTTAAAGGTTTGCTTCTAAAAATAAATATAAGCTCCAGGGTGGTAGCTTAAATTTGGGCCTGTTTGTGTCAAATTATTGCATTCAAAGCTAACTTGAGCCACTTTCTGCAAAATTATCACAAAATACTCTTTGTACATACTTATCACTCACAAAGCTTAATTGGAGCCCCTTTGTGCCAAATTATAACGTAAAAAGCTTTATTTGAGCCACTTTGTGCAGAATATATCGTTTGTTTGTTTATTTAGAACAATTTTAGTCACTGTAAATCAAGTAAAAGAAGTGTAATCATTATAAAACGATACCTTAACGGTAACCGTAATCACATGAATTGGTAACAAGGCTACCTTTGATTAAAGTTGATTAATATCAGACTGCTGAACGGATTTAATACTCGCAAAGGAATGATGCTGTTTTTTTATCCGCACATGTTATAGACATATGCCACATGCACTGCTATGTAACGTGAACTGGTTGAACTCAAGATTAATATGAAATAAAAGCATTATGGTAACCTAAGTTGGAATCGGTCATTCCATTTATTACTTTTGAAATGATATTTCCTCTAATAAACTTGAAATGTTGAAGACCTATGCTATATATCCAAAGTTACTAGTACATAATTTAAGGAAATGTGTTCTAAACAGTTTTCTCAGTGTCAAATAATGGTATATTTGACAAAATATTTTGGGGAGAATATTCAAAAGTTACTTGAAAGTTTTTATTAGTTTCCAGCCTGTAGAGTAATTAGTGCAAATTGTTGTTTAGTTATTTTCAAAAACATGTGTATTCTTTTGATAGGTCATTTATCTTGTTAGGTATATACATAATAATAAAAAAATATTGGATCGCTAATTGCTACTAATTGCAATCAGTGCACATGACTGCCTCACATGTACGGACTGGAGATAGCCAGAAAAATTCAGGCCTGTCACTTAGCTGTCAATGGATCATGATTCTATTATATTGTAAAACACATAAAAAGGGCTATATAAGAAACCAGTATTTCGTTTAGTTTAAATTTGACTTGACTTGGCTGTGGTTGGTAACTAGCTTAGTACAAATAAATATTCGGAAACGCAACTCCGTGTTCTATTCTAACAATGACAGTCAGATTCAATAATGGATTTGGCAGAATGTGTTTTAATACCCTAATGCCATTTTTTCAACAGTCCTAAAATTTGATTGAACCAGAAGTAAATATTTTGATATATTTTGAGAAACAATTACGATAAAAGCGTGATATGACCAACTTGCAAATATTTTATATTGGCTTATATCAAATAAAGGAGATAATTTTAGCTTTCTATCAAAAAAGGGAGAAAACTCGCTAAAGTCCCATTTATCCTAAAACTCCGATTAAAATAACCTATCAATACTAAAATACATGTTGACAATCAATCATCACTGTATGTAAGCCTATTTGTACGGAAATTTACAAAACTTACAAATCAAAGACGTTTTTGGCGATTTCATTAAACTATAATTGTCCAGTCGCAACATGACTTTTAAGCCCATGTCATACAAATTTAAACATTTCTTTTTTCTTCTTCTTCAGTGATTAAAACTGGCCTAACTTTGTTTTTAGGAAGCAAACATACTACATGTGTAGTGACAGTGTGACAGATTTGCATAAGTAATATTTTGTCTCTGCTACAAAAATATAAAGGATTGAAAAATCAAAGACGTCACTGAAAATAGATTTTTTGCCAAAAGGTTAATACAGCTTGGAACAAAATGATATCTATGCCTTGCCTATTCTGTTGTGTCTGAACTGTAAATTCTGTCTGGTATTTATAAATCAATTGCCACAGACACAAAAGAAGCGAAAAGGTTTTAATAAATTTAATTATCATCTTTTGCGAAATGTCAGTAAAGGCTTGAATGTCCGAAAATATTTTTCCCAAACCAAACTGCCATTTATAAGCGAATGAAAAAAGGTTTTGCAATGAATCGTGCATGGTAATCTCAAAAGTCAGAAAAAAAATACACTATGCACTTTTGTTTTGATTACAATACTTTATAAATCAAATTTGGAAAGACACAGTCCTGGTGTATTTTATTGGGACAAAGCGTTGGTTGATTTGGAGGTCATATATTTTGAGTGATACTAAAATGTAGTTCCGCCTCTCGTGTATTCTTCACTAATGTAGTTGTCATGACGTGCTTTTTTGTTACTAAGTTACAGCTTCACAATCCATTTACACTTCATTAAGGCGTCTGTTTACACACAATCAAATTAACAAAAATATAAATCATTTTATACAAATTAATTTTTGTTTTGATTGCGAAACAAGTTCTTACAACTTACACTAATCGCTCTCGAGTCTCATTCAAGATGAAATCAATCTCGGAAAGAGAGATGCAGTGTGGCGCCATGGCGCTGGTGGGTGTCGAACCCGGGATGCTCCGATTCTGAAGCGGACGCTCTACGACAGTCCTTTTTGCGGCTACAATACAAACAGGGTGTATTTAATGGCTTTTTCTATTAATAATACTGCTATTGTCCAATGGAAACATGAAAATTTAGCAATTTAGTTATTTGTTCTAAGTAGGGCGATTTCATTGGCTGCTACAGAAGCCTCGTCTTCGATAAAATTACGCTTTAGTAAGGTGTGTATTTAAAAAAAGTTAATCACTTCTGACAGTTGTTTAATCATACACGAAGACAAGAATGGAACATTGGTGGGAGAAATCATCGACTTCAAATTACTAAAATTAGATTTTCGGCTACAAATGAATATTTCATGGAACTTAATGAGTCATGACATTTCTCTACTTGTTTTTAATTTCATTTTTAGGGGCCAATGATTAAAGAGACAGAAGATCAGTATAGGTCTATTTTTAACTTTTTTATGAAATGTCATGACAATTCAAAGTAATTGATTTCTCTGTTGTGTTTTTTTTTTTAATTATTCTTTAGTTTTTTTCAATTAAGGAGATATCGTTTTGTTGCAAGCCACGAAGGCTATCTTTAAGATAAGGTCAACAATTCATTATTCATACAGTCACGTATGGTTAATGACACAAGACAATGTCTCAGATTAAAATACAACAAGAAAACACCTGCTGTATCATAGTCAGCGAAACATTATTCCATCTACCGATTTTACAAGGCCTCTTTACAATCAACAAGAGTGTTCTGGAATAGAAATATGGTATGATATTTGATTCAGCACAGAAACTGATGGTGTTTTCTTCATTTGAAGTTACTATATGTGCTCCTAACTTTGTATGTAACAAGGAATGTATAGAACATCTTAAGGTCACTGGATTTTCTGACATTCTCACATTCTTCAACCCAAGATACATGTGAATACTAGTATTTAGTTTGCTTTAATCCATAGATATTCCTTAAATAACTTCAAAGGCAGTCGTTAGGTTTGGAAATTGAAATAACAAGCATTGGCAAAATTGACATGTGATATATTGAGAATTATTGGGCAGACTTAGACGAATTTGGTATCAGATTGGGTGCATCGCGAAAACCTATTTTGAACGAAATATCCATTGGTTCTACGAACCTTACTGTCATTTTATTGTGGATGTGAAATCGTTTTGCAATGAGCCACGTAGACAACTTGTTAGCTCTGAAGCATCATTCTATAATTTTAATATTAAATCTCATGTAAATGTATGGTAAAACAATCAAGGAACGCTTTAAATATGATTTTAAACATGGCATTATAACACTTATAATTATTTGACATACTAGTTCTTCGAGTTTGATTAAACATTTGTTACACGCTTATGCGGATTTTCATACAATAATGCGAATGATGTTACTCCTTGCTTGCACCGGACTACTTTCAATGCGGATGCATTATCTGATTGTGTTGCATAACTGTCGAGTCAGGCTATAAAGCATCATCGTGAGAGTGCTGCGGTGGCCGAGTGGTTAACGCTCTGGACTACCAATCCGGAGGTCCCCGGTTCGATTCTCGGCCGGGGCGCTTGAAAATTCAGAAACGCTTTTTAGTGTTTCCCACCTTTCTAAGATGAACTAGTTAGAAGCCCAGAGGTAGTCTCGCGTGTGTAGGTGCTATACATCTGGCATGTAAAAGAACCAAGGGGTCTATTCGTAAAAGAGCTAGGGTCTGGTACCCGGATTTCCTAGTATCTGCTTCTGTCTCTAAAATAAAGGGCCACAATGGAAATAAGAGCTTGCTCTTTATTGTGTTATCTGTGAAACTTGCTACTAAAAAATACATACATACATACATACATAAACATCATGAAGTGCTTCGCAAATCACGTTCTTGGAAAAAGTGAATCTAATAGTACATGTACTACTCGGTGAATTTGATATTATGTGGGTCTAATAAAAGTACAAACAAAATATAAACATCGCAATATCTTTTTATGTTATAGGCTATTTATCAGCCTTTTATTACAGACTGATAGTTACCGTAAATACCTATCTCTCATTTCTTCATTTCTTGGTATGAATTGGCATCACGACATATTTCATATAGAGCAACGCAGATTTACTATCCAAAATAAAATGCTTAGACTTAAAAGAGCAAGTTGAGATGAACAGACAACTGATATATTTTTACCGGTAGTTGAACAGTATTAAAAGAGTTCAAACCGGAAGGAAGTGCAAACTAATCTTAAATCATTCCGATCACAAAGGATTAAACACTGGTTTTCGGGCAGCAATACTCATATTAATGGCGCATATATTTTTGTCCGAAAATCTGAAAACAAACTCACAATCACCTTAATTATGACGCATTAACTGTTTCATTTTCCAGCTATTTCAAGCATATTACTGCCTGTTTATAGCATTCAAACTAAACAAATACATCTTTTTTATTGTTGCATCAAATATCTACGCTATAACTAAAATAAGGTATTTAAAATAAGAACTTTATTTGTATCGTTTTAAAAAGATCATTGTCTCTTTTTGTGTCAATACGAAGGGATATAGATCCTGAGACGTGTGTCGAATACATATACTAATCGGAAATTAATCTTAACGAAATATTAATAGCGGAAAGAAATCTGAAACAACTTTTTGTTTTACCGAATATCCCGCATATTTCTGTCCTTATGCAGGGATACGCAAATTTTGTCCTACATCCAAAAATGGTTTGAACTCATTTCAAATAATTTCATTGAAGAGCGTTAGGATAGATTTAAAACATTGACTTTCTTATAGCTGTTCATCAGAATTCTCATATTTGTCAAATAATTAATTTTGTTCTATACTTTTCAACAGAGAAAAAAGCAGAAACTAAATGATACGCTGATTGTGTTACATGTGGTGGGAATTTGAATTTTTGAAGATATTACTTATCAACTTCGATAATTTGTTGTTGTATTACTTCATAAGAGAACAGAACAGAACAGAACAGAACAGAATATTATTTACGACTAGAACAATAAGTAAATCACCACATAAACATAAATAATCCAAGTATATACAAGGTCACAATGGCAATATTCAATTTTCAAATTATATACAAATTTCTAAGAATTATTACTTCATAGTTCCTGACGCGACATGACGCGTGTAAATGTGACTTTTTGGGCCCTGTAGAGTTTTAGTGTTTTTCTTCGGCGGTTTCATTTTACCTATCGTAACTGAGCTAAAATTATTTTTGTAAATACGGATAGCTATAATATTTACAAATTTAGTATTCTGAAAAGGAATTTAGGAATTTTATGATATAAGTAACATCATAGTAAATACAACAAATAAAACATGAACACGCGTGAATACATTATATTAATAAAACACACGTATTTGACTTTATAAACAAGACTAATTGAGCTAATTTGTTTTCTTCTTTTGAAGAGCTTAAAAAGCTGTACTATTTTAACATTTATTATTCAATATGAATACCTACAAAGAAAACATCTATATCTTTTAAAAAGCAGTATTCATGAAAGAAAAGTGTCCTTACCACATGAGTAAGTAGAAATAATAAAATAAAATTGTAGTAGTAAAGAAAGATTTGACTGTAAAACAGCGGAATCCAATTGAAACTCAAGAAAATTTATAGTATAAAAATTTAAATACCAATTTGAATATGGCATTAATCGTGTTATTTGAAATAGATAAGACTACTTCTTCGAATTTCTTTATATTGGTGTGGCATTTCACTTTTATGTAGATTTTCATGTAGTTACTCTTATCCATTATAGTTTATATTATGAAATGAATGAGAATCACGTACGAAAAATAAGATATAGAATTGGTTAACGTCAATGTTTAGCTTTTAATACAATATTAAGTAATAATCAGTAGCTTACAATATTTTCACTCGATTGCTAAGTGTAGCGTGAATGGTTGCATACATTGCTTAAACGTGCATTTACTAACTATTTCCCCAGTTTTTTATGTTTACTGAATTTGTTTCGTCTTGATGCCAGATATCAACATCTTAGTTGTCTCATCTGTTACATTTTCTTTTTAAAGAAGAAATTTGAGTGTTGGTATCATCAATTATAGTCATTGCTGTTTAAAAATATAACGTTTCTTAAAGATAAAAGTTGTAATATGTGGAACATTTTGCTCATGTTACAAAAACGTAGGAAGCTGTCTCTCGAAAGGAGAAAAATAAATAAAAATGAATTGGGACTTGGCAATAACATATCAAGTAAATTCACTGTTTGAAGGCCTGCTCTAATACTTTTGTATCACAGTTTTCTTGTGTATATTGTAATGTTAGATTGTTTGTTTTACGATGACTTCAGATCTGAATGACTTCCTATAACTAGTGTTTCTGAACCAGATTTCGCAAATTCGCCTTTTCAGTAAAGATCAAAAACTTGTATTTTGCTCAGTAGCCAGCCACTAATAAGACATTTTACCAAACCTGTTTTATTACTCTACAACGTCGTCAGTGTTATCTTTGTAAATAATGTTTAACTTATTTAAACTATTCGTCATTTAAAGCTTAAGTTAGCGCAAGAATCAGTTGGGAATAAGTTCTTTCTGGATCTGATCGAGAGGATAACGGATAATTTGAAAAAAAAAATTAACTGCGCTATAGTCGCGTTTTCGTTTCAGTTGTTTTCCTCTCTTCTTTTAATTATTCTTTAGATGTAAATTAGCGACTGAATCTTGCCTTTTACCTTGTAAATATGTGTTGAATGGTTGTCATGTAATTTGATATTGTCACAGAAATAGTCTCTTATAATTCAGAATTGAATGTTCATGTACTAATATTTTATTTGTCATGGTTTTATTGATATGTTGTGATATTGTTTATGATGTCATACATGCGATGTACAGCTACTGGGAACATTCACAAAAATGCTCTTGCTAAAATGAACCACAATAGTACCACATAGTTAATCTTGTATATATTGATTTGATAAAAGTACACAATTATAAAAGTTCTAAATGTGCCGTTATGTTACAATGTATAAAAAACCGATGGGAAAGGGACTTCATCAGCCTTTTATTACGGATAATCTCAATTAATATCCATCTCGTGTCTTTTATGATGACTTGGTGACCCGACATATTTTATCTAGAGCAACAGCTGTGTCATATTTACTGTCCAAAATAAAATGTTTATATTATAACGAAAAGGCAAACAGCATATTCTGCTTCTTATTGAAGTATTCTGCCGTAATAAAATGTTTTTTTAATTCCGGCTACATGCAAAGTCTTTCAATTAACACTGCAGACATATTCACAGATTTCAGAATCCATCAGAATTGACAAGCTTGCTACAATAAAACATGGACGTGATTAAACTTTACTGTACCAATGATGAATTTAAGGACATGTATTATCCCTGCAGTGTATAAACTAATGTTTCGATGACTTTCGCTGTCAGTTGTGACTGATTACATTATAATAATGTAATTGATTAAACTAAAATTACTTTGGAATATTGTGATTACAATTACAATCAAATTACCTCAGTTTTTCAAATGTAATTAATCAAATTAAATTACATTTAGCAAGTAATCATGATTACTTTCTGATTACTATGATTACTCAAGAATGTAGTTATATGACAAATTAGTTCGTAGGTCTATGGGTCATATGATATTTATATCACTCACACGTAACGCTTGAAATTAGTTTAAGGCCGAAAGGGTCACATGATGAAAGAACTTAGAATCAGCCATTTGTGCTTTTCCATTTCCTAACAATGCGAAGACATACACTAATTTATATTACAGCCGTTATTTTAACATCAAATGTTTAATCAATTGTGACGTCACAAATATGAATATTTACACCATTCTAAATTAATGTACCAGAAGTTTAATTTCCTTGCGGAATGCTCTAGCATGGATAAATGGAACATCAATCTCTTTGTCTGCAATAGAAAAAGTACAAATGCAAGCCACATAGGATTTATGCTTATTTTATATTGTTTATATCTTATCTAAACAAAAATACAAAGTAATATCAAACATGGACATGCTTCATCCAAAAACTTTGTACCTCATAAAGTGTCAAATAGTTCCAATTGGTGCTAACCTACCAACACACGCGGCACGCACAAACTGGTACGCATTCACGAACACGCACGCACCTTTTCCCACACACACAATCAGTACACACTTAATTCTTTACCAACATATTTAGCAACAAGATGCATTGCTAAATGATGACATAATCAAACTTTACCTTAATTACTTTTGTAAACTTCTAAAGTGAACGTTCACTGCAAACACCATGGGAGCTTCACACCGGTTTTTGGTGCGCACAATATAACTCTTACAGCCCACCATGTCTCCAAAGTCACAGGAAGTGTAAGATAAAAGTAATCCCTGCTAGATTATTATCTATAACAACACAATGGAAAAAAAAGGTATGGTAGTTTAAAACACAAAAATCTGCTCGTGTTTAAATATATATAAGCAAACGAGAACTAAACATGATGTACTCAATGCCTTTGAGCCAGGTAATGAGCACCAAGAGTAAAACCCATGAAGGGCCCAATCAAATAGGCCATGATGACGGAAATCAAAACAAATTCGTCCCAGTGGAATTTAAAAACTGCCGATTACATGGATCCTCCCATATTCAGTCAGACAGCAATAAAGAGTAAAAGGTCCAACTTAAACGGGTTGAACACCAAACATGCGTGTGTCTCAAAACAGTTGGGTCGTAACCTCTTTTAACAAAACGTTTTATAATTTTAGCAAATACAGTCGGAAAATTGCCAGCCCAAAATCTTACGAAGTTTGTAAACCTCATCCTCATTAAAATCGGATTTTGAAATACCTCTCGCAAACAGGACTCTTTAGATTACTATTGAATCTTCAAAACCAAAAAGAATTTACGATAAGTAAATTTAGCAAAATATTTACGCACATATGCAATAAACGGTCCCTTTTGAAGCAATTAATTTGCAATATATTGATTACGTTCATTGAAATCCTGGACATGATTACACGCTCGTAGGTCAAACCGAATTAACTGATATATATATTCCCCATAAGATGTACGCTTGAAATTAATCCCAATCCAAATGGGGGAAATTTACAATACTAAACTTAAAATCAGCCCTTTATCATTTTTGCTATGTATAATTTGTTATAAATCGAGAGATGTAAATCTAAAAATGCACCAGTATCCAAATTGTTAGTTTTAATTGAACTGTTGTTTCCTGGAATAAATTGTGTCCACCAGTTGACCTAAAAATGAATGGTTACTCCATTTTAAGAATATCATCCAGACAGCGTGATGTATTATTAATAGCAGTGATAATGCTCTGCCTGGTATCTGAGAAAGACTCAACATAAAGTCTCTTTATAACAATATAAAAGCCACAAATGCCAAGCCACAAGGGGTGTTTGTTCCTATTGGGATTATTGATATACTTGTTTAATACTGCTTTCCCAAAGCTTATATAAATCTTGTCTAAATAAAAAGATAGGCCTTTTATCAAACTTCGTCACAGGTCATATTGTATAATGTTTAACAATACAAAAAGTAAAAAAGTTATCGAAACTGCATGCGAGATGTAACATTGCGCCCTGGAAAAGTCTTTTGAATTATGGCAGTTAGTTTGTCATTTATTAAATTATGTGGTAAACTGCTATACAGAGTAGAAAACTATGTACTGCCTAGTTACTTTGTAATTATTAACTTTAAACTTATCCAGCATTTGCCAGAATTTTTGATCGACCTAAAATAAATCTTTACCAGATTTTTCAGTAATTTATCACGAATATCTTTTCCCGATGGGCTTTATAGCAGTTAGGCAAGATCTTAATAGTTTTAAGAAAAGTATTTGTAATGAAATAAGAGCAAGTCGAATTTGCGATGAACCGGGCTTTATATGGTTGTTTAAAAAATTTAGGAATCCAGTACAATAGTAGGTAGTTTAATATGCTTGATCATCGATGCACGCAACTTTCAACTTAGAAACTTCACTGAATGTGATCAGTGACTACATTTTGTTCAACGTAAGGATAATATATAAGCTTTAGTGCATTTAGTTCGTTTTGTAACCCATTAATTTATCTTAGGCTTCAAATGATGATTTAATTCATTGTTGGCCTACTATGTCTGCAGGAACTAACACATACTTCAGAATGACATTCCTGGATTTCCTTTTTAGATGTCTTAAAGTAAAACTTGGGTTTTGAAGGAAGTAGTTTCACTACTTCTGTTTCGTAAAATTTTATACAGAATCGACAATGTCCTAAATATAACGTTGAAACATTTGAAAAGAAACACTTGTCGCAATTCACTGAAATGACGTTTCCTGCAGAAAAAAATACTGCACGGAACGATTTGACATTTTGCATTTCCAGTTTTAGTCTGTCTATTTTTAAAGGAAACTTTTGTTGCAATTTACTGAAATGAGGTTTCCTTCAGAAAATGAACGCAACACGGAACGATTTGACATTTATCATTTCCAGTTTTAGTCTATCTATTTTAAGCTGTTTAAAGTCTGATCAATGACCACAGACACTGAAGCCATACAAAAGATTTTTGATAAATTCTACCATCTGCTGTTACAAAATGTCAATTAAAAGGCTTGCGTGATCACAATTGTTTTAAAAACCATTCTATAAATTTTACAATAAACGGTAAACGTGTATATATGCAGTAGTTCATCTGCTGTCTCTTATTCAGACGGAACATCTATAAAACAAACAAGGGACGTCTTTTGTGACCATGATCAGTTTTGCTAAATGTAAATGAACATTGTCTCAGCAAGTGTCTTCCATGTCAAAGAGACATACAGATACTAACAGAGTTCTTTCAATGGAGATTTCGTGAAGCCCGAAGGTCACTTTGAAATTGTTAGGATAGTTTAATTAATTTACTGATAGAATAATGAATTGATGATAGAATAAATTAATGATAGAATAATAAGTGGACTGATAAATTGTGATGCATTGATAAATGATTTATTTTTTATGAGTGATTTTCTTTGCATACCTCTTAAACATTTTATTGCAGATAATCTCCATTAATACGCATTTCTCGTCTCTGTGCATTAACCGGTGTTTTTACATACTTTATTCGGCGCAACAGCTGGTTTGTATTTAATGTACGCAATAAAAATTAATAAGAAAGGCAAAAAGTACTGAGCAAATCCCCGAGTTAAAATAAAGTGTTTGTAACTACAAACGATCCATCCCTTTTTTGCACCATCTGTAAAATGCCTATCCCACTTGCACAAGCAATATTTTGTCTCTGCAAAAGACACAATAGAAGGGAACGTTGATGAAATAAGTTTTACTGCTTTAAAAGTGCATACCACACAGACAATATGATATTTTGCATTGTTCTATTAGGCGTACTGTGTTCTGTCTTCCTTTTTAGTAATCAATGACAGCGATTACAAAAGAATCAAACACGTGTCAATTAATTTAATCATTCTCTCTTACGAAATGTCCATTAAAAGGCTAGGATGAGTCTGAAAACTTTACCAAACATTTCTGTCATTTCATTGTGGCTGGAAAATCTCTTAACAATGAGCCACGTTGGCCACAGCAAGGAAAACACACTCCATGTTTTTCCCTCATTTGTTCATGTTTTCATGAAATGAGTGTAGTAAAGGTTTTTGACTTGACTTTTGACTTGACTTTTGACTTGAGTGTCACGTGACGAGAACTTGATTTTTTGACTAAGACAAATATGATAATGTCACTGCACTTCAGAATTTACAGATTTGCCATTGAAGATCCAAGGCCAAGTGCATACAAGAATAAAAACCAGTAATTCTGATTCAGAAGCCAACTTGTATCTTATGAACAGAGATATACACAACATACAATGATTGTGTAAATGGGCAAAAAGAGGAAATTACATTCATTTGCTGTTGTTGTTGTCGTTGTTGTTGTATAAATTCATAATTATTTGCTCGACATAATGCGTTTATAAAATTCACACTTTTCAATTCGTTTTTTTTATTGACCTGAGACACTATCATGTGTTAAAATACACGTTCATATCACGTTTTTTAAAAAAAATCCTCTATTTAAAATTTGGCAGCGATCTTTATAAATTTGTTGTTTTTTTTGTCAAAGAGGCAATTCTATAGTAAATATGAAGTAGTCCGAAAACTGAATTAAAATTAACAGCATAACAATCAAATTTTAAATATGAATTCAAATATGGTTTTTCAACAATTTATTTGAGCTGAAACAGAGTTTTTCTCCGAGAGGCCTTATATTGTTATCTAGCTTTACACTTTAATGTGGAAAATCATTTGAT
Source organism: Saxidomus purpurata (assembly GCA_022818135.1). NCBI lineage: Eukaryota > Metazoa > Mollusca > Bivalvia > Venerida > Veneridae > Saxidomus > Saxidomus purpurata. The sequence continues at coordinate 7,541,276 of JAFMSR010000016.1, forward strand.
ATTATCACTGCTGTTGCTCCCATCTTAAAGTTTATAATTCCTACTCGCACTGAACTACTTTCAATGCGGATGCGTTAACGAAAAGATGTTACGTAACTATCGATGTATAGCTATAATTAACATCGCCGTAAAGCGCGTTTTGCAATACCTGAATCTCATAGTTCTACAATATGAATCCGGTATATATGCCTTAGATCTTACACACAATAAAACAACAGAAATTCTGTTGTATTGATATAAGTACCTACTGAGAACGAGATTTTATCAGCCTTTTATTACAGATAATCTTCTTTAATTCCATCTCTGGTCTCTTAGTAATAATTGCTGACACGGCATTTTGTATTGGGACCAACAGCGGTTTAATATTTAGTAGTCAAAATAAAAAAAATAATGCTTAGATTTAAAAGAAAAGGTTGAAATGAAAAGAGAAATACTACATAAGACATTTATATACTCTGCTTTTTGTTTGTCTTGCAAAATGCACTGACTTTCGGCAAGTTGCAGAGCCTTTTCCTTTACAATACAAGGTTCCACATACTTAAAACCATAAGTACTGAAAGGGTTGTTACAAAAGATAAATGGATATGCTTAAGCCAAAAAACCTTGAGCAAAACAAACTTTATTGGATCATTAATAAATCCAACTTTGCAAGATAATCTGAATCCATGCTGCTTGATACTGCTTAACGCTATATTTCGCGCAGAAGACTCATTTGAAATAATTCACACATTTTGGGAAGCAAGAGCAGAGAACACACACACAAGGATAGAACTTAACTTTTATGTTTCATAAATTTCACGAATATGATAGCGACCCGCTATATTTAGGTTGGCTTTTGAAAATGTTTATGTAAGTGAGTGAAGTAGTGAATAGTTCTTTGCACACGTTTAGAAAAAAATGAACAGTTTTAAGTGTACACCAGTTTCGGTCAATCGGGAATGTTAATCAAGTAATAGATAGTTCTTTGCACACATATAATAAAATGAATAAATATAGCCTACGAGAGTACGATAAAGAATGGGTTAACATCACTCTTCAATGTGAAGCTTATAATACAATTAGAAGTAATCAGTAGCTTACAATATATCCACTATCGTCAATGATTGCATATACTCTACATTGCCTATACATGTACACCTGTTTTTGATGTTTACTGAACTTGCTTAGTCTTTATGCCAGACATCAACATTTGACTTGTCTCATCTGTATATTTTCTTTTTAAATTAAAAATTGAGTGTTGGTATCATCAAATATTACTTTTTAAAAGTATAAGATAGAAGTTGTAATATGTGGAACATGTTTGCTTTGGACACATTAGCAGCGCAAATAGATCCCGTCGCACGAATTTGGCTTACATGTTATGGTGAAATCAATCTTAACGAAAGGTGAATAATTGAAGTAAATCAGAAAAAAGCTATTATTGCGGCTACCCAATTTACTGAACATTCTTGCAGTCCTTACATGAAGATTACGCAGTGCTTATTGCATCCACGAATTTGCAGGAACTCATTTCAAAGGCGGTTGTTAGGACTGAAGTGTGTAAATTGGCTGCATTAAAGTTATTCACAAGAGCGCATGTATTTGCCAAAGGATTTGTCTTTTTTTTCTCATAGACATTTGGTATTTGAAGACTTTCTATGCACTGTGTGCTTGCAAAACCCAAGATACACAAAAGATGTATCCATGGCTTTAAAATGTACACTAGTTCACAATTATATTCCTTCTTAATTCAATACAAGACATGCACGGCACATCAGTGCAAGTCATTATCTGTTACCAGTTCATTTAGGCTTTTATAAACACATTTTAACACAACTTACAAAAAAGGCTCTTATGCAAAGAGGGAGTCAAATTGGCTTTTTGTTTCACCACGAAACTTAGTGTCCCTTTTTTTAAAAAAACCAAAAGGAAAATAAGAAGAATTTTTGTGCAACGTTTATTTAAAACATTTCACAAAATTCCTTTTTTTATTTTAAGGCAGATTTCATTGGCCGTCCATAGCAGAGGCCTCGTTTTCGATAAAAAAGCAAATTGAAACAAAGTGTTAGTTAACACTGGCATACGTTTGCGCAATCCGTTAACTAACAAGAACGTGTTTGTCTCTGTTCAAAAAGCGGAAATGAATGGAAAACTGAAGCGGAAATATCGGTCTCACGTTCAGAAATTAAGTTTCCTGCTGAAAAAGTGAATACTGCACGGAGCGATATGATATTAAAGCCCTGTCTATTCTATTTTGTCTTTTATATTATGTCTGTTTTCCAATGATCAATGAACGCCGACACGGAAGACGCATAAATGTTTCAATAAATTTAATCATCCTTTCTTACGAAATGTCAATTAAAAGGCTAGGTCCTAAAAGCCATACTCCTGATTTGACAGAGAATAGGAAACTTATATGCAGGGAACGTTTTTACGGTCTTCTCTTGATACCAAAGCTTGAAATGCCTCTATGAACCTCGCATCTTCAGTAAACTCCGTTTATAACGAACTAATTGGGACTATTTAAATATGTTCGTTATATCCGAGTTCGTTATATCAATATAGTATTGTCATATAAAATAAAGAAAGCAAAAAAATCGGGTAGAGAAAATTTGTTCCGTATATCCGGAAATTCGCTATATCCGGACTCGTTATATATGAAATTTACTGTATTACAGAACTTTATGTTTTTTTATTGAAAAAAGTAAACAGGAGAATCTTTTACTAAAATAAACGATGATCAGGTCTCCTCATTATGCATGTAAACCTTCCTTCACTCATCAAATGTCGTCCATATCGAAAAGACGTTCAGAAACTTGACAGTGTTGTTTTCATTGGAGATTTACTAAAGCCCCATGGTCGCTCTGGATTTGCTTGGGCAGAATAATGAATCTACTGATAGAATAATGATATATCAATGACCAATTTACTCTTAAACCATTTTGGTGTATGTCGTATTCATGCCGTTGCTTCAATTTAAAGAAGAGTTGTCAGAAAGCATTTCTAATCTTCTGCAATATCATTTGAAAAGCATTTGCGCTGTAAATGTTATAATAATAATTATCATAATTATTATTCTTATTGTTATTAAAATTATTATCATTTTTATTATTATTATACATTTAACCGTCAATTCGATAGGATTAGACACATTTCTTGGAAATTCAAGTGCTACAAATATATATTACATCGTAAATGATCATGTGCCTTTAAAGACCGATTCGCAATTTTAACCGTTGTATGAATATTGCAAGTTACGTATAATATACACGTTAATAAGTTGTTTTCAAATGCATTATTGCATTTTAAACCGGAACTTGTGCAAAGTCATCGCAACTGAGTGTCTTTGGTAAAGACCAGAGACGGATAACTGATATTCGAAAAGTACCTTTATAGTTTCTTTCTAGTGATGTTTATCGGGAAAGACCAGTTTAGAGGCTTCGAAAAAGTACTTGCCGCGTCAAAAGAGCAATAAATATGTATTTGCGCAAGTGCTTTCGTCTTTATGGACTGTCTGCTGTAAAGAGGTGTTCTATGTCTCGGGTTGTGAGGTTTTTGGCGCCATACCTTTTCGCACCTTTTCCACTAAATTGACAATTTCTTCATTGAAGGATTAAATTTGTTTGACCTTGTTCGTTTAACTTTACGAGTTGCATTTAAACTAAGCGATTGAACGGTATACATTTATATACGAGTACATTCGGTTTTATTCTTTTATTCTTTATCAGGGGGACTGTTTTTGTTCGTCTTTTACAACTCTTTCGTGCCGAGAAAAAAAGAGATAGCGCATAAAGTTCTTCCCATCTCGTTTATCCTGTAGAACAGATAACTGCTACCTTTTAATAAACTGCTAGACTCCTTGGTTCGCCATATTATGAGTTTTAGCTCCCCCAAACTCCCAAAAAACCACCTTGTTAATAATCTGAAAACTAGAATGTCTATTTAAAGATCTACTGCACGGATCTTACGTTTAAGAAAATATAGTTGTATATTTTAATCCTGCGCAATACTCTTCATCCACAAACGGTCACCATGCCGGAACATCGCTTGGCTTTTCCCGTGAAGTAAAAAAGCACCTTGTCGGGCTCGTTCCAAAGTAGCTAGGCTATGTATAAAAACATTTTCGATTAAACATATTATTTGATTTCGACATTGTAAGCTTTTCAAACATAAGGTAGATCTTCATCTGACAATAACTTCTTTGAAGAAAGTGGAAATTTCATGAAACAATTTGAAACTCAATTTATAGAAGTTGGATATTTTAAACACGATAAACTTCTGCTGAGACATATGAAGATGTTCTGCGACAGAGCCTACCGGATGCCTCTCTCGTCAAAAAAGACTCATAAGTGGAAATTAGTTATTCGCTTTTGGGGGAGAGAAATTTGGAAACAGCGTTTAAATGAAATCATTTCATTGGTCTAAAACAAGGACAAACTGAAGGTTAGCGAGCTTTTGCCGAAAAACAAACAACAATTGTATATACTTCACATGATTAAATATTTAATTACGTTTTGTATGAACCGACCACCGTATACAAACTGATAATATTTACACACACGACAAACTAAATGTATCACAACATAATATCAGTATATCACTTCATTTCCTCGTTTGCACGAGACAAAAGCACAACACTAAAATTTTATGACTTTTACTAACAATAAAATTCACGTTTGAAGTTCAATATCTTTTGTTACCAATGTTATATACTAAATTAAGAAACTTCCGCTAAAACCGCTCCCACACATCATTTGAATCCCCATAATTACCCGAAGCCAGGAACTGCATTTCTTACTTATGTCTATCCGGTAATAATAAGCCTGTCAGCAAGTTTTCAAGCTGTCTAAATAATTAAAAGGAGGTAGTCAGTCCATTGAAGCGATCGCAACTCAGTGTCTTTGGTAAAGACCAGAGACTTCGTAAAGTACCTTTATAGTTTCTTTCTAGTGATGTTTATCGGGAAAGACCAGTTTAGAGGCTTCGAAAAAGTACTTGCCGCGTCAAAAGAGCAATAAATATGTATTTGCGCAAGTGCTTTCGTCTTTATGGACTGTCTGCTGTAAAGAGGTGTTCTATGTCTCGGGTTGAGAGGTTTCTGGCGCCATACCTTTTCGCACCTTTTCCACTAAATTGACAATTTCTTCATTGATGGAAAAACTTATTAACTGCTAGTAACTAAAGTAAGTAGCACATATTTTTCTAACCTCGTTCGCTTAACTACACGAGTTGCATTTTCACTAAGCGATTAAACTTTATATATTTATATACGAGTACATTCGGTTTTATTATTTTATTCTTTATCAGGGGGCATTGTTTTTGCTCGTTCTTAACAACTCTTTCGTGCCGAGAAAAAAAAGAGATAGCGCATAAAGTTCTTCCCATCTCGTTTATCCTGTAGAACAGATAACTGCTACCTTTTAATAAACTGCTAGACTCCTTGGTTCGCCATATTATGAGTTTTAGCTCGCTCAGACTGCGCATGAAACCCGCAACCCTTGTCCCAGTGTCTGAATAACTAGAAATGTCTATTTTAAAAGATATACTGCATGGATAAAATCTAATACGTTTAAGAAAATATAACTGTATATTTAAATCATGCGCAATACTCTTCATCCACATACGGTCACCCTGCCGGAACATCGCTCGGCTATTCCCGTAAAGTAAAAACGGCACCTTCTCGGACTCGTTCCAAAGAAGCTAGCCTATGTAAAAAAACATTTCCGATAAAAGATATGTTTTGATTACGACATTGTAAGCTTTTCAAACATAAGGTAGATCTTCATCTGACAATAACTTCTTTGAAGAAAGTGGAAATTTCATGAAACAATTTGAAACTCAATGTATAGAAGTTGGATATTTTAAGTAAACTTCCGCTGAGACATATTAAGATGTTCTGAGACAGAGCATACCGGATGCCTCTCTCGTCAAAAAAAGACTCATAATTGGAAATTAGTTATTCGCCATTGTGGGAGAGAAATTTGAAAACAGCGTTTAAATGAAATCATTTCATTGGTTCAAAAGTAGGACAAACTGAAGGTTAGCGAGCTCATGCCGAAAAACAAACAACAATTGTATATACTTCACATGATGAATTTTTGAATACGTTTTGTGTGAACCGGCCACCTTATACAAACTGATAATATTACACACACGACAAACTAAATGTATCACAACATAAAATCAGTTTATCACTTCATTTTCTCCTTTGCACGAGACAAAAGCACAGCACTAAAAATGTATGACTTTTTACTAACAATAAAATTCACGTTTGAAGTTCAATGTCTTTTGTTACCAATGTTATATACTAAATTAAGAAACTTCCGCTAAAACCGCTCCCACACATCATTTGAATCCCCTCAATTACCGAAATCCAGAAACTGCATTTCTTACTTATGTCTTTCCGGTAATAATAAGCCTGTCAGCAAGTTTTCAAGCTGTCTAAATAATTAAAAGGAGGTAGTCAGTCTATCGAAGCGATCGCAACTCAGTGTCTGTGGTAAAGACCAGAGACGGACAACTGATTTTCGAAAAGTACCTTTATAGTTTCTTTCTAGTGATGTTTATCGGGAAAGACCAGTTTACAGGCTTCGAAAAAGTACTTGCCGCGTCAAAAGAGCAATAAATATGTATTTGCGCAAGTGCTTTCGTCTTTATGAACTGTCTGCTATTAAGAGGTGTTCTATGTCTCGGGTTGAGAGGTTTCTGGCGCCATACCTTTTCGCACCTTTTCCACTAAATTGACAATTTCTTCATTGAAGGACTAAATTTCCACTTAATTGACAATTTCATTGAAGGACAAAACTTATTACTGCTAGTAACAAAAATAAGTAGCGCACACATTTTTCTGACCTTGTTCGTTTAACTTTCCATCATTTCATTGGTCTAAAACAAAGACAAGCTGAAGGTTAGCGAGCTCTTGCCGAAAAACAAACAACAATTGTACATACTTCACATGATAAAATAAATATTACGTTTTTTGTAAACCGACCACCTTATACAAACTGATAATATTTACACACACGGCAAACCGAATGTATCACAACATAATATCAATATATCACTTCATTTCTTCGTCTGCACGAAACAAAAGCACAGCACTAAAAATGTATGACTTTTTACTAACAATAAAATTCACGTTTGAAGTTCAATGTCTTTTGTTACCAATACTTTATACTTAATAAAGAAACTTCCGCTAAAACCGCTCCCACACATCATTTGAATCCCCTCAATTACCGAAAACGAGAAACTGCGTTTCTTACTTATGTCTTTCCGGTATTAATTAGCCTGTCAGCAAATTTTCAAGGCTGTCTGCATAATGGGAGGTAGTAAGTTCATCAATCAGTCTTAAAGTTATGTTACTGTTTAAAGTTATACCCCTGGCGAGAATAGAAACAACCAATATTCAGGTTTCTTGCATATCGGATCGGCTTTTCACGTGATTTTACCCATACCGAAAAAACCGGTCTGTAACTCCATATCATAATTAAGTCGTCATACAACCCCCGCTGTATCGTGTAGCCCCGGTCAGGTTTACTCGTCTCATGCACACATATCGTCTCCGCCAGGTACACGTTGGCACAGATTATATCATAATTTAGTCGTCATACAACTCCCTCTGTATCGTGTAGCCCCGGTCAGGTTTACTCGTCTCATGCACACATATCGTCTCCGCCAGGTACACGTTGGCACAGATTATTTCACTTTCTCCTTTTTTACCCATGCTACAGTACCCTGGAATGGTCTTCCTCATCACATTACTACCATGGGCTGTTTCAGGCTGTATCTTTCTCTCTTTTCTACTATATTCTGCACAAGTTAACAAACTGATTGCTTTTATTTTCACTCTTACACTATCTATAGGGAATTTTGCCTGTAGTATTTCAATGTTTCTTGTAGTAATGTATGAAGTCACTTATTCATTCATAAAAGTAGTTTGTTCTGACATCATAAAGTCATCTTACACCAGAGGGGGTGTAAGATGATATTTTCCAGCACTGGTAAAAACTGCAGATAACCCGATCTGGTATGCAAAAAAGGGATAGATACATTTGGTTAAATAAAATAGACGTTACTGCTTTGCCAATTTCTGTGAAAATGTTCGTGAAATGTTATAGTTTTTTTGTGAAAAGTAAATGTTTCCCAGAAAACTTTTTGTTTTTTTGCATATAAATAAAAGTTTTCATGAAAACATTTACTTTTGGTGAAAATTTTCGTGAATATTATTTTTTTCTCTCCGAGGAACACATAAAAGTGAGAATAATTCCGATTATTATGTTCTATTTATAGTTTTATGAAACGTAAGTATATCTCAGTTGTTCATTCATAATCGTATGCAGTAGTTAGCGCTATCATGATTATTATGTGGTAAAAGATTAAAAACTTTTCCGGAAAAAATATCTTTCATGATTAATTCTGTTCTTTACAAGATAATTTTGGAATTCAGTGATATTATCTTGGTTATGTTATGCAGAAATATGCCACCATAAGAATCAATCCAATTGGCTTATTATGGATTTCATTCCTATATAAAAAGAGAAAAAAAAACTTAATATGAATTATTACTTGTGTTTTTTTTAAATTTTCCCTTGTATTTTAAGTTTTCTCCTTGACCATCAGGGGATATGACTATTTTAAACAATAACATAGCTACAGAAGCGTTTAAGGAACACTAGCTTCCGTTCATAACTGTTAAAGTCAATAGAGTATTTTTGCATTTGGGTATACACTGGATCCGTATTGAAAGACCAGAACATGATATATAACTATTAAAATCAAAATAATATTTTGACTCCCTAATGTAGATATAGGATCCGAATATTGTGAGTTAGTGTATCTAAAAACCAGAACTTGATACAAGGTCAAATATATTGACAGATAGTATGAATTTGTTTGGTTACTGTTCTTTGTTACTAAAAATAGAATAGTTCTATATATGAACAATTACGACAGAGTCAGTAGCCAACTAGGCCATACTGGTCAAACGCAAAATTTAAACATAGATTGAAACAGAAGTATTGTTCGTGATTATAAGACTAAGATACAGCTAACCGCTCTGTCCTCGTGCTGTAAAGGTCAAAGTCATGTTTTATTAGTTGGTTGAACGGGGGAAACTCTCAATTTTTCTGCATTCAAGTGTAATAAAAGTCACGAATTTTGTGTGCCCTAAAATATTGAAGACAATATTATAATGTTATTAATCAAGTGATTTTATATTGGCCTTGTTATCTGTCCGAGGGTGGTCGTATTGGCCCAAGGCAGAAGGCCGAGGGCCAATACGACTGCCCGAGGACAAATAACAAGGCCAATATGAAATCACTTGATTAATGATAATTTTATTATTCAACTTTACAATATTGGCTAAATAAACAAGAATATTAAGAGAATCTAACATGTTCATGAGTTGTGGATAAGGAAATCCCACTCAAGGGTTGAGATACGTCACAAAAATGAGGCTTTGCCGAGTTTTTTTGTTTTTTTTGACGTATCTCAACCCGAGGGTGAGATTTCCTTATCCACAACTCAATGGACATGGTAGATTTGTTTTCTCACCGTTTGAATCGCATTTTCACACAAGTAAGAAGAAATAAATAGACAGGAGAGGGATGAAAAAATGAAAATCAACTTTTTCTCGAATTTTACTTCAAAACTGTTATGGATGGATAGAAAATGATATAACTAAGAAAATTAATACCCATAACCATATGTTTATTTAAACAATAAAAATTTTACAGTCATTTTTCGATATCAGCATGAGTCTAAAACAAAATGGCGTCGTTTAAAAATCTAACGGAAGTGACTTCTCCGTATTGGCCCTCTCTTTTAAACCAATCAGAATGCTTGAATTCCATATTGGCCCTGCTTTTGTCGTATTGGCCCTGCTTTTCTCATATTGGCTCAGTTATGCTTTGTATTAGCTCTACCTGTTTCATATCATGTGTGCAATTGATCTAATACAGAGTGTAATATTGTAAAGTTGAATAATAATGAGTATTAATCTTAGGAGGTACATTTAAGAATTTGAAAGGCGACGGAATAACTAATCCGGCAAATTGAAATTACTGCCAGAATGGTTTGTCAAATGTTTTACAGAAAGCTGAAAAGAAAATAAGTTTGTTGCGTTGAATATTGTTTATAAGTAAGGAATCATTCGCCCCTTTTTAGTTTATGTCCCTCGAGGCAGTATGGGTTTTCACAGGTTTCAAATTTCAAATAAAAAGCAATTTTTCGCCATTGACTTTTAAATTTGTTCTGGTCAAAATACTGTTAGATCAACGTACGTATGAGATTCGAACAGAATAAAGCACAAACGGGTTTTGACGGTATTAAAAGGAGATTTTACTGCTGCGTGACTGAATCCACAAAATCCGGAACAAATAGTCGTGAACTAAAATATGTGGATACCTAAAATCTGATTGTTTTATAGATACTTATTTTAATAATGATATTTTAAATCGACATAAATCATAATTTTGCCTAAACAACAGGCCAGGTTTCACGAAAATACTTTAGTAATTACTCAGTAACATGCTCAACGTATTTCAACACTTATTACTCTCTTGCATGTTACTAAGATTTATATATACTTTGCATGAAATGGTGGTTTTATAGCAAATACTTTACTGAAGTAAATTCTTAACATTCTTGACTGTTGTACTCAAATGAGTTTGATGCTATATCTGACTTGCATTTGATAATACAACTTTTCCTTCCTTTCAATATGTTGATTAGTTGAAAAATAGACTACTGTTAAAATGACAACAATAATTTATCTTCATTTTTAGTGACAATAAGACATTAACATAACATACTCAGCTGAGCAATTACTTCAGTTGTTTTTGTGAAATTGGGCCCAGATTAAGAATTGTACATCCTTCCGCATTTCCGAAGACATTGCATCAAATGTCTTTAGCCTACATCTTGTACTTTCCGAGTTACTATAATATAATTATGATTCAGTGTTCATTCACAATATCTAACTGATAGTGATATTTTTATTGCTGACTGACACAGTACTGTAAAAGTTACTGCGTTATCTTCGTTTTATATACAAAGTTTCATAAACTTAACTTGAATACTTTATCTAGGTTGCTATAGATTATAAATTTATGGTATTCTTACAATAATTGTTGCCATAACAACCGAAATATAGGTTCAAACTGTGAAACACAAGTGCCGATTTTGTCCTATCCTCCTCCAAGTTTCCTACATCTAGCTTGATCATTTCAAAACATGGATAGGGACTAAAGCATAAATATAGTCAAAGACTGCTAATGCACAATGTTGTACTCTTACCTGTAGGAAAGAAACTAGTTTGCACATAACTGCTCCCAAGTACCAAGACTCTGTCGTATCCTGAAGTACCGATGGCGGCAAGCAAATTAGAAGCACCAAGAAATCAGCAACTGCTAAATTCACGATAAATATATTTACAACTGTCCTCATATGGACGACTTTTATGACAACAAAACAAACGAGTCCATTTCCAATCAATCCAGCTAAAAATATCACAATATATATTGAAATTACGATCCATTCTGTCACACCAGGTGTCACGTGTTTTTCAATGTATTTCGTGCATTCTGACACGGGTACACATGTCAACCCCAAACACTCGTTCACTAATATTTCCGAGGCCGTTACATTGTATGAATCACTCGACAGGTTCTGACTGCATTCACCTAAAGTAAAGTTCGTCAAATTCATCTTTCCTCTTTATAATTTTTCATTTACTATTTCAGTTATTAAAGAATTAAAATGTTATCAGAATATGCTTGATCCACCAAAAGTAAAATCTTAAATTTAAAGTCTTTTCTCACTCACATAGTTATGTGTTCTTGTCCGTCACATGTAGCAGGCTTCAATCCAACTCTTATACGTTTAAAAACAATTTAACCCTTAACTTTCAATATGTTTTTTCTTATCCTATTTAACCTTTATGTGCCTTAATTTTAATAACAACCTACGAAATTTCAAGTCCACAATTAAAAATCTTTTCATTAAAATAACTCTAATATTTGTTATGATAACAGTTTTCAATAACCGTTATTTAATTATTTAGTTATTTAATAGATACTTAATTCATTATGTCTACGAAATAGTTTATTCTTAGTAACCACTGATTTTTTTATTGACAGAAAATACTGGTTAATATATGCTACTGTTAAGTATCTTCATTCAATAAAGGTTATTTCAATTTTATTTAAGTCGTGTAAAAATGCAATGATTTTCCGCTGTCCAACAATTTAACATTTGTATCTCTCCAAAGAAGAGTATTCGCATTTGTTGCTATTTGCCTTGAAACCAGAAGACAACGCACAATTAAATCCATTGCCAAGTCACTGAATATCGTCCATTCGTATCGAGTCGTAACTAGATTTCTAAATGAAGCGCAGACTGCCTCTTATAGTCTTTATACATATCGCAATGGTTGATAATTTCGCCAATTCATATACGTACAAGCGTGTATTCGAGTTATTTCTCTCGCTACAATAAACTAAAGCGAAACGTCGAATACCTGATAGATACAATTCATTTTCTTGGTTGTTTTAGGAAAATTATGTGGTTACTATGCTGGAAAAGTCAATTTAGTTATGTTTGTAAAATATATACAAATGTAGTTACGTATAACATGTATTCATGTTTGTAAAATAGTTAGTTATGTTTTGTAAAATATATAGTTATGTTATGTTTGTAAAATATTTATGTTTGTAAAATATAGAGGATAATTGTTAGTTTCGGTGTAAGACCACGTTATAATGTCACCGAGTGGGCACCAAAAGTGATTGTTTCACGAGTGGCGCAGCCACGAGTGAAAATAACAATTTTTGGTGTTCACAAGACAGTTAAAAGTGAATTTAACGTGATATTACACCGATACAAACAATTTTTTGTTTATTTGATGAATAAAACTCTACTTTTATTGAGTGTGTTTCTATACAATTTCTAAAATCGCAGAAAACGTCACCATAAAACATAGCGCAAATGACGTCATTTAAACAACGTCATCGTCGCATGGTTTCCAGCATTAATTACGCTCGGTATACTTTTTTTAAGTAAATCCGGGTTAAAGATTGCAAAAACAGTGAAAAATAAAAATGGTAATCCACGGTTTCAATACTGTTGGTTATCACTTTTATTTCACTGAGAAAACTCTGTGATTCACTGGAAAACATAAAATAAATAGTTATATTTGCAAAATATATAGTTTTATTTTATTTTATGTTTTCAGTGGTTTATCGAAATATAACGGAGAATTATATTTCGATAAACGCACTGTCCACGCAGTGGAAATTATCAAAAATTTACCCGGATTAACGTAAGTATTAAGTACTTGGTGAAATTATATCGTGATCTTACACCGAAACCAACAATTATCCTCTATATATTTGTAAAATATATAGTTACGTATTATTCATTGTCACGAGTACACCTGTGTTCAAATATTAAAATGTTTGTAAAACACAAGGTAGTGACATATTATTCATCAGTTTTACTGGACACTATGCACAATTCACACTTCCTTGTTACATGATAGTATGTATTTTTATTTTCTTCTGTTTATTCACGTTTACTTGAATACTTAATAATGTAATGGAGATGATGAAGAAAATAGTAGAGGAAACATTCCACTACCGTATAACAGAAACGCATCGGTACATGTAAAGCTAAATACAGTAGAAGTTGTTAACACTCGTGTCAACCAGCAGCGTTAAATAGCTAAGTTTAAAAGTGGGAATTATCTATAGAATTTTCCACCGAATAACGCAATAAATGGTGTCAGCTGGGTAAGCTTTAAAATTAAGCTTTAAAATTAAGGTACGACCGACGAAAGCTTGAGCTTCATTCGCCTAAATCGTTTAAACCTTTAATTGTGTTAAGAAAGCGACCTATTTCTTTTGAAATACTGAGCACCATCATTTATTTTGACTTATTTGTTAAGAGTTTGAATAGACCTTCCATAGATATACAATGTAGGTGTAAATATCTGCACATTAAAATCTGCTAAAAGCACATTAAAACGGATTAAGTTTGAATTTTATTCCGAATGTAAGTGAAGAATTTGTTAGGTCTTACCTTAAAACGGACTCATCACGAGATATTAAAAGATGATAATGTGTAACATTTATTTTTCACTTGTTTTATAACAGTTTTAGTACCCACTCGGTGGCCTTATAACGTGATATTACATTGAAACCAACCGTAATCATCTATATATTAAAGTATATGCCAAAACTAATTAGGGCTCAACATAATGATTATCCGCTTTCAGCTGCAGCATACAAATCTGTCCGCGAGTTAGATAGTACTGTAGAATTACGCTAGTATGCACGTTACGTCTTACCGCGTTAATGACGTCAACGTCACTTCCGACGTTATGTTATGTTGTCATTGTTATGTATGTTATCGATAGAGTCACAATACAGATACGAACTTACACAACGCATTTTATTATTCCTGACCTGGATCTAACTTACATTTTGGTGCCGTGACCAGCTTTTGTGCATAACTATGAATCTTCAGAAATTAATTTCAACACGAGAAGGTCAGCGCAGAGTTGTACAGAGAAAATTAGATGGCATAACTGATGAGTTGTCGCCACTTGAATTTTCGTCGCTGATAGACTATTTGAAAGAGAAAGCTGAGATAATCAAAGGACTGAATGAGAAGATAGTAAACCAGTGTGATGTCGCAGACATTGAAACTGAAATCGTAGAAAGTGAAGAGTATTCATATGACTTAGATCTCAGAATTCAGAAGTTACGTGACACTTCTCGCAAGCATAGTTCTACTCAAGACGTCACAAACAATAGTTCCATGGAACATGAAGAAGACCCAGCGTTACACCGACATGCAAGTTCGAGTACGTTTTTTCAACACAAGCTTCCGAAACTGACTTTACCTACCTTTGATGGAGATCTAACAAACTGGCAAACTTTCTGGGACTCTTTTGAGTCATCGGTTCATCTGAATGCTTCGTTATCGGACGTTCAAAAGTTCAACTATCTGAAATCTTTGGTTCATTCTACAGCTGCACGATGTATAGACGGATTTCCTTTGACGAATGCTAACTATTCCAAGGCAGTGTGTCTACTCAGAGAGCGTTTCGGTCAGCCTCAGAAGATTATTCATACGTACATGCAGTCTTTGTTGGAACTTGCAAGACCTGACAACAGCGTGGTGAGTTTACAATGCTTTTATGATAAAATGGAAACTTTTATTAGAGGTTTGGAATCCCTCGGGCAATCACAAGAATCTTACGGTAGTTTACTTGTACCAATAGTGTTGGAAAAAATACCTGGTGAGATTAAGCGAAACATGGCACGTGAATATGGCAGTCAGAATTGGAAATTACAAGACTTAAGATTAGCTTTATCCAAAGAAATTTCTTTTCTGGAAGCTGGTGAAACAACTGAAGCGTCCGAAGCACACAAGCCTACAGCGTTATTCTTTGCTGGAACCAGATCTAAGCCGAAACAACTCAGCAACAGACATAGATATGATTACTACAAGAAAAATGACAAGAAAGTGTGTCCCTTCTGTAAAGATGAACATTTTCCAAACGAGTGCACAAAGGTCACGTCATACGAGTCGCGCATTGCTATTGTGAAAAAAGAACATCTGTGTTTTAACTGTTTACGGAAACATCAAGTATCGTCGTGCCGTTCCACAAATAGATGTCGTCACTGTCAGCGCAAACATCATTCAAGTATATGTGAAAAATATTTCAAACAATCTTCATTAAATCCCAACGCCGCAAGTTTCACAGTACCAGCTACGCCCGATGTCGTTTCCCAACCAGATACAGCAATTTTACACTCAACAACTCAGTCCAGACCGGATGTACTACTTAAGACCGCTGTTGCCCAGGTATGTTCTGCCAATGTTTCCTTAGTAACAAACATTCTTTTTGATGAGGGAGCTCAGCGTTCTTTTATTACTGAAGTGTTGGCAGAAAAGTTACATCTTACCCAGACCGGAAGTGAGGTTGTACATTTAGCGTCTTTCGGTGATACCAACCAGCGAGTTCGAAACATGACAAAGGGAACTATTTATCTTGTTACAGACGAAAAAGAAAATATAGACATTGAAGTGTTGATTGTGTCAAAAATCGCTGTTCCATTACGCAATGTGAATCAGAACATTTCATCTCTACCATACTTACGCGGTTTGAAACTTGCTCATCCAGTTACAAATGACAAAGAATTTGAGATATCGTTGCTGATTGGTGCAGATTCTTATTGGAAAATAGTTCAAGACAGAGTGTTCCGAGGGAACGGTCCAACTGCTGTACAGTCAAGAATCGGATATCTTCTGTCAGGTCCACTTCCGGTATCCACATACCACCAACTTCCGGTTTCCGCACAACGAAGACCCACGCACCATATGCTTAACGTTCTTACGTCACCAACAGACCCCTGTGGTCTTGAGAGATTCTGGAGGCTTGAGTCTCTAGGAATAACAGAAAAGGAAGAGAAAAAATCTACATCTACTTATCTAGAGAATTACCAGCGTGATTATATAACCTATAGCAATGGACGGTATACAGCAAAACTACCATGGAAAGATGATCATGAGACTTTACCCACTAATTTTGATATAACGAGGAAACGTACTGAAAACGTCATCAAGCGTCTACGTCAAGACCCACACATGTTAAAGAAATATGGAGATATTATCAAAGAGCAGGAGACGAGAGGTTTTATTGAGAAGGTTGATGAAACTATCGTACAACAACACCAGATACACTACATCCCGCACCACGGAGTTAAAAAAGATTCTGCTACTACACCGATACGTATAGTATATGACTGTAGTTGTCATCAGTCACATGGCCAGCCCAGTCTTAATGACTGTCTAAAATCGACGCCACTTGAGCTCAATGACCTTACCCACATCTTGATTCGTTTCCGGTTACACAAGTACGCCGTATCTTCCTACATAGAAAAAGCTTTTCTCCAGATACAACTAGCAGAAGAAGACCGAGATGTCACGAGATTTTTATGGTTGAGCGACCCCCAAGATCCCGACAGTACTTTGATCACGTATAGATTCAAGGCAGTTCTTTTCGGCGCAACATGTTCTCCATTCATTCTAAATGCGACACTCTTGAAACATCTAGAGAGCCACAGTGATGTATGGGTCAGCAACATTTTGAAACAAGACTTGTATGTAGACAACATTCTTTCAAGTTTTGAAGATGAAAACCAGACGCTTGCTTACTTCCGGGATTCGCGCGTTCTATTGTCGTCTGCAAACTTCAATCTACGCTCGTGGAATTCTAACAGCCACCGACTACGAAACTTAGCCTCAACCAACGATGTTCAAGATACAGATAATATCACAAAGATTCTTGGCATGCGATGGAATGTAGAAACAGATATGCTGATGTTTCAACCAACATATATACCAATAAGAGCCATTTCAACAAAACGTGAAATCTTACGACAAACGTCAAGATTGTATGATCCGCTAGGTCTGCTTAGTCCGGTTACGGTACGTGCTAAAATTATGTTACAACACATTTGGCAAGATAAATTAGACTGGGATACTCTGTTACCAGCTGACATACAAAACAGATGGGAAAACCTTGTGAATGACTTGAATACCATATCCACAACCAAATACAGACGATGTTACTTTGAACATTCCGCCGCAGACGACAATTTACCCCTCACTCTACATGTGTTCGTAGACGCAAGTC
The DNA here is from genome assembly GCA_022818135.1 of Saxidomus purpurata. Lineage (NCBI taxonomy): Eukaryota > Metazoa > Mollusca > Bivalvia > Venerida > Veneridae > Saxidomus > Saxidomus purpurata. Next base: position 7,558,959 of record JAFMSR010000016.1, read on the forward strand.
AGTCTTCATATGGAGCTGCAGCATACCTCTGCAATGGACAGCAATCATCACTCATCATGGCGAAGAATCGTGTAGCACCACTTAAGAAACTTACGTTACCACGACTAGAACTAATGGCAGCTACAGTTGGTGCTCGATTAGCGAACCATATACAAAAGACACTGACGCACACAGATGTTTACTTCTGGTCAGATAGCCAGATCGTTCTACACTGGTTGGATACAGCTAAACTCTTACCACGATTTGTCCAAAACAGAGTTAATGAAGTGAAAGAACTTACAAAGAACCGCAAATGGAAATATTGCCCCACCCACTCAAACCCAGCAGATCTACTTACCCGAGGAATTACAGCTAAGCAATATGAAGAAAACGATAGTTGGCTGCATGGACCACCATGGATCAACGACCCATCAAGTTGGCCTATATGGAGTACACATGAAACTTCGGTACTTACAACTTTAGACGACACTTCCGGTGCTAATCCTACGACTATACCTACGGAACCGGCATTTACCCTAGGCATTCATCAAGTTATTGATATCAACAGATTCAGTACATACCAGAAGCTATTACGTGTTACAGCATACACAATGAGATTTATACATAACTGCAGACATTCTAGCAGACGACTCGAACCCCTGTCCTCTAGTGAACTTGCACATGTCGAGAGAATATGGCTGATAGACTGTCAAACCACTACTTACCAGGAAGAAATCCTCAACATGAGATCCGGTAAATCACGCTCACAACTTGTCAAGCAACTTAGATTATTCATCGACACCGATGGTGGAGTCCGTTGTGGAGGTAGAATTCACAATGCGCCACTTGTCGAGAGTTCGAGATTTCCTTACCTGTTACCATCAAAGCATCCATTGACCCGTTTGATTGTTCTTGATTGCCACCAGAGATTGCTACATGCGGGCGTTGATTCTACTATCACTTATATTCGCCAGAGGTTCTGGATCCCAGCCATTCGTCAATGTGTAAAGACAATCATTCGGAAATGTGTCACGTGCAGAAAGGTAGCTGGGAAATCATATGCATCACCTGATCCACCTCCCTTACCCAGGTGTAGAGTAGAAGATACAGTACCGTTCACAGTAACAGGTGTCGACTTCACAGGCGCACTGTACGTCAGAAGTAAGAATGGAACTGAAGAGAAGGCATACATCTGCTTATTTACATGTGCATCCACACGAGCGGTTCACTTAGAAGTCGTCCGAGATTTATCCGAAGAATCCTTTCTTCAAGCATTTAGAAGATTCAGCAGCCGGAAATCTCTACCACACGTCATGATCTCCGACAACGCTTCAACGTTCATGGCTGCTTCTAACCATATAAAAAGTATGTTCGAGTCACGGAAAGTACAAGACGACCTTGCCAGTCATGGAACCACGTGGAAGTTCATACCGAAGCGCGCTCCATGGTTTGGCGGCTGGTGGGAGAGACTAATCGGGCTCACTAAGACAGCACTCAAGAAGACTCTTGGTCGCTCTTACGTGAACTTCGATATGCTACAAACAGTGGTTACCGAGATAGAAGCCGTTATGAATGACCGGCCACTAACGTACGTCTCTTCCGGAATGAATCCAGAACCACTCACACCAGCGCATCTTCTATACGGCAGACGAGTTACAACATTACCGTATAACGACCCTAAAGATGAAAAAGACCCAAGTTCAATCCTTGGTTCACACCGTGCCATTAATAAACACGCTAAGATCCAGATAAAGCTGATAAACGACTTCCGGAAACGATGGAGACACGAATATCTTACTGCTATCCGAGAACAGCATCGTACATCAGGACGGAACAAACAATCCATAGCGGTAGGCGACGTTGTACAAGTCCATGATGAAGTTCCACGTGCACAATGGAAGTTGGCGGTCATAGAAGAACTCGTGCTCGAGAGAGATGGACTTGTTCGGTCAGCAAAAATTAGAACAGACAATGGTACTACTAATAGACCAATAGTGAAACTCTTCCCTTTGGAAGTTACAGAACTATAGATGTGATGTACATAATTCGTGAAAAATGACACTGATACGATACAAGAATGCTTTCATATAGGCTGATTTAGATTAATTTAATACGATGAATTATTCTTATTAATTTTAATAGATTCTTGTGTAATAACGCGAATAAATCATTGGGACTTTAACTGGTCATGGACTTTCGCATTGGTAAGTATACATGTGATACCGGAGACTTTATATTTGTTAAAAACAAAAATAAAATCAAACAGGGAATGCCACGTACCAAAAACGCAGCCTCCCCAAAACGAGCCCCACAGCACCCAGAAGTGCACACCACCAACACACACACACACACACACACACACACACACAACACACACACACATACACTACCAACACACACTAGCATACAAAGCGAACACACGCGGACAAAACGAATGACAAAACGCGGACAAAGCATTATCTAACATTTCGCGCCCCCCAGTATGTCCGCGAGTTAGATAGTACTGTAGAATTACGCTAGTATGCACGTCGCGTCTTACCGCGTTAATGACGTCAACGTCACTTCCGACGTTATGTTATGTTGTCATTGTTATGTATGTTATCGATAGAGTCACAATACAGATACGAACTTACACAACGCATTTTATTATTCCTGACCTGGATCTAACTTACAAAATCTACTCTCAATTTAAAAACCTTCATATAACGAACATTAAAGTCTGTCGTGGCGAGTGGTCATAAAATCTTGCGAAGGAATTTTTAGATACATTTACTTTATCATTATGTGCAAAAACCTTTAGATTAAAACGGAATCAATAAGTAAACTTGCATAAATTTTCAATTTGCTCTAAATTCGAATTTATTCAACTGATTCAATGTAAAGCTTATTTTAAATAATGACTCAAATTCTCGAACATGACAATAAGTATATTTTCAGTTATGTTTTCAAATAATATCCAGTATCCAGGGGTTGACCTTTACCTTAAAAAATCTTTATTTTAAAATGCAAAACTTTGTCTGTGCATGTGGCTCTGATATATTTAAGTCGAATATAGGTCAACATTACCGGAATAAACAAAATAATTGCACGGAAATGCTAACTCTATCGAACTCTTGCAATTATTTCGCTTTTTTCCTGTAAATTATGGACCAATAACCAATAATTAAATTGTATCTGTAAATATGCTCAGCGTTAAGATTTTATTTAACACGATCTGGCAAACCGGCGACGCAAGAGAAATTATCTGGCTTCAAAACACAAAGTCCGTCAAAATCAATCACATTTTATCAGGACAGGAATTTCTGTACGATCTCAGGAGAAACTGTTAAATTTAATGTTTGATTAAAACATAGTACAGTAGTATGTTTTGTATGGTAGCTTATTATAGTGTGGCAAAGTCAAGCCTTTTACAGCCCATATAATGGTTTGACATAATTTCTGTACAGTAAACGTCCTCTATAACGAACCCATTTGGATCATTTAAGTTTGTGCTTTATATCCGGAGTTTTGTTATATCCATAAAGCATTTTCATATAGAGTAATAATAATAATAATAATAATAATAATAATAATAATAATAATAATAATGATAATAATAATATTAATAATTTTTTTATTTCAAGAAGGTGACATATTAAGGTTATACAAGAAGAAATAAAAGTATACACCTTATTAACAACATGGCCTTCTATAAACAAATCAAGAGACAAAACGCAGAAACTGTCCAGTTACACACAAGCATTCACTCATTGACAGACAACCAAAATAAACTTATTATAAGTATTGTATAATTAAAGTGTATGATATTTGATTAATTTGTAATACAACAGAAACAATAATACATGTAATAAATGACAGTTGAATAAAGACCATTATTCTCAAGTTAATTTCATTTTCATACGGATTGAATGTTCATCTATAGCATTCTAACATTTTTGTAATAACATTTCTTTATAAATTAATCAAATAATCAAATAATACGTGATGCAACAAGTACTGTTTATATCTGCATTTAAAGGAATGTAATGTTTGAGCCGAGTAAAGAAAATATGATCCTTATATCCGGAATTTCGCTTTATCCGGAGTTTACTGTATTTTTTATAAAAAAGGACAATACCAAAAGTTTAAGCAAACTATATAAATTTACATACTAGTTTTGTACCTACAAAACTATTGATAGAGTTTTTGACAAACCTCATCAAACATTAAACATCGATCCAATTTGTCAGGTACATGCATATCATTCATGTATATGTTAATAAGAGAGGTTTAAGGAGGTAGTATACGGTTTCAGGCTGTTAGTGACGAATTGGCCAGGGTTAAGGTATGAGAAGCCTAAATCGGTGAAAACCGGAAGCAGGTTATTATGTCTAGGGAACATGCGGACCTACACTATGTGTTTGATTGCTGATTGGCTGAAAGTAAGTGGATGCATACAAGAACAATTATTTTGAATTAATCGCTGGTTGATAGATCATAAATGAAATATGAAGAGAAAAATCTGGATATAAATTATAATCAAAATAGTGGGTATTTGAAAATACTGACATATCTGGTCGGTGACCACTAAAACTGCCACAAAAATAGGGGTGGTGTCATTCAGCTCCAAATTACTGGCATAAAGTATTGGATCACATGTATAAATTTTGTTAATTTTAAGTGGGACTAGGATTATTCTACAAAATAAAGTTCATTTCAGCTGTCGGTGAGATTTTGGGTAGTCGTACCGGAAGAAAACCTTATAATGTAAGTCTATGGAAATGTATTTAGGCGTCTCATACCTTAAATTTACAAATTAGAGGTAAAATGCAGATCGAAGTGCATGGTCTTGGTTGATAATATTAATACATGTTATATATGCATTTTCATTGTCAAGTATTGAGATTTAGTGATTTGATGAAAGTGAAACCAGTGACATTGACCTTGCAGTAGTGACGTAATGGCTGCCAAGTACGAAAGCATGTCTGTCTAGAATTAGCCGGGAATGCAAGTTACATTTTGACAGGGACCCTTGGAGATTTGAAATTTTGAAAAAACGGTATGCAAACCTTGTAGCATGGAGCTTGTTTTCTTGATTTACCGTGTTTCAAGAGTCAAAAGTTAGCGTTGGCAAGTTAGCAAAATGTGTTATTTTGTCGTCAGATTTCGCGATATTTGAAAACACAGAATGCTGAGCTGGTGGATGACGGTTTTGGTTTCGGACTGAAATTACTGGCATTTTTTATTGAGTCACACATGATCATGCTAAAAATGTACTACATTTGTTTCAGGTATGTGATTACAGTGTTTGAGTTGTGGTTTTGAAAGTTGCGGAGTCGAGTGTTGTGTGAAAAGCCAAGAAAACTGTAGTCTGCCTCCTTAATTTCTTTCTTGTTTTCGTAACATTCCCTGTGTTCCAATCGTCTTTCTTGTGCAAGATTCGATATGGCCACTTTGAAAAGTTATATAACCAGAACGATATATTCAAAACATTGTTTGTTTCTTCAACGAATAAAGTGAAGCATTTTACATGTTAAGAATGAATAAAGTAACTAATAGTTATTATAATACTACATGTACTTGTTGAAATTGTTTGCACTGGTTGTTAACACCATGTTTAACTAAAATTATTGCATTTTGTCATTACGTAATTTTTGTAGTGGTTTGGCAAAATGTATGATGTTCGTAGTTATTCGGTGTTTTATCAAACTACTAGTATTTCTAAAGCATTTCAAACATCTGTAACGAACTATACTCCAAGATATTATGCTGAAGTTCTCTCTCTCCCCCCCTCCCCCCCCCCTCTCTCTCTCTCTCTCTCTCTCTCTCTCTCTCTCTCTCTCTCTCCCATTAAGGTTCATTAACGCCTACAGCCACCTGAGGTTTTTTGGAGCCACCAATGACGTTTTGAAGGGACGTCTATACTTTATATTTCTTGGTGCATCAATTAACAGCTGGCGGCAAACAGAGTTTAATGGGAAAAAGCTAAAACCATGTTTCAATAACTGTGGGAGTTGCAAAACTCTAAAAACGGCAACGTAAGTAGTATATAATTGTTCAGATTATCTAAGATTCAGGTCATGGAGTGCAACACGTACCAACTAAATCACCGAAATCCGTTACAACTTTACTGTTTTTGCATTTGAGGACTTGGCTAAGTTCTTTCCCTGGTTAAAGTCCACCGAGGCTGCAGGAAATCAGACTAATAAATCATGTCATTTCTGAATGACTTAAAGCAAAATACCAATTCATACTTCTTTTGCGTTTGCCAGAGTTTTATGAAAAATGAGCACATATACAATGTTGTGATTGACATACCGGATTCTCATCATACAATGTGTTACGAAACCTGTCAAATACTGAAAAGACAGTGAAAAAATCACATAGGAAAAACAAATTGATTCATTGTATTTGCGAGATATTCAAGCGTTACACAAAGAACAGTTCAATGTAAACCTTGTAGTTTTATGACGATTTAGTTATAGGATAGGAAACGCGGTGTTATGGGCATATAACATGAAACATATTATGTACTTGGAAAATATAAAAGAAGGTATGTGGAAATAAATCGTGGCTGAAAGCAGTATTTTTGCACAGACCTTCCTTTCATTTCCTGCAAGTACATAAAATGAATTATGTTATATGCCCATAATACCGAGTTTTCTATCCAATAACTGTTTTATCGCATGGTCAAATGTTTAAATGTTTTCGTTAATCATACTGTTGATGGCCGCAAGTGAGATAAATGATGCTGAAATTGTTTATTGTGTAACAGTCGTTAAATAAAGTATATTGAATTGAATTGTATTGAATTGTCAAACAATCTTTTAAAAATTACATCTAAGACAATTTTTAACTTTTAATTTTTTTCCAAATAAGCATCCCATCTGTGCCCTAATAAGATAAGTTTGCCTTTGTTACATCCGATAGTCTAATGTATTTCTATTAAAACCCAAGTACTGAAATTAATAATGTTGACCCTTAACAAAGCTTGTTTTTTATCGAGTCATTGTTCTTTCAGTCGGCGAATTCACATTTTGATCTTATATTGTCCTAGTATTTCAAATTCATTGACAAAAATGAGAAATCAATGAAGTCATAAATAGATCCGTTTGACAAAACTATGGCTAACAGTAAATGTGAAATGGAAAAGTGACGTTACTATTCAAATTGGTTTTTCAGCATGTAGTGATCGTTATGAAAGTTTCAAGTATGTTTAACATAGTGCTGCTATTATATAGTTTTGTTTTCGTATTAATTTCTGTCAAGTTTGAAAGGGTCAAGTATGCTCTTGTATTAGAAGACTGCAATGCAAACTAGACTGCTTGATTAGCTGAAACCACAAGGCATAAAGCTAAAATATTTGGCATGTAGCATTGCCTATTGGACCTCTACCAACATTTCTCAAATTATGACCTTTGGGGTCAATATTGGCCCCGTCCAGGGGGTCACTTGTTTTACATAGACATAAATAGAAAAGCCTTGATAAATCTTCTCCAAAAACACAAGGTCTAGAGCATAGATATTTAGTGTGTAACAGTGTCTAGTAATACTCTTCAAAGTGTGTTCAAATCACGCTCCCAGGGTCAAAGTTGACTCTGCCCGGGGGTTCACTTGGTATAGGAAAAATATTAAAAATCTTCTTTAAAACCACAAAGCCTAGAGCTTAGATAATTGGTGTGTAACGTTGTCTAGTGGTCCTCTATGAGGTTTGTTCAAATCATGCTCCTGGGGTCAAAATTGACAACGCCCGCAGGGGGGTCCCTTGTCTTTGTATAGAGTTATAGGAGAAACCTACCTTCAAATGAGTTCCTATAGCAACCACTGACTTACCAAGGAAACACTGAATTCCTTAGCAACCGGTGACTTTTTTAGCAGCCACTGACTTCCCCTAGCAACCAGTGACTTCCCTTTGGAACAAATGACTTACTTTGCAGCCAGTGACTTCCCCTAGCAACCAGTGACTTCATTAGGTAAGTGCACTGGTACTGGTGAGCGATATAGGACCATCATGGCCCTCTTGTTAATTTATCAACACTTCTTAAGACTGTTGCAATCTTTGAGTTACATAAATTGGTTTTGATTAGAAGTGACAGGAAGCAATTTTGATGTTTTGTAAAGTACAAATTTAATTTCATTTTACAAGTAAAATTGTTCATTTAGAAGATGAAACTTTGTTTTCTTGATATTTACATTTTAGTTTGGAGGGTTTTAAGCTTAAATAGATAGGTTTGATATTTGTTTTAGATATATTTCCGTTTCCAGGGTTTTGAGGCTGTGGTTTTGCAGTATGATTTGAAAGACTGTCAACGATGTGCTGTATAAATAGCATGTTTTTAGTAATATCTTATATCACGAGCATACCTTTATAAAAGCAAAACTGTTATGATTGTATGATACGACAGAAAGATGACAACATGTCTCTGCACCATGAGATAATACTTTTTATTTTATCTGTAAATGCCATTTTGTCAAAAAGCCGACCAAATACAGTACATGCTGATCACAAAAAGTGTTTCACCTTATTCAGTTAAAAATAAAATAATTTTTAAAACATGCAATCGTCTTTAATTATGCTTCTCAGAACTTGCTATACTGGTTTTGTCAGTTTTACGAGAGCCGTTCGGAATGTTATGTGTATTTCCTTTTTCTGTTTAAGAACTTAAAGACTGTCTAAAACTTCTTTCACGTCTCTTCAAAGTTATGTACATTGTTGTTCTATTTTCAATTATAGCAGTTTGTAAATTCAATTTCTAAAGTTGTAACGATAGGCTGGTAATAGCATTTCCTTAAGGAACTTATTAATTGCCTAACCAAGCACCTGTGCAGACTTTAATCTGCTAACGGTAAGATTCATTGGAATGATCAGCTCGTAATCGGAGCTTGTTGAATAGGTACATTATCATGCTAGAAACTATTGCTTTAGATGCCACGTCTTGTATCATTTCATCAGCTTTTCAATCTCCCTATAGCACATTTTCTGTGAAAATTTGGAAACAGTTTAAACAGTTTGGTCACTTTCACACACACCGAATCTTCCGCCAAACAAAGGGCTTGGTTCACTAATAGGTGAATTTGGCCCAACACTAAATTCTGTTGAGAGTAAGTTTTAATGAAAGATAGATAACTCAACATGTAAAATATAACAATTTCATTTTATTTGAAGTACATCTGTTGCCAAAGCAACGAAATAATTATTTTGACAAAAAAGGAAAAAATACATATAGTGCATGCATCTTAACGTATTATTGATTGTAGTTAATGGGAATTATTACTTTTTGGAAAATGCAAAAAGTTAAACAAATAAAAATTTGGTTGCCATGGTAACATAGTTAAGAATGTGAAAACATTCCCTTTTTAGATTTTTTATGTTTTTAAGCATCTTAAATCACTTTCTTGAAAAAATAATAGGTGCTAAATGATAGCCTAAATAATATCTAATAATTTGCATAAAATGTGCCCGTTGCTATGGTAACAATATAGTTACCATATACACTTCTGTAACAAAAAAATTGGTGTACTTAATTCGTTCAATTTTTATATTTTTACTCAATTAAGAATGAAATAGTTTCAATCTTTGTGTAGTTTTTGAACCATTTTTGTCTGGACATACAATAAAAATCTGGAAACTGTTTCCATGGTAACCAAATAAATTCAACTGAAGACAAATACTATCATCTAATCCAGTGTTGTACTTTGTGCAATGCCTTTGAAAGCTGTCCTTACTTGAACTGAAAAAATTATTTCATGTACGAATACATATTTACAAATCACAGTTAAAATTGTTCCCATAGAAACCTTATACCTTTTATATCACAACTTTTGAGAAGAATATTATGCTTATGGTTCTTTTTTTCTAATTGTGGGCCTGTAAACACTAAATCATTGAAACCCTACAGACTGGATATATACAAATTCTCCACAACAGTCAAATACTTTTAGCTGAAATAGGGAGTCAGAAAATGTAAGTCTTCTCGTTTTGCTTTTATGTCACAAACAAGGGTTTTACTTAAAACATTTTCTAAAATGATTAATAAGATAAGTCTATGTCAAAAAAGCATAAAAGTATCAACACAGTTCCTCTTCAACTTAAAAGCAAACTTCTTAATTATTCAGGTATCAGGCACTTCATCTACAACTCCATGAACATTCCTACTTTTTTTAAGACTCCTCTACAATAGAAGCAATATCTTGTAAGAACTGGACTCTTCCCATCACACCTGAAATTAATGTTTTCTTTAAATGAATGACATATTGGCACTTTCTACTTATATATATGACATACTAATCTGATTGTAATTTAAAGCATTGGGACATGTATATGTCCTCAAAGTATATTTCAAACTCCAGAAGTTAAATAAGCCTGACTTTTGAGTATTTCCGTAGAACATGTCAAATTCAGAGTAGATTTGTGTTACTTTTACCCCTATCGACTCAGTAACCTTGCAATATGGTACTTTACTGATGTAACATTAATAATGATGTAGATTTATTCAGAATACCTTCTAAAGACCAGTTTGAAGAAAATTATCCAGCTTCCACGTGGCTTTAAATCTGTACTGTACATCTAGGAATGGCACATTCATGCTATCCATGGACCTTCACATGTCATACCTGCCAAGGAACATTATCTTGAGTTACTATAAGTGACTTGATAAGTTTTATTTATATGAAGAAACAATATCAATTATCGCAATTATATTTTATAAAACAGCAGTTAGTTTATACATTTTTGATTAACTTTTGTATACATACCAAATGACAATTTTTTATTTTGTCCCTGTGAAATTGTCCATATGAAGTTTCAGTTTGTCCTGGAAATGGTCATGAGTAATGGATGAGTGATATCACATTTTTTGTTTTGCTCCTTTCCAACACTTTACATCTTTTTTTCAATCAATAAATACAACAGGGATCCGGCAACTATGGAAACATGTGTCATGTTTATGAAAATTTATCATTTTGACATTTTTAAAATGAATTCTGAAATACACTGTACATTTACAGAATGAAAACTGATTGATAAACAGTATGTGATTGCAATAAATTCATGTTGGTCTACATACTTCAGATCTTTAAGTTTCATGGTACACTAGATGAAAATATATTAGAGAAAAGAGTGTTGTTTTACATTTGGTAAATATATTTGAAATACACTGTCATAGTCATTTGCCCAGCAAGCATAATACATCACCCGAATTGGTCGATATGCTTTAATATCGGCCAAATACTGATTTATATACCGGACCGACCTATGTTTTGAAAGTTGACTAATATCGGGCCAATGTCATTTCTGATATCAGCCCGATTGACCGGCTTAAAAACCATATTGGATCTATATTAACTTTCTATGGACCGATGAAACACTGTAGTAATTGTGCAGTACAAATATACATATATTTAGTACAAAAGAAACGACATATACTGAAAACGTCGATGTATGCAGGTATTGACTATTACCATACCTGCTTTAGGGATTACACTAGTTTTCATTTAGTCATCTGCTCCACAGACATTTTAAATTGCGAAAACCTGTGATAATAGCTTACTACTGTTCCTTAACTACATATGGGAGTTAAACAATACAAATACACATTGTAAACTTCAACAGTATTTCAGTTTGAATTGAATTAAGTAAAATATGATTTACCTTTCCAAAAGATACCCAATTGAGGACAATTTGCACAAAGTGTCCATTTCAAATATGATCCAAAATGGCGGTATATCCGGGCTGAATGAAGTATAAATTAAAGCCGAACATATTAACAAGTTCTTCTTTTATTGTTTTAAGACTTTAAGCGTTGCACTTCGCTAAGCAAAAATATAGAAAATACTAACTTATATTCAAAGTTATTTTGTCCTGCCTATCTGTTCCTCAAACGTGCCTCTTTCTCTATTTCTGATATCAAACCGAGGTTGGACCGATATCGAAACATCCACTGTGTTAAATAAGGTTTGTACCTATTTAGAGAAGAATTTAACGTAAATTCGCTAAATCTTAAATGATTTATGAAATAATTTAAACTATTTCATCTTATTATACACAACATGTTGTTTCTTCGGTAAACGGTTGATATCGCCGAATATCGTACCAATATCAAAAACAGATATCAGTCAGCCTACTTAAAACTGATATTTGTCCAATATGCACATGCTTGCTGGGTGTGCAACTTATGCAGAAATGTCTCTTACCTTATGTCACATCATGCAATCTAGAAGACTGGGACATTCTTGGAGTTTTAGAGAGGACAAGCCTGTAAATTTATTGATAAAGATAAATCAAACAGTGCAATATGATGTATGCATGTACATGTATTTTTGTAAATGAAACTAATGATTGTGGGTGAGTGAACATTCAGTACTTGATGATTTATTTTATCATTTAGGATTCATCATTACAATCATTAACTGTATTGAACTTATCATACACATACAGAATACAGTTTTAAATGCCTACCTTGAGCCAGTCTTGAGCATGATATGGTTAAAGCTATGCTAGGCATAATCCAAACAATACTGGAGAATAACATCCTTGATGCATGGAGTCTGCACTGAAAAAGAAGTGTAATAATATGCTGATAGTAGCCCCTTATCTAAATAAAGCAGTTTAAACTTTGAAAACACAGAAGAAATGAAGTATATAAATATTTACATTTTACATTTGGAACTATTACTCCTGTCACATAATCCTTGATTTTAATATACAGTAGATATACACTGTCTATGCATAGCCAGAAGCTGTTTAAACCACAATAGTCTTAAAAAGATTTTTGTCAACAGTATTATGCACTGGTCATACTGCTTGCAGAAGCAGTCAAAACAAGCTGTCATAGATACAGTCACTACTCATATCCAAAAACTTTAATAAATTCTAATGCCAACACACACATCATGCAGATATATGATATATTTATAATAAATGTTTCCTAGCTTAACTTTTGACGGAAATAATTCAGGTATCAGGACTTATAAAAGGGACCCCACAAAATCATGCCCACTGCACCAGGATTTGAGTCTGTTTATCTTCCATATTCATTAAATAATGCCACTAATAAGTTTGACAATCTGCATGACTGTGCAAAATGGTTCTGATCACGTCACCCTTCCCCACCCACTCCAAGTAAATTTGATACAAAATTTCTTTTAAAACACATTCTGTACTAGGGCCAGGGGAGCTCTTTAAATAATAACATGAATTCTTACTGCACTTGACTGAAAACACCATCAGATAGCATGCATCTTAGTATGATTTGTTTGTAAACAGGCAAACTCGGAACAATTATACATTTACAAGGTTACTGTCCTACTATTTCTACTTTCGGTTTGAAGTTTTCACAAATATTATGGGTTTTATGTGCAGACTGACCAAAACAGTAATGCACAAGCTTGAACAAAGGAACAAGAACTCATCTTGTTAAATTTCTTTCCCGATTGAGCCGAACAGATAAAAAAGTAATCCAAAACCATCCCAAACTTATTTGACATTGACACATGTCACCTGGCGGATACTGATTTATTATCGGCCTTTATACGACAAAATAAACGTTTTTTAAAGAAATAAAGATGTTATACTTACTTACTTTGTGCGTTCAGTGCTCCATTTTGTCAACAAAACAACAAAAGGACACGTTAGAAGGCAAATATGCATACACATTACACCTGTGCTGCATATGTTTACATTCTGTCATAGAGGCGGTGTACACTTAATTTTTTCTCCGTGCATTATGTCTCCAACACCCGCATTTTTTTTTAAAATTCACCCCCGGCGCAGCTGTCGACAGTCTTAAGATTTTTCAGGCATGGCAGAATCAGGCTGAAGAATATTCTGTGTAAAAATATAGATTGTCGAGGACTGCGCTCATACTTAAATTTCCATTCAAAGTTACGAAAACTTAAAAAATCACACGAATTCCGCGACGGTGGGTGTCTTATTCAACTGTCATCGACTTTGATATAATGATGATTCAAGCCAAAAATGGTATCTTTGTGTGCTTTTACACTTGGTTTACATGAATAAATACGAAAAATGATTAAATAATAATTTATTATTTGTTTAAATATTGGTCCATTTTTCATAATAGGCGAACCAGAAAGTAAAGATAGATGACTGTTGCCATGGTAACAAATATATTTTTCACATTTTTTTACGGTGTTGTTTCTTCATTTCTTAGATTCAGCAGTTATGGGTGGTATTTAGGACAGAAAATGTACAAAACATAATTTATTTGAAAAAATCACACTTTATTTCTCATTTTTTGATTTTCAGGGAAAATAGAGTTATCTCCCTTGTTTCTTTCTTATAAACTGCAATGAAAACATTTGATTTAAGATTTGTTTGAAAGTTTCAATATAATGTTGAAAGAAACATGTCACTTACATTGTTTACATATTAACAAAAATAAAAAGAAAATGGATTTAATTTCCTATACCCCCAATTTTACAATGAGTTATTGTTTACTCCAAGCCATGCAAAAAATATATTTTTAAGATTAAAAAAAAAAAGTGTTTGGTTTATCATGCCAGATTTCAAAATGCAATGCATTTATGGTAACTTATTGAAAATTTCAGCTTATTCTGACATTAGGCCAATTTTGATAGTTAGTGAATCTAGCCCAAATTTCTTTTATGCAACTAGCAGAAATATTTTGCAATTTTTTTAATACGCCAAAAATGCTATGGTTCAGATATCCTTCCAATACACGCAATAAAAATTAGATACATTTGTACAATTGTCTCAGCATATACCTTAAATGACCCATAAACCTGTTGAATTTAAATAAGTATCTGATTCATAGATATCTTAGTTGTGTATGAACTTAAATATAGACTTTGATTATTGCAATAGTTTCAGTCGTTTCTATAACAGTGAACAGCGACTAACCGTATGTAAGTGATAGTTACTGAAACCGAAGTTGAAATAATATGGCCTACTGTATACATCGCTTCGGAGCTAAAAATCGAATGTAAAAGCTTTTCGTGGTTTTGGGGTAATATATTGATACAAATTTCATTTAGATCATCCTTCGTCACCTCTTATATCACAGAAGCTGTATTGAGAAACTGGTGAACTCACTAAGCCATGCCTGTAGGATATTCCATACATCTACTGTATAACTGAGATGTAAAATTGGATTTTGAATCTAGTATCACCGATAATTACGTGGCTAACTGAATATACCAGAAAAAGAACCATTTATCTCGGGAGATGATACTCCAGATATAGACATGATTAAGTATTATGGAAATATCTAGTTGAAATTGAACTTGAAATATCTGGAACTATTGAGCATTATGAAACTTCTGAATGGCGATCGCCATAGCAATAAAGGGAAGTACACCCTGAAAAGTTAAGATTGTTGTACAAATAATTTATGAATGACGTATGATTGGATTTTGTATGTATACTTGTGGAAACATTATTTCAGCTAACTGACGCTAAAATATAGCGCCTTGCTTGATTCACACGAGGACTACAACATTCGTTGCAATGAATAAGGAGACTCAGTATTGGCATGGAAACTAAGCTCATAAAGACGTCACAAAACACAAACTACTATAATTTTTTATGATGAAATGAAAATACTTAAAATCTGTATGTTATAATTATCAGGGAGACACACCCAATATTAAAAAGGCTTTAAGGAATCAAAATGGCAAAATGTAATAGCTTTCTGATGTTAAACTAAAAGATTTACCCATCTTTTTGATAAACAATTGTTTCTTTTCTAATAAAATTAGTTCATACTGCTGCGTCATAAGCAATGTTTTCTCTGCTATTTAGCACAAATACCAAACAAAACATTTAAAAAGGGTTGTCCCTCAGATAAAATATCATAACATTTGTTTTATTTGTGTCAAACAAGAAGACAAAATATAAGCGCATCATTATCACTTTAATCACATTATTTATCTCTTTGATTGAATATCGCATAGTTTCTGTTTTATTTGTGCAAAAAAGACATAATGTACTTGCGTACTGTATTACTTTTTCTTTGTTGAATATCGCATAGTTTCTGTTTTATTTGTGCAAAAAAGACATAATGTACTTGCATCATGATTACTGTAATAATCACTTTATTTATCTCTTTGTTTGCATTATAAAAAGGAGACCACCACGAAATATATCCACCTTTATATTTCTTTTTTTTATATATAACTATTTTGTTATTGAAGTTTCGACTTAATGATAAAAGCGTCTGATGAAGAACCGCTTTTGATGTTTCATAAACTAAATCAAAGAAGTTTTCAAATAGAACGACTCGGTTGGTATCCTTTCGACACCTGAAGCGACTTGAAACTTATATGCGGGTTAAGACAGGTTTGGCTTTACATAGAAGCGACAGCTACCGTATGGAACACGTTTTGTTTATATGAATTTAAAAGGCTATGCCAACAGCTCCTGAATGTTGAAAACTCAGACGTCTTAGGCCAATGCTGACATTTTAAGACAACTTGAAAATGACCTTGGACACGATTTTACCAGGTTTGAACATTTTCATTTTACTCACGTTCGCGGACAGACCCCTGTGGGATTGTAGACATTTCGTGCTCAAACCCAGGAATATTGACTTCTAAAGAGAATGGTTAAAATCGATCTCTCAGAAACAAAAAAAGAAGAAAAAAGGAAGTTCATGCGCAGTTTAGTAGACAGGGTGACCACTGCGCGTGACCTCTGTAGGTATGCCGATGAAAATTCTACTTTCATGTTACAGCTGAGTTTGTTTGCTGACGTTTACAATACACGCGATGAAACCGACAGTAACATAAATAGACTGGCACTCAGTCCTTATAATTATTTACTATTTCATTGTTTGATTATCTATCCATTCATTTCTTACTAAATTAACTCCCTTTGCTGCCAAACATGTAAGATGATCGAGCCCTGTTAGAATAAAAAGCTGAAAGAATTTTGCTTGGAGTTTTACTGAAACAGTGTGCATAACCCACGTGACTTGCGACGTCATTTTTAGCTACTGCGCCACAAAAAAAAAAACCCCCCCCCCCAGAAAAAAAAAAAGGTATTATTTTTTCATTCCCCCCCCCCCCCCCCCCCCCCCCCTTTGGTTTTTTTGAAATATATTATCATCTAAGCGGAAACGCCTTCCATAGATTAATCTACCTCAAGTTTGCCAAAAGGAAATGGCTAAGCAGGTCTTTACTAAAAAGACGTTCTATCAGTCAAGTTCCGAATTGGCTGGCTAGGCTAGTCTGTCGAGTGTATATCATAATATGCTGACTGTGCGAAAGATATCTGGCTATCTCCGGTAATTAAAGCTATACACAGTACAAATATGTACAAACATATTTACCTCAGTACAGATATGTACACTGTTTCAAGGAAGTGTTTCAGTAAAGATATCTATTTCAAAGACAGGCAAGTTTCACTGAAATTGGTCTGTTTTGCTTTTTATAAGCTGATCAAATTTAAATTAGTTGGGGTTTCTATACGTAGTAATAAGGCTTTATATATTTGCATCTGTTATTTTACAACTACCCCCCCCCCCCCCCCCCCCCCTTCAAACACATTTAAAATATTTGCAGAAAATCAAATAATGAAATGCATCGGCCAACTGCCTATCTTTGCACAGGGCTTTGCGACAAACCCCCAAACCCCCCCAAAAACCAAAAAACAAAATTTTTTTTCCCCCCCCCTCTTTTTTGTGGCGCCTTTTTCCCCCCCCCCCCCCCCCCCCTGCAGGTCAAATCGTAAAACCCTTTCAATCTGATTAGAAGACCACTTTTACTCTTTTACTATTTTAAAAAGAGTAACCCCCCCCCTTTCCTTTTGTGTGGCTGCTGCGAGGAACTTCATCTAGGATTACCGATAGAAGGTCACGTTCAGACCACCTTTCCGCTCAGGGTTTTTGCATAAATAATAAAAAAAAACAAAAAATTCCTCCGTTTTTCACCCCACCCCCACAAAAAACCAGAACGCGAGGCGCGTTTTAGCGTTAAAGGTTTTTGAAAAACCCAATTTAAATTTTTTTTTTTTTTTTTACACTTATTTTGATGGGCACAACCCACAACGGATACAAAAAAAAAAAAAAAAAAAAAAAAAAAAAAAAAAAAAAAACCCCCCCAAAAAAAAAAAAAAAAAAACCCCCCCCCCCCCCCCCCCCCCCCCCACCCCCCCCCCCCCCCCCCCCCCCCCCCCCCCCCCCCCCCCCCCCCCCCCCCCCCCCCCCCCCCCCCCCCCCCCCCCCCCCCCCCCCCCCCCCCCCCCAAAAATCTATATTTAGATGGGATCCCAAAGTGTGTATAAGGTAAGACATTCCTTCCCAAGACGAGCTAATAATAACTTGGGAATAACATTCAAATTCCATAAATTACACTTTTCCTTCATTGCCTTAAGTGCTGTCTGGAACTTCCAAAATCTGTCATCAACATATAAAAGTAGGAACTAATAGTGTAAAGAATAACTCGATCAATATCATTAGTGCCTAAATATAGTTGATATCAGTAGATAAGCTTTGTAAAAATGTGCATTTTGCTAAAATGAATTGTATAAATCAATAATTTACAGAGAAAATCAAAAATACATGTAGGTCTGACTTTCGAAAAGCGATGTAAGCTTGTTTCCGGCTTTAACGGAAGATCATCTTCTAGTGAATAAATGAAATGTTGATTTATGGTACATCGACATCGATGGTCCTTTAGCGCCCACAGAAAAACAGTGAAACTTTGTATCAAAAATGTAATTTGCAAGTGAGTTGTGTTGAAATAATGACGTGCAGCCACCTCTCTGTTGGTAAGAGTCCCCACTTGCATGGGGCTTTATCTGTACTGACCTGGAGCTCACATACCTTGTTTTACATATTGTAACTAATTTACTTTTGCATGAATTGAACATCTTCGTGAATTTTAGTTAGTAATCATTCCTTTGAACCACTTTTTCCTATATTTCAAATAATTTGGAAGACTTCCGGGTATGAGCAGGTCCGATAAAACATCTCACGAATTAGTGTTTACAATACTATCTTGAATAGCTAAATAGAAAAGATAAGATGTTAAATTTTTGCGTTGGAAGAAAGAAATCACTCTTTGTCTTGTTTACGACTCGCTGATAGAACTACGGTGATTCGCAGTGGTAATGACATGCTATTAATTTCCGAAATCATCCCCTAACTACCTGACGACATATCCATCTACTTTAATTACTACGTTGGTCCGGGGGTATGTTCATAACACTCATCATTATACAAAAAGTTAAAATTACAATTTGCTGTTAAACTATATATACATAATTGTAGATACTACAAATTTAATTATTAACAAAATCAACCCCTCCACATACAGTTCTTTCAAAGTCGTCCTTGTGTTGTAACCACGTGTTTGGGTTCACGCATTACGCGCAATGTTAAGAGATTCAATGATACAATGCAGGCGTTTTTCAAAAATAAACCTGTTTGTCATGTTCTTAAAGAGTAAACAAATAGGTCAAGCAACTGTGTGCCAAAAATAGGCAAAAAATCTCTCAAGAGTGTCTGATCGCTAGAATTTCTCCCATTTATCAGTTTTAGACGTCCCTCAGGTCAAACCTGATTTAGACTTTTCTCACGTCTTGTTAGTCTGACAAATGTCCTGTAATTTGTTTTAATTACTGGCAACAATGTGATCTTACCACTTTGTTCACAGTCGGGCCTGAAGTTCATGACTGAACGACCTTTGTCACCTCTCTGGTTAAAAAAATGTCTCTGCTTGACGAAGTGAGGCCTTTTCCATCACTGTATATGATACAGATTTAAATTATGAACGTTTATCTGAAGGCCTGTTTATATATTATGCTTGATTTGAGGATAGTCTACAGCGTCTGACAATTGACTGGCGCGGCACAGTAGCCTTTTTATCCTGTCTTGCTTTAGCAGATTCAATGGCGTTGCTGTACATCTGATTGGCGTCACAAATTTTTGCACAGCTTTTTTACTCATGTTCTACAGTTCAGTGGTATCGGTATACTTTACATCATAAATAAGCTGAACTGATGGTCAGATAATTCTGCAACACTTACAAAAAGCTCATGTTTTCACTGCGAATTAAACTCATTATTATTCCACAGAAACTGTCATTGTATGAATTGTACTGTTTTTTATTGATGTATTCGTATTACATGACTCTCTGTACCACGGTGTCCTTTTACTGGTGCTTATGCATTAACGTTTATGTTTGCAAATGTTATTTTTCTAAAATTAGCACCTGGCTTCCTCACATTGTCTTGAAAAGATGAGCACACATATCAAACAGGTTGTGTGCGCTTTGAAGAAGTCACAACATTTATTTTGTTTTTGACCTTGGCTTTTGTTCGCTGTGGCTGGTACATGTGTTTTGCATGTGTTTTGTCTGATGAGTTGAACATTTAAACATACGATTCAAAAAGCTTTTAAATTATGTAGCAAACAGAAAGGACATATCACACTTAGTCATTAAGGTCAAAGCCTTTGGCAATTGATTTTTGGCTTTGATCTTGAGTCAGGTTTGGCTGAAATACGAGTTTTGATTATTTCGTGAACATTTGATTCTGAATCAATGGAAAATGTTCAGTCATTTAAGAGGTCAAGTATGAACTGTTTGTGATATGTTAAAAGACAGACGGACTGAATGACGGGCAGACATCCATGGCAAGACAACAGTTAACCATTATAACCATTATAACGAATTAAGAGCCTGTTTTTCTTCTCCGAGCAGACGATTTCTTGTCGACGTTGTCTCAACGTTATTTAATGATCCTTAGCAGAGAGTTCACCTTAAGGTTATTATTAAGGTTGCTGCTCTGCTTTCAAACGCTTTATGTCATAATATGTTCAACCATTTTGTTGAAATATCAAACAATACAATAAGAATATTAAGTGGAAATGCGGTGTGCAGTACCATAACTCTGTGATACCTTGAGGTTTAATTGGCTGTTTTGTTTGGGGATACA
The DNA here is from genome assembly GCA_022818135.1 of Saxidomus purpurata. Classification (NCBI taxonomy): domain Eukaryota; kingdom Metazoa; phylum Mollusca; class Bivalvia; order Venerida; family Veneridae; genus Saxidomus; species Saxidomus purpurata. The sequence goes on from JAFMSR010000016.1 coordinate 7,579,834, forward strand.
TTCTAAAGTACCTAGAAACTCGATTTAAAATTGAACAGTAAGCGAAATTGCTGTTTCTCATAACAATCTTTCAGTTTGGCTTCAGTTTTATAATTTTACCCCATTGTATATATTTTACTATTATCAAGGTATTCACTTCAAATCTTTAACAAAGAAACCTACCATTTTACTGCAATGTGTAGTGCACACAGAACTTCTTACAAAAACCATTCTGAGAAATCGCACTTTGCAAGAAACGCAAATTCTGGCCAGCATCCTTTAAATATCTCCCTTTATGATATTTCGCATCCTTTGCAGAACCCAACAAGTACTGAAGGGAAATCAACTAAACTGCAGCATTACATGAAAAGACTGAGTGAACGAGCCATAACTCTTTCCCTCCCTGTTGTAAAACTGTCAACAAAACGTTTTGCGAACAAATACTCAATTTGTTGTTGCTTTCTAAAATACAATTTGTTTTAATAGGAATACAACTTCGATGGGCAATACTGTTTCAAATTAGATTTTTGTAAGAACGACTTGTCTCATACAGGCGCCGCATAAGTTTTGTGATTCAAGGGACTATGGAATATATTTTGCAACATGACTTTATGACGAACGTAAATCATGTTGAGTATAAATTGTAATGAAATTTCTATTACAGGAAACAAGAAGGATATGATAGTAATGTATCGCTCCCTTGGTTAAGCAGATTAACTTCCAAAGTGCGTTAAAAAACAACTGATTCAGATAGTAACGACCGAAAAGTGATAGAATTTCAGTGTAGGTTTTAATACAATTCTTAAACAAAGCCACACGTTGAGGTTACTCTCCAAAACACCAAAGTGAAGGAATTTTAACACAACATGCCAAAAGATAAGCATGTTACAGTTAATGACAAATAATTTACTGTACTTTTGGATTACGGATGACCTTTTACTCTACCTTTGGATTACGGATGGCCTTTTGCGTTCAAAAAGGCCAATATTAAGTCAAGTGTCGCAATCATTTGCCGAGAAACGTCTTGTACATATTGTAACATATTTTACACGTTTCCGTAAAGTTAGTTCATTGATAAAACTTTTAAATGCATCGGTTAAGATGTTATAATTACTTAAAGTATCTATATTACTTTCAAATTCTCTTTTCCTCCAAAATCTTTCTGTTCTTAATGAACCTATATGCATATTACATAAAGTGTTAGAATAACTAAATGTTAACAAAATGTTGTGTTTATGCATGTATAATAAAAATTGAATAATAAAAGATACAAAAAAAAGAAAGAAAGCTGGTTGACCGGTGAAATTGACCGTTTGCTTGTATTCAAATAACGTTGCATTTATTGGTCAAAAATTATAATACAATGTATGATTAGCGCACAGTATTTTGTCAGTGATATTGCAAACAAAACAGTAATAGCGCTTTTCACACCACCTTTTCATGAGAAACGACATAATTATGGAATAAAAAAGCTTACTTTCAACATATACAAATGTAGTAACTCATTTGTCGAACTAAAACTTCGGTTTGTTTCGCAGTATGGGCTTAAATTCATTTGCACAAGTAATCATTTACTATCTGCTGAAAATTCTTAACTGAAAATGACCCTTTTTAAAAAAAGTTAGGCTTCAAGTCATGTGGTCCTGTTGATCCTGTATTAATCCATTATAATGTAGTAACTCGTCTTTAAAATGTGGATGCTTGCACAAGGGTTCAAGGCTGGATGATTGCATGGAGTTGCACAGTTGCAAAACCCCGCTATCCTAACAGGATGTATAGGAATCACACACATACGTATGAGGCTTGATGATTCGGATGAGGGACAGGGTTAGTTTAAAGTTCCCGTTGTATACCTTTTCTAGCAGCACACATTGTCTTTTCCGTAAGCTATACAGCATGTGTCTTTTGTATTCCACTTTCTTGCACTGCTGTGTATTTCGTATATTTTGAATTTTAATTAACATGCAGCGACTCATGCCTTAATTTAAAAAGCAAATATATTTTATCTTAAATTATAGTTAACAAAAGTCGAGAAATGATTTGCATAATATGCCCAGACCACAAAGTTTGTAATAAGTGATTTACAAATAGCAAAAAAAAACACCCGAAATGATTATAAATAAATGAGTTGGGTTCAAGTAAAAGTTAACACATATCTGTATTTACATAGAAATAAAAAATATCTCTCATAACATATCATCAATATGGTTTTCAGATTGCATATTTAATAAAAAGGTAAATTTGGAGACCGTATTATAAAATCTAATTATACGTTATCTTTACCTGAATCCTCCAGGTGTGAAGGATTTATACGTATACAATTGACTTGGTTCTATTAATACATTTTATCATAAATATAAAAACGACTTTTTCGTAGAAGCTAGAAAGAATTGATATAGCTAAAACGATTTATGAACTTTTAACAATAAGCGTGTAATTGTTCCAATGTGGATATGCTTAAGGCTTTTCATGGTATGGTGATATTTATAACTTTTAAATGAACGAAATTTTAGTTCAATTACTTTTACAAGAGCTAATAGTTTTCATTTCCTTAATCACTAATACATAAATACTTTTCAAATCTATTTACTTATGTAATAAATTTGGATCGATCAATGCCTGAGCTTTATATTATGTATTCAACAAAAACTATTAAAAAAGCTTGTATTTACATTTTATAAATACCTTTACCAAAATGTTATACTTTGTTTTACCTTATGTATTTGGTAATAAAGATGTAATTTGAAATAACTTGTCAATTTTAGAATTAAACTTCCTTAATTGGTGTATAATCACGTCAAATTTATTCAACATTAGAAATTCTGATATCAACAATCTGATTGAAAACACTACGCTATAGTCACGTACTTAAGTCAGATTGTGTTATCAGTGACCTAGTACTTATGCACTTAGCTGACAATTCTAAGTCCCGTAAAAACTTACAACACGAAAACAGCTAAAACAAAATTTTCTCGGAGGATTTCGTTTTTGTGTTGAAATGATTTTTTTGCTCGCTTTTCTTTACCGTGATGTTTTCTTTTGCCTCTATTCTATGTGACTTCATATGAGCATGTGTTGTCCATAGAACTGATGATTCATTCTTTCATAGATGATTGGGAGATTTTCAACCGTACCAGGAGTGTTACTATTTGGTATATCTTGTCTACTACAAATAAGCAAAGGATAGGGATATAAAAGTAGAGTCTAATTAAAATCTTAGTTAAATTTGTTTTTTATAGATAAAATGGATAAATGGATAGATTGATTATGTTTCTTTGATCATTATTATTTTTGTATTATATGACATTTTTATTATAACTATATTAAAACTGCAATTACTAATTGTAAGTCATCACCGTCAAGTGCTAACGAGAACTACATATTGGCTTGTTGATCAATGAAACTTAGACATCTTTATCACATAACGTCTATATGTATTAGGCGAAATTAATATATATGATCGTTATATTTGTTGCAAAATTTGGATCAGTCACGTTTAACATTGGGTTAAAAGTTCGAGGACGTTTTTCCAAAAATTATCAGAAACATTTTATAACATGTATATTTATTCAAAGAGTACTTACTGACGATATCTAATCTTTAGTCTATCTGTTTAAGATTAATGGACATTTGTTGTTTTGTTTTAGATGACTAATACGTTATTGTTGCAAGTATTTTGTGTTGTAGTTATTACGACACACGTCATTGCTGCGGGCCAGCACAAAACTACAGAGATAGGTACGAAAACAATACATAATTACTATACGAAGACGTTATAAATTAGTTTTTTGCTTCTGTTGCATGGACAAACTCGTTTAAGGGCCATTCTTGTGAAAATTGTTTAAAATATGACAGGTACTTTCTGATAAAAAACGTTTGAAAGATCTAGTTATATATTTGAAATCTAAGCCTCACCATTGTTTTGAGGCTTGAATGGGCTTTGTGGAAGATCGCGATTAGTAGGCCAGTGTTTCATAACACTCATAAGTGTGCTTGTAGTAAATTTCATTCGGAATAAAGCTTGGCTGAAGTACAAGATGAAATGTCCTTTGGTTGTAATTAAGCTTCAAAATGCCAAGTCGCTGGCTCTAGGAAGGCTTATATGCCTTACATATCTAAGGCCTTCGTATTCAGTTGAAAAATGGATGAATAAAGGATAACTGAAATAACGCGTGCTTCATATTTATGTTGCAGGTTGTAATCTACCCTGCATTCAATGTAAAGAACACGTTAACAAAAAACAGATAGCAGAAGACCGTAAGTAAAAGCAAAGAGGTATTACATTTGCATTTAGAAAATTTAATCAAAATTACCTAAGTTTATGTTTTTAAAAAGTAATTGTATTATATAACAAAGATGTATCGAGTTGCTGTGTTTGATTTGATAGAAAGTCATCCTTTCGAAAGAGCCACCTCTCAAGAATTAGTTGCTGTGGTATTTAAAATGGATTGTCACATTTGTCACTTGTGAGGAAGGCACCCTGTCAGGCTTCTGAATTTCTTTCGTGTTTATGATTAGATCCAATTTTATATCCTTACCACAGCATAGTAGTGAACAACCTTAGGCACCATTTTGTTTAAGTATCATGACGATCATACGAGGAATTATATCCCCCCTTCATTTTGGCCATATACATCTATATTCAAAAGCAAGGAACTATTCCAACAAGTTTGCATTGCAGACATCTAATGAGTATACATACATTATACATGTACTATTTGGTGTGCAGCAAGGAGATTTCTCAAACAGACTCGTGTACTTTTGCATTTATTTTTCAGTACTTTTCTCTATTTAGAAGAGAGACTTATAGACCTCTTAGGCCGCTGCCAAGTTCCATCAATAAATAGTAACATAAAATCTAATTTTATAAACACACATTATCAACGTTTTTAGCACTTCAGTGGTTGATGGTGCTGATTGAGGTCCGGTAGGACTGAAACCGGTAGTTATTAAAATATAGTCAACTCCACCCCGTTATTTAACGTGTTTTTCCTTTTATTTCACTTTTTAGTTGTTTTCAATGTTGAATGTTGAAAAGAAATATTAACATTTTTTTTCTTAATGACTGTCTAAAAAAGATTTATGACGTTGTAAGCTTCTGTGCCATTTATGTTTTAGCATACCATCAGTCTGGAATTAAAGACACGTTGGTTTGTGACTTTAATCAGTTAGATACCTTTGCGTTAAGACATTTTTAAGACTTCTTAACATTCACATTCGTATTTTATCTACATTTAAGTTTTACTTGAAGAATTATAACATCTATACAGTTTGTCAATAATTAAGTAATTTAGCGACAGACAGTCGTGTTGACCTTAGGTTAATTGTCAACCTAACAACACTGATATTCACTATCATGTTTCTATTAACCTTATCTCTATAAATCAATGTTAACTGAAAATTACATTACTTTTTCAGCCTTGGTGTGCGATGAAAACCACTGTGTCAGGAATTCAAGTACGTTCCTTTGTGACGTTTTAGTAAAACAGTACAAAACTGTTTATTTTATTTTATATGTTCATGTATTTCATTCTTGTGTAAGATAACATATATGTACTTGTCTTTTAGTCTCACACGTATGTTGAAAATGTTTATGCGATTTAAGTGGTAAGAATAAAAAAACTGACCCCTTTTCAATACAAAATGTTTACCAGTGCAGACAAAATATTCCGATTAACCATGCACTCAGTCTCCTTGATTATTGACATCATCCATATCCTGAAATGGAACGTCCACTTTATATTGCACCGGTATGGCACTGTGATCCTGCAGTAGACCGTTTTATCCAGCACTAAGTCGTCTACTTTATTTTGCACTAAATGTTTTCATCCTGTTACTTTGGCATCATCTTAATCATGTTCGTGGTCGTGTGCAATGACGTGTACTAGGAATCCTGTTTCTCTTGCACTGAATCGTCCTCTTTCGTCACGCAAAGGTGAAATCATTATCCTGATGTCCTCTTGTTCAGGGTTCTTTATCCCTAGCTGATTCGTAATCTTAATTCTGAGTCGTCCCTTTTATCCGTCAATGAGACGTTCTTTACCAAGCTTTGTTGTTTTCTTTATTTTACACATGGTCATGATTTTAATGTTTCACAATGCAGGATAATTTCCTTTATATTGAACTGGAACGCTCTAATTATCCTCCACACGGTCGTCGTCTTTAATCCACAGCCTTATGACCCTTCATCCTGCAGTGAGTCGTCATTAGTAGTCTACCAGAGGCCGTTCATGCAGCGGGTCGTCCCTGTTCTTCGACAAGAGGCCATTCACTTAACCCTGCAATGGGTCGTTCTCTTTTACCCTGCAGTTTGTCGTTTCTATATCCTTACTAAGCATGCTTTAGGTTTCCCCTTTATCGTAAGTTATTTGTTCCCTTTTAAAATTGAGTCTCACTCCTTTCCCTAAATGGTCTTTATCCTGTTCTTTTTTTCCAGTATTTCATGCACTGGCTCATCCTCTTTATACTGCATTTGAACGTCTCTGTTATTTCGAAGTCTTTATGTGACATTTTATTTTAGAAGCGTAACAGAAAGTTGTCAATAGATAGAATTATTTGTGAATAGTTTTTTTGGTTCAGATAGTAAATTCATTTCACAATTATGTTTTATTTCTTTGCATAAAAACAAATGACAATGCCAATCAATTATTTGTCGCAAAAATGTGCGATTCAGAGAAATTAAAAAGAGTGAAATATAGTTATCATTTAAAACGCATCACATTTCATGCCATGAACATCCAAATGTAACTTCTTGAAGTGACATTATGCGCATCTTACTGCACATAGTGTATTTTTGGTGACATTTTTATAAAAGCAATTTTTGGTTGCTGTTCATTTAAATATGTTAAATTAATGATTATGCCGCAATAGTATTTGAAGTTGGTGCTTTAGATATAAAAAAAATCGGACTGATAAAATGATAGTTGATTGTGTCGTTGTTGATGTTGGTAGAGATTTCGGCAGTGGAAGGGAAGCAACTCCTGCATGCATTTGTTCTTTTCTTAAATTGACTCTCCCAGTTAAATAAGAAAATCAATATTTGGAAAGTTATTATTTCATACTGGTAGCGTGAAGAGTTTGGTGTATTGGGTTAACTCTACGCTTTTGTACACACACCATATTTAGCTGGATTTTTACTTGAAAAAAATGCCCATAATGTCACTTTAAGAATGAAGCTAATACTGCTCATTACATGTACATGTAATAGATAAATGCAATTTGTTTTAATGCACTAGATTCAGATTATTTATTTGAAGAGATATTACTACAGCAAAACTAGAATAATTCGAAAAACTTTGTTTTAAAACAGTATTTAAAATTGTATTAGAATTTGTATTAAAATCTTATCTAAACAAGTATAAAGTTCCTTTATAGAAATGTCTAATAAAATAACAAAACTGAAACAAATAACATTCTAGGTTGCTGCCTTTGTGATGGGTGTAAAACTTCTCAGGATGTACGGGACTTTCTAAAGCATACAAAAACACCACGAAAAATGCGATGTGGTACACAAAATGTTACTGTAACAGCAGATTGTGAGTATGATTTTCTTACAATCCAACTTACTGATTGTTTAATAATCATGAGTGTAAAGAAATGAGTTAATTTGCTGCAAAAAATATATGTTATTGGTGCATATTTTTTGTCCGTTATTAGAAGGTCCTCATAATATACATGTACAAGGCTAATTCCATACAGCATCCCAAGAATGGTCTGATTTGTAATCTTTAGCTATCAATTAATGATCGATCATTTAGTTGTTACGCTGGTGACATATGCACTTTGCCTTTTGGACAAGAGCTAATATTAGAAGATTCAGGGCTGCTTAGTTGGTATATTTTGTTCTATTTCGCATATTAAAATGAACAGGTTAATATTGATAAAGAGTAAACTGCATGAAAGTATTTCAATGTGTTTATAACCAAAATATCAAACTGATTTAGGTTTTGAATCTAAATGTACCAGGATAAAACCTTTGTCAAATTAAAAATTGTTGAATGTTATGTTCAATATTAAATGCACTTGATATGGCAGACATTGTAAAAAGAAGAAGTATTTTCTTGATATGGTAGATATTGTATAAAGAAGCAATATGCACTGATACGATGTTTCTTAGTGAGCAGCGAATATTTTAACAATGATTCATATGTTAATATTTGAAAGACGTACATACTGTTGCAATTCATCATTCGATTCTCAGCACGGCTTTATTCCCATAATGAGAGTTAACATTTTAATGAACTTGAAAAGTAAAGTAAATATACTCAAAGGCAAGGAAAAGCAACTTTTTTAATTTCTTATCATTTGTAGAAAAAAAGGCAGCACACAAGTTTTCATGAATTGATGCAGGTGGTAAAATTCTCTATCAGCTTGCTTAAAATTACCATAGACTACATTGTAATTAATTCATTCACAACTGTTTTTAAATGTGCCGAAATGCCTATCTCTTAGTAGCAAGCTCGGTTTAACCGAGCTCATAAAAAATCAAAAGTAAAGTTGCATTTCTTTTGCCGATCAGCATATTTCTTATAGTTTCTGTCATTTACAAAGGCTGCTTACTATCTCAAATGGAAAACCTCAGAATGGCCCCTTCTGAAGAAGGACGATACAACTGTTATAAAGCAACAGTACACAAGGACTTTGTCAAACCCCCTTATGAACCTCTCAAGAGCTGCCCTCCGGGAAAGAAAGGCGAGCAATGTCAAGAACCAAATACTCAACCAGTAGGTATAAGTTAATCAAAGTATGAATTGTAGAATGTCGAGCTTATGACTGGAACGTAGTGGTTTCGAATCGTGTTGAAGTTTAGTTGAATGTCAAATGTAAAGTGTTAAACCACGCTGAACATAATCCAGTCATACAAATGTCAACTATTCACAGTCAAATCCTAGTGAGCTAAGTAATCCCATCTTTTGGAGTGAGAATCGCTTAGATGTCGAGTAAACAACCGTGCGACGTGGTTAATGTTGTTTGACAGAAATGCCTACAAGTGTCTTAAATCCATCAAAATTATGTACATGATGTATTTACGTGATTAATTGAATCGTGAATAAAAACAGCTTCCATTGACACAACTTTTGAAACAGTGCATATTATTTACCAGTTCAGCTGCAGATGTCGGCCACACATATTTCTTTTGGAAAGTATGCCACAGTGTAATCCAGATGAAAAAATAGACAAATCAGTGCGATGTTATTTGAACATAACCAGGAACGACATTGCGCAGGACTGTGAGTGCCAAGTGGCTACCGGTACGCGTTTTAAAATTACATATTACAGGATAAACAAAGAAATTTACAACGTTTGTCTCCATAATTCAGTTTTGATATTTGTAGATAGTGTTCAAGCAATTCTGAAGTACATTACAAAGTCACAGAATACTTGTGTACATACAAGATGCACCAGACCTACTCCCTCTTATAATAAGACAGAGTTGGTTTTACTGAGTTACAATTATTTTTCTTCATTGTAAATAAGGTGACATTTGCAAATCATTTATTGAATGGATAGAATGATACTGTTGACGGGGGCAAACATTGTAAAGTCCTAGGCAGTAATTTCTTCCTTTGCCTTTGTCGAAAAGTAGTAAAATCAGCAGCATAATTGTACTACTTTTTTAATCAGTACAAACGGAAAATATTTTGCAAAAGTGCATCAAAGAATCCAAACGTTTATTGCATTGACTTATTGCAGATCTCAAAGATGAGAAGATGGAAGACTGCTCTGTTTCTAGTACAGGTGAGAATGGTAATTTCTTTTATTTACACTGGTGTAAATATTTTACGATAAGACTTTCATAGACTATTTTACATATTGATTATCATCATATGCAATCAATGGTTCAGAAATTTGGTCAATGATCAAATGATCTACCTTTGTAAAGTAATCATTTATACGTCATCCTCAAATGAAAGCGTAAGAAACTTGGCAACAAGGTTTTCTTCAACGGTTTTAGCTTTTTACCCCAAAGGCATTACCTTTGTCAAGTTTATTGTCTGTTTAACATCTAGTACAAGTTTTAAGGTAGATTATCTAGAATAAAAAAAATACAAGTCAGAATAGGCAAACTTTGCAAACACCCAAGAAGACATGTTATGAATGTTTTTAGTGTTTACAAAAAGCTTATACCAGACAAAAGTTCTTTAGTGCCCCAAATTAAACAGAAACTTTGTGATAAAATGGAAAGATGACGTATTAAAAACCATGTCAACACAAATATTACTTAAAATTATTTACAACACTTATTTTAGAATTGAATGAAAGTGGATTTAAAAGTAGACTGATCATGGAAAAGCTGGAAATGCAAACATGTACCTAAGTTGTGTTAAGGTTATTCAGAATGTCTGCTTATAAAAAGCTGCAAAACGTCTTAGGTTTAGAATTAAATATTTTTAAAAGCCTGTTATAATATGTGGAGTCACTATATCATAGTTCAAAATATTCATGTAGGTTATCAGGTCTAACTATAGAGACTTGATGATGATTTGTCTTAGGGTCATTAGATGACTTCTGCTAACCTAGTCTACGCCAAAAGCCCTGAAAATACATTTGGTGTGACCTCTTAAAAGATTACTAGTAGTTACATGCTCAGTCATTTTATCAATAAGTCAATAGTCCTTAATGTTCACCAGTTGATATTTTTGAGTTGGGTCATCAGGATCATCATGACTGAAAAAAAGAAAAAGAATCATCATGACCTTCTTGTTTTAGAAAGTTGTTACGAATATATCAAGTTCGATTACTCCTACCATATGAATAAATAGTTGCATATGATACTTGAAATAATTTAGCCATTTTTATTTGCATTTCAGGTACCCCACAGTATAACAGCAAAAATACGTACTTTGTAATGCTTTACGTATTAATGTTGTACAGTATCTTACTGTTTTGCTGCCACACCTAAGCTCAATATGTTTGAAAATATTTTTCGACATCACATTGCTGACGAAAATATTTATGTGGTGTGACTTGCGAATATTGTCGTTATTCAATCTTATCATATAAATAGCAAACTATTCTTCTTTTGTGAACAGGGCAAATCATTATCGGTATGAGCATCCGTGCAGAATGTTCGTTATTTGACGGAACAAATTGTATGTGACGTAATGTACGAAAATTACTTGTACAGCCCAAATTGAAAGTGGAAAAATCCATTTTAGAAATTCAGAAGGGTCAGCGTTAAATTCCTGCGTCGTATCAAATTAAGTATGTGTGTGGCAGGTAATATACACTGTATAGTTTATAGAATGTAGACAATAATAGTAATACATGTGAAAAAAATCAGAAAATATTTGGATTTATAGAATTTAAGGATAAGAGTTCTCTTTAGTTTCCGGATGACCTTACACACGGTGGATAAACATGAAAGTGATTTGATAAGTGTTGCTGAGGGAAAGACACAATCTGTACGAACATTTTGTACACTCTTCAAACCAATAAATACATAAAGCTGGAATATGCCAGGTACATTACGTCACATACAATTTGTTCCGCCAAGTGACGTTACATTGATATATCATAGAAGATAGAGCTATTTCAGACAATTATGTACTGTACAAAGGGGTCGGGAACATTGTCTATTCATCTGTTAACTTTCCATGTTAATAATAAGAACAAGGGAAAGAACTGTAACTAGCATACGTATTAATATTACATTGTTTAATATATTGTTACTTGTACAAGAATCGATATACAAAGCCCTTGCATACCTGACTTTTAAACTTTTAAAAAATGTATAATTTAATCTACTCTAAGTGGAGCCATAATACACAGGTTTCTATTAAATCATACGTTTTTTCCGCTGATTGAGATCGATGTTGTAAATGTCGAAATAGCTGTACTGGAAACGCATTGACGATAGTTCCTACCTGATTGTTCTGATTGCATTTTTTTACTTATATAATCTTTGTTTTGTAGTTTTTTACTTTTACTATACATGTACTTATTGAATACGATTAGAAAGATGTCGTTTGTTTTATTCAGAAATTTCACTAGGTTGTCATATACGAAAGTATATTGATACAGAAACTATTATTGATATTACGGTAATGAAGCGAACATTATATACCTGCTTGATAAAAGAAGTTACATCAAACATTATCTAATGCCTCGTCTTTATATTTATAACAATAACGGCCTTTTAGTTGTAGGGATTCGTACATGTTTTAATATTTACGTAAACTAATAAATCGCAGGTTTTTTTAGGCCCCTGTAGGGTAACCCCGTTTATTATCCCCGTCAAATGGTTGAGTATGGGTCGGGGAACCATCCCATTTCAACCTTACAAAAACATATGCATGTATCAGATATAAATAAACATCGAACTATAAATAGATGATCATGACATATGTATAACAATGAGTAAATGTGTTAATAATGTCACACTAACAAAGTTAGCACTCTATCCGTATGCTACGACCGGATGTAAACATCAGGCACACACAGAGCATGCGCGGGCGTTTAACCCAACCCATATATTCAAATTTATTAGTTACGTTTTTGAATCAGTCGAACGTTTTTTAACCCGTCCTCACAGTGCATAATATAGATGAATGAGAAGATATAAATTAATTTGTTCCCACTATATAAATAAAGTTACTATATGAATAAAGTTATTCGACGAGGTTTCGATCTCCGGTCTCCCGCGTGTCAAGCGGGGATACACAGCCCTGCACCATCGAGGATTCGAGTTTCAGAGCGTATAACTACCTTATTCACCAATACAGACGTTTTTTTCGGAATGGCGGTACAGATTTATGTAAACAAACGAATTTAACTTCCCAGACACGTTAAATAAGAAGTGGACACATCATAAACTTGGTAGTTTCGTAAAGTATATTCAAATATCTGTTAAAAAAATTGTCTGCATGTTCAAAAAAATTTCAAAGTTGGTTTAAAAGGCTATCTTCAGCCGCTACCCGTCGGCATAATCTCAGTCGTTCCGATTAATTTCTGAGCTTTACAACACTCGTAAACTATCGATCATTGGCCAATTTTTATCAAATTTCTTTTATTTTGTTTATCATTCAATATCAATCAAAACCCATCAAATTTTTTACATGGAAGAAAATTGTTAAACGTGGCGAGCTTTGCAAACGGACATGTGTCGATTTCTACGCGCAATAGCGCGCTTACCGTAATTCTAATATGGCGGTTCATTTGCATAATTTATTCATAAACGCAGGAGCATAGAACTTTGTTAGTGTGTCAGGGACCTCATATTTCATAAGTGACTTATTGTCAAAAAAATGCATCTTATTTTAATTACAAATGTAGTACACTAGACACATGTATGTGTTACAATTGTGTAAGTCTCTCTGATTTAGCACTTGTTGCTGTAATAAGTCTCTCAAATTTTCAAATCATTTTTGAACGACTATTATTGTCTCAATAATAGCTAAAAGGACAGTAAACCTGTTGAATGTGGGTAAATATCTGTTTCGTATATATCCGAGCTGTGTCTGAACTTAAATACAGACTCTTATTTTTACGATACTTCTTACACGTTTTCAGCCGTTTCTTCAACACTGGACAGCGACTAACTGTATCGAAATGACAGTCACTGAAAACCAAGTAAAATTATGGGCTACTGTATACATCGTTCCAGTGCTAAATACAGAACCTTAAAGCGGTTTTGGGGTAATTTATAAATACGTACTGCATTTCAATTATCCCTTGTCAACGCTTATATCATAGAAGCTGTATTTAGGTACTGGTGAGCTCACAAAGACATGCCTATAGGGTATCAATACATCTTATGTATAACGAGGATACTCACAAAATTGGGATGGAAACTAACCCGGTAAAGAGGTCATAAAGCAAAAACTGCTATCATTTTTGGATGTTGAAATGAAAATACTTAAAGGGATACTCCCTACATCTAGCAGATTATATTGTCGAATCATAAATAATGCGTTCAATGAACGTAAAATAATAAAGAAGTACAATTAAAAAGTACAACATATCGGTATCGAAAGTTGCCTCATTTTAGCACAAATAATCAACATAGAGACATTCGGAAATAAATTGTTATTCACCATTTAATTGTCCAACAACAATTTGACATAGATTATTGGATGGTTAATAACATATTTTAAAACGCTGATTTTACCGATAATGACTAGGATGTATACCTTAAACGTTTAGGGTAAGTAATAAAACCTGCAAATAGTCTACTATTTATGCTTTTGAGGTTATTTCGCTTGAGACCAGTTATAGGGATTGTCTCTTTTATAATTCGTGCGTTGTAGAACAGTACAGAGATATACTACGGCGACACAGACACTATTCTAGAGGCTTCTTTCAATGAACCAAACTGGCAAAATGTCATAGTTTTCTGATGAGGATCAATGCATGTAAATTGAAATAAACTAGATGATGTAAATCTCTTTTTGATCAATACATATGCTTTAGTATTAGTTAAAATGTCGACATGAGAAATTTACTAGTTTTCTCGGAAGGAAATACATGTACCGTAATATCAGACGTTTGTTTTATTTGTGTCGAACAAGCAGACATAATTAATGAACGCACCTTCTGATCACTTAAATCTATGGAAGTATGGAAGCTTTAAGTGGAAACCGGAATGTTCACTTCATGTAGTCCATGTATACTTGACTGACGTCTGATTGTTTACATAAAACCAAATAAGTCGCCTAATTCATGTTGACTTGATGTCTATTAATGCACCATGTTGGTCAAATTTAATACAACATTGTTAGGGTAAGGAGTCCCTAACCTTAACCCTAACCCAGCATGTTTTTTGTCGTCATAGTTTGATAAACATTTTCTCCAGTAACATGTATTATTGTTTTAATGTCCAAACGTTGACCGACATAAGTAAACAAGTAGACGTAAAACACGTGCACATGGACTACATCAAGTAACCATTCTGGTGTCAACTTAAAAGCTCCATAATGGAAGCGTATATGGCACACCCTGATGATATGTTTATGTGGTCAGAGTCGAGATCCTGTAGGACGATATGACGACATAACACAGCAACCCGTCAAAAAACAAGACGTCAAGTAGTGGAAAACTGGCCATAATGTTAAGAAAGAACTCAACATGTCGTCAAAAAATAAGACGACACTCATTAAAAAACTGGCCGTGATGTTAAAAAAGAAGTCTACTTGTCGTCTTATTTACAGGGCATGTCGACATAACTAAATGCCTCAAAACGACTTTTTTACATTGCGATATATACTAAAAAATTAAAACGACGTAACTTTTGATGGGTTGATGAGATTTTAGTCTGTTTCCGACATAAAGGTTCTACATACACCGTCAAACGTATAAAATATTGTTATAACGAGGAACTTCATGTTGCAAAGACTAGTTGATGTATGTCGACAAAATATAATTTATGTCGAGATGATAACTAGATATCTACATGTTAGTATGTCGGATAAAAGTATGTGGTTAACCCGTATAATTCATGTAGACAAAACGACTTGATGTATGTCGAAAAAATATTATTTTGAAGATGTCGGAATAATTTATGTCGGAAAGACAGTTACATGTCAGTATGTACGTTAAAATTATGTGGTAAAACTACAATTATTATGTAGACAAGACGTCTTCATTATTCCGACATATCGTGTAATTTCACAGTATGTCGACATAAATACCTCAACATGATCACATCATCGGGGTGTACCATATATCCCTTTATATCCAGCTTTGTTTAATTATATTACATTCATATAAGAAGCCAGCTGACTACAAAATATGATCTGACTTTTCCCTCGTCTTCATATTTGTATTTTACGAAGAATGGAAGTCTTCTTATATGAATGTAAAAGCTAAAACAAAGCTTGAAAATCACAATCCCGACAGTTTACATTAAACATATCATTAATCTTAATCAATCCTCATTTTGTGGGGAAAATCATAAAAACGTTATGTAAAAATACAACACGTATTGATTGCGTGTAGAATTCCGAAAGCATTGTACAAATTTTCTGATAAAAGTCCATCACGTGATGGTCAATGTATCCATGAACTATTTGAACAGAGAGCAAACATTCAGAATGTGTACCAACTATATTTCACAATAGTTGGCCACGTTGTTTTTAGGAATGGAACATTAAGTAGCAATATATGATGTGAAAAATCCACATGTAAGTTTATAAATATTGCGGAAATGAAAGGTCAAGGGCCATTAAACTGATAATATTTTCACAAACATCAGATAAAACAGTCTAGTACTTATCATTTATGCGTTTGAAATAATATAGGTTTTTTCCCAGAGAAAGTGAAATTTAAACGTAATACCTGAAAAATGTCTTCATTCCAAACTTGTGTTAACGTGATTTATAACAGGAGGTAAGAGTTTATTTTCATGTGTTTTTGTGGTAGCAGTACATTAACTCGTAGTATACGATACTTTATCATACCATTAACTGACATCGATATCATTTCTTATAATAAAAGCTAATATAAACGCTAGTACAGTCGGGAGGAATAGTACAAGGTTGTATTACAGATAAAAACATGTTTGGCTTGATATAATTTCTTTAAAGAAAAGACACATATCGTATAGCTCATATTCTTATGACACTGCACAGTTTTGATGAAATTTAAGGAAAGGTTGGACATTTGCGTAAAGATTTGGTAGTGATCTTGTTTATGTACCGATTGTTTATTCATTTCAAATATGTTTGAAGGTTTCAAAACCCAGATTTGATACATGGCAGTGTTTGTAATACTTTCGTTTATAACCAAATAGCAAAGATATGATGAAAAATATTACCAGTGATCGAAAGTAATCACTTTTTGTCTTGATTACGACTCGCGTGATTCGCTGTTATGCTGCTTCGCGCGAACTGACGGGCTATTTATTTCCGTAATCCTCTGCTAGCTACCCGATAACTTCTCTAATTACTATGTTGGTCCATAGGTTAGAACAGAATACTCACTATTATAAAAGAAAAGTTTAGTGTTTGGTGTTCAACCCGTTTACAGTTGGACGCTATGCTTCCCTCTTTGATTGTGTCTGACGGAAGAGGGGGAGGACTCTGTGATGGGCAGTTTTTAAATCCCACTGGGACGAAACTGTTTTGATTTCTGTCCTCTGGCCTGTTTCGTCGGGCCCTTAAGGGTGTTTCTCTTGGTGCTCTGCCTTCTGCAAAGGCTTGAGTACATACGTTTTTTGGTTCTCAAGGTTTGTTTTTTATATATTTATACACGAGCTTTTTGTGTTTTACATACCATGCCTTTTTGTTTCCATTGCGTGTGTTAGAGATTCACCTAGCAGGGATTACTTTTATTTACACTGTCCTGTGACTTTGGAACATGGTGGGGGTAAGAGTGAGGTTGGGTGCGCACCATAAACCGGTTTAAGCTCCCCAGTGGTGTTTTTGCCACTGACCGTTCCAAGGCGGTGCCCCACTGTGTTCCTTTAATTGTTCGTTTTGTCCTCGTGTGTTTGCTTTGTATGCTAGTGTGTGTTGGTAGTGTATGTGTGTGTGTGTACATGATTGTGTGTGTGTGTGTGTGTGTGTGTGGTGTGCACTTCTGGGTGCTGTGGGGCTCGTTTTGGGGAGGCT
The DNA here is from genome assembly GCA_022818135.1 of Saxidomus purpurata. Taxonomy (NCBI): domain Eukaryota; kingdom Metazoa; phylum Mollusca; class Bivalvia; order Venerida; family Veneridae; genus Saxidomus; species Saxidomus purpurata. Next base: position 7,597,362 of record JAFMSR010000016.1, read on the forward strand.
GCGTTTTTGGTACGTGGCATTCCCTGTTTGATATTATTTTTGTTTTTTTTTACAATCCCAACCACGCCACATACAGTTCATTGAAAGTCGTTACTGTGCTATGACCACTTGTATTTGGGTTCTAATATTAAGAGTTTCAACAACATAATGAAGGCATTTTTAAAGATGAAACATGTTTGAATGGTTCTTAAAGAGAAATAAAACGCCAAACAACTCTGTGCCAAAAAACTGGGAGAAATACTCTGCAATAGTAGAGAGTGTCTGTTAGCTAGAATTTCTCCTGTTCGATTTATGTAGGAGATATAGTTGGATTCTGGGTTGTCGGTGTCTGACTGGAAGTCTTTAACCCTTCAGGCCATTTGTTTACCACGGCATTAGGCACAAATAGATTAGAGTTTTGTTGGTGCTTTACGGGAGGAGTATATGGCGTAATATCATGATCTAGTTCTTGAAAGGACTGTTCATTTGATTTGAGGAGGTGGTGCCTATTTTTTCTGTAAATGGCTCCATTTTCAGTTGCCACAATATATGATCTTTCATGCTCTTTTTGCTTAACTATGGCTGGTAGCCATTGTTTGCCTTGTCTAATCCTTACTGCTTTTCCAGTTTCTAAGGGTTTCAGGGGTTTAGTAGATTTGTCATAATTAAACTTTAATTTTTCCTTTGATCTAACCATTTTCTCTTTGATGATTTGTTTATTGGGCACATCAGACTCTAGTTTCTGGGAAATTAATGGCAGAGTTGACCCGAGTCTACTCATTAATAATTGTGAAGGGGACTTCCCACAGGCAAATGGGGGCATTCCTATATTCAAGGAGTGCTAGATAAGGATCTTTCCCAGCCTGCTCTGTATTTGTAGACAGGGACTTGATTGTTTTCACTGTTATTTCAGCCAAACCATTTCCTGTTTGACAACCTGGGGATGAAGTAACACGCAAGAAGTCATACTGTTTAGAGAAATCATTGAACTCAAAACTTGCATAACAAAGCTCATTATCTGAGTACAATGTCTCTGGAATCCAATGCCATGGTCTATCAGGCACCTGTGCTCCATGCAAATTTTGCACTTTAGTACTGTTGTCTTAATGTCAGCTGGCTTATTTGGCCAGAAACAGTAGTTCCCGTGCAAGTGTGAGTAATGTATCTTTTCTTGCATAAGATGTCTGAGATCTTTGAGAATGAGTATTTTGGAGCTTTTCAAGATTATACCATCAATGACAGAAAGATCATCCCGAAAGTTCCAAAATTCTAATACTGACTGGGCAGTTGGCTATGTCATTGGGCCACCCTTCAAGGATAACCTTGTTAAGCATTTGCATTTGTATGTCTGATTATGTGGCTGCCCTAATAAGCTAAATTTTTATGGGTTATAGGCAGACTTGAGACGAGTGCATGTACATTGATATCAAAACCCTCTGCAATATCTGGGTATGTGTCAGATAAGAATTTGCGAGATAATGTATCTGTAAGTGGGATGTCTTTACCTGGTACAAATATTAACTTTATGTCATATTTTTGTAGCGGTAGAAGCATGCGTTGCAGGCGAAGTGGTGCTGAGTGCAGCCCTTTCTTCGATATGGCAAGAAGCGGTTTATGGTCACTTTGACATTTTATACTTCTTCCATATGTGTATTAATGAAATCTTTTACATCCAAATAGGATAGCATATAACACTTTGGTGATATGAGCATACTTGACTTTAATGCAAATGATATTGGCCTACCATCTTGCATAAGAACTGCCGCAAAACCATATTTGGAAGCATCTAGTTGTAAGTTAACTTCCTTATTTGGATCGAAATATGCAAGTACAGGCCCTGGGCTCTGCGTGATTATATTGTTGACCTTTTGTAGGGCTTCCTCCTGGGGCGCATCCCATCTTAATTCGGCATCTTTAGACAAAAGTTGTGTTAATAGTGCGGTAATTTCAAAGAGGTTAGGTGCAAACCTTTGTAGGTATGTAACCATTCCTAATATAGTCTGAAGTTCAGACTTGGATGTTGGTGATTGCCTGGATCTTTGAAAGGTCCATTTTCAAACGATGGGAGGTGAGACGGTTACCAAAGAATGGTATCTAGGTTTTTCCTACTTCTGTTTTGTCGGGATTTAAATTTATACCAATTTCTCGACATCTTATCATAAGTTGGACGAGATTTCTGTCATATTCTTCATGATTTTTGCCATAAACAACAATATCATCAACAAAGGTCTTAACACCTTGGAGGTTTTCGAGGCACTTATCCATTTTTGACTGAAAGAGATCATTGGCATTACAAAATGCCAAAGGACAAACGCAAAAAAACTGTACCTGGAAGGGTGTATTGAACGTTGTTAAATATGATGACTGCTCTGTCAATTTAAAGGACCAGTAACCACTACGCGCATCAAATTTTGAACACACAGTGGCGTTTGACAGTTCAGACAATATATCATCTAAAGTTTGTTTTTGGATAGTGGGGTCTTTTGATTGAATTGTTTAGATCTTTGGTGTCTTAACATATCCTAAGAGATCCGTTGGCTTTCTCAACCGTGACTAGACTGTAGGCTCTGTGACCTTTGTTATGATGTTTTGATTTTCCATCCGGTCAAGCTCAGTCTTTAATTTATTTCGTATTACAATGGGAACTTTGCGAGGTGGATGGTGCACTGGCGTAACATCATTTCGCAGGTGAGTTTCACATTCAACGGGTAATTGACCTAGTCCATGAAATACATCTGTGTATTTTTTTTTTACAATAGATTATTTTGTGTAAATAGAGGTTGAGTTCATTGCTAAGACTAATTTTATAAGATTAAATCTCAGGCAAGTTTTAGTAGTTCTAGTATTTGGCTTGAGTTTGTGTCTATTATGTAAATATCCTCATGAAAAGTTTGTCCATTGTACTGACAAGGTAGCTTTAAGAAGTCAATCTTAAATGTGACCGGTGTGGAATAGATGACAAATTTGGCAAACGCTATCATGTCTAGGTTGGTGACCGTTTTGATTGTTCATATGGTACTTCTTTAGTGGTTTCCTGTCACTCGGTTCATTTTGACCTTGGCGGTTTCGTCCTTGTGAATGCTGTTGAGATCTCTGTGATGACCGTCTCCAAACAGTGCTTATTGATTGCGTTTGACTATTTATTTCTCTAGCCTGACTCTGGCTTAATTCGTCTGTCTGAGCAATGTTGATACATTTCTCCAGCGTGAGCCTCGATCATTCATTTATCAACTTTCCACGTCATTGTGGTGAACTGACACCGACTTTAGTTTGTAGCGACTGTATATCCGATTGGATATAGGCTCACAGTAGTTGGCAAAACCATCAAGGTAGGTTTTAATTAATTGCCCGTCTTCTGCATTTATGTCCCATGCGGAGAATATCTATCTTCCCTTTTCACCAATCAACAGCATAAGGTAATTACAGTTTGACACTTACGTTTTCTTTTCAAGTGGTCCGCCAAACATGCATTCTGCATGTTCTTTGAAGCGTTTGAACGTATTTTGGTAAGTTCCTGGACTCTCAATCCATCCTGTTGTTTTGTGAATCCATCTTTTAACAACGGCACTTCACAGAAAGATAAGTCCAGACAAAATAGGTGTAATTCCTCAGTATATTTTAAATATTTCTGTTTGATAGTCACTTTATTTCTGACCCCACGTTTTGGTGTGATGGGTTTAATGAAAGAGCTAGTAAGCGTTCATGTTTACTAATTTATTTTGGAAGAAAAGTGACCCACATATAGAAATCAATGTGAGTTCATATAATGATCAGTGGGCGTTGCTTATCAGCAGTAAGAAATACAGATAGCGAATCAGCTTGGATTAAACACTGGCAATTATATAACAGAAACGGCAGAGTGAAAGAGACTAACTTTTCCTCAGTTTTTCAGTTGTAAAACTGCCAACATAATACTTTTGCCAACAAATATTCAGTTTGTTGTTGTTTTCTAAAATACAATTTTGATTTTATTTGAAAATAATTAACTTCGGTGAGCATTATTGTTTCAAATAGAAATTTTGTAACAACAATTTGTTTAAATCAGGCATGTTTTGAGAATGTTGCTTCAAGGACAAAGGGAGATAATTTAAAACATAAATAGTTTACGACCACAAATCATGTAGAGTATAAATCCTAAGGAAATTGCTGTTTCGGGAGAAACAAGAGGGATGTGAAATATATAATATGTATATAAGGAAATCGCATGTACAGCATATAATGCGAGATCCACAGCGTATATAAACGAAAGCACAGTACATAATGTTATGTGCACTGCATATAAGGATAAAAGCACCACACATAATGGACTCGGTCACTACCACATATATTTATGTTTGCACATTATATAACGTAAAAAGCACCACGTTAACGTTTTATCTACTATACACAATTACAAATCTACTGCATATATTGGTGTTTGTACCGCACACAAATTCAAATACACTGCATATAAAGACAGTACCGCCACATATAAGAACAGTTGTCTTACATATAACAAAGAAAGGACAGCATATAAAGTAACTTGCAGCACACATAATGAACTATCTACCACATATAATTAAATATATACTCCATATAATAAAAACTCTACTGCATATAATGAAATATGTACCGCATATAAGCAAACAAGTCATGATAACACTGTCATGGCGTTCCATACTTAAGCAGACGACGATTTGATTTATCGTTACTTATAAGAGAAACCATAAATGTAGTATCATTTACGAAAGAGTTTACAGTTTGTCATTCATTTAAGCCAACGACAGTAATACCGTATTTGCAACCATGTAAGAGCATATTAGGTCTACTTCTATTCTTCTAGCTGCCAAACGGAAGTATTACGCAAATATATGTCTGAAATATTTGATACTGAATTTACGTTAGAGTAAAAAGTTAAATTTCTGAAAATGGACCAGTCTGTAGATTATATAACTTTAAGACAATATGACAAGAAAGACACTATCGTTTATTCACTCAAGGTACATAATTATAATACTACATGAGGGTTTTCTTATATATAAGCAAAAGCATGTCAAGTGCTTCCAATAGTGATCATGCAATAGATACTCTCAGGGGTTGTACGGTTTGATTACAAAATGACAAAAACAACAACAACATGCAAAACCGTGTGTCATACAAAATACTAGTATAACAGAGTGGATGATCTAATACAATTTTTTACAGCCGTATTTTTTCAATATAAGGATAAGAAGTTATATATATACCAGTTCTATTATTCCTATACATAAAGAAGTACTGCCCTTTGCCGCGTCAACAATCAAAACAACAACAACTGCTCTTTATTTTCACACCTTAACAATCCCATTAACACTTCAGATACTTTTAAATAGATGATAAATTTATGACAGAAATGAGTTTTATTTAGTCTTAAATAATTTGAATGTTGTGACGTATACAGTTCTTTCATATTTTTTGTCGCTTTCAAACCCACTTTTTTACAATGTCATTGACAAAAATACTGCGCCAAAATAGTATGGACATTTTACTTAAAATTCAACGTTTGAAATATGTTTCTTTCTTTAAAATAAGTAACGTTAACTTTCACCGGTAAGATATACTTCTTGGTAATAAGTAATTCTACAGTTTTTAAGAAATGGATTAGCAATGATTATCTAACTTTTAACATGTGTAATATTAACTAAATTAAATTATATATCTATAAGCTTAAATGTGATTGTACCTATGTGATAATCTAAATTATTCTTAACTTATTGATAATGTACTTATTGTGTAGATAAAAAATCTGAATGAATTGATCTATGGTCTGATCAATATATTCATAATCTGACTATACCTTTTAAACCTCAATGTATACATGTAATTTTATTTCACAGCTATTTTACTCCTGTTAAAAATTTGTCGGTTATAAAAGCTCTACAGAGCTTATGTTCACATGTTATTATGTCTTGCCGACTTAAAATAAATCTTATCTTATCTATCTTATCTTACATACAAATGATTATTGGACGTAACACATCATGCTAAATGCGGTTTTCCGTCACTTACATACAAACTGATGAAATCCTAGAAATCGCTTAAAGCTTGAAAGACTTAGCCATCATACCATCGACTTATATTAAGTTGATGCTACACGTGTTAGCCCCTCGATGATAAAAGCAAGAGACCGAACTTACAAAGTTCTTCATAACTAAAGGAGAAAAAAAAGGGTCTGGATGTCTTGAGTCTACATAAATCATCTGTAATTCATGGTTAGATATCTATTACTCATACATGTACATGTATATCTGGTTTCCCGAAATGATGTACATCCGGGTCACATCTGGTAATTATCTACGGGTAGCGCAAAGTTTTGATAGCAAAAAAGAAATTCAAAATAAGATTCAGGAATTAGCCTACGATAATTATTTGAGCGAAGTAAAATGCACTTCCGATCCCTTGTTCCAAGGTAGAACCGTTCTGTAGTGGAAAACAAATCACACAACACTCTTGATCGTCTTAATTATAGCAGTTAGGCAGATGCTGGTTTGATCAATGAAATGATCATCATTTGCTTATCATTTCAACAATAAATAGTTTGGGGTCATTTGTTTAACTGTGCCTAATACAATTTAATCCTTGTAAAAACCCATCAAAGTTAGAGGCACGTGCAAGTCCAGTTCTTGTCTGTCTGGTATAAAAACCCGTTTCCTAACCAACAACAACAACAACTTTATCTAACCATTTATAGACCAATTTTTCATAAATTGAACATATTATAATAACACCATTTGGCGATAATTATCAAATTTAACAACGGGTGTTTCTACTCGACTTACATGTTAATTACTTTAGAGTATTTAGATTACTGATACAGTTTAAGATGTGTTGATTATTAAGCAACTATATATCTGCCCATATATTCAGCTTTCTCTCAACAAATGCAATAAATTAAGACGGGTAAATTTGTTCATTGATTGTACAATCCATTCAAGATATCCTGTATCAAATAACATCAAAACCATATAATTGGATCTACTTAAACTACTTATCGAGTGTGTCATAACCACCTGTCTGTATTTTTAGAAAAAAAATGGTTAAAGATATATAACATGAGGTACATGCATGCAGATTACATTTATCTGATTTGTTTACATAAACCCCATTCATTGTTCTATTTTAAGAAAACAGTAATTGGTTAAACCAGAGTCGTCACCCACAGTGTGTATGTGATACACACATTTTGTTAAGCCATATGCATTGAAAACTGATGCGTTTATCAATCAGTTCAAATACTTTGTTGATAATTTCATCTAAAATAACAACTCTTACCTTTACGGTCAAAAGCATGTACCCTACTGAGTTACAGCTAACTTGATTTGTACACTGTGCTAGGAATTGTTCTTATTTAGAATGTTAAAGTACACCGAAACCTTTTTGAAATGTGCCTCATGTGTAAATTACAATCAATTGTTCCTATAGCGTGCAAATCACAATTAATTGCACGTGTACATTATAATCAATTGTGCCTAACGTGTAAATTACATTCTAATACAAGTGGCTGTGTTTCCTATGTAAACATATAGGGAATAGGTAGTATTTTATTTTACGATAAAATACAGCATGTTTATCCAAGGACGACGTGCCGCGAAGTGACGTAATGACATGACGTATGTAAACATGCTGCGAGTTGAAAATTGTTCGAGATAGTTTAAAAAAAAATGACGCGTTAGAATCGAAATAATAAATATGTGCTAATATTTTATAGTTAAATAAATTAGAGTCAGTCGTTCGAATGCGAAAATTTATACCACTCGTAATTTAATTACTACGCATTTGAACTCCTCACTGTATTTTTATTCAACGACAAAATACAGGGACACATTTATCATTTCTTAGTCAATTGTGCCTCTAGTGTGAATAACACTCAGTTGTGCCTAACGTGTAAATTGTAATCAATTGTGCCTAACATGTAAAGTGCACTTACTGTGCCAAACGTGTATTTTACAATAAATTGTGCCAAACGTGTATTTTACAATAAATTGTGCCTAACGTGTAAATGACAATTAATTGTGACGAACGCGTAAATAACAATCAATAATTATTACTCAATCATGAATATATTTATTAGAAATTGTATTTGCACATGCGTTTATATGCGAATAAATATTGTTTAAACTACAACCAATTCTGCCTAACGTGTAAATTGCAATCAATTGTGCCTAACGTGTAAAGTGCACTTATTGTGCCAAACGTGTAAATTACAATCAATTGTGCCAAACGTGTAAATTACAATAAATAATTATTACTCAATCATGGATATTGTTATTAGAAATTGTATTTGCACATGCGTTTATATGCGAATAAATATTGTTTAAACTACAATCAATTGTGCCTAACGTGTAAATTGCAGTCAATTGTGCCTAACGTGTAAAGTGCACTTATTGTGCCAAACGTGTATTTTACAATAAATTGTGCCAAACGTGTAAATTACAATCAATAATTATTACTCAATCATGATATTGCTATTAGAAATTGTATTTGTACATGCGTTCATATGCGAATAAGTATTGTTTCAACTACAATCAATTCTGCCTAACGTGTAAATTGCAATCAATTGTACCTATCATGTAAATTACAACCAATTGAGCGTGTAAATGAACTACATTTTACAACTGATCCAAAGAGATGTGGATAAATGTAACGCTAATACAAACCATTCCTTATGCTAGGCATTATATACATTCTTACTTCTATTGAGGTTATATTTACAAATTTTGTTTGATAAAGATCACTTGTATAATTATGAGAAGATAAAAGGTTTATGAAAGATGTTATATAATATGATTCGTCGTCACGGTTTCGGTTTCAAGAGTGAATTTTTCCAATGAGGTAAAAATATCTTTTCAACACGATTGCGAAATATTTCTGAATTCCAAGTAAATCTATTTAGAGACTCCTGGGTTTCCTTGCCTGCATTTTCGTGTACAGTAACTGTGTTTATCTGAAACAACGTGTAAAATGGATCTGTTTAGGATGAAGGTATATATTTAATACCCAATTATACAGTTAATCTTTTCTATTTTTCTTAAAGCTTGAATACAATTGTATTTTGATAAAGTAAATTTGTAAATAACTTCCGCGTCACACTATCTTTTTTATCTAGACGATCGTGAACTTTAGTCAGATTGGTTTTCAAGTACTGTTATTGATGGTAGCATTGCTGATAACCTTTGCTAAATTTCAGCAGCTTTCTAAGACACCTTTTTAGGACTATAAAGGTACTAAAGATGATTTTTTCCTCAAACATAGGCAGTTAAAAAAGGCGTATTAAAAGAACAGAAGCCGGACAGCCGGTTTGGTCGCAAATCTAAGAATATCTGAGCTTGCTAAGCGGTGTATATTTTACTTTCGCAAGCGACACAAGACACACTTCCTTTTAATTGACTAAGATATAACTACAGTATCTATTGTTTGAACTTTAGTTTAAAAGTCATTAACTAATTAAAAAAAGAGTTGTAATTAAAAACACTTTTCTAACTTATATAGCACAAGAAATCGATTTTGACGATACTTTCCGCAATTTCGGAATAATTATATTGATATTTGTGCAATTCTTTTCTTGCATTTAACACACAAAATAGTGATTCATATGAGGACGATCTTTTCAATCATGAATGAAATTATGATCGATAGGAATACCAATACCTAACACCACCTCAGTTATACTGGAATATATCACTCTCGCAATATTCATATTAGTGTAAACAAATCACCTACAGATAAAAAAGGTTGCGCTTCATTGCATTTCATTTAAGGATAGAAAAATAGATAGAAAAATGCATGGTTTCCTTCTCTTATCGTCCATAATATTACGTATCGTTCCAAGTAAATTACATTAATAGTTTTTAAGTTATAGTTCGGTGGATAATTTTCTTTTTCGTAAAGTTAAAAATAAGCTCAAGTCAGAGTGATACGGTGTAGATATTCTCTCAACGTTCTCATATTCATTGTGTATTCCTTTAGATAAGTTCTATTGATAGTGTTCATATCAAGTTGCAGACAAGAAAGAGTAATACCAGATGATATCCAATAAAGTATACGTTAAAATGATGGTTCTATAATTTTGCATTTTATACAAATTTATTAATCATCGTGTGATATCCAATTTAATTCCAATTTATGATTTTCAAGTTATGTCCCAACAAATAGAGGTAATAAGACAAGTCAGAGAAATGGTCTTTGCATTTCTCTTCTTATTTCAATTAATATGAAAGGTTACACCTTATTTCGGCTGAAACCTTCTGAGTTCAGCCTCGGACACAAAAGGAAATACAGGATAATAAAAAAATCTTTTCCAGAAATAGGGTGCACTATTCACACTGTATCGGCAAAACGCAACGGCTCCAATTTAACGATGCTGCACCAACTAGCGTAACGACAAGGCTCCAACTAAACATGGCCGATTTCATAAAAAAAACACACGTGAGTATAACAGATTCGTGTATTTTTTATAGTTATTCGCAAATTCTGATCAAATGAATACTCTTACGGAATGACTACACCTGTCCCGCATGACCGTAGCTTGTATTCTTTTTCAGACATCTGTGCGTGTGAAAGTAATGCAAGTTGAATGCCGAGGATTCAACGGTAAACAGTGCGAAAACAGACCAAATTGCATTGATTTTGCACAAAATTAGCGAAGTTAAGGTGTTTAAGGTAAAACAAATGCACTGGCATGTTACTTTTAGTCAAATCTCGTAAGATTATACTGAGTCTCGTAGTTTACCGATCTGGTATGTCTATAGGCAAAAATCTACCTTTTCAACAATACAATGATTCAGACTCCAATTTAAGATACAACGAAACAGTTCCAATTCGTTTTTTCACCAACCATTTTCAAAGACATTTTAGAACAATTGCAGTTATAAAAGAATCTCTTATCGAAAAATCTCACGTGTTATGCCATCTTGTCCCTCCTCATTGTAAAACAAACATAGAACATGAAAATATTCCAAATACTTTGCTAAAATGACAGGATTCATGAAGAGAGCAGAACATTTTTTTTATTTCAGACTTATACATAATGTGCATCGTCTTGTTCATATGATATTACAATGTATTGCATATGATATTAACACGTAAATATTTACAGGTCATACAAACGATATGAAACTAGTAATTATGACTTTCAGAAGTCGAAAACGCGGATGAACATTATTATTCTTACCAGTTTGAACGGGAGTTCAAAATAACATTTCGTAAGAACAAAGCTTCTTCTATAAACACTGATACTTGTATCAGAGATGATTTGTTTTGTAGAAGTTCTAAAACATTTAACATAGAAGTATTTCCTTATGTATTTTGTACGGAGTTCATTATAAAGTGGACATTTACATATAAGGGGGTACTCATTTTCAAGAACTAAAGTGACATATTGCTACTAATTTCATTTGACCTGGCGCGTTAACTTCTAGCAATAATCGTTTATATATGCAGTCTTGAAGTTATTTACAAATATTTTTCACTTTGGATTTTTATATTGATATAAACGTCACATGTAGAAGGTGATGTTTCACTGTTTCAACGGAGTAAAAATATCAAAATCTTCAACCCGGATTGACATAAACAAGTGTACCAAGCGTAACGAATAACTTTGCACGGATTTCGAAATTTAATTGAAACAACTTTAAGTACAGCTTTAAACCTAAAATAAACAGGAACATTTTTGGTATCGATTTCACACTCTATATTTGAAATACAAGATATACAAGACATTTTGGCGGTAACGAGGCTCTAAACCGCGTGTTATATTACCCAGCTACAGTGGCCTTAACATTGGGCTTTGGAGGTTATACAAATACCTGTGGCATTGGCTTTGAGCTACTTACCCTACATTCCAGTATGCATAAAGTAAACATAAATACCCAAGATTTCTGCCAGTTTTGATGAATTTCCAACAAGAGATTTTAGAGGTAAAGCGCAGACATTATTTTTAGAATTTATCCTTACACAAACATAAATCAGAGTAATCGGTGGTGTAGACGTTAAGGTGTCGGTTGCTCATCCCGGAGGTTGCAGATTCGAGCCCCACTGGGGTCACGACTGTACTTCCTCATATGACACCAGCACTATTTTTTCCGGGCGGACTCGAGTGTGACTCGATAAGCTTTCTTCGCAATCGAGCTAAAATAAAACACCGATTTCTGAACTAGCGCCAATGTTTTAATGCACTTTGTCGGGATTTTCCATCATCAACATCGTTCACTGTCCTTTTTTAACTTTTTAACAATTGATAATATATAAAGAAAAGGTGTCAATACAGTACAGTTATAGTCCATGATTTTCGGTTTACTACTACTATAAAACAATAGCGCTAGACGCCCTCTCAGATTCTTTTATTTTGCGTTTACATTCGTTAGATATTAATTTCTGCTTTTATTTTGTCATCTTTGCTATCAATGGCGAGCAAACACAGAAAAAACGAATCGGAACTGTTTAATAATTGCAAATGTTCAAAATGTCAAAAAAGGTTAAGGAACTGTTTCGTTGTATCCTAAATTGGAGTCTGAATCGTTGTATTGCTGAAAATGTAGATTTTTGCCTATAGACATACCAGATCGGTAAACTACGAGTATAATCTTACGAGATTTGACTAAAAGTAACATGCCAGTGCATTTGTTTTATCCTTAACACGTTAAATTCGCTAATTTTGTGCAGAATCCATGTATTTTGGTAAGTTTTCGCACTGTTTACCGTTAAATCCTCTGCTTTTAACTTGCATTTTTTATCACACGCACGGATGTCTGAAAAACCGACAAGCTACGGTCATGCAGGACAGGTGTGGGCATTCCGTAAGAGGATTCATTTCATCAGAATTTGCGAATAACAATAAACAATTTACCATACTGTTATACTCACGTGCATTTTGTTCACGAAATCGGCCATGTTTTATTGGAGAGTTGGAGCAGCATCGTTAAATTGGAGCCGATACTGTGTGCTATTATTCACTGGAAAACCATCAGCTGTATTCGAAATGATCAATACTTTGTGTAATGATGTAGCTCCACCACAAAGTGAATCATGTGCTTACATACATTAAATAATGAAAATAATCATCGGCCCGTTCATCTTACCACTCATAAACAGATGGAGAAAACCTGCTTAAATCATAAACCCATCAAAAGATCACTTAGATAAACGGAAAGCACTTCAAACAAGTATAACACGTGTTCAATAGGCTACCGATTAAGGTAACTTGCCCCGGAACAAAATGGCCACCAGTGAAAACATGATGATATCACTAAAATGTAGTCTGGTGGTCTTTTGACATAATACACAATCAAATTACTGTTATATGCTTTTAGAACCTGTATTAGTGTGTTTTGTTGCAAATATTGTTAAAACATGTCATTTCAGTTCTTGAGTTACTTACTGAAAATCCAATTTTTGTGCAAGTTTCCTGACAAAGTCAAATGATGAAATTATTCAAACTGGCACTTACTTACTAGTTTAATGTCTCCTCCAGATGCTCGACCATAGAAATAGTTGAGCTGTTCTTTCAATCTTACACATCAACAGTTTATACGCATCCTAAATTGTGAAGTCCACATGCTTGAGTTATGGTTTAAGGTAGAGCACTATTGTCTTTGATGGGTGGGTGCTGCTTTTTTTCATTTTTTTTTTCCCTTTAAGATACTGTGTTTGTTTTGGTCGGGATGTCATAATATTGTAGTATACTGACACTAATAATTCATGTAAAGAGAACTATAAATCAGTGAATTATTATAAAGAACGGATACTTTTGAAACATATTCTTGCTAGTTGACGAAAAAGACTCTGTGACAGATTCAGTGGAAATAAAGAACTAAAACATAGTTCCCATTATTACTTTTTGTTTATTTTTTCTGTATCAATACATAATTTTAAAAAATATGTAAAGACATAAGGCGTCTTGCTTTTTATATGGCTTGGTAACATTTTCACGGATGTTGTTATGGTAACTATGTTTCACTGGTGGCCATTTTGTTCCGGGGCAAGTTACCTTAAACGTAAATAAATGTACTGACCAACCTCATTCGTTATCCCATATCTCTTTAAGAATAGAAAATTCAGCAACAACACGTTTTTACAGTAACGTTTTTATATCATCATTTTCATATTAACGTTTCGGCGAAAGCCTTTATCAGAATAACAATATACAGCGGACGTCGCAAAAAATAGTCGCAAAAACGAACGGCGTTTTTTTTACCCATATCATACTCGTAAATTCCTAGTAACCCATTGTTTCTGCGTAGCCCATGACTTATTGTATGTGTAGTTGAGCATTACCTTATATTTCCACGTACCACGTACGGAACTTAGAATGCTTGCAATCTTATATCCTTTGCACACCGGCATATTTTGTTACACACTCAACAGACATGCATGTGTTTTTGTAAACACTGTACATCACGTTATGCTACTTTCGGTTTACTGCGCGTGTTGTATACGTCAGCAAATAGATTGAGCTGTAACATGAAAGTAAAATTTCCATTGGCCCACCTACAGAGGTCACGCGCAGGGGTCACCCTGTTTGCTAACCTGCGCATGGACTTTTTTTATTTTTTATTTTGCTAACGAGAGGTCAATTTTAAGCGTTCTCATAAGATGTCAATATACCTAGGTTTGAGTACGACATGTCTGCTTTATGTCTGTGAAAAAATATTTGCATGCGCTCAAAACACTATCCCACAGGGGCCTGTACGCGAACGTTGGTAAAATGAAAATTTGCAAAGGTCATTTTCAAGGTTGCCTTAAAGTGTCAGCATTTGCCTCGGACGTCTGAGATTTTAACATTCTGGAGCTGTCGGCATAGCCTTTAAATTCATATAGACAAAACGTGTTCCATACGGTAACTGTCACATCTATGGAAGGCCAAACCTGTCTTAACCCGCGTATATGGTTAATTACGTTATAGGCGTTCAAAGGATATGTTCTATACTACAGTAGATCATAAATGATTGTATGTACTTAGTATACAAGAGTACAAGCTACTCTTGTACGCAGGGTTTTTTTATTTTAAGTTATTCATCAATTAGGATCTAATCTTTAGCCCCCTGAATTTTAATGATGTGCATTAACTGTTTCAGATACCTAATCACCTGTTAGGGATCTTCTTTTACGTGACAGTTTTTATTGCATTCACAAATACTATGCTTCAGTCTGAAGATGGGTACCAACAAAAGTCTAAAACCAGTGGAAAAGGCTTACAAGGTAACATAATATAAAGTAAGCTAGAAAGTAATGTTACATGTTTTTTTTAAACAATTTTCGTCTTAGGGCTATCCAAGGATCATTCTTATGGCATGGATTTTAAAAGAGACGGGCACGAATTTACAGAAAAAAAGCACTTGCATGAAAACATTTTGCTGTTTGATTCTCTTGATCATATACATTAACGTGTCTTTAATGAATTTCAATTAGTAATTGAACAGCAATTAAAAGTATGTCATTAAATTTGCTTTTGCAATCAGCTTGATAGACGTTAGGAGGAAACGGCTTTTGTCGCTATTAGGAAGAAATAACATTAAATTTGCTTTTGCAATCAAAGGCGTTAGGAGGAAACGTCCTTTACGTTAGGAGGAAACGTCCTTTACGTTAGGAGGAAGAAATAAGCAAAGTCATGTAGAGCGAATTGTTGAAAAGAGACGGATATTGGGCCTGGATATAAGACGCTCAAAATGACTTGCCTTTGTTCTCTAGTGATGTAAAAAGAACGAAATTCAGGACAACTTCAGTAAATTCCGTAAATAACGACTCCGGATATAGCTAACATCCGGATATAATGAACATCCGGATATAAGGAACAATTTTTCTCTGCCCGAGTTTTTCTCTTATTTTTTATGAAAATGTGATATGGATATAAAAGACTCCGGATATAAGGAACATGTTAATGGTCCTAATGAGTTCGTTATAAGCAGAGTTTACTGTACAAGATTGTTTATTTCATATTTCAGGTTATATACCTAAAGATACCATCTCCTGCAACCCACCACATTGTATTAAATGCAATGCACTTGTTTTAAGGACATGGATATCGGAAGAGCGTAAGTAAAAGCAATAAAGTTGAAGCAATTCTTCCTTGCGGAAACCTGATAAGAAGACATACGTGTACCGGTATTCTTTGGTGTAGCATTTCATTTTATAATCGAGGTATAAACAGTTACAAGAAAAGGGTGTTTTTATTAACTTCAGACTAAAATGACAGCTCATATTCATATATGGTTGAGTTTCATACTTGTACTGGTATTAAGTAGTTTCTGTTATCCAAATAAAGTTAATGGTTATCTTCAGTAATGTTATAAAGCGCTTCTTGTAGACCAAGTAAGGAATATACGGCGTCAACCATCTAAAATATCACATCAACCTATTTATGACAGGCCACTGTTTTCATTTGAATTAAAAACGGCAACTCGATAAACTTTTGTTCTACCGGCACAGTTATTTTTTAAAAAGTATACTGTTTATACCTCGATTATGTGCGTTTCGTTGATACTCTGTACTTTTAAACGAAATGTTTGAAAAGAAAATAGCGTCCTTTTATTGCTTCATGTCTTGCGACAAAAGGATGTAATACGTTGTAGGCTTCTGTTGATTACTTTTAATGTCAGGTATGATCTTTGAAAGATCCCTCTAACGTGTTCATTCGCTGTTTATTTTATCTAAATGTAAGTTACCAAGTATGTAAGTAATTTACCTATGTTCAGCCGTCGTGTTGAATGCTAAACTAATGACAAGGTCATTCATTATGTATTCATAACCACTATAATCTAGATTTACTGATTTTTATATTATATAAAATATACCCTTTTTTCAGCCCTTAAGTGCGATGAAAACAAATGCGTCAGAAATTCAGGTAATAACAGTTTTTTTATATTGTATTGACTCAAAGTTTTAGCAATCAATAAATAAATCAATAAATAAATAAATAAATAAATCAATAAATAATATTTTTTTTTTTTTTTTTTTTTTTTTAAAAAAAAAAAAAAAAAAAAAAAAAAAAAAAAAAAAAAAAAATTTTTTGAAACAAAAAAAAAAAAAAAAAAAAAAAAAATAAAAAAAAAAAATTTTTATTGGGTTTTAAAATTATTTTTTTTTTTAAAAAAAAAAAATTTTTTTTTTTTTTTTATTATTAAATTTTAAAAAAAAAAAAAAAAAAAAAAAAAAATTTTTTTTTTTTTTTTTTTTTTTTTTTTTTTTTTTTTTTTTTTTTTTAAAATAGCACGCAACTGAGTCTAGCATTAAAAAAAGTTGGGTAATTTCGGGGCTTATCTAAATAAGTACAAAGTTTTGTTTAAATAATTTGTTTTATAAACTCCGATTAAATAACAGAACTAAAACAAAATTTTAATTATTTCCTAGGTTGTTGTCTTTGTGGACGTGAATGTAAAACTACTGAGGATATACGAAACCATCTGATGCACTCGAATAGATCACGAATGAGATGTGGGAGACAAAGTGTAACAATAGATTGTAAGAACACTATTCACTGGTTATTTAATAATCATGAGTGTAAAGAAATGAGTTTATTTGATGCAAAATGTTGGACTGGCATTCAGACCTTTCGTATTCTTCTATTTTATGATTCTGTTCACTGATTTCTTACAAATTCCCTCCTCTAGCCAGCATCAATGTAAGATGAATAAGCCATTTTAGAAAGAAAGGACTGAAAGTATGTTCCTCCGAGTTTTAATGCAATATACGATCATCTAGCCTGGTGGCGAGGCTAGCAAAATGTCTACAGATTTATATATATTTGATTGTTCGTTAATAGAAGACCCTCATAATCTACAAGGTGAATTCTGTCCATATTTAAAATACACAGGGCCATATCAGCATCACTTAAAAAAGTATTTCAACACTGTTCAGACCAAAATATTTAACTGGTTTAAACAGATTAAAATCTTAATTTAGTAGGATACACCTTTTACACGGAACTTAACAGCTGGATGTTATGAATGCTATGTACACTATGATATGTACTTTATATGGTAGATATCATATAAAGAATAAGCATGTACTTGCTAAGGTAGATATTGTATAAAGAAGCAGTATATACTGATATGATGTTAACTTGTCAGTCTCTATTAAGGCGCAGAGAAAACTTAAACAATAATTTATATGTTTACTTTTGGGAGGTAAATCCTGTTGCACTTTCTTGTACGTTCATAATTCGATTCTCCAACAGGCATTAATACCTTACATTTAATATTTCAATGTTATGAACTTACTATCTCCTGTTGTTTTTATCATTTACAAAGGCTGTTTACTATCACAAATGGAAAACGATAGAATGGCACCTTCTGAGAAAGGACAATACCGCTGTTATAGTGATTCAGTACACTCGAAGTATGGCAAACCAACTTATGAACCCCTCAAGAGCTGCCCTTTCGGAAAGAAAGGGGAGCAATGTCAAGAACCAAATACTCAACCAGTAGGTATAAGTTGATTAAAGTATGAATTGTAGAATGTCGAGCTTATGACTGGAATGTAGTGGTTTCGCATCGTGTTGAATATTAGTTGAACACCAATTTTTAGCCAAGAGTGATAAACGCTGAAAACTGTCCTTTTTCACACACCTTCACTTTAAGTCACCCCAAATCGAAATAAGCCAGATAACGCCATCTTTTGTTGTGAGTATCGTTTAGATATCATGTAAACAACCATTCGTGCTAGCTGATGTATGTTTCGACAAGTGTTGTAAATTTATTAGAATTAAGAACATAATGTACTTTTCACAATCAGTTCATTTAAAATTTATTCCGATGGGAATAAGAAATTCTTTTAACATTTCACACTCATGTTATCTATGTATTGTTCATCTTTATAACTACCTTTGATCTCTAAGCTAGGTATAACGATGGTCAATACTTATTGTAATGATGTATTCTCTTAACCAGGTCAGTTGCAGTTGTCTGACAGGCTTGCGTACCTTCCCTTGGCCAAAAAACATTCCACAGTGCAATGAAGACATAAAAGAAGCAAGCACGATTGGATGCTATATGGCCATAGTAAGGAACGGCATAGATAACATCTGTTTTTGCAATAATTCTTCAGGTACATGTTTTAAAATTACATAATTGTATGTTGTTGAAATTTTGAAAACCCACATGGAAAAGCAATAGTGAATGTTTATGTTCATACATTTTGTTCAGCGGTTTGTATTTAGCTCGAGAATGATTCTCGACTACATTTAGTGTAACGATGAAGCCATACAACTCTTATATGTATTCACTTTAGACCCGAGGTTTTGGTGTGGACCAAATAACACATGACTTGTTCCACTTCCAAGGATAAAAAGAGGGGGTTTTGGTGCCGTACAGTACGGTCTTTTTATTCATGACAAAACTTGTTACCTAATGAATGTCATTAATTAAATACCTACCCACTAATCTATAATTAACTTTTATATCTCAGGCTTTTGTTCATTACGCATTAGTTTTGAATACCATTCCTGGTTAGCTGCTATTAATAGAGATTAATTATTTCGGACAATGCAGCACCCAACTAGGTCCAATATCGCGTACATATGGTTTTATATTTTATTTCAGTCTCATCCATATACACACATAATACAATACATATAAAAACATGTCAAATATAAAACAGTATATGTCAAATACAACGCCATTCCATACAGAATTACAGATACTTTTTTAATATCATATAATTATAAACATCTACATACATACAACTGAGCTTTAAAATTCTGTTACTTAGTCTATTTTCGTAAAAATTTAAACATGTAAAATTAGCAAAACATGACCTAGAGCTAACAATATTGAGTTAGCGAGAGACAGTACTTTGACATTAATAAATAGCATCATGTAAACGATTTCTTGTCGAGAAAACAATAACAGTCTACATTACAGTTAGACTCAAATTAGGGTAACCACCATCACCAACAATATCGCTTTGCTGACTTTTAGGTACGTCTTTTGGTAACCGGATGAAATAATGTGACCGATCGCATCGTATTTGAAAAAATAATTAAAAAAGTTAAAACCAAGTAGTCAGGATTCAGTGTCTTTAAGAATTTAAATCAAAGCAACCCTTAAATAATTCGACAAATGTGTATCATTGAAAACTCACGTTGTATTTATTACATTGACTTATTGCAGATGTGAACGACGGATCAGTAGAAGACTGTTATACACCACGAGTAGAGACATACACAGATGGTATTGTCTATTTATTCTGTTGTCGCACTGCAGATGCGATGTGTTCATTATATTTTAGCTTTTTGCTTTTTGTTGGCTCATAAATATGGTTCCTTAGCAAATTCTTAGTGACACAGTTTCAACACTGTGTTGATTTATCTTAACAAATCTGCATAAAAATGGCCTGAATATTTGTGTTTCCAAGTTATAGTACACTCGCTTGAAATGTTGTCTTGATAAATCTTAATGTTTATGTAAAAAGCTTGATCACAAGGTACTTAAATGTTGCAACGCCAGATATAACTTTTCGGCAATTTTATGACCATATATATTTGATAAACTTATATTTGGTCAGGGTATTTTATTCATAGTTTTTGCCAATTTAGTATTTTAGCCATAATGATTTGAAAGGCCACAAAGTAATGGGCAAATATTTTACCAAATCTTTATTACACAGTCACAAGTGACTCATATTCTTTAATTACAATGGATAATAAACGAAATCACTAGTTCATTTTGTATAATGCTTGGCGTTTTACCCAGATACTTATATGCTATGTCATAAAGTATAATAACTAACATAGGCAGCTATTTAAGTAAAAATGTGCTTGTGAAAGTCACTGTTAACACAATGACACATTCATTTCTTGCGATCAAGTGAAACAAGTTTCCGCTTGAAAGTTCAGATGTAGTGTGGAACCTTTACTTGAAAGGCAGTGAATGTGTACTGTTTTTCGGGTATTCATAAACAGAAACTTAAAAATTATAGGAGTACAGTCCGTTAAGTGTAGGGGATAATTAATTTATAGAGAATCATTGTTACGCAAAATATAAATTCTCCGTTTTTATCAAGAAAACGTTGGTACGGTCAGTGCTTCCGACACGGAGGATTAGAAACTAGGCTAAAAATTAGAAGTGATACAATGCAAATATATTTACTATGTCATCAATAAAGATCACCGGAATGTTTACCTGTAAAAACTTTATGTAAAGGTCACATTTTATCTTCTCGTTTGAAAACCCTGTGATCGGGATAAAGCCCATATCTCCACAATCGCTTTATGAATCTTAATTGCCGGGTTACACGAGTCAGAGAACATAGTTAATAGGTCTAAATGTAAAACTCTGACAAATGTATTTTTCAAGTATATGGGTCATTTGATGACTCTATTTTATTATGGTGAAATTGGGCCAAAAGACACTTTATCATTGTGATATTGGGCCAAAAGACGCGCTTCAACTAATATTTTAATCATTGTTGTAAGAGTTTGACTCCCGTTTCAAGCGTATTTCGGTAGTTTACAGGCAGACAGTTTACTTTACTATATATTACTATCCTCCATAGGAAACTGCCAACCTTATCAAATAAGAAGACGTAGCTGGTAGCAGGGTTTACACCAATGCTATTCAATCTATGTTATGTTACATTGAATTCAAGTCAGAGACTCTAACCACTCGACTTTTGAGGCGGACCCACTTAAATCACAGGACCCTTTTCGTAGTGTTTATAGGTCATTTATTGATTATAATTACATTACCAGGTGTCAAACAGGGTGTCTCGGATTTTAAGACTGGAAGTTCATTTTAAGAATATATTGTTTTCGAATACATTTTGCTGTATACCTTGATAGTTCATTTTGCCATTTGAACTTACATTTCAGGTTCTGAAAAGTGTAAAATGGATACAATCTTTCATTTAATTTTGTTGTATGTGACCATGAAAATGATGGTAAGATTATATTTCTTATGTTTTTCTATAAATTATGTTAAGTGTACAATTCATTTTAAATTGATCTACTTTTAACAACCTGAACTAATTTTGAATTTCTTTATTGAGGATTATATGTATCAGCATTATGGTAGAACTTGTTTCATAAAGAATACATCAGATTTCGGATATCATGAAATTTGTTCTAAATACTTTTAAATGTTTTGTATCTCTTCCAGTAATTACTCCTCGAATGTACATATGGGTCAATTCCTTGCTTTACTGGATGCACACAGGGATCAATTCTATTCTTTACTGGATGCACACAGGGATCAATTCTATTCTTTACTGGATTCTTTACTGGATGCACACAGGGACCAATCTCAAGCTTTACTCTGTGCAGCAACTTCTTAATACCCAATGTGAATTGTTATGGGTAAAAATAAACATGAACAATACAAAACCCTTGTATGCTGCTGCCTAATACAGACCAAAGGAGGATGATCTCATGAGTTTCATTGAGTTTGAAAGGTCACTGGATCTAACCAGACCCCTCAAAGGCAACAAATGGATTTTTGGTGACTTTAACACCCCCAACCTTATCTGGGACTCTGTTCACATACTTCCAATGAAATCCAATAGCACAAACACCCAGTCTTATAATAAGTTTCTCGAAATCCTTGATGACTATGATCTCACAAAAATGGTTAATTTCCCCACACGTAATGAAAATGTCTTGGACTTATTCCTCACAACAAACCCAACACTAGTAAGCACAGTATCTGTCCAAGCCGGTATTTCAGACCATAACATAGTCATCTCTCAAGCTCGAATCAAACCTTTCATAAATAAACAAATCCCTAGAGACATTCCATTATTCAGAAAAGCTAGATGGGATGATTTCAAACAATTTATCGGCAACTCCAAGGTCAGCATATTAAAAGATGCAGAGGTTGTCCTAGTTGAAGACCTCTGGATCAGGTTTAAACTCCTAATTCAAGAAGGCATATCAAAGTTTGTCCCAATTAAAAAACTAGGAAATAAGAAAAGTCTTCCATGGGTTACACAAGACATAAAAAAAATTAATTAGAAAAAGGGTCAAACACTATCAAAAGGTTAAACTGCACAAGGGTCAAAATTAGCAAATTTAGAACTGTCAAGCACCTCATCCAGCAAAAAATTAAGAAATCATACGAGACATATATAGAAAACATACTAGACATCCAACATTCAAAAACACCTACACTACTAAATTCAACACCAAACGCCTCTACTCACTTATAAAAAACGCAAGACAAGATAACCAAGGTATTGCCCCGCTAAAAGATCAGACAAATGGTAAAATCACCTCAGAATATCTTGGTCAAGCAAATATTCTGAATAAACAATTCCAGTATGTTTTTTCATGTGTTTCTCCCTTGCCTCTGTCCCAGCTTTGCAGGACTGCCCTAGGAAATAGGAAATACCCTACAATGCCCAACATTGAAATTGATCGCAAAGGCGTCCTGTAATTACTCCAAAATCTAAAGTGGATAAGGCTGCTGGCCCAGATATGATAAAGCCCATTGGCTTGAAGGAGCTCCGCCATAAAATCCTTGACATAGTATCACTAATCTTCAAAAGATCCCTTAATACTGGTCAACTCCCTTCCGATTGGACGAAGGCAAATGTCGCTACACTATTCAAAAAAGGTAACACTAGTGACCCTGCAAACTACAGACCCATATCGCTAACCTGTATTCTATGTAAACTCCTAGAACACATAATTGCATCTAGCCTATCTACGCATCTCTCAAAACACATCATACTCTATGAGCTGCAACATGGGTTCCGTGAAAGACGGTCCTGTGAGATCCAGCTCATTGAGCTAGTTGATGAAATATCTTAGAACCTCTCCTCAAGTAAACAGACCGACCTTGTCCTACTTGATTTTAGCAAAGCCTTCGACAAAGTCAACCACCTCAAATTATTATTTAAACTCCAAGAACATGGTGCAGTCAAACTGTGTGCGGTCCTTTTTAATAGGTAGATCTCAGTCAGTAATGGTTAATGGTTGCACGTCTGATCAAGTCCATGTTACATCTGGGGTCCCCTAGGGCTCTGTCCTAGGACCTCTGTTGTTCTTACTCTACATAAATGATCTTCCTAACACGGTTACCTCCAAGGTGCGGCTATTTGCTGATGATACTGCCGTTTACCTTGCAGTTACTTCCCTTTCTGAGTGTCAAAGGTTACAAAATGATCTCTCTAAGCTAGAAACATGGGAAAATTGTGGGACATGGAATTCAACCCTAGTAAATGCCAGGTCCTAATTATTACACGTAGCAGAAAACCCATCCAGTTCCCTTATAAGCTTCATGGTCAAACATTCTCGCCAGTTAAGGATGCAAAATACCTTGGTGTAGACATCACCCAAGATCTCAGCTGGAATACACACACCTCAAGAATAACAACAAACGCAAACAGCACACTAGGCTTCCTCAAACGTAACATCAAAACAAAACATGAGACTATCAAATAACTCTCCTACAATACATTAGTCAGACCACAATTAGAGTAGGCATCATTTATATATATATATATATATATATATATATATATATATATATATATATATATATATATATATTTATTTCTATTGTTCCATTAGCATTGCACGTACATCCTGTGTCATATTTAATTAAACCGTTCCATTTGCATTGCACTTAAATCCTGTGTCATATTCATTTAAACTGTTCCATTACCATTGCACAAAAATTCTGTGTCATATTTAATCAAACTGTTCCATTTGCATTGCACTTAAATCCTGTGTCATATTTAATTAAACTGTTCCATTTGCATTGCACAAAAATTCTGTGTCATATTTAGTTAAACTGTTCCATTAGCATTGCACTTAATTCCTGTGTCATATTTAATTAAACTGTTCCATTTGCATTGCACTTAAATCCTGTCATATTTTTATATATTGACTTGTATTATATTGATTGCAGCTGTATTGTACTTGTTTTATATGTGTTTATTATAAGGATTATTCTAGCCTGCCTAATTGAAACGGGTGTCGTCAAAAAAGGGCAGGGGACACTTAGCTAGGGGCTGGGACTTTTTTTTATATGTTTGAACGATTGAGTATCAGAAAAGACCCTTTAAAGTTGAAACTTTGTCTAAGGAAACATTTATTTTAGTATTCTTTTTTAAGTGGGTGACAACAAAGGGGCAGCATGGGGGTGCAGTACCCAATTTAAATGCTTAGAAAAATCCTTATAAAAAAAGAGCCCCGTCATACATACTTCACGACAATAGTAATTTTTTCACACAACTATGTACCGTCTGTTGATATAAGGTAAACTGTTTTGTAATTTTGATATATGCAACTACAAACACGGATTTTGAAGTTCGGAAATTTTAAACTGTTTATGACCATTTTTTGTCCTACTGTTTCCATACATGCGTCGCCAATCTTCGAAAGTCACGTGCGGAAGGCATTAAAATGTATTAATTTTGTGAATCAAGAATAGTTTGCTTTCGTTTTCAGCTTATTTTATACAAAAGCCTTATCTAAAGGTATAATCCGATGCTAGTACCGAACATTTAAAAGTGAAAAGAAGATACCCCATAGCATAAATACTCCCAAAGCGTAATAGCATCCACTTTATATCAATTCTGCGGTCAATTGATATTAATTATGTAGTTTTATATGATATTTTCTTATGCAACTTTACATGTACGTCTTTATTTTACAAACCTGTACAATTTCAAGAAGGTTCATCCATGTTTCGATACTAGAAATAACATTTATGTCATAATATGCAATTTACGTGTTCTCACTAGATATGGACGCATCCGAGCAATAGCGGCGATATTGCAGAAAACGAAAGTTCGTTTTTTTGTATTCGTTTATGAATGTGGTACATAAATAACCATAACTGTTACCTAGGAAAAAAAACTGATTCATATCATATGGGATACCAGCCTGTGGGTTTCCTAACTAGTCTCAGTAATCTAAAATGGTAATTAAGCATTTTATTTCCGTCTTTTGTTAATCTATAAAGGTTCGGAAAAGTCGCTTTTTATAACAAATGAATATTACCATGTATACTGTGTAGTTCAATATATAGTTTATCGTTCATATCATTTTAGGTATAGCCTCTATTTTTATAAACTTCCGTATTTAGGGTATTACTTCTACGGAAGCTCAAAAGTGACATTCAGTATTTGTTTCGTATTGCGGTCTTTTTTATTTCGTTAATACGCAATGTATTCACGAAAAAATATTTACTACATTGGACTAGTATTTTAATTGTAAGTTAATCATTTTGTACTTTTAATAAAATATTACATATCACTCTAGAGTTCCGAAATTCGTCCCATACAATGACATAAGGTTTTAGCTCATCTGAGCGCGTTTGCTCAGGGTGAGCTATTGTGACCACTAAGCGTCCGGTGCACGTTGTCCGGTGTCGGTTAAAATCCTCTTGTGAAAACTTCCGGACAAATTTCAACTTCACATGAATGATCCAAAGGTGACCCGCATCAAAGAATGGTCAAATGAGTCACATGAGTGATACCGGAGATAGGATCCTTTCCCCCTTGGTCCAGTTCACCAGGCGTTGTAAACTTTACAAAGATTGAGCGCACCGACCAGATCGTTGGATTTGATGAGTGATCTTGCTTCGTACAATAAGTTCGAATTTTTGAGTGTCAGATGGTCATTTATGAATGATCCCCTGTACCCAAGTAACTCGGCCTTGAGTCACGTGTGTTTGCTGTGTAGACGTTGCCTAGCTCGATACGTGGCAAATTAAACGAGAATATCTCTCGGTGAGCTATCGTTTTAAGGTTCTCTAGCACGGTGGCAGTTATCCGTATCTGATAACGAAACACCAGACAGATACAAGAAACAACATCATTAGAGGATCCTATTGTATGCCTTATATGCGATAAATATTTCGTATTGCGTACTGACTGTCTAGAGTCCTGTTGAGATTCGAGGGCACTAACTCTTGTACGAAGATCATCATTTTTCTTTTAAAGATCAGAGTGTTCGGCCTCCGGGAGATCTATTTGTAATAACAGGTTTATAGGCACTTCTTCTGCAATCTTTGTATTAATGTCAGACAAGTTTGCCTTGACATGCTCGTGAACAGCTTCCTGTACTTTGTCTATAGGAATGTTAGGTTGTGTCATCACATCAGCTTTGGGTGAAATGTACGGTTTTAGATACTTAGAATCAGAATCTAGAAATGGTGATGGATGTCTCTTTTTAGTGTCCGGGGTTTGTAAGCAAGTAGTCGTAGACATAATAGGTTTAATATTCTAATGCCTTAACATCAACTCAACAGTAATGTCTCACAAGTCATTGCCATAATCTGTACTCGAGAAATATTCCAGCGTGACAATTATTATAGCTTTAGTTCATCTAAACAAGTGATTCTCGTGAGAATCGTGAATATCGTTCATTCATTTACAAATTGTATTGTTCATTTTCTTCTTCAATATTCATTTAAATGTCACATTCAGCATCAGATTTAAACTACATATTCTAAAGGCAAGAGATTGCCATACCTAAAAGAAAAGTCCCCATTCCACAAAACACAAACTGTGTCTTTAATCATAGTTTTTGTCGACAGACCATAAAATGTGGCCGCCATAACTCAACCGGAAGTATATGCCTGTTGATCTCTAGATGGGTGGTTCTCACTGAAAAATCGTTTCTGAATTGTACAGGGCCCCGGCTGGGATTCGAGTCGGGGGCCTCCGGCTTGGTAGTTCAGAACGTTAACCACTCGACCGCTGCGCTACACACAACTACAATAGTTAGTTGGTGAAGAGGTTAAGGTGTCGGCCGCTCATCCCGGATGTTGCGGGTTCGAGCCCCACCAGGGTCACGACCGTACTTCCTCATATGACACCAGTATTGGTTTTTCCACGAAGCGCACCCGAGAGTGACTCGATAAGCTACAAGCTTTCTTCACAATCGAGCTAAAATAAATTAGTATAAACTAAATTACAATAGTTAATGCACTGACTTTTCACTCGTGATATTAATTACTTGTTCAAGTCAAATATTGCTGTTAAAGCAGCAAAAGTACACAGCATAAAATGGAAAGGGGCTGTCTGCTTTTAGGTAGTGTGCGTATTATACCTGTTATTATTTTCTAGGGGTTGAAGAGATCACAGTCACCAGGCTAAAATGACTCTAAACCATTTCAGAAACTAAAACAAATCACGTGTTTACTATCAGTCAAATATGAAATTTTAACTCCGAATAACATTAAGCGTATATGTTAGCGCTTACTAAAAATTCTAAACATTTACATGCTACATGTAACAGGTCCGTTTAAAAAATTGATTTCAGTTGAAAAGTACGTCTTTAATATTCAATTTGTTCTTTCATTTTTTTTAAAATCCTGCCGCTTGCAAAATTCCTAAACCGGAAAAAGGAAGTTATATTATCTGCTCATGCATTCTGCGGGTTTCCAGTAGAAATCAAACAAACGGTAACAGCGATTGTTAACTATCCCGTGTTTATGCCATATCCGAAATGAAAGCGCTCTACATAACATCTTAAAACTCGAACCTATACTTTTGCTATAATTTACATTTGTAAATTGAAAGAGGTTGTTATTTTTTTTTAATTTGGGGCTCCCTTTAGCGTAACCCCATTTATTTGAATACAATATAAGCAGTACAAACAAGCTCTGTGACTTTTGACAAGACTACATTAATAGTTTGTTTTGTATAAACTACATCCCTGAAAAAGAATTGTTTACAACGAAAAATATCATGTTTTAATATAATTATAAAGTATGTACACGTATAATGTTACAAAACACATACGGTACCACAATTATGTGATTAATAAATCTTATATTTTTCCATTACTTTAAACACTAAATATGACCTTGACCTTTGAGGTAGGGACTTGGGCCTTGCACGTGACACATCCGCTTGATGTGCTAGACATTTGTGCCAAGTTATTTTAAAATCCTTCAAAGCATGATAAAGTTATAGTCCGGACACAAATGTATGCATATATACAGGATTCCATTACCTTCAAACTCTAAATATGACCTTGACCTTTGAGGTAGGGATGTGGGTCTTGCACGTGACACGTCGTCTTGATGTGCTAGACATGTGTGCCAAGTTATTTTAAAATCCTTCAATGCATGACAGAGTTACAGTCCGGACTCGAATTGTAAGTGGGGACGCACAGACGGACGGACGGACAGACGGACGGTGCGATTTTAATATGCCACCCTTCGGGGGCATAAAAATGTGTAAAAAAGTGCATAATTCAACATCTGAAAGATATTGACTAAACATGAATCTCACAAATCTGACTTTAATAATTGACTATTTTTAACATTCTAAATAAACCCGGTGAAAACCCAAATTTATGGAAAACCATTTCCAAAAATAGATAAAGCATGACTGTTACATATAAACACTTTAATACAGGTTGTTAAACTTATGTATTATGGTTTTCTACTTTTGATTTCATCCGTGATTAAAAAGGAAAAAAACTATGGTAAATATATTATATTAATGTCTTTTTTTATTGGGTTAGAAATCTATAATTTCACCCGTGATTTAAAAAGGAAAAAACTATGGTAAATATATTATATTAATGTCTTTTTATAGTGCGTTAGAACTCTATAATTTCCAGAATCGGTGATGTTTTAAGTGATATTACTTGTACCCTTCAAAGTGACCGTCAGGATTTAAAAGAAGAAATAAGTGACTGATTTATTCTACTTGAAAAATGAACATTGCCAAAGCTTTGACAAATATAATTATATGAATTTGTATCTCAGTTTTATTCCAATTGAATATAGAGAAAATTAGTTAAAATCTTGTTTTGACTATTCTAGTCAATAGTAGAGATTCAATTATTTCTATTACGTTGACATTTCAATTTATATCTTTCATTAAGAGAAATAACTCGGCATACATGTAGTTAAACTCAACAGAAGAGTTTGAAACATAAAATAAACAGAACGAATGTTTGTATCAATGTAATATCGCGATAATTTCACTCGTAAACACCAAAAGAAGTTTATTTTCATATGTGTCTGTGGCACTCGTGAAAATATCACTTTTGGTGCCCACTCGGTAAAATCATATTGTGATATAATGAAAATAGCCTTCAAAGTTATTGCAGCATTAAATTGTTTTTACCAACTTTACAATCATCAAGAAACCGTGCAATTTTGCAACTTTTTGAGGTCCAATTAAACGGATTCAAAAAAATATTGCAAGAAAACAGATAATGCATGAAATGGTATTAGCGAATATGTATTAAATAGAATTATATATACAAATATATTGATAGCAATTTAATGGCAAATAAGGAAATAATCACAAGAACTGGTATTAAGTAAATGTGTTTAATTCAATGGAAGCCCAAGCTATTTCGTAATGACGTTTTTCATTTTAAACGATTTGAGGGGAGATCAGTTTATTACATATGTATGTATTTAAATACATATAACACAATAATTTTGTAAATTAGCAATGTCTATAAATAATTAAACATGCGTGACTTTTTGACCTCTTAAATATCTTATTATGCTTATACAAGGTTATTGATTGCAAATAATTAACTGTCGTGTCCTAATTTCATTGTATGCATTTCAAACACATGACCGTGTCACATTTGCATTCTATATTTGTGTCTATATTAAGACGTATCCGTTAGAAAAATGATCGATAACCTAAAATAAAGAATTTGTTTAAGGATTAGTGCGACTAAAACTCAATTTAAAAGAATTCCAAAAATAAATTAATTTTAAAAGGACTCTGTGAAATGCTACATATATTTCAGAGTAAAGATCATATTTTGTCTCAAAAGATTCTCTTAAGTCGAATGAGCCCACATATCTTACTTTCTACATATTTTTTTGGTTTCAGTTCATTCAGTGTGTAGTCTGCTGTGTAGTCTTGGTTATTCCACACACACATGCCGTGTATGATAATACAGTTGGCTCCAGCCAACACGACATAAGACATGAAAAACACAAACAAGGTAACGAAAACAATAAATGTCAAATGATTTTCCGATTTATAAAGAAGTAGTAAAATACAATGATATAATTTATATATATATATATATATAATATGTACGAAGCACTTTCGTATTTAAAGGGACATACCCTACATCTAGCCGATTATATTCTCGAAACATAGATTATGTGTTCAATAGACGTAAAATTGTCAATAGATACACTTTCAAAGAAGAAGCTATGGAGAAAAATGCCTCATTTAACCACAATTAATTAATATAGAGTATTTCTGTTATAAATCGCATCTACGTATTAATTGTACAACAACAACTCTGCATAGATTATTTAATGGTTATACTGATTACGATTAATGTTATCTCAATGTCATGTAATTTATCATTAGAACAATTTGTAAACAAACTAAGACAGGTGTGTTTATTTAGCAACTATAACCTCAAGTATCTACATGTTTCAGAGACACGCCATTACAGTTTCGAATGTCAGGCACACGTTTCAAAAAAATGGATTTCAGAAGAACGTAAGCTACACGTAGAACTGTTATATTAATCTACCTTTGTAAACGGGTACACGTACACCTATTCAGGACAGAACTCCGTGTACACATTATTAACTCAACTTGAATATTAAGCAAACTATTACAATTACTACCCACCGGACGGTCGATAACCATAAGAAATATTGTTTCATTCTACTTAGTCCGACTGTCCTTAAGTTCAATAAATTGTTTCTATGTACATTCCATCTTTTATATGACTAAACTCTGATGACTGTAATACTGTGTTTCTCTTTTTCAGCCCTTCCTTGTGGAAAAACCCCACATGTTAAAAACTCAAGTAAGTTTCAATGTCATGTAATCTCCGGTTATAAAAGATTAGGGTTTTCTAAAGTCTGTCGCTAACAGTGACATTAACATTACAGTCAATTCATTAAATGTTTTACGTGCAATATAAAGGTCAATTTTTTTTCGCACTTGTAGTTTACTAGTTACTAATTTTGTATTGGGCCATGCCCTTTATCCTTTGGAGATTCATTATTATCATGCTGTTCCTTTCTTTTGTTTTTAAGTACGTCGTCATTTCTTCCCCCATCTGATCATCCCATTCATTTGTAAATATTTTCCTTTTTCTGCATCGGATCGTGCACTTCGTTTTGCACTTGGACATCTTTTGTTTGTAATACAGTGAGTTTTCCATATCCAGTACTCTGTATTCATGTTTAAACATGCACTGGGTCTTCTCTCTGTCATATAGTTGGGTTTTATTTATGCTTCCGAAGAACATCATCTGTATCCTGAACTATCGGTAACTAACACTTTCAGTGATGCCTTTAATAATTTAGATAGAAAAAGGTCATTGCGTAAAGGGTTACAGTAACAAGTAGATTTTCAAGCGATATGTAAATTGAACCTTAAGATTAAAGTGACATTATGCGCATCTTACTGCACATAGTGTATTTTTGGTGACAGTTTTATAAAAGCAATTTTTGGTTGCTGTTCATTTAAATATGTTAAATTAATGATTATGCCGCATTCGTATTTGAAGTTGGTGCTTTAGATATAAAAAAAATCGGACTGATAGTTGATTGTGTCGTTGTTGATGTTGGTAGAGATTTCGGCAGTGGAAGGGAAGCAACTCCTGCATGCAGTTGTTCTTTTCTTAAATTGACTCTCCCAGTTAAATAAGAAAATCAATATTTGGAAAGTTATTATTTCATACTGGTAGCGTGAAGAGTTTGGTGTATTGGGTTAAAAGCTATTATTTCCTCTACGCTTTTGTACACACACCATATTTAGCTGGATTTTTACTTGAAAAAAATGCGCATAATGTCACTTTAAGGACGGTGAGTTAGAGTTATTTTAAACCAAAAATAAAATATCCGATTCAAATTAAATGTGTATTGGCATGTATGAAATGAAAAGGTTTAAAGCTCTGTAATAGACATATCAGTAAAATAATAGTATAGAAACATTACATTTCAATCTTAAATTTTAGGCTGTTTCCTTTGTGTGAATCAGTGTAAGTCTGAAGAGGAAATACAGACCTATCTGACGCAGCCGAATAATGTAACACACCCAATAAGATGTCCAACGAAGCGTGTTACAAAAGAGTGTGAGTATTTTATGTTTACGTACACACTGACTGGCCGTTTTGATGACCAAGGGCGTATAGTATGAGTCGATTCACAATAAACTGTTTACAGTTTAGTAAATACTTTATGTTCCTTCAGTAGTTGACCTCGTGATTTTTTTTAATGGACTGCCATAGAAAATAGCCAGAGTGATCGGAATAGCAGTATTGAGGTATCCATTTGTAATTAATAATTGACCAATTTCTTTCCAAGCTGGGCCTGGGGTGTGTTTTGCCCTTAAAAAAAGTAAAACATGGTCGATCATTACGTCAGGACATCCAGATGTCCATGTTTCTTCTTTGCTACGTAGTTGTTGAATTTCCATATTAATGATAATAAGTTAAATGTATCAGGACAAAAATAAAACATTTATAAGTATTCCAACGTTTTTAAACTATAATATTTAACTGTAGCCCAGGCTGTTGAAATTTTGACCCGGACAAAATTCATACAGAAATTATGTTTTGCATGCTGGCTGGAAATGGCTTGCTTTGGCACGAATAATAAAGTTCCCGAAGATTTCCGGTTGGAAAATTATTTTTGGGGCATTTTTCTGCATTTTTTGATAATTTCATTGAGAAATTCTGGAATACCCATATAACTCTGTAACCATTCAATCGATTTTCAAATTATTTTACAAGTATGTCCATCATTGTTTGACGAACGAATACGCACATGAATCTGTTCTTTAAATCAAAGGTCAATGTCAAATGAAGAGGTCAAAGTCAAATGAAGAGGTCAAAGGTCAAAAACGAGAAATTTATCATCTTTCATTTGCTATGTGCGCTCCAAAGAATGTGTCTTTAAGTATTTCACATTTTCTTTGTCCATCAAAACTGGACTGCCATGTTTGTTAAGTAATGGTAATACATATCTTCCATCTGACTGTCTATATGATGTAAGCCTGTGAAGTGCTAACCACTTTGTACCCATCTATAGGGTCACACGATATAATATTTATCAACCAACACAAATTTAGCTATATCACAAACATTCTCATTATTACGTTGTTTCTTTTTCCTTTAATTTCTGCAACATGTCTGCTGTTCTCCGTCTCTTAAAATGCTGTTTTGCGCTATTTAGTTCTGTTTTAGCATCTTTTACATCTTCAGTTATCCATGGTAGTTTCTTTTATTTGTTTACATTCACTGCTTGTATTTACTGGGATGGATCATGGGGGTGGGGATCCAAACTTCAGGTGACTGTGGCTATGCATTTTTGTGAAATAAGTTTATTCACACTCTATTGTCATTATGTATATCTCTAAGACCTTTCATAACTTTCTGTGAAAATGCCAAGCCATTCATATTCGCGATTTATCGTAATTTTGGCTTCTCATCACTTAACAATAGTATATGATTTGTTTGTCTAAGTCATATAATACAATCTGTATGACAACAAATACAACTGCTTTCAGTTTTTAAGAAGACGACTTTGGGAAGCCCGATCAGGTTACCAGCCTGGTTATGCACTGACCCTAGACGAACAATTTTGAGTACGAAATAAAGTAGGGAATCAGTTATTATGTGTTTGTTGCTTTGAAATATATCTCTTTTCTTTTAAGAGATATCTCTTTCAGTTCCAGAGATATCTCTATTGCGTAACAAGATATCTTTCAAGAAGTGATATCTCTTCTACTTACAGAGATATCTCTGTCTCTGTACAGGAGATATCTGTCTGTGATACAAAGACATCTCTCAACGTGAAAAAGATATCACTATTAAAACAAAAGATATCTCTTTGAAATTAGAGAGATATCTTTTTTCGGAATAAATAGTAAAATGGTTTGCGATAAGAAAAACGTCTACGTCTAGCAGGAATGTTTTTGATTTGTTTACATGTACGTGAAAAAGGAATAGTAAACAAAATGTATTTTGACATGAATACAACCCGCTAATAGAATTAAATAGCTATTAGTGAACAGCACGAATTGTGTTCGGAAACATAAATATCATTGGATACTGAATGTTATTTTATATAAACGTGAAAAGAGTGAGGAAAAGGAATTGACACTGATGATTCTAGTGCCTGGAGGTTGCTTTCCATTGATGTATACTCAGGGGCCCTAAGTCGATAACAAAAACATTATTCATACGGCAGAAAAAGTGTCAAGCGTATATCAGCAGGCAATCGATAAGTTTTGGGGATTAGGAGTTTACGGAAACAACTACGGTTCGGTAATATCCGTAAATAACGGTCAGGGTCATAAATCATTGATTATCGATTGTACTGGAATATTGCCTAAGGGAGATATTGAACTTGACGCGTAACTTTTGTGAAAATCTTATGTTTTAATTTTTATCATTTCTACCAGAAGATAAAGAAAATTCAGCATTATCATTCACATTACTTGCAATTAATAATAATAATAATAGTAATGTTTTAACTAGTAGCACTATTTCATTACAGTCACATCATCAGTCATAAAAATAGTCACAGAATAATCCAAAAGCTACAAAATTCGTGAATTTTGACATAATAATGAAAATGAATCTAGTGTGCACTTGATTTTTCATAATCGACTAATCCCTTTACACGTGCGTAACGTTTGCTCGTGAGAATTGTTTAAAATTTTAGACCTCTTATTTTCAAGTACAGACGCACACGGCAAGTCTGTTGCAAAAGTATGGTGTGCTTTAGAAACGTAAATAGATGGACCTACATGTTCCCGGTAAATAGTACGTCAACTTGTTTTATTTTGCGATCTTAAATTCCTAATCATTGTTATTCCTGATCTGATAAAGACTG
This sequence comes from Saxidomus purpurata, assembly GCA_022818135.1. Classification (NCBI taxonomy): domain Eukaryota; kingdom Metazoa; phylum Mollusca; class Bivalvia; order Venerida; family Veneridae; genus Saxidomus; species Saxidomus purpurata. The sequence continues at coordinate 7,633,106 of JAFMSR010000016.1, forward strand.
ACATTTGATTTCGGTAGGGCTTTTTTAATTTGAGAAATAGAACAGTTTCCTTTCAGAATATCAAATAGATTTTACATACTCTAGTAAACGCTTGATGTTGCATACCTTAAAAAGTATGTGATTTTTCATCACATGGCTTGAAAATATAATTAACATTTTAGAAGAAATAAGGATTTATTGTAGGAAAAAACTTTTCCGTTTCTGCAGTAGAATAATACCTGTTACATTTTACAGATTTTGTCTTTTAATACTCTGCACACAGATCAAACCTTGCGTGTTTCTTTTTTCTTCTCTCTTTTTGTTAATGTAATAATCAGCTTATTTCTTCAGGAAGAAATGAAAGACAAAAGATACGAGTAATAAGACTACCTGGTTTTGACCTGTGTATTATGAAAACTAGCTTTGGTCTGGAAGAAACTCTATGTTGACACCTATAAAATGAAACCAATTTCAGCGGAGCGAATTCTTGCCTTTCACTCGAGACAAAGAGAAATGTAAAACAAAATATAAAATACCCGTGCAAGTGTTTCGAAATAAAAATGCATGCATAGTGAATCTTTTATGTGTTGCAAATTAACATCAAAAGCTAAATAATATTATTGATAATTATACTGAAAAGTTCATGGATCCTCGCTATAAAGACGATATCATGTATATCCGGTTTCAATGAAAGGTTTTGCCTTTTTATGAACAAAAAACTGAAGATTCTAACCCAGTTTGCATTTTAATGTAAAACAAACCCCAATATACAACGTTTTAAAGATCATGGTAAATGTTACGTAATGTCCGGCCATAAAACTTATCGATGGCCTGAAGCAGTTAGATCAATCATTCGGAAGTGTTCGGCCAGTATTACGGAAGCAACCGAGCTCCGATCGTAAAAATGAAATTATATACCTGTTAAACAAAACCTTAAAAAAAGACCATTCTCTTCTTTCTTTATTTTTGTATAAAATATATCACTTAAATGGAGAATGATTGTTTTATTCAATCCCGTTTGTGATTCTAAAATAAGTGTTATAGTTTTTGAACAAATTGAAGATAAGCTGCAAAATTTTCACTTAAAATTGTGACATTTTGGGCGTTTTACTATATATTATATAGTAAAACGACGGGTAGAGTTTATAAGTTAAAAAAAGACCAAACAAATAAAGTCTCAGAAAAATAAAAACATATTCATTAAAAAGGGGAAATGTTATTTTATCATCCCGTTTGTGATTTTAAAATAACTTTATTAGTTAAAATGTTATCGCGAGTTAATGACAGCGCTCCTATACAAACCTATAGTAAATTTGTGGCGTGTATTGGCCCTGGCTGTGACACTTTTTCTGCCACATGTACACGACGTGTATTTAAAAGTCGGGTGGAACCATACACTTCTGTACTCGTACATCAATGAATTTCAAAGTATGCCAACTTTGAGTCGACTTTAAATAAATGAATTGAATTGAATGTTTGCCTTGATTTGACTGACTGTTCAAAAGCTACTCCCACGGATGATATCTTCGTAATCAAACTAAAATATTTTTTATAAAATTAAGCAAACACCACACCTGAAGTCGCGATTCAACCTAATCGAAAACTAGGTGAATCTTCACTGTGTATTTCACAAAACATAACATAAAAGCGTGTTTCACTTATGTTTTCACCGTGTTTGTCATGAATCATAACACTTAAAATAATATCAAGCGAATAAGCTTGAGCGGTTTTCAAAAGAAGTGCAGACTACATGTATGAATTTACATAACGATGTTAGTAATGACATGCGGAAAAAGATTTTTTTGTTACCTGCCAAGTTTATGTTATTGATACAACACTAGCGGATCCAGGGGCGCCACCCAGCCCCTCCCCCAAAATTCCCAATCTTTACATAAATATCTGAGTATAAATTTATATTTTCTGTTTTCCGAAATCGGTATCTTAAAAGTATACAAAAAAACACGTTTGAAATGCAGGAAAATGCACGAAATGGCACCCTCGAAAAAGAAATTTCGGGGGAGCATCCCCCGAACCCCCATAGAAAGTGCCTCCCTATTTTTTAACCTCTTGTCCTGGCCTCACATTGTTCATTGCCATCCAATTATACATGTTAATTATACATCGCTCGCTCCACCGCTGTTTAGTGTTCGATTACTTAAAAACAAAGAATAAAACACAGTCATAATTGCCGTCTTCTAAGGCTTGAGCAGAACCAACAAATGGCAAAAAAAGTTACGCTGCCCCCCCTCCAAGACCAAATCCTGGATCCGCCCCTGTACAATCTCATGCATTTGCAAATAAAAACATTTGCCCCATTGAAGACGAATGTTGTTATCATTATCCGCATATGAATGAAATAAAATGCAATATTTTCTTGAAATTAGCAAACGGCGTACTTTCACCTACATCACCGTCCTAAAATAGAGTGTGTTATTTAAGAAATAATATGTACCCATGTTTGGTTTATGGAGTTTTTATGCGCAAGAATATATCACGAAGGCCGCAGGCCTGAGTGATATATTATTACGCATAAGAACGACAAACGAGGGTTATTCTACAATAAACCAAACTTGGATATTCATTATTTCGATTCTAACACGACTTATTTAAAACAAAATTTGAAGAAAAAGATAGATATTTTTTCATCGAACGTATTTACACTTGCGTGCTACGCACCTAGATTTTGCCGTTGAAGTTACCTACCGCGAACACTGTAAAGATGCTATTTCAATGTGACTTTCATTCATGAAAGATGTATACGCGGTGTTTAGAGGTTAGAGTGCTTAGGGGCGGTGGTGTAGAGGTTAAAGTGTCTGCCGCTCATCTCGGAGGTTGCGGGTTCGAGCCCCACCGGGGGTCACGACCGTACCTCCTCATATGACACCAGTACTGGTTTTTCCAGGAAACGGACTCGAGAGTGACTCGTTAACTTTTAACATCAAAAACTTTAATAATCTAATTTTCAAGTAAATGTAACAGGAATTTCATTTATAAAAGTGGTTCGAATTTTCAGGGTACCTAATAACGATTCAAGTTACGAAAAATATTAGTTACGGGTATAGATAAATGACGTCATAGTTTCTCTTGACTAATGACGTCACTGTGTAAACATAAACAATAACAACAAAACAGTAAATAAAGTCAGTGTAAATGGTATCGTAACATTAATCAAGTTAACTGGACGTGTGTCATCCATCGGATCCCCCCGTTTTGCCCCAAGTCATCCACAGTATTCCATGTACGATCCTCTATACGTCGGGTAAATTGAACAGCCAAAACACGATGCGCGTGCAGCGTCGTTCAAGGTCGGTTTATTGCAGAATAACCCAAATGAATTTTGTTCTGCATGTATGTAGGTTATTAGCTGGTCGTGTTAGAATATTATTTACTTCAATGTGCACATTTTCATCTCTGCCCGGGAATCAATGAAAACATTTGACAAGACCAAAAAATGGCTAAAAATTACATATTTTACGAAGATAACGACAAAAAATAAAGTGTTATTTCAAGTTATAGAGAATTAATAAAGTATCATCACGCCTTGAATGCCAAGTCCAAAAACTAGGTTTTAATGAATAGTGCCAAGTATACACCCTTTCAATTAATCGATAATCTACCGACCAAGAGTTGCCTCCCTTACCGGCTGTGACGTCATGCGATGATAAATTTGCACACGACACCAGGAACGTAGAATATACAGCATATTCTACGTTCCTGCTGACACTTATTTCGTAATAGTTCGTAAACATCAATAAGGTTAAACAAGTTTTTACGGCGTAATCGGTAATGATTTTGTCATTTTATACATCATTTCTACGTAATTATCATAATCATAATATATATAGATATGTTAACTGTGAAAAAAGTCGGCGATTATTTAGAAATATTTTAGAGAAAAAAACTGGTGTATTTTCGAATAAAGTTTACGGATGCTGTAATTGTTCTGCGTTGAAATAAACAAAAGTGAATAACGTGATTTACATGAATTAAAGTAATTAATGCATATGTAAGAATTCTTGTCAAGAAACATTTAAAAAAAAGTATGAGCTATGGGGCAGGAATACTCTATAGACGGTTCCTGCTAACGGGATAATGTCCGTTTACCGTAAAAAGTTGCCATATGTCTGGACTAATTATGTTACTAAGGCCTATTCAAATAACAATCAATGACATAATTAGAAATATTAATTTTTATAAACACCATCTTTTTTCATTTCCATGCAATTTATTAATATATCATTTCCACAATGTAAGGTTATGAAATGAAAACTAAAATGAAAGGTACCACATAAATGTGCAACATAAATACTTTTAACGTGAAAGTTGCATCATATGTAGCAAACTGTTTTAGTGTTAAAATGTGAACTATTAGTGATAATAACATTGTCCATTTTAGTAAGATGTGTGTTACAATTAATTGGTGCCCTACTGCAGTGTACATGTCATAAAACATCAGGTGGCCACGAAATGCCCTTGGGCATAATCATGTACAATACACAGAGTGCCATAAAACCCCTATGAAAGGTCCAGTGATCGCGTAAACAGCTAACCAATTAGTGACAAATTTGGTGACCAGTTATTGATATGTAGCATTCATGTGAATTTATGGTTGAGTCTGAAACTAGATAAAATCTAATATGAAATCTAAGAAGCGCTACTGTCACGCTACTGTCACGCCTTGATAATACTAGATCTGTCACATTTTACAAATCAAGAGTAACAGATTATTAGTTTAGTTTAATCATCTTTTATTTTTCAACAATCACATATGTTAATACAATGACATATATACACAACGAAACAAAATGCAATTTGTCGGGCCAAAAGTTCTTTCAACTTAGCAAACTGCCCTTCCCAGAATGAAAATATTAAACAAATTAATTATAAATATAAAAAACATAGTACTTGTTTTCTTAACTAAATATTTTGTGTCCGAGATCCCAACGCCTTGGATGACTGTTCCCAGTTTGGAACTGTAAATATTATCAAACAAAAACAGAATATTTAAAGTAGCTGCACAGTTGCCACCTACGCCACGGACCTATATACACATATAGGTCCGTATCTACACGTAGGAAATTTGGTTTGACAATTGGGAACCTGCAATGATCTGAACAAAAGAGAGAAAAAATGTCTTTGCCTTAGAATAGTAAAATAATTGTTTGAATAATGTACATGTATGTAGCAAAAAATATAAATTGATGGTCGAGTGTTAAACTCAAGACTGTGCCCTGTTGCGCATCACTGCTGATGATATGAAAACTGAAAATGATTTCTTCATGCCAGTAATTTAATCTCTTATGAAAAAGTGATGTTAGCAAAGACAAACTTTTCTGTAGCAGTTCCTTTATTTGTTCTTTATTGTGGATTTCTTAATGAATAAAGTAAACACTTATAGGTGAGTCAATTGGAGTACCAACTGGTTTTGCTACATATCTACAACCGGTTAAATCGCGCAAACATTTGATTCACTTGTATTCGTCATTCCACTATTATTTCATTTAGGTTATCTTGATACGGTATATGTCTACAGTTTCAAGCTGTAAAAGCTACAAAAATAGCGTTCCTTAGATGAACTAATATATGCAGTGGTCAACAATCACGCTTGCGCCATTATCTCGTTTTAAATCCCCGCATGACGTCATCAAAGGGCAGATAATTCAAATTACCGATTAATTGAAAGGGTGTATGTGTATATAATCAGTTCATTTCATAATAAAGCGTAACTCCCTGTTAATACATAACATGAAAGTCTATTAAGCCTCAAACTGAAATTGTAAATGCTTATGCACGTTTAAACTGTTTACACGCATTTTATATAATGTATGTCAAAGAAACACGTTTCCTTGACGTTTTCACGCATGGCATCACACTGTACATGGTCGACGTTTTTGACGTTCTGACGGCACGGTAAATGTTGTAAGGTGTCTATTAATATTTTTTCACCATATATTGGAAATTAAAATTTCAGGCACATTTGCATACATAACGGGTCGAGCCCTTTGTAACAAAGGGCAGTCACTCTTTCAATGATTAAGTTGCATATCTAAGACTTATGCACAATGCAAACTAAAAACAATCAAACTATTTTAAATGAATTTTACAATAATTATTTTCTGAAGTTCTATTAACATCTTCAAATGGTTGTTTGTACATAGAGAACCACTCCGGATATTTACGATGGCCTAGACAGTCTATGCATTGGCATTAGAAATTTCCTACTTTCCATATATTAAGTAAATCATAATTCAATAGTTTAGTATTAATTATACACACGTTTAGGGACAATGCGATTAAAAGTTATGTGTTAGGATTAGATACATCTGAATTATTGAACTGCCTATAACATTTCCCCACCCACCTTGCGCAGTATACCTTCTTGTACAAGTCACTGTTGTTTAAGTAGCTTCAGAACTATCCGAAACGTATCAAAATTTACACATATAGAATTGGTTAAACAAATGATATCCTTTCTCAGGCATTTTTGTCATAAATATTTTAAAGAATGGAAACAAAATATAAGTATTTTGCAAAAGAGTATAAAATAGTTATTTTTTTCGTACAAATTCCTGATAATATAACAGAAATGGAAACTATATCAGAACAAGACATATGACTATATATTTTGATATGGTAGTGGGTATTATATTAAAGAACCCTCTGAGGAGCAGAGAAAGCTTTAAGTCCACTTCTTATAGAAGCAATCTTTACTACATTTTTCTTGAACGTTCATCATTCGATACTCAGTCAGTCATATATAGCATACTTTTTAGTATTTCAATTGTGTACAATGAGACTCATTATCTATTCCATGTTATTTCTATGTTATTTCTATCATTTACACAGGCTGTCTATTGTCCAATATGAAAAACATGGGAATGGTTCCATCTGCGAAAGGACAATACAATTGTTACAAGAAGGCAGTACATAGGAAGCATAACAAGTCCGTCCATGAACCTCTCAAGAACTGTCCATATGGACTGAAAGGAGAGAATTGTAACGAAACATATACACAACCAGTAAGTATAAAGTTAAGTAACTAAACTATACGAGTGAAGAATGCTGAACTCCTGACTTGAATGTCATTGGTTCGAATCGTTTCAACGTCTATGGATTAAGACTGACTAAGGATCATAATTATACGAGTATTATTCAGTGCATGTTGCATGCATGAGTTTAACTACCAGCTTAGCAAAAGTTCTTACTCCTTTCTGGTAGAAATGTTACGAGAAATAGTTGAATTTCATATGTGAGCCAATTCGCGACGATTGCCCAATTTTACATGCACATGGCAACCTATTGAACGCCGTAGCTGTCTTATGTTAATGCATTACAAGCTGTCTTGTTAACTGTGTGCACTGTCTTGTTAAAATGGTTTTCTATCTTCTCAAATAGTTGTGATGTCTTATTAATGAACTGTTTTATCTTCTTAAGTGTGCTGGTATCTTGTCAAAGTGTCGTGTTATTATGTCTATTTCATATAATACACTTAACCGATATTAGAAACGCAAAGATTTCCGCTGTTGAACATTTTATTTGTATGAAGCTATTGTTTTTATTTCTATTTAAGTCATTTTTTGCGATGAATTATTGAAACTTTTACAAGAATTCAATTTTATATTGTTTTTGTTGTGTATGAAATTTGAATAAATTTGAAACACGATAACACTGTTAAAATAAATATTTTGCCACTTTTGCGTTTCTAAACCTGTTGAGTGTATATTCTTATTATGTTGTTATATTATGTGAAATATCTTGTCTTAATACCATGTTAACTTCTCCACATGAGCTGTTATTATGTCAAACTGTCATGTTATCTTGTCGAAAAACCGTTTTAACTTGTTCAAAGTACATTTTGTTAAAAATTGTATTATTATGTCCAATGAACGTATTATCATCTTGAATTTAAATGATATCTTGTCAAGTTAATGTGGTATTATGTCAAACACTCATCCTATCTTCTTAAGATGGTGTGTTATCTTGTCTAATTGACGTATTTTTATGTCAAACAGTCATGCTATCTCCTTAAAATTGTGTGTTGTCTTGTCAAAGTGACGTGTTATTATGTCGATCACCCATTCTATCTTTTAAAAGTAGTGTGTTATCTTGTCAAAGTGATATTATGTCAAAGACCCTGTAATCTTCTTGAAGTGGTGTGTTATCTTGTCAAAGTGAAGTGCTATTATATCAATCAGTCATGATATATTCTTAAAGTGGTGTGTTATCTTGTCAAAGTGACGTGCTATTATGTCAAACAGTCATGCTATCTTCTTAAAGTGGTGTGTTATCAAGTCTAAGTAACGTGATATTATGTCAAACAGTCATGCCATCTTCTTAAAGTCTTGTGTTATCATGTCTTAGTAACGTGATATTATGTCAAACAGTCATGCTATCTTCTTGAAGTGGTGTGTTATGATATCTAAGTAACGTGATATTATGTCAAACAGTCATGCTGTCTTCTTAAAGTCTTGTATTATCTTGTCCAAGTAACGTGTTATTATGTCAAACAGTCATGCTATCTTCTTAAAGTATTGTATTATCTTGTCTAAGTAACGTGATATTATATCAAACAGTAATGCTGTCTTCTTAAAGTGGTATGTTATCTTGTCTAAGTGACGTTTTATTATGTCATACAGCCATGATATTTTCTTCAAGTCGTGTTTGACAAAATAAAACGTCACTTAGACAAGATAACACAAGACCTTAAGAAGATAGCATGACTGTTTGACATAATAACATAGCACGTTGACAAGATAACATAACACTTATCAAGACAAGACACTCTGTTAACAAGACAACTGGTAATGTATTAAGATAAGACAGCTGCGGCGTTCCATAACAACCATTCATTAAAGATACGAAGACCGTTCAGAAATCTAGTTAACAGCCATGAGGCGGATTTAATGTTACCAATTACTACAGTAACTGAAGTGGTGAAGTAAATAAGTCAGCATTTAATATAGGATGGTCCCTTTTGTGTTTGACTTTCTATGAACAAAAACACCACATACGTACATCCATAGTGTTTATTAAAATAAACATATGGGACAAAACTACCAATATTAAACACTACTTTGATCATTAGCCATGATTATACATTTGAAACCATGTATTTTTATATTTCCAGGTCAATTGTTCGTGTTTAAATATACATTTTACAACCATTCATTGGCAAAAAATGACGGAGTGTAAAGAAGAGAAACAAAATGAAAGCTGGACGATGTGTTACATAAACGTTACCAGGAGCGACAAAAAGTACACCTGTGCCTGCGAACGTTCTAAAGGTAAGCGATTTAGAATTACATGTTCTTTAATTAACCCCATATCAATAGGAAATTCAATGCTTATATGAATAATTAATACAAATGCAATTATCATTATCAAATAGAGTATATTACTTTAAAGATATAATCACATGTGTATGTAGCTAATGAAACAGATTGTTAGGTATGGACCACGCGTATTCATTAATGGATGAGTGTTGGCAAGACCTTTATTGTATGGATTAAGTCAAACAGATGAAATAGCACAGCTTTTTATCATGGGCTATTTCTTCTATAAACATTGTGTAATAATCATGAATACCATTCATGGTTGCAGAGTCATAATAAACATGACTAATATGAGTACATGCACACTTAAGTGACTCTTGGGCTTAATTCTAAGCTATAAATAACACATGCATACTTACCTCAAATTAAATGTTCATACTTTGATGACAGATAATTTTACATTTCTATCACTTTTGATCTAATCTTTATACTCATTTATAACAATTTAGTTATTTTCGATTGCGAAACAAGTTCTTACAAGTTAGATTAATCGCTCTCGAGACTCGCTCCAGATATGTGTCTTGCCTAAAGACACTTCCGCTATGGCACTGGTAGGTATCGAACCCGAGGCTCGTCGATCCCGAGGCGAACGCGCTACCACTGCGCTAGGATGACTGCAGAAATCGTTAGTTACTATTAAATACATGCAAAAGGAATGCCGTTTTGTTTCAATGAACATGTCGAAAATATTAAAATGAGTTGACTTCATTTCTTAAGAGTATTTTAATAAATGTACACCGAAACTATGATATAAATGTGTATCACTAATACTCAAGATATAAATACATTGACATATATTGCAGATTTAAAACAAATGGAAAACTGTCTAAGTCCTACTGCAGATGAAATCACAGACACTGATATTAATGGTAAGTTCAGGTAATATTTTACTAATGTACATAACTTACAATTTCAAAATCAGTTCTATTTTACAAGATCCGAATTGAAATACTGACGATCTTTTAAGAACCGATGCATACAGTACATTTTATATCTTTTGATCGTAAAAATTGCATTACTCGTCAGTATTTTATATTTCAGGATCCTCAAATTTTGAGAAGAGAAACAACCTTTTGGTGTTGATTGCAGTATCTTACGCTTGCGCAATCATGTCTAGACAAGCATATTGAACTTCACTGTGGACAAATGTTATTATATAGTATATGGCTACATAATTCATGTTATAATGGCATACATAATCGAGATTTTCATTGACATCATTGACGTTGATACATGTAGTCATGCAGATATTATTAAACATTTCTGAACTTGCCTGATCTAAACAACATGTTCATGCCATAACAGTGACATTACATGTTTCTATGCAGTAGTTTATTTTTCGTAGGGCAAATATTCATGTTGTTTTTTTGACTTACAGTTTGCCCTACTTTCCAATCCAATCAAAGTGTATTCTCCATATTGACTCAATATCTCCAATATGAAAATAATTATTTCACTTATTTTTCCAATAAGTAAGACTGTGACATCACAGAGCTAAGCTCCGCCCTAAATCTCTATATATTTCAATACAAATATTGTCTGTAGATGGGAAAACTGTAAGCCGGTTATATGTCCATATTACAGAAATAAAAAAAATTATTGCATCGGTTCGCTAACGCTCCCTCGCAATAAATTTGTTTATTCCTGTAATATAGACCTATAACCTATACAAACTTGTGATACTACTGAAATTGTTGTTATAACATGTATTTTGTTCTTTATGTCTAATGCTTAAATATTTGTATCATTTGGAATGATTGATTCCTGTTATTGTCAATAGATACGATATGCTATTTTGTAACGTGATGGGTATTTCCCGGAAAAGTATAGAAAAGCAAAAATGCCTCAGTGTCTGCATCAGCGCATTGTAACGTTTACTATATGTACCTATCACTGGGAATGCCAATGATACTTTATGAACGAGGAGTCTGCTAAAGCGGATGATTGTTATGGAATGAACAATCAGATTGATAAATATTTCAAACGCAGTGCTTCTTTTTCCTGGACCTATAGTATCAACACATTTATCAACTCTGTAAGATGACTAATGGATCAGGTTACCTCACTTTGTTGTATTGTAAATATGTAATTGTTCAATATACATGTAAGAATATCACGTTGGCATTTTCTCTTTTCAACGAACCATTGCTAAAGACTGTGTCTACTTTTATACATTTGTATTATGTACATTGTATATAACTAAAATGTTCTCTCCTAATTGTATATCAAAAACACATAAATTCAGTTAAGGGGTAGAGTAATTTATAATGGGTTTCGCTTTTTCCAGGAAGCGGACTCGAGAGTGACCCGATAAGCTACAAACTTTATTCACAATAGAGCTTAAATAAATTATTAGTATAAACTATAAAATTGGTTTCATGTAGTCATCAACATATTATTCATTTGGCAGCTTTTAAAAAATCAGTATTTCACAAAGAGAGCTATCGTTGTATTACATTTGTGTATTCGTCCCAAATACTTAATGCACCATATTTGTAAAGAATATTTGTATTGTTGTGATTTTCCTTGCTTTAAGATGGTTTTATGTAATGTAATGACTTGAACATTTTATTGAACTGCATGTGGTTTGTTTGTTATTTATATAAACAATTAAAAGTGGGGAACGTCGTATTTTATTTCATGACACCCTAATAATTTCTGTCATGAGCACGCAGTTCAGATTGAAATGACGGAAATTTTAATCTGAACAAAATGTCTCATGATAGAAACTTTTTCTTGCATACCGTCTTACACTTTAAAGTAGATTTCTAAAAGCAAACTTATCAAAATGACACATTTTCATATAAAAACAAACGATATTTAGACTTTGTGTTTGGGAAAGTGACGTCAAGATGTTCATAACGTTAAGTCACAAGTAATTTGCGAGAGTCGTCTGGCAAGAGAGGGTAAAATCACCGGAATTGCCGATCCGATATGCAAGAAACTGTAACCTGAACTGTACATTTGTTACAAGAGTTTGAAATCGGCGATTCGATGAAATCGGCAAATAAAAATATGTTATGTTACATGTATAAGCCTGAATGTTATCTCTCATTTCATTTGTTCTATTCAAAGATTTAACAAACATTGAAATACATGTTGTTTTGCCTGGTTCTATAGATGGGTATGTAGATTTTGAAAGCAGTGTTTGTGCTGTAATCATATATAAGCTTGTGTTAATCATATCGTGTCATTCCGGGTATTCACATTGCAAAAAATAACTACTTGTTCACGTTGTTAAATGAATCTCCTTCTTCATATACCCTGTTTTATGTCCGAAATGCTAACAATAAATACTGTCTATTTTCTGTACTAGAGGGTTATATATGTAAGTTATATTTTGTGTATTATAGACAGTCATTATATAATGTGTTTCCTGGATGTAATGCTTATTCTTCTGACTGTTAGTGTATAAATTTTTCTAAATAAATTATGGATAAATATTTCATACATTTTGTGATTAAATAACATGAAATGTGAATGACCAATCCTAATTTCATTTCACCTGCTTATTGGTTTAGGGAATAAATGATTTATTTCCGTGTGAGCTTAGCGAATAAAGAAATAAACAACATTGTTTAAATTTTTTTGATGCATTTAGACATTCAGTAAAGCTGTGTGCATTGCCTGGTGAATTTTTGACAAAGAGGTATTGAATTGTCAACAGTAGAGTCTAGTTATATTTCCTACCAATCATATGTGAAGCAGACGAGCTATTCCGACCGTTTATTTGAGCGAAAATTCGAACAGTTTCAGGTGCATTTTCGTGTACAATTATTTTCCAAATCACTCGATAAGACAACATAGTACAATTCCAAACTTTCTTCTTTTGACAAGTGTTAAAACGTATCATGATTTTACGAAAAAATGTTTTTTTAATTTTATTTTCTCTGTTAATTATAATTCGTGATTTAAAAAACTGTATTTTGTCTGTTACCCTGCTATTTTTATTACAGTGTCAGTTGTAGGTTAGTTCCAAAGACACAACTATGTATAAAAAAAAGTTGGATATATTGTATGAGTAGCCAACAGATTTAAGCGTTAAGAATGTGACATATCACATTTTGGATATTTGGTAAGAGTACCCGACATATTTAAGCGTTATGTATGTGACATATCTCATTTTGGATATTTGGTAGGAGTACCCGACATATTTAAGCGTTATGTATGTGGCATGTCACAACTCGGATATTAAGTAGGAGTACCCGACATATTTAACCGTTATGTATGTGACATATCACATTTTGGATATTTGGTAGGAGTACCCGACATATTTAAGCGTTATGTATGTGACATATCACATACACTAATGATCGGATACAAAAACATGAAATTAAATTTCATTTAATAGTGATCTTTCGTCGTAATTGTTCACTCTGTGAGTTTTATTCATCATTACTGTTCCAACAAATATTACTCTTTGTAAAAAATATAAACAAGAAAAGTAACTGTGTATGTAAGTTACTTAATATTCAGGCGAGTTGTGGCTATAATTTGTCATGTAAAATCCCTCAATGTTTATTTTATCGAGTCATTTGTAAGGTAGGTGACTCAGTTTTTAGCAAATGATTTGAAAGGGTTCGTCTGATTTTCTCAGGCTCCAATGCTGTAGCTAACGGTGGCTGTGCATAATTATTGACAATACCCTCGAAAACTTCTTCACTGAAAGTTATGTCTTTACAAATTGTTTGCTGACCATCGTCGCTTCGCTTACGTCTTGTACCAGAGTCTGAAATTAAAACAGTTTCTGTTAAAATAAGAATGAATATTAGAATGAACTTACTTTAAATATCGATGTGTACAAATGCTAGACTTTGGCGATATTTTGAATCTTTCTCATACTCATACTCGTTTGTTTTCATACATTGTTCCCTTAAAAACGTAACCAATAATATCCCACCTATTATATTGATCTGTTTAATAGAAAACTCCATCATAATAACAAGGTAGATGACACCAATAAAAACTGTCCTTTAAGCAACAGCATTTCTATAATTCTATACTGCAATTTTAACCATGGAAAAACACTTTGTGAATTGAAAAATACAGAAACTATTCAAAGTTATGAGGGGATGACATGCTTTCAGACTTTCGTTATATCAAGTATTGGATAGATGACCTAAGAACTTTGAAGTTCCAAAACTGACGAAGTACAGATTATAGTAAAACGAGCAAGAATCTGTATGGTACATCTCTGGTTGGTATTGTTATCTTGATCAACACATATTTGTTCAACTTGATGACTCGTTACTTGCATCTAAACGACATTTGCAAGAAAATACAGTCATAAGACAAGGGCTGTCCCTCATAAGTGACGAATGCCCCAAAAGAGGTGTCACTGTCTTTGAACCTGGCCTTCAAGGTGTGGACACGGTATTTGTACTTTCTGCATGTGTTAAAATTTGTTCCACTTTTAAAATCTTTCAATGTGTTTTAGAGTTTTTTACCCCTGCACGGACATGTCATCATTCTAAACTGTCTGACCTCCAATTGTGACCCTGGCCCTCAAGGGGGGGGGGGGTCCATGTGCTCAACATGTCATTCATTGCAACAATTGTGCCATGTAATTTTAAAATCCTTCCATGCTTTACAGAGTTACCATGTATACAGGATTCCATTACCTTTAAACTCTTAAGTGTAAGCCTGACCTTTAAGGTAGGGACGTGGGTGTTGTATGCGACACGTTATCTTGATATGCTGAATATTTGTGTCAAGTTATTTTAAAATCCTTCAATGCATGACAAAGTAACCGTCCGGACAAGAATTTGTGGATATATATAGGATTCCATTACCCTTAAACTCTTTAGTGTGACCTTGACCTTTGAGGTAGGGATGTAGGTCTTGCACACGACACGTCGTCTTGGTGTGCTAAACATTTGTGTCAAGTTATTTTTAAATATTTCGATGCATGACACGAAACAATGTAAGGACGGACACACGGACGGACGAACGTACTAAAATTGGCAGTTTTGTGGCTATTCTTTTGTTCTCTCTATTGTATTTTAGCCACATAAGCCCAAAAAATAGCCACATAAGACATTCATGAATGACATCAAAACGATTTAACTGTTACATATTGTTGCCATTGCCACCCCACGTAACCCCCACCGTTTCGGCTCCAACAGACGGACAGTGCGATTTTAATATGCCCACCTTTGGGGGCATAAAAAGTAGTGAATTTATACAACGTTGATAAACAAAATTTAATTGATTAGTTAGTTTGGGGTTACTACAAAACATTTGTAAATAAAGATGATCCGTCAACAGAAACCGTTTTAACTTCTTGTCAGTATACTGACGTGTCCGTGACCTTTGTTCATGGGTTTAAATGTACATACCTACCTGATCAGAAAATAGCCAGCTTCGTCCCTCCGCCTTTACCCCAAGAGTGTGGACGAACTTCCGTAACACGTGCTCCTGGAACAAAATGCAATAATGTTTACGATGCTAACATGTTTATTGTCCTATTTTATTTTTTAATCCTAAGCACCATACTTTGTTTTTTTAATTTGTTATGAGCTTAAAAGATCTTCCCAAAAATGTATAGGTTTCTATACTTTCTACATACAACAGTAAAAGTGAAATCGTTTGAAGATGTTGGCGAATAGAATTCTAGGTTTTGTAAGGCACTACTTTAAATGATATATGGTGATATACTCAGAATGACTCACATATATTTATAACGGTTCGCCTGATATCTGATCTGATTCAAATGATATCTGACATGATTTGAATGATATCTGTCATGAATCGAATGATATCTGACTTGATCGGCATGATATTTCTTATGAATCGATTGAAAGCTGTCTTGATCGACATGATATTTCTTATGAATCGAATGAAATCTGCCATGAATCGAATTATATCTAGCATGTTTTGAATGATATCAATCATAAATCGGACAAATTTCACATGAATAACATAATAATATAATTGCTATTGGATATTCAATTTGTAGCAATACACATGTACTTCCCTTCTACTAACTATTTCTTTGTTAGTTTATTTTGCAAGGTTATTTGAGATTTAAATCACATTTCATTATCTGTATATTGTCCTACTAAAATCTGTTTAAAACAGACGAACAACTAGAGAATAACATAGAACCTACTAAATTTGACCGATTTACTATTCATTGTCCAAATAACTGGCACACGAATGGCCCATATCGGAAGCAGTTACAGTTATTTCAGTATTGTTTTGATAGCTTTGGTACACGAGGACGTTTGTGCAATGTACAAGGACAGCTGTACTTAGACTAAGACAAGATAAAAGGAGGGTAAGTTACATGAACGGCCACAATTATATATTTTCAAGTTACGAGTGGTCTTAAACAAAACAATATTATGGTTTAAGTAAATGTCAATTTATAAAAAGTAGGTTGCACTAAAAAATGATCAAGTTTGAAATACAATTGCATTTAGAAATAGTCAAGCAACACAGACGGTCGCACTCATAAAACATGTAAAGAAACGTAGATGATTAGAGCTAGAAATAATTTGTTAAAATGCAGGCAGCACTTTGAATTGATTCATTAAAAGATAACTGCATATATATAAGCCAAGTCACATTGTCGAAAGTTTAAAAAATACCAAATTACTGCAAACGCCTGCACATAGCAACTAAAAATGAGACAAAGAAAAACTAGAGTAAAAAAACGACATTAATATAAACTACCAATAAAACTGCGCCATTGCAAAGTCGGCACTCTGTCAACAATTTGTGAAATCAGCATTTTGCATGTACTTTCACCTACAAATGTTTCAGAAATAACGAATGAAAAAATTCAGTTTTCTATGTTACGCACGGAAGAAAATCCCTACATTCTTATAAGACATGTAATTTTTATGCTTTATAGATCATTATTTCAATGAAGTGTTTTTCAATTATGATTTATCGTTCAGTCTACAACCTTGCTAATAACTTCGTTATTATAACATTATATGATATAAATATTTGCGTCCATGACCATAAGTAAAGTTTTGCCAAGAATCTCGGCATGACACGGTGACACAGGTGTTTGTTGATTGCAGAAGAATAACAACTCCGAATACAGTCTTTGCTGTGATCTCGCTAAAATATTATTAAAAGATCCAAATACTATTTGCAACACACAACAATTACATAATCAGCATAAGAAATACTCATTTTATATAATAAACCAGATATTCTTGATAAGTATGTAAAATAAGTCTTGACACTCCTTGCCGTTTGGTCGGTCGGAACTAGAAACTGTCTAAGGACGATTATGAGAATAAACGAATATTGCAGCGGTCGGGTATCTATTTAATTTTGCAAATAAAATATACTTTTGTTCATACATCTAAAACTCGCTCTAATATCTGAACAAACAAACACATATTATGTAGATAGAATATTGATTTGTTATTAGATAATTAAATCGTACCTGCTTTTGTTGGTTCGTTTTAAAATTTTTAATTATTTATAATAACAGTTGTGACGACCAATCAGATTTCCTCCCTGTGTACCGCCAGACTTCCGTCTTAGGTTCATACGTACTGATGGGAATATTCAAATATTTTCATTAAGAAGTCAAACTATGACATGGATGCAACAGCAAAAAATGGTGGTTTAGGATGCCTCATGTATTCCATATGGATATTGACAGCCTTGCTTTCAGGATCAATATGCTATGGTAAGTACTTGTACCATTGACTTAAACGACTTTAGAAATTGGAACGGAATGGGATAAGTTTGTAAATTTATCTTTAACATGAAATTCATGTAAGATATCACGCGAGTCATGAGACTTGTCAGATAACATGCGAATATCAAATAATGATGATACTGCTTATGCTGCTTTTCTGCCGCTGCTGCTGCTGCTGCTGTTGCTGCTCTGCTGCTGCTGCTGCATTTACTACTACTTCATTTTCTCTCGCAGTAAATAATTTTATAAAAAATATTATTATGATAAATTCTACGTCTGCAAGAGAGCTGTGACGCTTTTTAACTGCGGGCATGCCTGTGGAGATTTGCTAACGACATGACAAACACGGACTGACTCTTTTTCTGCCTCACTCGAAATGTTTGACCATTTTACTGCCTTCATTGAAATTGAAAAGTTCATAGTAATAGCTTCTCTTGCCTCGATATAGGAAGAGATTGTTCTTTATTATTCTTATTATAATTGCTTAAAATGCTTAAGAACGTATGATAAATGTAAACTGGGAAAGCAGTATAAATAAGTGTTCATCAGTACAGTTCTATAGAACGTAGATATTTATACCCGAGTAACAGAATACCATACATAGGCATGTGTAAATACTGATAAATTTAGTTGGAAGCTTAAATTCTCATCCAAAGAAAAAAACGCATATTTTCGAAGAAATAATTTTTATTATTTTTATAAATAGCATGTGCTGTTACCATCATTATGACAGGCCTGTTATGAAATGATTAAAATTGTAGAAGTTTTAGTTGTTCTTTATGTTTTAAGAACGAATCAGATAACATAAATTCTTTTTTTCATAATTGACAAATAAATTTGTATTTCGCATTTCGTCTCAAATTGAATGTAGAAATTATTCAAAATGATTCATGCAACAGTATTTGCCTGTCTGAATATATCACGCTTTTTTCAAAACAAGTGAATACACGTTTGTCATAAACGCATGGTGTATTGCAATGAGAAAAACTAATAATTCAAAAACCTTTAATGCAAAAATAATATTGACGACACTTCTTTTGACAAGTAAAATATCGGGTAGTTGAAGAACTAAAATGGACCCTCTGAGAACTGCATCATTAACTAATTAACAGGAAGTGTTACTAGTTTATGATCTAGATAGCTTTGGTGTTGGAAGACGAAAAACCATTACAATATGGGCTATCAAATACATCACCATTGGTGAACCATTGTTAAACATGCATGAGGTGTGTCCTTAAACAAAGTCACTTATGCCACATGAAAACAAAAACAGTCTTTCTTTCGCTATATTTGCATCTCTGGGGATTTGGTAACAGTATCAAGCCTTCAACTTTGGGAACATACAGTTAAGTCATTTTATTTTCATTATTGGATTGATTTATTTTTTAGAATATTAGATCATTTGATTCTGTATTTCATAAATTAGTTTTATATTTTCTTTTGCTTTTGTCTTGGTCAGAAGATGATAAATTTTGGTGTTCTTCTCTTTTAGACATAAGTCGCAAGGATTTTAATTGACATTATGCGCATTTGTTTCAAAAAAAAAACCCCGAAAAAAAGGTTGTAAAAAAAAAAAAAAAAAAAAAAAAATATACCCCAACCCCCCCCCCCTTTTCGACCTCCATAGACATAATGACCTTTCTTTTTCTTGGAGTTTAATAAGAAAAAAAATATCGGTTTCCCCCCCCCCCCCCCCCCCCCCCCCCCCCCCCTTTTGCAGAAAATTATCCCTGAATAACTAACATAAAACCAATAATTGCTTTTATAAACTGTTACCCCCCCCCCTGTTTCTATACCAATTATATGTTCTCATTCCAGAAACATTAAATCTTAGTATGCCCCCCCCCAAAAAAAAAAAAAAAAATTTTTTTTAAAATATATCCCCCCCCCCCCCCCAAAAAAAAAAAAAATTTCATTTCGAGGTTGCCAGGTCAATATCACAGTGACCATTAACAGATAAAAACTTGTCCGATTCGCAAACTTTGTAGGTAGGTTGGTCATGAGAAGTAAATGACCCGTGTCGTTTTTGAGGTCAGCAGGTCAAAGGTCAAGGTCACGGAGAGACTTTTAACACAAAAAGTTTGACCGATCAATTACTAGATAACACTTTGATGTGGTCTTCTCAAACTTGGTAGGTAGGCTTGTCATTACAAGTAAATGGCTCCCATTGATTTTGAGGTCAGGTCAAAGGTCACGGAAATCCTTTACATAAAAACATTGTCCGATCTATAACTAGATAACACTTTGGTCTAGTGTCCTCAAACTTAGTAGGTAAGTTGGTCATGACAAGTAGATGACCCCTATCGATGTTGAGGTCAACTGGTTTAAGGTTAATGTGATTGTGACCTTAAACACAAGAGACTTGTCAGATCAATAACTAGAGAACACTTTGGCCTACTGTCCACTAAATTGGTATGTTGTCACGACCAGTCGATGGCCCTAATAATTTTGAGGTCAGCAGGTCAAGATCACGGTGACATTCATTGCAAACCCACTAATTGGAGGGGTGGATATTCATGGAGGGTTACATTGGTTCATGTCTTCTTTAGTTTCAGTTTGAAGTGAAGTGTAAATTTTGAAACTATTGTTATAAAGTATTGTTGTTGCCAAATGTTACCTTTGTCATTTGTAAATAATAATGTAATTTCAAGAATAATAAAAATTAGTTTAAATCAAATATTATATGTATTACAAGTATGATAGTTGACTACGTTAACCGTACGATACGACGGCAATTTGTAAATTTACCGATATAATGGACACATTATTGCATAAGCTTGACAGTTTGGCTTGCCAAATTTAATTTCATGTCGCAATTAGAAATGTATTGAACTACTTTAAGGACAGTTATGATTTTGTAATATTATTTGTAATATGTTGCAATAGATACGTGTAAAAAAGTAGGTAAATGACACCTGTGTGTTGTTTCGTGTTTGAAGATGAACAAAAGGCGTTCGTCGTATGTTATCGAATATCGGATCTTTTAAGTCTGCTCATGTATTATTCTTTATGCGATGTTGAAAGGGTTCATGCCTTAGATCTAGGGCGACTTCATAGTGTAGCGCTAAAGCGTCGGGCACATATTTTGAAGGTCGCAGGTTAAATCCTATCACCAAACTTTGACACAAATTTCCAAAATCCTCTCGGAGAGTAAAATTGCTAGATACCTAGGAAGCAGTTATCGAGAGCAGTAAAAGGGGCATATCTTACAAGTGGCAAATTATTTTCTCAATTTGTTTAAAATATACTTAATTTACGTAAAATAATAATTCTAACGTGATTTGTTCTGTTTATCAGTAAAACAAAGAAGAAAATTGATTGTTGTAAAATGTGCTGTCAATCACATTTGACTTGTGAGCCAGGTGTAAATTAAATATGATCTGATAGAAAAGTAATGGCCAGCTCTCCATAAATCGTTTTTTCAGTGTAAGATTTGTTATAATCTTAGCAAAAACAAAATCAAATAACATTTTAAAAAGTTAAAGCTTCTATGCTTAAAACATATGATTCTAGTTACCCGTATTTTCTCCTTTTATTATTTGTTTCGTAAGTGCCTTAGGTTCATTATTACATTGTATTTGTTTCCAGGAGCGAGTGTGACCGAAATCTTTCCACGCACTAGAAGTAAGGGTGGGGGTACGAAGCTGACTATACTTGGAACTGGTACGTATAATTCATTATATTACTGCATGTTTGAGTTTAAGGAAAAGGGTCATTTTCATTTTGTGTCATGTTATATTTTTGTTTTCCGAATAGTATTTGCGTAGTAAACATACTCGGGAAGAAATAGCATGATTTTTATCTTAATGTTATTGTTATTATGCCATAGTCCTATTTAATAGCAAGACATTTGTTCATGGTTGAGCAGTAAATTAAACTGATTTATATACTATATGAATATGTAATTGCGTTAGTGCCATGGTTACAAGTGTCCAGAACTCAACGTGCTATTACATACAAATGTGTATAAGCCCCCCTTAAATCTTTCACAACCGAATACAAAAACAATAGTTACTGATAAAGGATATGTTACACATTGGATATCTTTTACTACAATAATAAGAATGATTTTTCTGCACGGAAACGACCTTTCCAATACTACAGTAGGCGGAACGTAACAGTTGTCAAAATTTGCGTATATCGTGCGTGTAACGTGCGTATAACGTGCGTGCGCTCATCGTGTATTTTGTCAATCGTATATCGTGTATCATATCGTATCATTCATCGTGCAACGTGCACCATATACTATACACGATATACGATACACGATTCTCGGTGCACGATAAGCCTATACGGTAAACGATTACATGTTACTTAGTGTGTACATCTCCGCAAAATGAAATAAAGTGCTGACTTCACATTGTATTTCTTTTGTATTCGCCAGTGCAATACGGGCAATAATGACTTCTGGGACAGCTGAAATCCGAAATTTAATCATATTTTATCATCGGAAAGGACATAATTTTTCTTCGAAATTTAAACTGTTGTTGTCACAGCATTATTTTAAGTGCAGTAGACAAGGTTAGTCCAACTAATTGTACGCGCGTCGAGATATTGTGTTATTGTTTGTATGGGCAATATCTCTCCTCTACGTACAACATAGAAACCCGGCTTTCTATGGTGAGCGTTCCTCCCAAATTTTCGGCGGCGGCTTTAAACCGTCAAAAGTCTTAAAAAAATATATTTCTGTAACTTGTTGACGATACCTTTAAAGAATATCCATTTCCACATCAATTTATTCCATTTGTATCTCGCAATACATCAAAATAAGAGTTTTGACGAATTATAAACACATGCACTACCTAAGTTTATACATCTCCGCTAAAGTCACGTGATAAATACCAATAAATAGCTTACACTACCGTGAACGGCTAACTGCGGACAAGCTAATGTGTACTGTAGGCTGTTCGTCAGTATTTAAAATTTAAATATCAAAACTCCGCAAGGAGGACAGCAAATTATTTATCTTTATAATTTTAACAGCACTTGCCATACTTGTATATGCCTGCCATGTGCTTGAACTGCATTCATTTGTTCACGACCGTGTTCTATTGAAAGCACGTGGTCATGTCATATTTGGCGGGAATATTTTCGGCGGGAACTCGATGGAACAATGCCACATGTATATGCCATAGCAATCAGTCATTGCAAGCTGTGCAACTTGTAATTTCCCGCGCCGCAGAATTTAAATACATTGCTACTATTTAAAAGATTACGTACTTCTTTTATATTCACATACATACATAACCTTATAAAATATTTGTGACACAAAAGCTTGTGAATATTTTACAATTAAAATAAGTCATAACAACAAAGTATATTCGCTTGCTTTAATCATTATCGTAACATACATCTTTCCTTTAGTCATATGAAAATGTATTCGGAAACGGACAATGTTGCAGCATTGTATTGCATAATTATATCGTATATAAATTTCTCAAGTTTTATTGAATATACTGGCTTTCAACGGGTGATCATGTGTGAGAGCAAATTATTGATAATGAAAAATATTATGGATTGTACATGTTGTAAGTCAGTAAAGTCTTTCCAATAGTTGGATAAGCTGTCAAATTTTGTATCGAAAATCCTTAAACGCACGTACAGAAAATGATTGTGTGATTCTTATAACTGACCGTTCAACGCAGCGTTCACGTCGAATATACCAAGCACAAGTTTTGCACATGAAATATGATGTGCAGGCCCGTATGGTCGAACACGTCACTGTTAAGAATTTGTCATAACTATTGATGATACCCGTAGATTCATAAGCGTCATAATAAGTATGTGGATGTTTGCAATTCTCCGTCCGCGATTCAAGTAAAAAATAAACTGTTGATCAATATCTCAGAAACTTTGAGTAATTCGCGACAGTTTATGCCAGTTTTGCATTTAATCCAGTACATACTTAAATTTGTTCGGTATCGTTTTATATATTAGTCTTAATGATGTTAGGTTTTCTGTGCTGCTCCTTCGATGTTCGGCGCGGCAAGTCTAACACTAAAAATAGTGGAATCTTGGCTTCAGTATACAAACTAAATATTTCAATTTTACGGAGGCAAAACACAAATTACAACCTGATAATTTGATACTTGCAAAATTTCTTCAATCAAACAATTCTCGTAAATACATAGATTGTAAAGTATTTCTGATTTTATTTTTGGGTATTTCGGTTGATCCACGGCATGCACCTACCAACCCATCTTTTTCAACATATTACTGGTACAGGAAACAGACATATTTTAAGGCCTTATGTTGATTTACAAAATATAAGTAAGATAGGAAAATAAACTTGCAGAATGTAGTAGATTTTCTGACTTGTGTTCTCTATTATCAGGAAAAAAGTTCGATTTGTCCGCAGTCACCATATTTATAAAACTAGCAAACAGTCCGACTATTTTACGTACAGAACGTTACGGGATATAGTCATTTTCAGCGTACACATTTCACTACCGTGGTAGCATATAAATATGGCGGAGGGAGTAAACAAACGAAACTGTGAAAGGAAACATTAGCTGATAACTTTCTTAACTTGAGCGACTGACGATATTGAACAATAAATACATTCATTTTTGTGTTATATTACAGGTTCTTAGTTAAAATATATTGTCTTTACATGTTTCTACCTAAATCTCTGTTTCACCACGGAAAGGTAGGTTTCTAGTTTTGACGTTATAGCGAGATTCTGACCCAAAGCGAAAATATCTCAGAATTTGCTCAAGACGTCACTTAAATATTTTGACTATAGACAAGGTATACGGGAATTCATTCGGAATTATAACAAGAAAGGGAACATCAACTACTTTAGAAGGTAACCTATTGAATATTTATTGGATAAATAAACATAATATGACAATCGACGAATCAACGATAGTTTTACAAAATCAGTTAAAGTTCGAGCAAAACTTAATAAATAAGTGTACAGTTTCTAATTAAATTGCATCTTGTTAAGGATAAATCCGTGTAATCGTTATGAAAATAATCGCCACTCGAATCACATAAAAACTATGAATGATTTATGGAAAAGATAATTATGTTGACTATCAAAAAGACAAATGGACATTGTTTTTCGTGTAGTGGTGCTTTAAAGATAGGTGTTGACAGCAATTAACTTCCGCCCATTTTCTCGCACCTCAGGATCAATATTCAAATTTGACACTAACTGTAATTTATTTCACACCTAGGTACATGTAAACAATTGACATTTGTAACTTTCCGAAGTCTTTTTGTCATTGTGTAGGTGCGAAGCCTGTAATAAATTGGTCTTATTCTTTTGGTCTCTGTAAACTGTATAACTGTATGTTATATACAAGGACAACAAATTATTAAAAAGAATCAAAACAAACAGATTTGGTGAAAAAAAATCAAAATTTAAGTAAACTGTAAAAAGTCAAAGGTAATAGTATAACGTGTATTCCGTCTAACGTGTAGCGTGCAGCGTGCGCCTCGTATATCGTTCATATCGTGTATCGTTTTGAATCGTGTATTTACCGCCCGTGTAACGTGCGTGTATCGTCCGTACATCGTTCGTGTAGCGTGCGCTCCGTCTGACAACTGTTACGTTCCGACTACTGTATCTCCTTCTTCTTGTCCTTTATGTGATTTGTTTAAGCAAATACATAATAATAAAGTTAAAGAGAGCATTAGTAAAAGCTTATATTGATCCTTTTTTCTGTCAAGCATTTTATTTTGCTAATAACATCTACTTAGGTTTCTCGACGAATCAGTTTACCTTAAATGATGATCCTGGCGCTGGAAACCAAGTTTATTTGGTCAGCACCGCCAACCAGTACAGATGTCCTGTGATTAAGGAAAGTTCGTCTGACTCTGTTATTGTATGCAACATACCAAGGTAAGGACTTCTATAAATTATTTCACTGAAAACACATACAGTCTTTCTGACACTTTCAGACCGACTTATAATAGGCCAGTGCAGACCCCTGAAATTTACGCATTTACATAAAACTTATACGACTTGGCTATTTTCTATACTTACCAGTGCAAGAGGTATGTATTTCCTAATTCCATTACATAACTACTACAGCAACTGATTCGTTACTTCTGAAGACACGTCAGTAGGTATTGAGCAATGTACTTCCTGAAAGTAGGGTATAGACTTATTATTTATGTCGTATTATATCCAGGTGCGTGTCATATATAATCATAACTACTAGAACATGTAATGATAACAGGAATCAGAAAATAATTTTCTTTTAAATCATCAGTAAACTGATGAGTTGGGGATATTAGGCTCGTTTGTATCTGTATTTAAACACATCTACATTATAAAAGCATATTTACACTATCCTACTTAAGCCTGTATAACACCCAATATTTTCAGTGCAGACATACTCTTACATATTTTATGTTATAAATATAAAACCAGACATTTATTCAACAATCTAAATCGAGTTGTGTTAAAATGTTTATTACGACAAGAACAGGAAAGCAATAGCATATCAGCTAATAATTATAAAACATTTTGAAACAAAACATGATCAAAGTAAATTTTGTTTTGGAAAATTTGTTCCAGTGAATTGCCGGACACAAGTTTATATGCGAGAGTTGTGGTGGACGGTCAACCTATTGACGAAGGACAAACGTGTGGTGGCCGACAATCACGCTATTACTACCGCTGCATATATACGGTAATTATCGATCAACATACTCCGTGTATAAGTTCATTAATAAATGAGAATTTCCAGTAATACAGGTTCTGGCAAAGCAATCAAAGATCTTTGGAAAGACAGATTTCAAAGCACTGTACAAATCCGTATCCTTTAGTACATACGTCGTGGTTCCAATCCTAAATTTCGGACATTTTTCCACGAGAGTTAGATTGTCGGTTCCCTTGGACGAATTTGAGTTACTTCAAAAGAGCACGGTTTAATTCATCTGAAATTGGAGATTCCTGGACCATGTACGTCTGAAGCAAAATAAAAACGGGGAAAGTTAACCATATTACTTCCATATAAAATCAAGTTAGATGTAGCTCTGTATTTTATAAATCTGAGATACCCCTTTTAAGCTCTGTACTAAAGTATAAATATTTCCGTAAAGAGCAAATTACATTAACTCTTTATCGTTCAAAAAATATCAATGTTATAACTCGAAATAAAAGTCATGGACCACATGTCGAATTTGAATGAAATGTATGTTAGAAAACGTTTTTCAAACGTTTCTTTTTTCAATTTTACATTTGGTTCGAAAGAAAGAACCATATACATTTAAAATAGTTACTTTAAGTAAGTCTCCATCCAGCAGCCCTGGTAAATGATTCGGATTCAGAGCCATCGAGTAACATATTGCGCTAAGACCTTAAACTCAAAGCAATATGACTTGAAAATAAAATTACAATAAAATGGTCATTTTGTCAATTTCTTTTAAATTCCAGCCAAGTGACAATAATACTCCTAAAATCTGGAGCTTGGAACCGCATGGCGGAGTACCAGGTAAAATGGCTTATGTTTTTCTTCATGTGCATTCCATCCTTATACAACCATCTGTTATTCCCAGTCCGGATTTTATTTACTCTTGAACCAGGTACCGTATTGTGAGTTGAAGATAGATCTTCTGAGTTTATAAAGTGCTACGGAATTATTTTTCGAATGTATGGCTTGATTTGCCATACAACAGCACATCATTAAAAGACAGAACATGAAAAATGATAGAGAGTAATTTGGTAATATTTTTTGAAAACGATTTAAACAACGAATGTTGGTTTTCCAGGAATATAAAACATTTCAACAATGTCAACACCATGCAAGACATGAACACATATACCTTGACGTATATTGTACAGTATTTCACATTCAGTTACAAATGTATTACTGTGTACCAAATCTAGTAAAACAAATTCAGATTGTAACTTATATATCAGGCTATGTATCAAACCATGGGATTGCAATGTCAAAGTTTTCAACTGTATATTACAAAATGTACCTAAAACGCTATACCTTGATATAAATTGAAACATCGCTGAAAACTATTAGATTTTTTTCATTAAAGACGACACACTTTATCTATAAAAAACTGGTATATATAGGCCAGACATCTGATGAATTTTCTATTACAGGAACACTTATAACTATTAGTGGCACATTGATAGAGGACAGAAACGTATATGCCGATGGTGATTCTGAATTTGACCAGTTAGATAATACCTTAACTTTCAGAAGGTAAGGGTAGAAGAATGTTAACCTGGTACGTGTGTGTTGCGGTGTAATTCTACACTGAATCTGATTTTGTTAAAACTTGCTTTTAAATCTAAATCTTAATCATGTCTAGTTGTGCAGATTGCTTTCAATTTTTCTGTCCGACGAGTGTCTATCAAAACGAGAGTTATACGTCAACAATTTGAATAGCTCAATTTCATTTATGTGTTAATATGTTGATAATGTGTATTGTATTTTGGTGACTAAATGGAATACTTAACTTTAAAGGAAAATGCTTATTCTAATTAAGGAATGTGTGCTTATTGTACTTCATTAGTAATACTTTGTTATCTATTGATATATGTTCAATGATTTCGCAAAAACAACTATTTATGTCAATAATTGTTTCAGTGAAGTAACGACACATTAATTAAAAGAAAAGTATAAGTCAATAATATTCATTTAACACAGTTCTTTAATTATTCTATTAGTAGATTTATTATTATTCTGTACGTGATAATTAAGCCTATATAGGCGGTATCAACGACTTTGTTTATATTCAGCTGTGTTTCAGATATTTATAAATGTGTATTAGAATTTTGTATACTAATCTACTTCAAAATGACCTACACTGGTGTCCTTACAGAGTATATGTAGGCGACCAGTTTTGTGACCTTGAAGAAAATGGACAATTGTAAGTATACATATTAACAATTTTTGGGTTAAGTGTTCGTTTAGATGCATAAAACTCAGTAAGAACACGGTCCAGTAATTAGGGTCTCAACAATGTTGCAAGTTCAATTTTGCATTGAACAGAATATGTTGGTTTTCTACCTTTAAACATATCGAATTTTCCCTAAGAAGTATACACAAAGATAATAATTTTAGAAAACGCTTAACTTTTGGTGAAGATAAAAATCATTGATCAAATGTGTGTGTTATACAAGATCGGTATGCAAACAGAACTTTAGTAGTTTAAAAAGTGATCAGAAGTGAAGATGGAGTTATGTAAGACATACAGATTTATCATATTGTTATTCTATTCTGACTAGTTTTAGTTTATAAATTTCAATTCTGAACCATACGATTGACTAACTGTTACAGGTATGGCATAGAGCTGTCTAACAGCAATAATGGGTATTTGAAATGCAGAATTACTGGGAAAGCAGTCGGTATGTTTTTCAACTTGTTTGAATGTGAAGTAATTGTACATATTTTACCATCTTGTGTCGTTAAGATACATATTATTTCTCCACGATTAAAGTATTTTTTAAATTTTTTGAAACACTCTTTTCTGAAAATAAAACGGATATTGTTGCAAGATAAATTATTATTTAAAAAGGATAGAATTTTGCATTCTCTAGAACAAAATCTACGTGTATAAAGCACAAGATTACTCAGAGAGATGAACCATTAAAACAGTTGAATAAAAGTTATATTTAAAAGTTGTTATTTTCCAGGCTTCTACAACATCAGTTATCAGCTTGACGCGCCGTATGGATGGTAAGTGTAATCAACCTAATATCTAAAGATAATGACAGCTTTGAATTAAATCGGAATGATATAAAGCAATGTGTAACTGCACAATATGTTTTTGACAGATTCAACACTTACAGCAACAGCTTAAAGAATAATCTCACAATATTTGTCTTTTAAAATTTATATTCATTTATTTTTCGTTTACCTTCTTAAATTAAAATTATCGCTTTTCTATCATTATGAGTATCTTAGTATAAGATGTGTCTCACTTTTAGCCATGGCAATGACAGTTTTTAGTTTGCTATGTTGTTTTTGTTGTTTCAATATTTCACCGTGACTCTATCTTACGTGTTTACTCCCCTTTGTAACATTTTATCCATGAACTATGATTTCAGTTTTCCCCAAGACCTACTTTTCTATTGATGATGTCAATGTCGAGAAAATATGTTATTGCTGATCAGTTTTGCTAAAATATTTTAGAACTGTATCAAATAGTCCAAAGTTTTTTTTAGGTCGGTCATGGACGCCAACCAGTTTCGTGTGTCATACAATGATCAGGCATATCTATATCAAATGTATACAGGTAGTAAAAAAAACTTTATACGAACAACGAAAATAATCATATTCTGAAATTCGCGAAATACTCTACAGGAACTACTTTATCTGTCATTTTGTAACAATGCTTTGTTCTGGTAGAGCGGCGACAGTTCAATCTTACATTCCCTAGAAAAGCTGACACTGCTCTGCTTTTTTTATAAAATATTTGTCTCTATAGAAAGCTTACTAGTCAAATTAAAACAGTTATTTGAACTAGGTCTGCAAGTCTTTAGACTAAAGGCACTGTATTGATTTCTACAAATTATCAAAGTGTTACCGAAATCTGACTGATATTGTTGTTTCTTTTGTCAGAAATCACGAACATCAGTCACGCTATCGGGAGTGCAGCTGGGGGCTTGGCCCTTACCATATATGGCAAAAACTTCCGTTGCGGTTCTTCATTGATTTGTCCAAAGGCTTACATAGAAGGTATTGTTTTCTTTAGAATACTAGAATAGAAGCAATTTGCAAACATTTCAGCAATTTCAAAGGTTTTTAAAACTTTATCTTTTAAGAAAATATTTGTCGCAATCGTTTGACAAACGAAGACTTGTATCTCAATAAAAAAAAATCAATTCATCTGCAATTTTGTATGGTCAGATACCGTGTGTGAGATCACTGATGTCGTTACTGATGACTCAATTGTTTGCATCGTTGCTGCTGAACCAGAGACGGATGGCTCAACATTTAAAGGCAACAGAGGTGCTATCTTCGAATACTGGACGCTAGCCCCTTCTAACTACCAAACATTGAACGATATTCTAACCCTATCAAGCACTGACCAAGGTTACAATTCGATGATACTTGATGAGACTTACTTTGAAAATAGTTCCCTGAACTACTTTGCGAGCAGAATGACATCGTTTTTTACGCCCCCACACTCTGGCGAGTACCAGTTCTATTTGTTAGCAAATGGCAACGCAAAGCTTTTCCTTGATGGTGTAAGTACTATGTTTTTCAAATGAAACAATTTTGTCAAAACGATATCTATGATATTAATTCAATCAGGTCTATGTGTAGATAAAAAAAATAAAACATTCATTTCGAAATTGTCAAATGTCAAAACTAATCGTTCCCCACCTTAATTTTTATCATTTTGTCAACGAAAAACTGTGTTTTATAAATCCAACTTATATCGGATGTGACTGTGTCATTTTAAAGAATTCTCAAGTTTCTTTATATAATATATAAGAAGAAACCTACACCACCTAAAGAGTCTCATTTCTTTAATTAAATATGTTTTTCTAAAGTTTCTATTGCAAGAGACTACAAAGTTGATTACTTGTACCAAAAATCGCAATCTGACGAACATTTTCAGAGAAAAAGGATTTTTTTTAAATTGCACTACTCCAGTGGGGGTCTCATCTATGAAGGGATCTTTTCTGCAAGTAACAGTCATTAAGAATTAAATGGTTTTATGCTAAATTGAATAAGGAGAGCAGGTATCTGTAGCACATCCCAGAGGTTGCGAGTTCGATATCCACTGGGGTCACGACCGTACCTCCTCATATGACCACAGTACTGGTTTTTCAAGGAAGTGGACTCGAGAGTGACTCGATAAGCTACAAACTTTCTTCACAATCGAGCTAAAATGAATTAGTATAAACTAAATCAGCACCACTTGTTTCAGAAAACAACAATTCTTAAGTTTCCATAAAAAATATGCAAGAAAAGCGATACACTTTGTAGGTGTTGGATGTCGAAAGAATGATTATTAGATTACTTGAGCTAACTGCTATTAAATTATGACACAAAGTTTCGGAGAAATATAATTTTAATGATTTGTATATTGAATATATAAGAAAAACAATAAAGGGGCGAACACGGACGTACTCACCACGAGACGGACTTTGTGAGGTTATCCCTTTGATCGTTCTATGATCTTTTTTAACTCTAGAGTATTATTTTAACCCTAGAGTACTATTTTAACCCTCTAATGACCAACGTCATAGTGCTATGTTTCACTGAAAACCTAACCTCCTAATGTGTGTAGGGTATGTGCGGACAGACTGACGGACAGACAACGACAAAACAATAACCCTCCACCTTTGGTGGTGGATAAAAGATTACCATGATTTCACAGATGTTTTCTCATTAATACATTACACATGGTTCTAAAACATTAAGTAAACTTAAATTCACAATATCCAGAGTTCTAAGATCAGCAACTTCAAGTCAATGGTTTGGATGACAACAGACAGAATTACTTTAGTAAACAGTAAAAAGTAAGTGTTGTTTTCAGTCGTAGCTATTGATGAATACTATGTCAAATTGTGATTTGATGAATGTACGAAATAAGTGTTTTTATGACTTTTTTCGGTTTGGTATTTTCATTAAAAACTCAAATACTCGTACTCTCTTTACTCTGTATAAAAGAATAACATAAATACAATGTACGTCATCTTTCCTTATTTTCTAAAATCAAATTAATTCCAGATAATTCGTTCAAAGCGTTCGTATGCAAAGAAGATTTCAGCAATGAGGCACAAATACATCTTGAACATTTTGCTTTGTAGAATTTACCAAGCAATTCAGTGAGAACATTGGTTACCTTACTTCCACTAAAACTTATATATTTTATAGTGTTTGGAAGATGTAAACTATCAAAGTCTTAAATGTTAATATTCCAAGATGATCAAACACGTGTGTAATTCTACTCTTTACAATGTCTTTATTTTCAAGGTATCTACTGAAAATTGTGCAAAGGGCAGGTTTCAAAATTCATTTAAAGGTGAAATACTTTGAAACACGGTTCACACATGCATCGGTTGGAAAGGCGGAAGATGAAGTACAAACGATCATTATTAGTTCTACTGTCAGTAATGAAATACAGGTATCAGTTTTGACACTATAACGATAAGGTTTACAGCTAGATTATTGAAAAACAAATTACATTGTATATATTGTGACATTAAACTTTGAATAACCTTAATATAAGCATCAAAGTCCTATGCTTTTTGTTAGTACACACATTAAACAATTATAGCCATGTCAATCATTATCATGTCCAGCAATTTTTTAATTGTCATTCTAATATTTCCCAAAGACAAAAACTCCATTTTGTTAGATTTTCTTTCGATTTCAGTTTACTGATGTAAACAACATTAATAAAGGGCACCTCCGTAAATCAACAGAAAACAAACAAATATTTAAGATTTTATAAGGGGATTCACACATTACAAGATCTTTTACTGTAAAACTGGCATACGTCCTACGACTTTTGTCTACAGAAATGACATAGTTATGTATAAATGCTGTGTGTTTTTATCAAAAAGTCACTCATACAAAAGAAGATGAAAATGATAACAGAAATAAAAACAAAAATAATATCAAACAGGGAATGCCACGTACCAAAAACGCAGCCTCCCCAAAACGAGCCCCACAGCACCCAGAAGTGCACACCACCAACACACACACACGACACACACACACAATCATGTACACACACACATATACACTACCAACACACACTAGCATACAAAGCAAACACACGAGGACAAAACGAACAATTAAAGGAACACAGTGGTCTATTTGGTGACATTGTTTGGAGAGGTAGGGACCCGGTTATTGCTCTCTAAAAGTATCGACACGTCGTTGTCATGGACGCAAGATATTGATATAGTCGTTCCATCTATACAAATAGGCCGTCTCCGTTGAAATTTGTGTAGCCGTCTGAGTATGGTGCACGACATAATCTTGCGCTTATGGAATGAATCGAGCAAGTTTCAGTCATCGCTGCCGGACTATTTTACGTAAATCATAAGTAGCCGACACATCACATGTATAAAAATCGAAAAATGACTGTATTTTTTTATTTTTGAAATAAACAGCGTTTTGGATATTCATTTTCTTAGTTAGGTCATTTGCTATCCATCTATAGCAGTTTTTAAGTAAATTTCGAGAAAGAGTTGATTTTCATTTTTTCATCCCCATCCTATTTTCACACTTATTTCTTGTTATTTGTGTGATTGTGCAGAGCTTCGTTTTTTTCCTTATCCACAACTCATGAACATGGCAGATTCACTTTGTCCTCTTAAATGAGAATCACGGACTTTTCGAAATAACAGGATCATACCTCCTGCTTACACTCGCTCAGTCATTTGCTGGTCTCTTGAATGTATATTCAAATAAATTTGTATCGCTTAAGTCGAGTTATTTTTCAGTCAAGCGTTTTACTGGTCCAGAGTAGCTCAATTTATAAAGATCCGATTGTATTCCTGAAATCAAAAAGTCGACTTGAAATATAAAAATAATTTTTTTTTTCTGTTAATCTTCAGAAAATCAGATTCAGTGGGTTTACTAACCAGACATATGAGCCAGAAGTTCAAAATGTAGACATTGATACCAATGATGAATTTCGGTTTGGCATTTACGGGGTTTACACAGGTAGGTAATGTAAATGCATAAAAACACAAGATCATCACAGACAGCAGTGTCCTCACAGTATTGTCGGTCGATATCAAACATTCACTAACTGGTTGTATCAATTTTCTAGAACGCGTCATTAATAAATAATGATAATGAATGATACTAGAGTAAAGGCTTATTGTTATATGATTATGTGTACCATAAGAAGTGAAGATGAAAATATACGCCTTCTGCAAATTGTTAAAATGCTACTAAACTGAATAGTAGTAGGTTACAGTTTGTCCACACTTACAGAACTCAAGAGATTGAACTACTATAAACGTTTTGACAGGGCAAGTGAACAATACCCTAGGTGTAAAGAGTTAATAGTAACTATGAATGTAATCATAAAGAGCCATATTATTATATTGTTTTGAAATGCTAATACTAAATTATTTTGTAGAGCCGTTGATGACTTCTATGCCGGCAGTTAGTATCCAGAATGCATTTGATAAGCTACCAATCTGGGGAAGCGAGGAATCAGTCACTGTGGTAAAGAATGAAACCAACCCACAGTCATACCAATTAACATTTAACTCTAAGAGAGGTAAACATACTAACTACTTACGTCGGAGAAGGAAATTTATTTATGTACAAGTGCGAGAAAGACATTTAGTATACATTTAGTACACACAGTTTATGATGTTAGCGGATATTTCTCTTTATAATATACCATTAAATATTCTTTCAAAAATACAGCCTTTATTCAACCATCAAATACGGCCTGACAGAAAAAATATCCGTACTGTATGTACGTGCAATACGCACAGTGCGGCATTATTTGTAAGAGTGCTTTCAATTGGCCCTAAAACACACATGACGTTAATAACGTCGCTTTTGACTGGGTCGTTACCACTTATTTATACGCACACTACGTATATTTCGCGCTAAAAAGAGTTTCTCTTCAATATTATGCTTAAAATGACATTTTAATTTTAATAATTCGCGCAGACAAGTGTCAAAAAGTATATAATAAAAGGGTTATTAGTATAGTAATGTGATCCATAAGCCGGATTGGCTCGCGTCGATGTCGGATCATACTTGTGTTACGCACTCGTATGATCCGACGCACGACTCGAGCAAATCCGGTAGGCTGGATCACGTTATTATACTAATAACCCTATTGTATAACAACATTGACACGGAATAAGAACGCCCCATAAGTGTTGATCGACTTGCTCTATATTATTTTTTATATAATCGTAATTTTAGGTGACTTTCCCGACATTGGTGTTGTTTCGGTTGATGGTATTTCTCAAGTAAATTACAGTGTATTAGAAGAACGTCGTGGTGTTCCAGACCTTGATACTGTGGCGCTTGAACTGGATGGGGTAGTTTCAGAACCATTCTCCATATCATCTGTGGATTCTGGAAATACAAGTGTAATTACATGTTTATCGAATCTTCAAACTTTAGCTTAGTGACATCTTTGAACAAACTAATGTCACAGTAACAGTACGCATGTATAGCTGTTACATATAGGTTATTTCTTTAGAATTCCTTCTAATCCTACCTGCGACTGTTATGTAATGTAAATGAAACCCGGTTCTGTTTATATTGATTTTTGATACTGTAACAGTTGTGTCCTTAAGTATCTGTCCGCAATCAACGAGATCTCTGCACAGAAAGGACTGTTGGTCTCCCCGTGCTTAAAATGTTGTTTCAAACAAATACAGTTTGTCGAATTGATCTCCGTTTTCAACATCTGCTACGAACAAATATCTACACTCAGTCTGATGTAAATGGAAAAACGTCTGATATGAACGTTTGGTAAATCATAAAGTCATAACAACAATATTTCTGACATTGCATAAACTGCAAAACAGCAACAGTTACATGTCTTTATAAAGTGTATTACTGAATTAATAATCGTTCAGTATATTTTGTACAGTTTTTATTTTTTAAGTAGGCAGCATGCATGATAGTGATGAGTTTCCGCTAAAGGTGAAGCATTTGCACTTTTTGATATATTATGTAAAAGAACATATTCATTGAATGTTTTTGCTTTATCTGCATATTAAGTGTAACAGTTCAGTTGTTAGTGCAACTGTGATTTTTATTACATAAGTATTAATTATTGATCTTCTGTATTTCGTAGCTGAAAGACGTAATCCTTGGAATGTTTGATGCAAAATGCCCAATTGACTTTCAAACTGATGAAACTGTCAAATACTATGAGAGTTTTGAGACGCATTCGTCGTGGTTTGCGCAGTATCGAATACGAAGCACTGATGCCTTTTGTGGAAAGTACATCCTAAAAAATCCAAATTCGCTGTATCTACGGCAAGAGCAAATATCACTTACAAAGTTTGGGACGGTATATATAAATATATAAACATAAAATTAAAAATAAACGACATTATATGGGTGTTTTTTTCAATTTATTTTTATATAAATACAATTATCCATAGCATATTATCCCTTACATTAAATATCATCTTTCTATAATTCAGTTTTGTCAGAGGAAAGGAAAGTACTGAAGAAAGAAAAAAAAATTTTTTGCACACCTTTGTGCTGCTTGTGGCAAAAGATTCTGCACTTTTGATCAGTGCCTGCACATTTCTGAAGTCTGATCATAGTCTGCACTGATCATTATTCAGCTAGTATCGTAACTTTAAGAAAATAGGCCGCTTCTAATCGTATAAAATATGAATTTTTATGGGTGAAGCCTATATGCCGGAGCAGCCTATACGTACTTCTTTTTTTTTCTAAAAGGAACATTTTAAAAGGACTGATATTCAACTTAATGATCGATTCTATGCTCAATTATTGATATCATACGATGGATCTTAAAATCTTCACGGATGTATAAATTACAACAAACAAACTATATGTCGATGAGGCCAATACGTTATTATTAAATTCCTAATCGGTAATCGTATGGAGACGCTTTTAATACACAGATGCGGCTTATTGTCCAGAAAATGTTGAAGAATTAAGTATGCTGTCCAAATTGATGGATGGCTAAGTCCAACTAGGATAGTCAGTGGGGATATTGTATAGAAAACGTTTGCGCTGGGACAACGAGTCCATACAACATGCAAAATACAGTACCTATACAGTTGTATAGCAAATAAACAAAGTCTTATTATAACTGCTAACACATGTTCGCCAAAATACAGATGATGAGTCATTTCATGAACGGTATCGGGTAACATTCGGAAAGATTTATTTACGCCTTATTTTGATAAAAAAAGTCTGCCAATGTCTTACTTACATAGGTTTTTTTATGGACAAGTTTGCTTGATACTCTTGCGTTCTATTATTTCAGTAAAAACAAAGATTCGTATTTAAGTGAAATTTAAGTTACCTTTAAGCAGTAACAATAGTTCGTTTTAGTTTCTACCTTACTACATATAGGCATGTAGTGTTTGCAAACTATGGCAATGAAAACGCATAGTAGCTTGGTATCATTTAAATGGATATGCTTTTCAGATGTGTTTTGCATATAAAGGAGCTATTGAGAATAGAGTAAGAGTAAAGTATACGTATACGGACTACTTTTCTGGACAAATCAACCAAAACGTACTTCATGTTGAAACGTTTCTCTCACTCGATTGGCCTACCAAGTAGGTATCTCTTGCTCCCCAGTGCATAAGTATGCTATGTAGTATACTCGGCCTGAATTATTTAGGATTATTTTTTGCTTTGAGTAAGGGGAATTTTCCCCTCTGAAATAAAAATGTGCCTCGATGTCTGAGAGTGTCCGGCTTAACTTTATCATTTACTTTGCAATTTAATAAATATACACAAGCTTTACTGAAAGCAGTTCATAATAAAGTTATTTTCTGCTTTAAGAATATCATATATTTAATAAATAATGAAGTTATTCAAGCAAATTATACTTTTATGCATGGTCAATACGAGAACATAGACCTAATATTATAATTTCAATTAGCGAAATAGTCCCTGTATCGGTATGCTGAAATGAAAAAAGTTCACTCTTTTGTAAATTAATAGAATATTTCATCAGTCATGATCTTTGTTTTCATAAAGTTGGCTTTACACATGCGTCGACTTTAACTCAGCGATTGTAGGAGCATGGCCGCTTCACTACACACCTCATTTAGATGAAGTACAGATTTATAGGTCAAGTGGATCATCGGCTGAGTTTTACATTGACTCCATTTCTATCAGAGAAAAGCCGACAACAGATACACGAGGTATGTGGCTTTTTTTTAGATCTGCATGTGTATTTCAATTTAACCGGAATCAGTTACCCTCAATGCAAAAGCTCCAGTGGAGCGTTTATCTATGAAAAGTAAGTCGAAACTTTAAAAAGTTTAAGATGTTTTTTTTACAGGGATGCATCTACGTCGATTACGCCCAGCATTATCAGGGAAAGAAATAATGGATGTTGATGCAATCCTGGTTTCTCCAAATGCGTATAAAGTAACGCTGATACCAGCGAAATGCATCTACGGTTTTCCGATGATTCAGCTCGCTAACAGTAACGTACAGGTTTGTTTTTGTATTTCAAATGTATATTACCGTGTGGATATGTAATTTTAAACAGATACAAATGCAGTTTATTAGAAGCAAGTCTATAATCATAATTAAGTTGTGGTTGTTCTAAGTTGTTGTTGGATTTGTTGCTGGTTCCTTTGTTTTTCATGTTTATCCTGACTTTTGTATAATGAATATTTAGTTCAATTATAAGTATGGTAATTGTCCCCCACAAGAAACAGCACGATCAGGTAACACAAGTCTTAAAACAAAGGAACAAAATTTGCCTGATTTTGTTTTCGATTATGCTTGTTTTACAGAATGCCATGACAAATTATTCATCATTTGCTTATGGTCCTGGAGAAAATTCAGCGATGGTTGATATCAATAGGATATCAGAAGCATCACCACCTGTAACTGGCTCAATTAATTTAACTTTCAAAGGAAAGGAAAAAGGTAAAGCAATACACTTAACACATATTTCAACGACTGAGTATTGTGATTTCTATCGATTTGAAATTTGTATCGTTTTACGCTTGTATGTGATACTACGGCTCACAAATTTATAAGAGGTTTTGTTGACTTTATTGTGTATATTTGGTTGTCTATTGTCTGGTAGTTACAATGTACTATGATTTGCTACCACTCCATTATACTTACATGTACATCATTCTCATATTTAAATGTTCACGTCAGATCAAATGTATACTTTATTCAATTTAGTTCCGGGTAAAAATGACAACTGTTACATATAACTGAAAGATAAGGATACATTTTTTAGAATGTGAACATCATTTACATGAAGACACATATCCTAGAGTGACCAGTTTCGACGCCCATAAGCAATATTTTGCCTGTGTTAAATAGTTACAAGTAGTTCAATGGAAAGATTGTTTCACTGAATAAATATTTTATATCTGAATTAAAGTACCAAATTTTAACCGGTTATCCCGTATGATTGTCTACAAAATTGCCTAATTCTATATGGGGGCAGCCATTTTTGTTGTGAGTGACCTAAAACGACGCCTCTGATTGGATGCTTTATGAAAGTTTAATTATCACTCTATTGGAGCTTGCACACTGCTAATTTTGTACTTACGCTGTCCACCAGTATCAGTAACCTGGATCTACAACAAATCAACACATGAAAAGTGTTTTTAAACTTTTTATTTCTGTATGTAACAAAAATGTCATAGACCTCTATGTTTTGCAATATTTTTTACTCAATGATGGGAGCCCCTGTCTGTTCGATCTTCTCCATTTCAATATTCTGAGAAGTAACTAAGTGCGTGGCACCTACACTTCTCCTATGGAACCTAAAATAAACGAATAACATTACAAATTATTCAGTATACATTCCACACCTTTAAGACAACTCCACGGATTAAGTATCCAATTAAATTTCAATTAACAACAACATTTATTCTTATTGCATAATATATAACGCGTACTTCCTACTCTAGGGTGAAAAAATAACATAATGAAATAATGGTCACATGACTGACACGTGATCTGAGAAATAGAAATGATTGGCCGGAGCAAACATGACCGGTGATTTTTCCCACGCTCATTTTTCCAAAGAAAATTGCTTATTCAATGTCATATTTTTTGGCATTAGTAAAATCACATGAAAATATATTGAAAAGGGTCATTTTTATAAAAACTTACCTTTGCACTTCGTACTTTTCACATTTTTATGTCAAGCGAAAGTATTTTGTGTTTACTATAGCGTGTAATAGTAAATGACGTCATCAGAAGTCGCTGGGTCTTAATATAGAGCAAAACAAAAATGGCGTCGAAATAGGGCATCGTCATTTCAGGGCACCCGACGATACATTATATACTTTACTTTTATTTTATCGTAATCTCTTATTTTGCAGGATTAAATGTGTCATTGAGAAATGAAGAATTAAAAAGGGACTTAGAGTCGTTAGAAGGCATTGGAGCTGTTGAAATAAATAAAGGAGGGGATTGCTATAACTTTCATATAAAAACTAAATTCTTGACTCGGGCAGGCAACCAACCTCAGTTGCAGGTGAGGTATCTGTTCATAATACAAAATGCCCAACAAGGCCAGAAACATTTTAAAATCAATTAGTAATTGTAGCATTTCGCTGTAAGCATTCTTGAATCGGGCTTTTAAATGGTTTGGCAACTGTGATATACAAACCTTTTCTCAAACAATTTCAATTGTAATGACTTATTATTATTTCCGCAATAATGAAGTTTGTGTAATTTTTACATTTGTCATCGATATACCATGTAATTTAATTTAATGTGTTTTCCATTCAATCATGTTATGTTTGCAGTATAATTGTTCCATGGGTGTAAGCTGACGGCAAGTGCAATAAATATCATGTCACTGCTGCTACATTGTTTTTATGTCTGTAGCTACGTTTATTTGGAATGATATGTGTTGGTAGCAATAAGTTTATTTTAACGTGGATATATCGAATATTTTTGTTTAAGGTAAAACAAACCAAGCTTCACGGTAAGAATCCTTCTTGTACTGTTAAAACTAACACTGACGGAGGCCTGTACTATGACCCTATAGCAGGTGATATGTTATCGACTTCCCATGAGACTCCGCAAGTAAGACTTTATATCAATGGCGTTCCAACAAAGTGCTCTGGTGACTGCTCTTTCACATGGGACCCGTCTGTAACTCCTGAGATAACCTCAGCCACACCTCTCACAGGTTCGTACATGTATCTAAATTGTATAAAACATATAGGTATAAGGTTGATCAAGGAATATATTCAAGGCTACAGAGTGTTTACTAATTTTTTATCTCTGTGTTAAAACATTACAGGGGAAATGAATTTCATTAAAAAAAGTAATAATCTACATGAACTCTAAGTATTTGAATTTGAAAGACAGGAAAAGTCACATAAAATGTATTGTTATTTTTTAGGACATTGGGCATTGGGATCATCTATTGTTATACACGGTAGAGGGTTTAGTGACGTTAATTCAGAAAATAATGTCACAATAGGAGATACAGCATGCCTTGTCACAGCTTCTGACGAGATAAGCATTTCTTGTAATGTTGGCAACGGTTCTGCGGGCACAGCATCTATTCGAGTCAAAGTAGATGGCAAAGGATATGCCAAAGGAAACGTAGAATACGTGTACACCGCTAGTATAACATCAATTTATCCGCAGTCAGGAAGTTTAGGAGGTAAAAACATCATTAAGAAATGAAAATTATGCTTAATAACCATAGCGATACTAGTATCACTTTCTTCCAAAAAATCTATATTTATTTGAAAACTTATACTAGGTATTGCATCTGTTATAACTATAAATGATCAAGTCAGTTCGTCATTTCATCAGTGAACCGTTTTTTTCCATGGCTCGAAGTTCTGTTTCAGAGAAAGCACATTATCTAACGGACATGTTCAGCATCGAAACATTCAATACATTCTAATAGCATGTACATGTACCATTAAATGCATCGAGTGGAATACATCTAAAAGCAATGACTAATTGAGAAACTGTTTCTTACATAAAAGTTAGTATATATAGATAGTAACATAAGTACTTATAAAGGGAGAGAAGTGTTTAACTATTTAATAAGTGTTGTCAAACTATAATTTGTTTTGATGATGCAATACTCATTTAAGTTAAAAACATAAATTCGTATATTCTCGTTTCTTTCTTTGTTCGAAAAACCGTACCTGATCAAAAGAAACAAGTAAATGTGTTGTATATGAAAAACAGATCAGCAGTCAAACTTAATTAGTAATCTTCATTGGTCACATCCGCTCTGAATTTCAGCTATCATCACTTTTCTCACTTCTTTTGTAGGAGTACTGGTTGACTTTTGATCAGTTATTTCTGTATGAAATATTGTTTATGTAATATTATAGACTAGATAAGAACTTAGGATCTCCACAATATCATTTTACCACCAGGCTTTTCTAAATCAAATATTTATCTAGATTGTCATCTTTTCTTTCAGGTGGTGTAGTTTTGACAGTTTTGGGCTTTGGTTTTAGTTCTGATGCAAGTGTAACTATCAATGATAAGCGGTGTGAAGTTAAACGTTTAGATAGTAATACGATCCAGTGTGTTGTTTCCCAGAATGTAAGCTAACTTCTTCATTTGTTTCTATGCCTTCACTATAATTTTACGGCATGCTAACGGTGCTTCTTTATCTCTTAAAATAAGAAGCTGCTTTTCTTCAAGAATTGGAAATTAAAAGAAAGTCAACGGGCATTTAAAAGCTTTCATGATAATACGTATTATATTTCACAACATCTTGACCAGGTGAATGTAAAAGTAATAAAATGATGAATGTTATATCATTAATTGTGTTATATTAAAAACAGTGGGTATTTCGTGTTTGCTGTTAATTTATTTGCGTGAAAGCTGTAAATTTGATATTAAGAAATAATATGATATAATGCATGGTCGGCTATAATGGCATTTACACATATCATTAATCACTCCTTATATTAGTTTTATTCTTAAATAAATATTTTACAATAACTTATATTGAGATGGTTAGTGTTTCTTTAAATTATATCTAATTTTAACGTTTACCTTTTTACAAACAATTTGCCTGTTGTACCTAAATAGCCTTGATGTTTTTTCGAATTTCAAATCATGCCAAAAATTACTTAAAAATTAGCAGGCGTAGTATCGACCATGTACAAACAAAATGCTCACACATCGAACATACACATGTATGTAACGACGAAATACTGTTTATACTAAACGACAATCTATATCTTAACTTAAATATTTAAAATTACGTGCACCTTTTTCAAGTCTTTAAAAAAAGCATAAAGTATAGTGTAATCCAGGTTTACTACGTCATATAGTAAATGTATATCATGATATTACAACATGTTAAAGTAAAGCGCACTAAGACAACAAATAGTGTGTATCTCTTTCATTCTCGTTTTTTTCTAGAATGTAGAAGGAACCTTTACAGTTATGGTTGATCAGGATACAAAAACCCTGTCCTATTCAGGATTCCAATATGACAGTTCGATCACCGCTAAAGTAGATAATGTTTCACCAGAGAAGATCGGCGGCTGGGGTACATGTATATGTTTTCACAACAACTTTATTCAGAAAATGTTTTACATAATCAACATAGCGTTTGGTATTTGATTCATATTGAAATTAAATTGAAAGCTTTACAAATTAAAGACAGGTCACGAGGAAACAAGC
Source organism: Saxidomus purpurata (assembly GCA_022818135.1). Lineage (NCBI taxonomy): Eukaryota > Metazoa > Mollusca > Bivalvia > Venerida > Veneridae > Saxidomus > Saxidomus purpurata. The sequence goes on from JAFMSR010000016.1 coordinate 7,677,349, forward strand.
TGAATAAGTTTTCCAGCAATAATTACATGAAACTACAATGTGTATGTGGAATAATCGTGTTTTTTTTTTATTTGAACGATATAAATGTTCTTGAAATAATAAGCGAATGCATAATTTACAGGTGGACATTTGACGATAATTGGAACAGCTTTCACACAAACTGCTGGTTCTGTTACCGTCGGACTGGAAGACGCGGTTGTTATTTCCTGGTCCAACACGGAAATTCAAGTTCTTGTGCCTGAAATTGATCCTGGATTACATGAAATACGAATAACAACTCAACACGGCTTTGCTGTTAATACGTATGAAGTTATCTTTATTTATTCCAGTTAATAGATTAAACGAAGATGGCCTGATCGTAAAGAAAACGTTTCATACTTCAAATAACTAGACAGTATTGTAGTTCTATTGTTGGAGAATACCTTATCTAATATTTCAAACAACTTACATTTGCCCTACATTTGTTTAAGATATGCCTTAATAATTATTGGATTCCGATATCTAATTCAGTAACATTTTGTGCGTTCTATTAGTTCAAATCTTGAACTGCCAAAGGTGTACAGCGAACTAGTTATTCACGACGTCTATCCTCGTCAAGGCTCTCTACTTGGTGGAACAGAGCTTACCATTTCTGGAAGTGGGTTTGGTAATACGGCACCTCCTGTCAAAGTTACAGTTGGTGCAGCAGACTGTTCTATTGGCACAATAAGCGACACACAGATTATTTGCACGATTGAGTACACAGGATCGGTTCACCATGTTACAAACAAGGGAGTTAATCCTGGTAGGTTGTCTTGCTTTATTTGGAACATTTCCGAATATGTTGAGTATGAACCAAACGTTTATTGATAGAGATTGATACATTTGGATGTGATAGTTTATTGAAATTTTGCAGTTTCAGTATAGTAATTGTTTGTCTGGCTCTGTATGCATCACAGAAAAGAAACGCAAATACTTAATAAAACTTAACATGTCAGATTACAGTGTTTTAAAGATGACATACTTTAAGAATAGGAGACATTTAAACTACAGTTGAACAGTTCCAACGCCAGTTTTTTCTGTTGCAGCTTTTGGTGTCTTCTATGAATTTGATCCGTTATTTATAACGATAAACGAAGGTGACTTCGTGCAATGGTCTTGGGAGACACCCTTCTTTGTCAACGATATTGCACATTCAATAATAGAGGTGGAAAGCCCAAGTTCTCTCATCGCAAGGCCAGGTGGAATAAACAGTGGACAACCCAGCCGAAACGGTACTTATATCTGCATGTTTGATTCGTATCCAACTCAAAAATGACTTTTCAGTTTCAATTTGGATAATGAATGCTGATCATGATGTGCACACCTGTCAAAGACAAACTCACTTGCCTCTAGCAGGGTGTGTGTTGTTGAATATGGTTTTCTTTGTCAATATATTTCTAATTTTGTTTCAGTAGAATACAGTGCAGAAATAAGTAACATAATGACACAAATAAGTTCACATTGTAACTCTCTCTCTCTCTCTCTCTCTCTCTCTCTCTCTCTCTTTCTCTCACACACACACACACACACACACACACACACACACACACACACACACACACACACACACACACACACACACACACACACACACACACACACACACACACACACACACACACACACACACACACACACACACACACACACACACACCCCCCCCCCCCCGATTCCATCTGAACTGAGTTAGTTTTTTAACTAAATTTTAAAAATTTTTTTCCCTTTTAAAAAAAAAAAAAAAAAAAAAAAAAAAAAAAAAAAAAAAAAATATTCTTTTTTTTTTTTTTTTTTTTTTTTTTTTTTTCTTTTTTTTTTTTTTTTTTTTTTTTTTTTTTTTTTTAAAAAAAAAAAACAAAAAAAAAAAAAAAAAATAAAAATACCCCCTTTTTTTTTTTTTTTTTTTTTTTTCTACCCCAAAAAAAAAAAACACCAAACCAAAAACCACACCCCCCCAACCATTAATACTAAAAAAAAAAAAAAAAAAAAAAAAAAAAAAAAATATAATAAAAAATAAAAAAAATTTTTTTTTTTTTTTTTTTTCCAATATTCAAACATGCAAATCAAAGTTTACTTCAAATTGTACAAAAAGTCCAGAGCATCATCCAACTAAAAAACTTTAAGATCATCACAATTCAATATGTCATGATAATATACTGATAACTGTTTACAATTAACTAGTTATTAAAAGAGCTAATTGCAGGCTATTACGTCCACCGATTTAATCAAGCTGGAACCTACTACATTTGGAGTGGATATGTTGATGTATGGAACATAAAGAATTATGTGGGAACTGTGAAAGTTGTTCATGCCAATTCTACATTAGAAGAAATAAATGTTCTTGTTGGAAATATAAAGGCTCTTCATGGACTGAATGGTAAAAATATTTCATATAATCTAATACTTTTAACTGTTATGATCTGTCATTTTGTAACAGATATGTAAACTTAATTACTTGACAGTTGATTCAAGACTCTATATTTCAGCGAGTATGGAAGAGAGAGGGCCTACATGCAACTCGCATATCACAGTGGTAGATGATTGTGAAGATGGACTTAATCATGATTCAAATAGTAACAAATTCAACTTTGCTTTCTGTCGGTGTTTGACCCCAATTGTAAATACGCTAAGCGCTAATAACGGAACGATAGGGACAAATGTCAAAATCAATGGTCAAGGATTTTCATTTAGCAATGAAGAAAATGATGTATACTTTGACAGAAATAAATGTTATATTGTTTCCTCAACTGATCGCTGCATAGATTGTAATTTCGAAAGAAAAGAAGAACCTAACCTAGGTATCATACAACAAATAGAGTTGAATGTTAATAGCCTCGGATTTGCGCGGATAAACATTCGAGATGCGAAGGACAGTGGTTTTGCACTTCTACCAAGTGTACAGGAAATTACCCCACTTTCTGGTTCATTGGCTGGTGGTACTGAGTTATCAATTATTGGCTTTGGGCTTGGAGGATCAACGCTGGTATTAGTTGACCACCACGAATGCGCTAAAACTGATAATTCAGATTTCCACATATTCTGCGAAACTCCACCTTCTTCCACCGAAGGAAGTAAAGAAATTGAAGTATTTGTGTTTGTGGGTGACGTACCTTTGAAAGTTGTATTGGAAAGTAACTCCTATAATTCAAGTTTGTTTTCATATGATTCAAATATGACACCTGTCATCGAATTTATACACCCACAAGAAATGTCTAAGCCAACGTCCTTCTATATCAACGGTTCGATGTTTGGTAAAGTGAAAAAATCTATTGAAGTGACTTTTGGCGGAGTAAAGGCTCAGGTGGAAGAGGCTGCGGATACATATGTCATTGTAAGCGTAAATAATATTCCAGCCGGAGAAAATGGTGTTGTTTTAAAAGTACACAATTATGGTAAAGCACGAGGTTCTTTCATAGTAAATGGTACATTAAGTATCTTCGACGTTTCGCCACTGTCTGGCAGCGTTTACGGCGGCACTAAAGTTACCATTCAAGGTAATGGCTTTATTGAAAATGATAGTTCCGTTGAATTTGGGGGTGTACCTTGTGATATTCTATCGACAAATTTATTTAAAATCACATGTGTTACACGTGCTCATTTGAAAGGTTCATTTGAAGTTAAGGTGTTATCGGCCGGATTTTTGACATTGTATTCTTCCTACAGCTATTCTTTGACATTTTCACCGACTATATCAGTTATTAATCAAACCTCTGGATACCCGGGAGATGTTATTAAAATTGTTGGTTCAAATTTAGGTGGCAACAATGTGACGGTCTTTCTCGGCTTAACAATATGCAAATATATCGCTGGTAACGATGATGAAATATCTTGCACTGTCGGAAATCATTCTACGGGACGAGTTCTCGTTTCGGTGTTCGTGTCTAATCTTGGAGCTTCAAACACAAATGTATACTTTAAATATGAGCTTAGCATCAAAACGATTGTTCCTTCACAAGGTAAGATTTTTAACTTTTAATGATCATATCAGTTTCTGTTACAAGTTACGGTTTGCATTTTAAAAACTGAACCCAAATTTAAGTGCAGTGGCATGATTATTATTTAAGTGATAAGTGTATAAGTATATGTCATGTTTATGTATTGTTTTTATTCGTTCAGTTTGCTTAAAGTCCCGAACGACCCTTGGATATCTCCTCAAAAGAACTTACCAATACTCCTTACAGGCGCAGATTAAAGAGACATATGCAGATAAGAGGGAATCTGTGTACCAGAACCTTGCTATTTTACAATTGGTCCCATTTGTTCTTCAATGTTCTCAGTGAATAGCACTAACACACGTTAGACTACCTCCGTGTTTCTAACCAGTTCATTTCTAGATGGGTGGGAAACACTGAAAAGCTTTTTTGAAATTTCAAGTGCCCCGGCCGAGAATCGAAGCAAGGACCACCGGATTGAAAATATGCTTCATCAACTATTCAGGAATATTTTTTTACTTATATCCTATTTTTATTTAAGGAAGTACAGGTGGAGGACAGACGGTTGTTGTATCCGGTACAGGACTTGAGAACACAGCAGTTGTAACTATATGTGGTCAAGTGTGCCTGATACATGAAGCTACATTTTCCAGTTATACATGCAAAACAGTCGCTCATGAAGGTATTTCGATTAGTACATATTTTAAGAACATATGTATTATCTTATATTCTGCTTAATAAAATCTCTTTATCTTTGATTTTAATTTTTCTTTATCGTAATTTACATATTTTACATTGTAGATGAGATCTGTGACGTTGTTATCACGTTGAATGGTTTAGAAAGAATGCTGCCAAGAGCGTACAAGTATAAAGGCACTCTCACGCCATCAGTGACGAATGTAAGCCCAAGACGAGGAGGTACAGGAGGGGGGACGAAACTAACCATAACAGGCTCAGGATTTGGGTGGGTGATTGCACAAAATGTTGATATATGTTCTTTTTAAATGAATCGATTATCTTTGTGATGTTTCTAAGAGCTTTCTAAGGATAGGGAAATTGATCTATATTTGCAGATCAGTAAGTGGAAGTATTTCTGTTGAAATTGAGGGAACTGTGTGTCGCATATCCAATGTTACTGAAACAAAAATAGAATGTTTAACTGGACGTCATGCCAGATCAGTGGATACAAAGGTTGATGTAATCGTCGCCGGACATGGTATCGCCAAAGAGGTAATACACGCAGAGTGTCTCTGTTGGAGGAATTCAGTTATATCGAAATTACACGCAAAAAATAACTGAAATGACCAATTATTTTTAACTTTATTTTAGTAAGCAGCATATATTTTCTTTGTTCTATGTTTACTTATATGTTGATGATAGTACAGTGAAAACTCAATAGCTATCAATAACATGTAAATTTTGTCTTCGTGTAAGTATATCTAACTATATTTTAGTTTTTTTTAAGAAACTAAGAAGAATACATTAACCGAAACATTTATTAGAATTTCTTTTTCACACTGAATATGTAAATACAAGCTAAATAACAAGTTGTATTGATAAATATATATATATCTAACCTGATTTTTATAATACACGATGAAACATTAATAATTTTCCTTTTTAGTTAACATAATTATGTAAGAAAAAGTCAGTAAAACGCTATACATAATCTCATATTTTTAAAATGTTGGCGTAAGTTTACGTGGATGAATCACGATTCAGCTATTTAAGCGAGACAGATTAAAAGAGATAACTGCGTTGGTTTTACATATATTTATGTCTGTCTCTTGTTTTCTATTGAAATCATTTCCTTTTCCCTTTAGTTGTCAGATAATGATGCAAGTTTTCGCTACATTGATCTCTGGTCATCAGTTTTCACATGGGGCGGCGAAGAACTACCACAGGATGGAGAATTTGTTGTCATTCCAAATGGTGTTACAATACTGCTTGATATAAATACACCTGTTCTAAGTGTATTGTTGATACAAGGTACGATATAATATTGCATTATATTAGAACTGTATGAAAAGTGAAAACACTAACCGTATTTCGTTGTATTAACCTGTGACTTTTCTCCATAGGTAATCTCATTTTCGATGAAAAGGATATAGAACTGCAATCAAATATCATTTTAATTACTGATGGAGGTAATCTTCAAGTTGGAACAGAGGACAAGCCGTTTCACCACAATGCATTAATAACTCTACATGGTCACGTGAGAAGCAAAGAACTTCCCATTTATGGAGCAAAAGTGCTGGCTGTAAGGAATGGTACATTAGATCTACATGGTATGTAAATATGTTCAAATTATGCGTTATTTTGTGATTTTGTTCAAAGAGTACGATGAAACATTACACAAACTGTTAAACAATCAGTGAAATGCGCCTTTAAAATGGAATGCGCCTCAAATTAAATGCTCGAATTTTCTTCTCACATTAGCACCATGTATATTTCAGGATATTTCCGATTGCATAGGAAATTTCTTTTTGTAATATCTTTTAAACGTTTTCTCTAATAGTACTCCAAACATAGCTACTGACGTCACCTTTTTACAAGCGCACTTTCCTACACTGCCAGCATGTTTTTTAGCTGTAGCGTTTTGCCTTTGTTATATATTTTCAACCTACTGATTTTATCTTATATTTCTAAATTAGATCTGCACACTGATATAAAATTCGACGTAAAAAGTTTGACGTTGTAACCGCTATGCACGGATTTGTGACGTCAAAATGGAAATAAATGACTTGGAGTTTTGTTAAAATTTGAGCGTAAAATTAAACTTGTAAGAAATCGGCTCGATGAAAAAACGTTAAAGTTCAATATGTTTTGTAAAACCTATTTTGCTATTAGTTGACATTGTAAAAAGTAGGGGTCACCGACTCGAGTATTTCGTCATTTTACCTTTTCGTACCCCTACCCCATGTCTGACATAAGCGTTTAAATGCAATTTTCATATGTGTCCTTTGAATAAATGAAAATTTTATTCACAACTTGATACTTTTTCAGATAAATAATACTGTTTATAACAATAGTAATGATTTTAAGACATGAAATAAGCAGCATGTAAATGATGATTACGTATAATACATACTGAAAAATAAAGTATCTACTTGACTGAAAAATAAAATATCTACCTTATTTAATTTTAATTATTTACATCAATTGTCGCATAATCTTATCTTGCATGCCATAATTACTATAATATTGACGGAATCTTCCTGGAATATGACCAGTTCTTGCAGAGACAGGAGGAATAAATCAGGTCCCGGTCAAATTCCGCTGATGGTATTCGAACCGGCAACCTTCGAATGAGCTGTCATCCGCTCTACATCTACACATCGGCGTCTCCCTTCATAGTGTTTACCTTATTCCAGATCGTTTACTTTTAACACATTTTTTTCAAAATGCATAGTTTTGTTCGATTTTCTGTGCGAATATGCACGTGGCACGTCTGGTGACATCGTTAATTTTTTACACCGATAAAACAAATAGAAGGGATGGGTGCTGCGGTGGTCGAGTGGTTAACGCTCTGGACTACTAATCCGGAGGTCCCCGGTCCGAATCCCGGCCGGGGCATTGGAAATACTTTCTAGTGTTTCCCACCCCTCTAGAGATGAACTGGTTAGAATCCCAGAGGTAGTCTCATGTGTATCGGTGCTATACACCGGGCATTTAAAAGAACCAAGGGGTCTTTTCGTAAAAGAGCTAGGGTCTGGTACCCGGATTCCCGTGTATATGCATCTGTCTCTCTTAAATGAGCGCCTGTCAGGAGTATTGGCACGTTTACCCAGGGAGAAGTACCAGGGCCGGCCGGGAATTGCAAACAATCAAAGAAAAAAGTAGATTAAGTAATTAAACTAGTGTGATTAAAAAAACTGACTAGCTAATGAAATAATTAAAACTTTTAATATTCAAAGCATATAATTTTATTTCATATTACGATAAATAAACGTCACATCTGCAGTTTATTAATCCCCTCTTCTTCAGCGCCTTATAAACTTTTGGGTTTTTAGTTAGTATAAATGCGCGTTCAGTCGCACTACATGTCCAAATGTCGAAAATGTTTCATAGATTCGAACCCACAAACTCTCAATCTCCACAAACAAAAGTTACTAGCTGTCTTTTCAGTCTAGACTTTAAATTGAGATTTCGTATGCTTGTGCTTTGCACCGGAGAAAAAAGAAATACGTATGGTTATGAAAGGATGCGCCATATTTTCGAAAACCCAAAGATGCATACTTAGCTTGAAAACTTAATGAAACACAAAGGTATGTAGACCTGTTTATACTTCAAACTGTAATCAGATGACGCTTGGAGTGAATGGGAATACAGACCCCGTTCGGGCGACGCTTTCAGTGAGGAGGTGAAAAAATACTTCTACTGTGATAAATTCGAATTAAATACCATTTATCACTAACAGATGCTAATCACAAGCAAACATTCACAAACTGAACATGCAAGTGAGAGAGGGTTCAGTTTTGTTCATTAATGTAGTTTATGTGATGTGTTTTATTTTTCCACGATTTCCTTCTTTTGCATTGACGGAAATGAGAAAAAACAAACCACGGAACAATTAGATAAGCAACTAATGTAGTTTTTCTTTACATAATAAAATCTTGTTCTTTATGTGTCTATATCCGATCTTGCATTGGTTGTTCGCAGCCATCTCAGTCATGGAAATACTGAAATATTGTAACAATTTTTCTACCTTTAGAAGTATTTGTTATACATATCAAGTCGCCACTGGAGCATCTGAATTAATTATATTAGAGTTGCAGGTATGGTACCGTATTTTGTTACTATGTACATGACGGGAGGGTGTTAATCCGATCTAAACGCTATAGAAAAGCACTGGTCAAAGATCACATTAACCTATATAATGTAAATTGTTTTAGGCAGATAAAGAATCGTAACTTTTAAAATAGCACATCCTGGAATATAAATTGCTTTATTGAATAACATGAGCCTAGTAGTTAGTAAATCAACTTATCCGTGTGTAAAAAAAGAAAACGTACAAAGTAACTTCCAGTACATCACAACGTCAAAACTACGTTTGGGATAGGGGTGAAATTTCGTGGAATTGTAAAAATAGTAAGCCGGTGACCCATCCTTTTTATCATACATGTATCAAATGACCGTAAAATAATTTTTATACAGCATATCAAACATATGCGTTTTTTCATCGAGCTGATTTTTAATAACTCCAATTGTAAGGCAAAATTTTAAGCCAAACCCTGATAGAATTTTACCGTTTTGACGTCACATAATCGCGACTAGCGTCTCAAGCGTCGAATTTTTTTCATCAAATTTTATACCATTTTAAAGAACGTCTTAAATACAAGGCGCATGTTATTTTATATTGTCTATAAATTTGAAAATAAAAGCGCGGTGACGGAAAACTCGGGGAATGATATGAAATAGCGTGCTGTGCAAAAAGTGACGTCAGTGGCAATGTTTGAAGCACAACAGCATAGAAACTGTAAGATATATCAAAACATTGAAATCGGATTTCCATCACAAATATCTTCAAGTATGCACAGTGTAAATTTCATGAGAAAATTCGAACAAAATATTTGAGGCGCATTCCACCTTAAACACGTTCATTTTCCTGGTTTTCGCGCATGAAAATTTATTGAGTGATGAACACAATCTAATGTAGGTTTTGCTTAAACAGGCACTCCGGTATCACAAACATGGACTCGGCTTTCATCAACAGCGTTAGCAGGTGACGTAGAAATACATCTGAATGACCCTGTTGGCTGGAAAGCAGGAGATGAAATTGTAATATCTACCACCGGCAACTTTAAGTCCCAGGCTGAAAACGAAAGAAAAACTATAGTTGCGGTATCTGAAGATAAGCTGTGTATGACATTAAATTCGCCTCTTGAAGCAGATCATTTAAGTTCAGAGGAGAATTTTGAAGGGACAGTTATCGCGATGAGAGCTGAAGTTGGACTTTTGACTCATAATGTAATTGTCAAAGGCAACGCAGAAACAAAACGGACGGGAAGCGTACTGCAGTGCAATAGTGGAGTTAATATAGGTAATATTTTGACAGATGATTTTGTGATACATATATATATATATTGGATATGCAGTCAAACCTGTCTTAAGTGACCTTACAGGGGAAACTGAAATTGATGTCTCTAAAGCAGGTACATTTACGAGATATGCTGTTTTCCACCACTACATTACGCGAGAGGACTGAACGCGTGGTCTCGAATGTGACCCAGCGCTATACAGTGCACATGATAGGTTATTCCCATATACATGTAAAGCCACTTTTTTATTATTTCTTTAATTTATCTTATGTCCCGTCTGTATGGAACATCAGTTTCTATGTAGCATTTAAACGCATAGACATGCCTCTATCATAGACAAGTCGGCAAAATTACTCTTTTGTATAATTCTAATTTAACATGTGTAAGCATTTCCCGAAAAGACAGGCATAAGCATAACTGTGAATGATAGGTAATGCTGTTTCAGTTTCAACAGGACATGGTATCATGGTAAATGTAAGCACGTTTTTGAAGAGAAGAAAGCAAACACTTTTTTATAATATGCAGTTTAAATTAAGGAATAATATGTATCGGGTGCATATAATTATTATTATTATTATCATTATGTAACTTATCTACATTATTGGCAACGACGAAGTACTAGCTTATTTCGTCTTGCACAGAAATGCGGTAACACTTTCGACTAATGCCACATGCCATGCACAATTATCATATCAAATATTAATTCTAATTTATTACGTGTACTTCAGATGAGTTCACTTCACAGACATGCTTCAGTGACGACGTAAGAAGAAATCAATTTGGGGCAAATATCATTGTTCATGCGGCTGCGTATAACTCGCTGTCAGCGCGAGTTCGAATTTCATACACTGAAATAAAATTTGCTGGACAAGCCTTAAGACAGGGGCGGCATCCTGTATTTTTTTATTTGAATGGGGACATGTCAACAAGTTATATAAGAGGATGCAGTATTCACAACACTTATAATAGGGCAATAAATATTCAAGGCTCTCATAATTTACTTGTTGAAAGAACAGTATTTTATGACATTAAGGGGGTAGGTGTTTATCTTGAGGATGGCATTGAAACTGGCAATATTTTGCAGAAAAATCTAGCTGTACTCATTAAAGCGAGCTCACAGTTAGATAATGTTGATGCTGTAGCTTCTGCTTTTTTGATCACAAATCCAAATAACACCGTGCAACATAATGCCGTGGCTGGAGGAACTCACTTTGGTTACTGGTATAAACCAAAAAGTCACCCAGACGGGCCGTCTTTCACAAAAACAATTTCTCCAAAGAACATTCCTTTAGGTATTTTTCGCAACAACTCCGCGCATTCCTTTGGTAGGTGTGGACTAAGAATATTTAAGAATTATTTTCCACAGAATAATATTGGGCCAAAACCAGCACACTTCGAAAGCGTTTATTTATGGAACAACTACAAAGGCGTCGAAGTAGTTAATTCCTTTCCGATGCACTTTGACAATTTTGCACTTATTGATAACGAATTAGTTGGATTTGAATGCAATATGTTTTATGACGTATGCACTGATAAAGACGTTTTCACTATTATCAAAAACAGCCAAATTGTTGGAAACTCCAATCTCCAACCAAATGTACAGAATAATTGCACAAAATCAGGTATTGTCTTGCCATACGGTAGAGGTTTCAGAATACTAAATGTAACATTTATTAACTTTGCAAATCTCGGTTGCGCTGCACTACGATGGATTAAATTAAAATCATTTTCGTCAAATATCGGTTGTTTCACATACGCTACAGGACAACTAAATTTCATAAATGTTACAAACATAGCAGCATATGAATGGGAATGGGAGGGCATTATCTATGATAAGGATGGGACAGCTACAGGCAAGTCTGCAAATTGGACGATATTGCCAAGCACCGGAAGCCTTCCGAATGACTGTGAATATGCTCCAAAATTTAGCGCTGGAATCCCTGCAAGTATGTGTCCGCCTCAATATATATGGCACAGATTTGCGTTAACAACCAATCATCCGTGGTATCTGAGAGGCAGAAATTTCATCATAAATAATGAATACGGTAACAGCTCTGTTACATACGCACGTGAGAGGTTAACACACAATAAAGGTTGGATGTGTGCCCTGTTGGATGGCCGTTCTTACACAATCCATTTTCATCCAGAAGAAAGACGAAATAACCTGAGCATAAGCGGACGTTTGTATGATTTCGAGGTTTGATTCTATTACAAAAAATATCGATTCGATCTTCACTGACATAGACCTGGCCCCATGCTTATACAAGTTTCTTGAGCACAATATTATGCTCACGTATTAAGAAGTCAATGCAAGATATATTTATTAACAAAGTCAGGTTCAAGATAAAGATACATACGCTCAAGAACAGACCTTCTGCTTATTGTTATGGAACTGATTTCATAAAAAGATATAAATTTTCTTTGCTTCATATTTACTTTAGGATGATCTCGCGCTGAACCTGATGAGATCGTGCTCAGGAAACTTTTATAAGCACGGTGCCGCGTGGGGGGGGGGGGATGTTCAATGTTCGCCTTATCTCTAAAAATAAGAAAATCAATTACTCAATGTCTGCCTTTAGATAGGATCAAGCACCTACATTAAGAACCAAATACTGGTGTACTCCAATAAGCCATGTGTAAAGGGGCTACCGCCTACATTAGTTCAAGGTATCACAGAGCATGTAGTACGACGACCGTCATAACTACTGTACAAATAAATTCAAATATTTATTGATAAGAAATCTGTACAAATCTTTCCGAAGTTATGTCATTCAGGTCTTCGTGGCCTCACGTCCAGCACACGTATTTATTTCTTTAGATGAGCAAGACATTGCCGTAGGTGTTAATATATATTTCGATTATCTGACGGATATCTGATCTTCTGTTAAGTTTAACTTGTAATCAATATTCTCCTACAGAAGGTCAAAATAAATGATTATACATAAAATAGATTATCTCTGATAAATAAATAATGGTTTCATCCATCCTACACAAAAAATGCAATAGAAACACTTGAAACAGCAATTCTCCATGCCATATGTGTCACACGATAATGACTTCATTACATATCTTTGTTCGACAGCTGCAGCGAGTTCAGTATTGCTTTGCGTCCCTAAAACAACCTAACAACAAAGACCTTACTTTCAATTTTATGAACGTTCGCGAATTAGCTTTTCATAAATTATCACAAATGTACAAATTTGCATTATACTCAAGTACAATATTCTGCATTATGCTAGTTAAATAAAAGATTACCAGGAGAAATATTTCGCAATAATGCTTTGAGAGTTATAAATAAGGCCTTCCAGAATAAAAAAGGAAATTCCATTTGTCCTTTTTCCGGGGGTACATTGAAAACCAAAGGCAACAGTACTTGGTCTTAACAGAGAAAGAGGAACATTCCTCTGTTTTTCACACATAGAGTAACATTCCTCTATCTTTCTCGTCTGATACATTTTTGTAACATAGAATAACATTCCTCTATCTTTCTTGTCTGATACAGTTTTCTAACATAGAGTAACATTCCTCTATCTTTCTCATTTTATGTATTTTTTCTAACATAGAGGAACATTCCTCTATCTTTCTTGTCTGATACATTTGTCTAACATAGAGTAACATTCCTCTATCTTTCTCATCTGATACATTTTTCTAACATAGAGTAACATTCCTCAATCTTTCTTGTTCGATATATTTTTCTAACATAGAGGAACATTCCTCTATCTCGTCACCTTACATGTTTTTTATTTCTCAGACCAAGAAAACTCAAGAAGGCAACAGTAAAATAATAAAAAAGTATAAGATATTTATTTTCCAAAGGTAACACATATTTTCATTTGCTAAGTCCTATGTGCTCAATTGAGCTTAAACTGAAAAAGTGATATATGTGTGTACATTTTTATTATGTTAATTAATAAAATGAGATCTATCGAAAGTGTGCGTATATAAAGTCCGATTTCAAGCACTGAGCCGTGAATGTACTATTAGCTAATTGTAAAACAGCAGAAAAAAATCGAGGAACACGAAAAGGTCGCAGCTCAAGGCCGAGATTTAGACTTTACTGGAATTACAATTCAATCGGTTTTGTGTAAATGTTTATGTAATCTTTAATCACAGACAATTGGTCAGACATACCCATGGATGTCTTGTCTACAACTATTTGTATACCATTACAAATCCCCATCATATAGCAAATGATGAATTTTTCATCAAATTCCTGATTGTCTTTCATATTTGGTATGAATGACTGTTGTGTTTGCTGATGTAGGAAGGTATTCTCTCTTATCTGCCCTATTGGTTTGAAGCAGTAAATCACTGTTTTTGCTATTATCTGGACGTAATACACTTTCCCCCTGTTTTATTCAACGAGAGCCGGATCAACTTTTTCCTGCAAAATGTGTAAACTCTTATGTTATAATATCACCTATATATGCATTACAGAATATCAATTATTCCATCAATTACATACACATATACTAAACAAAATAAGAAACTTCTGCTAAGTTTGCTTGAACATAGCTTAGCTGGATGAAAATGAATCAGGGAATCATTGTTACATATGCGTTTAAGAGTGTTCCATGATGCATCATTTAGTGCAAAAATTATGGCTAAAGGTTAACAGAAAATGGCGGCGCATATAATTGACTAAAGTGTTGGTTTCTGTTGGTGGAATATTGTTCTGTTGGAGATCAGCTAAAGACACTGCAATTTTTCTTACAACAAATAAGATTAATTTCATCGATGACTGGCCGGCTAAAAGTCCTGATCTGAACCCAATCAAGCAGGTCTGGGACATTCTTGACAGATAAGTGAGGCGTTGTCCCAACCAACCTGCTAACGTCAATAAACTTCGTCAAGCGTAAGCAGTCTTTAGCATTGTGCATCACATTTTAGTTCTTATAATTTTAAGGCACATATTATTTTAGTTCTGTATGTATACATATACTGTAAAAGATTATAATTTAATAAATATACAGGTTAACATTTTACTGGTTTTCCATATTTATTTTATGAGCATTTAGAAAATAGACGACCTCTTTAAATAGCCTAATCATACTACCTTTCCGCTGATGATTTCTCTTTTCCTTTTTAGGCCCAAAGTTGATCATGGGAACCCTGGAAAAATTATCGTAGTATTAATTACCTTCTGGACAATGTTACACATGTATTAAACAAAGAAAACATTTTATTCCTACATGTAGTTGTATTATATGTTATTGTAACATGACTCCCGATTTTGTCTCTATATACAAAGAGTAGAAAAATTATGTTATTAACCACTGCGTATCAGTACTCCAAATCATTGTTTATTAAACGATGAACACCGCTGGAACGGCTTTTATTTCATAAATGAATTATTAATATATAAATGACGAAACTTCCATATTTACATCAAGTTGAGGTACCTCAAATGACCAAATATTAAAAAGAATGCTCAGTCACACTGTACAAAACTGCACCCCAGAGATATAATACAGACATAGCTTTAAAAAGGAAAATGCCTGTCCTTTATTATTGCAAAAAATTACTTATAGATTTTCCTGTACTCCCACACAGACATGACAGATCTGATCTCCACATTTAAGTTTTTTCAGTTGCTTTCGCTCTGTAACTGCATGATTAAGGTCAGTCTCCCAGCCCAGCTGAACATATGTTCTGAAAAAACAATTAAAAACTTGTTTCTACAAAGAAAATGCATAATGCAAACAAACACTGCCTTTAATATGTTGAAACACTTTTTTCTACTTAGTCTTATTATGGTTATTCTAGTCTAAGAATCCAGTAAACACTGTTGAGACCTGTATTAGCAACTATTTTGTAACTTATGAATGAAAAATTGTAGTTATCAATGTTTATACTCAAAGTAAGGTGAAGACTATATACCTCTTATTATAATACTACAAGCCTGTCCTGGTCCAAGACTGGTTTGCTTTCATCTCCAGGTTTTGGTCTACCTTTTCCAGTCCCCCTCAGGAATATAGGCCACTCCTGCTTGGTGAAACCTGGTCTGAAGAAGACCATACATGCGGTTACAACATTAGGTCACAAGTATCCCCACTGGGAGTGAAAATGTCATCAAGTTTACTGGCAAAAGTTTTGTTTAGTATCTAAGTCATCAAAAAATGTATTTAAACTGCAATATTACAATGTATTATATTATATCTCTAGTATAATAATTATGGTTTTATTTAATGGAAACATATTACTTAAAAGCTTCAATAATTGCTAATCTAGAAAATATACATAGAGTACATGAATAAAATATTATACCTTTGCCGCACAGCATAAGCTGATTTATCAAATCCTAAGTTCGCACCATCATTTTATATTTAGATTAATAATCATTTTTATGCAAATGATACTGTCCTGCTCAGCACAAAGTTCACAAAACTGAAAGTATTCCTTTCACATGTAAACATTTCTTACAAACACATACTCTCTTACATTCGAATCAACAAATCAAAATGACCCCTTGCTTATAAATCCTGCTTCATTGAGATTCCAGGTGGTGATTGTACAGAGAAGGATGTTGGGTGTTATCTTTGCATGCTATTTTTTTATGATCAAGTTCGCTGAATGACCCCGCCTCCTGATTATCTGTCTGTGAAATGTATACACTATGTTATACAAGGGTACTTTCTGCTCAAAATCACTCTCTGGTAAGCCTCTGAGCTTCACAACGTTGGGACCAATTAATTAATGACCCTGTGAAATTGATAGCAATAAATTATGCTTATACTAATGATGTGGTTCCCCCAATCTCATGTCCTGATAATACTGAATTATCAATTGTAAAAGGAACAAAGAAAATTGTAATAGTTTGGAAGTACATGACTTGTATTTAATTTTGTATTTTCAAATGCATGATTATATCAGAACTTTTGTTACCTGTTACTGTTTTTCAATGATTTTTTTTCAAGTTGGCAGTACACAATTTTCCAAATATTATTCTGAAGCATTGTCAAATTATATTATAGCATTTTAAGATTTCACTCTGATTTATATAAGTTTTGAAACTGTTAACAAACTGTCAAACCTTTTATTGGTCTTTATTCACAGGTGTCTACATAACATTGAATAATGCATGGTTCCCCCCAAACTGGTCGTTATTCGAAGGGTGGTCTTTGTTTGGAGGTGGTCTTTGACACAGGTTTGAATGTACAACTAAGTCAACAACAAAGTTAATTTTTTCTAAGTCCCAAATTATGATTAAAACAGAACAGGATAATTTCTAAGTGTAACTATTATTGGTGACAGTTGCAGTTTAAATTAGTACATTGCTAATTTTCTAAAATAAACTTGCCCATCTTTTAATTTGAACAGTACCATTAATTGTTCAAAGCTAGATGTCCTAAGTAAAAGTCTATTGACCGACTAAGAACAGTGCAGATCATGATCAGACTACATGGATCATTTGCCATCAATAGGGTAAGGGGTAATATTTTCCTTATACATTTACGCAAATTAAACTTCCATTCACATTATAAAAGGGAGAGTTCATATTGAAAGCAGGATGTCTTGATAAAACAGAAATGGAACAGGGTATTTAATAAGAACAAGTGCCTGTAAAAACAAGTCTGGCAATGTAAAACACCAATCCATCATGTGACTGTCGTGTGTAGTTCGTTTGTTAGTGTTGTATTTGATTTGGATTTTAAATCAGTTTCATACAATCATAGTCCAAAACTGATGCTACCAGGAAAGAACTAAAATGAAACTTATAAACAAACATGCTACTAGGGTTGCGTAATAAAACCGGTATACTGGTATATCGCAATTCACGTTATGATGTCACCCCGTACCGCGTTATTTCTAATGAATGATTGTCCGTCATCCGTCAACTTTTTTATTCAAATAACATCTCCTCTGAAACCACTGGGCCTATGTTGATGAAACTTTGCAGGGATGTTCCTTGCATGAAGCTACCAAATTGTTCAAAACATTCCATTCCATGCAGAACTTTGGTTGCTTTTGCAAAAAAAAGGAAAAACTTTAAAAATTTATTTCTCTGAAACCACATTGCCTAGAGCTTAGATAGTTGGCATGTAGCATTGCCTAGTAGACCTCTACCAAGATTGATCAAATTATGACCCCCAGATTAAAATTGGCCCCACCCGGGGGTCACTTAGTTTTACATAGGCGTATATAGGGAAAACTTTAAAAATCTTCTTCTCTGAAACCACAAGGCCTACGTAGAGCTTAGATATTTGGCATGTAGCATTGTCTAGTAAACCTCTATCAAGATTGTTCAAATTATGACCCCGGATCAAAATTGACCCCACCCGGGGGTCGCTTAGTCTTACATAAGCTTATATAGAAAAAAATTAAAACATTTTCTTCTCTGAAACCACAAGGCCTACAGCTTAGAAATTTTGCATGTAGCATTGTCTAGTGGATTTCTACCAAGATTGTTCAAATTATGACCTTAGGTCAGAACTGACCCCGCTCAGGGGGTCACTTAGTTTTACATAGGCTTATATAGGAAAAACTTTTAAATTCTTCTCTGAAACCACAATGCCTAGAGGTTAGATATTTGACTTGTAGCATTGCCTAGTACACCTCTTCAAAGTTTGTTCAAATTATGCCCCTTGGGTCAGTATTGGTCCCCCGGGGGGTTCACTTGTTTTACATAGGCTTATATAGGAAAACCTATTTGGTATATAACATTGTCTAGTGGTCTTCAACCTACTTTGTTCAAATCATGCCTTTTGGGTCAATATTGACCACACGCACCAGGCAAGTGGACTTGTACTAAGGTGAGCGATACAGAGTCATCTTGGCCCTCTTGTTGTGTAAATAAAAACTGCAATTTCGCCTTCATTCATTAGCTGAAACTTGAATTTGAATAAGTTGTGTGCTTTTTCCGTGACGACAATGACGGACACTAGACATCGTAATAACGGGCGGCATATTATTCGATCTCAAAACTAAAGAAGTAAACAAATAAACATTAGTGACTTTTCTGTCCCAGGAATGTTTCAATTACTTTATAACCATATTATTACCAAGTATGAAAACTTCAAAATATATTTTTGTAAGAGTTACTCACTCTCAATATATTGCAATACATATCGCAATACAGTTTTGCGTTGTATTGTAATTTATCGCGATTCAAATTTCTGACAATACCTATCGCAGCATGCTACACAATGATAAACTGTGCCTAATTCACACATAAACTATGCCTAATTCGACAAAACACTAACGAACCCATGACATGTTCTTACATGCTAAGACCAGTGAAAACATGACAAGAAGCAAGAAAATAGTAGATTGCTTTGAACGAAATGGCTATGGCTCATAATGTATTTGCACTGAATATAGCTAATTATTGTAATAGTATAGACCATTAGCGGCAATATTGTTTCAGAACTATGCAGCAGCATTAAGTATATCACTTTCTAGGGCTTAAAAAAATGTGCTGCAATTTGATGAAAAACTACAAACTTGATGAAGGCAGTACATTGTGTAAAAGTGGCAGTTGACATTCCTGAGATTTCCTAATTAATCTATGCAAACAACTAAGTGAATTGTGTAATTAAATAGATGCAGTAAAATTAATATGATATAAAGATGTATGTTGTATATTATTTGAGCCTTTAATATTTCTTTTGGGCAAAGTATCTGTGCACTTGTTCCAATTCTAGTTACATCTGACAAAATTAATTTGGTAATGATGTGCCCAATCCAATCTAAAGATGACCTGTAAAAGAGTGATAAAAGAATTTCATGGAGGGAAAGCAATTCATAGACATAGAATTACAAAATGTACCACCATGCAGAACATTTAGAATACCACATGCCAGGCAAATTAGAGATAATAACCCAAGTGTCAGGTGTTTAGTGATATTATCTTATAACAAATTACTCAGTGACAGCTATAATCTTGTATTACTCATAAATTGGTGAAGGGATGTGAGAATGATCAAATCAGCTCATTATTTCCTTAGAAAAATGTTCTATGGTCTTTTACCTGATACACATGCATTTATCAAAACATATAGTTTACAAGAACAGGAAAACGTCTTCATTTTTTTAAAAGGAAAAATTAGTGGTTTTAGTAATATCAAAACTCATCACATATTAACATTATATTATCTCATTCAAATCATGACCTCACAGTATAATAATAATGACACTACAGGTCAATTTTTTTCACAAAACTTGTTTGAACTAGTTTTGCAATGCTTCTTGGGCCTCTTGTTTAATAAATGCCATTATTTGTTTGTTTTTATCAACAGTTTATAAAACTAGGACTACATGAAAGCACAGATGCATAATATTGCACTGTTTCTTGGCTTATCAGATATTATTCACTTGCCATGACTTTTAATTGGGACATCATGCTGGTAAGATAACAATCCTGAAAGTGTGATATATACATGTATAGTTAAAGATGACTCTTCACCTGACTTTTCATACGTTTGCATACACAAATCAGTCTGCCAAACCCAGTATCATGTGTGAATAATCAAACATTGTCTGAAAGTGTTTTTATACTTTAGTAAATATTCAATCATAATTAGTAAGAAATACGTACAGCAATATATAGCTCCTAATAGCTGACTCTTGTACCTTGTGCCAGGTAAACTATACAAGAGCTGTCCATAAGACAGCAAGTTCGACTATTGTGGGTGCTTGCTAATAAAACAAAACATTTATCAGTATAATAGCAAAACAAAATTCTGCTGACTCTTAAGTATAAACTAGGAAAGTTGAATCATAAAAAAGTCAATATCTATCACTATATATTTAATTTTTGGTAAATTAATTGTTTGATACAAAATGTACCCCTGAACACTATTGCTAAGTTTGATATAACTACCATAAGTGGTTACTGAGATATGTGCATGATAGTAACTTGCATGCAAAACTTTAACCAAATTTTCAAAGTCGAACAAGGGCCATAATTTGCACTAAATTTTAACACGAGTTATCCATCTTGACTGTGTGACACCCCTAAAGACATTAACGAAGTTTCAAGTCAATATCATAAGTGGTTAGTGAGATATGTGCATAATAGTACCTAGCATGCAAAACTTTAACCAAATTTTCAAAGTCAAACAAGGGCCATAATTTATACTTAATTTATACAAGAGTTATCTGACTTGACTGTGTGACACCCCTAAAGACATTAACAAAGTTTCAAGTCAATATCATAAGTGGTTACTGAGATATGTGCATGACAGTACCTAGCATGCAAAACTTTAAGCAAATCTGCAACGCCGACGCCGACGCACAAGTGACTGTAATAGCTCTCCATATTCTCCGAATAGTCGAGATATTGTGTATCATTCTGAATCGCTTATTGTGTATTTAACTGTTACGTTTCGTCTACTGTAAATCGTTTGTTTTGATATCCTTATATAGACATATAGTGTAGCAGTTCTGTCAAACTACTTTTACTCACCAACATTTTTAGCAGATTTTCTCAAATTGCTATACTGATTTTCAATTATGTTGTTGATTCTAGCATTTAGTTTTACACTTTATTTTTTAAACATGTTTATATACATGTATATAGTTTTGATGATTTACAATGTTCACCAGAAACTGTGAACAAGAGCATGCAGCTTTAAGTTACATTTTAAAATTTCAATTCAATTTTCAGAGGATTAATAGTTTCAGCAGGAGGTTCAAATCCAAATATCCGTCACCGAAGGTAACTGTTTTGGCGGGAACGAGGCTCTGCCGACTTCCTGCAAAACAGTTACCCGTGGTGACCGATATTTCCATCTGAGCCAAGTTTCTTGCATGCCGTTTTGAAATTTAAAGTAGATTTCTAACAGCAAACTTATCAAAATGATGAATTATTATGAAAAACAAACGATTTTCCGACGTTGTGTTTAAGAAAGTGACGTCACAATGTTTATAACATTACGAGAGTCGTCTGCGTAGGAGGGGTGCTAGACCAGTTTTTCCGGCATGGGCAAAATCACCGGAAATGCCAATCAGATATGCAAGAATGTTTCTCTCTGGCATAACTTGTAAATGATATCCTTACAGAAGACTATGATTTGAGGAAATACTGTATTATATTTTCTTTTTCGCGTACATTCAAATTTCAAGATTTTGGTCCTGATTTTATTTTAGCGATTCTAATATTCTTGATTTTGAATAAGTGGATTTCTATTTAAACGTTTTTAACTAAAGCGAAATTTACCTCGACACAGCTTTATAAACAAAGAAAGAGCACTGTGTGACAGTGTTATTTACCGGCATATCGATATCACGAACTTTTCAAGTTTTTTTTTAATTAGCTAAAATGAACAATGAATAGTGAAACATCATGTAAGTGTATGCATTTATTAACACATGTACATAAAAGAATGAAAAAATAGGTTACATTGTATCAATAAATGAATGAATTGTGTTTTATGGCACATTAATAATGGTAAGTATTAACCTGATATTGATTTCTGGTGAACACAAGACACCTTATTAATATGATAATTATATAGCTTGTGTTAGATAATGTGCTAATCGTGTTATAATTGAGTTTCACTCACGTATAATGTAGAATATTGTAATTTATAAAATGTTTAAGAATTCAGGATAACGTCATGTTTGTACCCGCATAATACAGATACATGTAATTATCTCCACATTAGATATTGATTTTTAAATCAAACAGTACAGTGTTTTACTTTTACATGGGTGGTTAACTCTCCCCATCACCACAAAATGAGGTGAAAAGAATTGTGGGGAGCACACTTCCGACATGCTGGGGTTCTACCAAATAAACAAAAAATGTGAGTATGATTTTTGTAAATTTTGTTTTAAATTATTTTGTTGAAGAACTTTCAAAAATCGGGCAATGTAGTTACCAGTAGATTATTGGGTGTCTTAATTTTTAAAATATGACTTAATAAACTCTAACTTATACATAGTGATACACCATGAAAAACGTTGTTGACTATCTTCAAAAAATTGAGAATTCACTCAATTTGTGTGTATATTTTCATTTCGAAGTAGCTCGATATAATTTGCATGTACAAATAAAAGGTTTAGTACCGATATTCAGGATTGCATAGTAAGCTTGACATTTGATATTTTCATAACCTACTGTGATAACTGTTTGTGAATTCTCTCTGGTTTGTTTAATTATTCTTCACCTGAATTCTTTATATTCTTTTTTAAGACTTGCAAACAGAAACATGAAGTATATTTTTCATACATATATTTTAACAGTCACTTGTTTTAGCAGAGTCACCTTTACTTGGCAGCTACCAAACAGTATGAATGACGTATTAGTATCACCTTAAAAAATATACTTTTATTAAATGTGACTTATATGTGATATAGTATTATTAGAGTTATTTTAATAAGTTATTATAAATTCGGTTGGGATTTCTGAATGCTTTATGTCTGAAAACCTGCATAACGGTCACCTGTTTATTATGGTCACTTTGATTTAGTTGCTTGGATCACTGCTTTACAGACACGGGTTAGACTGAATAAATCACTGAACAAAATGTTGCAAGATATTCCTGTATACTTATTCTATAATGTGATAGATTTGCGAATTTCAACAATAATTAAACTACATTTTATTAAGTATCGTGCAAAAAAACTTTGTTCTCACAAGAAAACCAATTCATGAAATAGAACTTTTTTTATTTCATTTTGCAACCATCAAGAAATACATCTGTAAGTGATGATAGAAAACTGATGAGCAGTATAACACATTAAAAAAAGAAGTCACAATAAATAAATATTTTAAACACCGTTTATTACATTATGCATGTACCAGTAATAATAGACACATTAAATGCTTAACTGACTCAACTTTTCTTGCTTTCTTTATAATTTTTATTCTCACAGAGCACATAACAGATTATATTACCATCTAATTAGCCCCCATGACGTGAGGCTGACCACTATTTATTTTTATGGCCAATTAATTTGATAAGCTGGGATAGGATGCATGCAGAGTTGATAACTATACTGGCCATTACATGATTACTGATCATTGAAGATTTCTATTTTCCCCAGAATTTATCAGTAGGTTAATGCAAGGCATGAAATTACAATAGCATGCTTTAAATCTCTTTTGTATATGTAGCATTCTGTCAAACAGATTTGGACCACCATTGTTATGATCTCTGGAAGCTCATATGCATATAAGTGTACACTACTTTTCTATACAAAATGTACTTCCATAACAGTTACAGAAAATCCCCTGAAAACCAAGGATACAGCCGATTTTTATCAGCTATAATCACTGCAGGTGATGAACTCTCGTTGCCTGTTTGATTAACTGCAGTAATTACATGCGAGTTCCCTTTTCCTCAAAACACGTGTGACTTTATTGTTGATAAGCCCTGGTCTGACCTAACAGGAATGTGGTTTATATTTGGATCATTTTACTCTTTTAAATGTAATGAAAGTTATAAGAATTGTTTTTGTAATGTTTACTGATTAATTCATATTTGAAAGTTGGAATAAAAAACAAAGACTGATTTGGTAAGTAAACAATTTATTTAACATTTTTTGTGTAATTAAATTTTGTATCCTCTTTTGCAGAGAATGCATAACCTGCGTATCATTTCTCTATCTGGGACTACATGTATATCTAAATTCTAAAGTAATAAGCTTAGAACATAAATTACTGTGTATCACTGATGTTTGATGTTTCTATATAAATCTGCTCCTACTCAGTCACTTCATAGCAATAATGATAGTGAATAAATAAAAAAGAAAGATTAAAGGTGGGTGAAATTCAAGAAACCCCAGAGAAAGTATGACAGCTACAATATCACATCAGTCCTTGAATTACATTATAATACTTTATAATTTATATTGAAGAACAGAATTCAGTAATTTTTAAATAATATCTTGTTACATTAAGCACAAGTGAAAGTGGGTACAGAGTAAGAAATGTGCTGTTGAATAGGTGACAAATGCCGACTATTAATTAACATTCAAGTCCTTCATTAATAAAATAATATACAGAAGGATGGGTTTTTGTAAAAATAAGCACTTTGAAAATGCGTATAGTTACCATGGTATTTATTCAAAAAAAAAAGAAGAAAAAGAAAATGATGAGAAATGCGAAAAGGGTAAGGTAAAATGTAGTGCGCACATCTGCATATCTCGTCTCCTAACCTTTCTTTTTCCTCTACCTCCATGGAAAATATGTACTTATTGTGATAACTACAATTTTCATATTGTTCAATATCAATTTGATATCAGTCTGTCTGCCTAGAGGACACATACAATTTGAACCATATTTTCCATACTAAACACAATCCTCCCTCAATCGATTACTTTTGATATATTCTTCTAGCAAACAGTGCAAATTATTATTAAACTGCTCGGATGTGCCATTCTCGTCATCCAGAGCATTCATTACATAATTTCATGTTTGTCTGAAAGGTTGGCAAACCACTGATGCATGAGGATGGGATGTGTGGAGTGATCATGATCTGCAATAGTCACACACGCAGAGTCACTTGCTGCCAGGTCCTAGCTTCTGGTACTTTTAACAATATGACCTCCTTTGGGCATCAAAGTATTTCTATTCAATAATGATGATTATTTGTCTTTTAAACGATCTTTGATTTATCAGAAACACATTGTAAATTTTAGTAAGACAGTCTTTACAGTATTGCAAAAAACATCATTTCGTTTTATAGTATTATTATTGGCTAATTTATTTACTAGATTTTCTATTACTAAATAATATACAATGTACCATATTTTGCGAGGAAAATACAAGTATGATGATTACCTACACCTATTGAAAATTTACATTTTTTAAAACAATTCTTTAGAAACACTGAAAAAACTTTCATTCTTTGATTGATCAGAAACACATTGTAAGTTTTAGTTACACAGACTTTACAGTATTGAAAAAAACATTGTTTAGTTTTATAGTATTATTATCGGCTAATTAATTTACTAGATTTTCTATTACTAAATAATATACAATGTACATGTGTACCATCTTTTGCGAGAAAAATCCAAGTATGATGATTACCTATACCTATTGAAAATTTACATTTTTTGAAACAATTCTTTAGAAACATTCAAAAAACTATTTCAACAAAAACTATATTTATATTTCAAAGTAACAACAAGTGAAACTCTACTTTGTGCAACAAAATATGTGGTCAGTGCCCAGTGCAAGATAAGGTCAATTGGCAGACAATTATTGTGAGACAGCAGGTTTTCAGGTTTTATGAGACATGCACATTAATTATCCATGATGGCATTACTGATAAGCCGTAGCTAGTGATAACTGGTAAGTCATACTAAGCTGTCCAAACATTTTGAATGAGGTACCGGAAGCATAAGTCTCTGCTTGTTACAAAACAGTATGTTTTGTAAGTATTTAAAAATTTACTCATGTTTTAATACAAAATTTATTACAAATCTAAGCTTTTATCCTGCAAATGGCAAGCAAGTTTGCATGTATGACCAGTTCATATCACGATTAGACTGTAGTAAGATCTACACTGCTATTCAGTAAGCAATATTCTACTTAACATCTTTTTATACACTTCAAGCGGAACTGCCAAAATTGGTACTCAACTCTACTTTACTAGACTGGCATTCAGTCCTTACATTTTCTATTTCTTACTAAATTAACTCCCTTTGCTCCCAAAAATGTAAGGACTGGTGAAAAGCGGATTTCATTTTCCCTAAATTCTGGGAATCACCTTTTCCTGAGGTCAAGCAATAATCACCTGGCAGAGAGAAACAGCTTGTGGTCAGTGCTAATGTTCCATATCTAATTTTATTATCTAAGATCAAATGATACTGAGAAATAAACTCTGGGGTTAGTTGTCCTTTCTGTATTTTCCTGAAATATATGAATTGAAACTTCTAAATTGTTTCAATATTTTTTTAACAGATGTAAGTTTTGTGTGAATAAACAGTGATTATAACTTATTGATAAAATTTGGTGCTGTAAGGAATCTTGTGTCAGTTATAAGAAATTTCAGGTACAATGTACATGTACTTAATTATGCAACCAAAAAACATTTTCTTCAGTTAATGAAGTTATGAAATTATATCTAGGTACAATGTATAATCTTGGCATAATTGTTAGAAAAAAATATTTTAGTGCAGTGGAGCCTGTGAATTGAAATCTCAGAGAATTTATTTTTACTCAAACTGAAATGATCAATATAAATAGAATTATTTTAATCTTTGAAAGACAAAACATCATAACACATGTACTTGTATATTCTTATTGTACGTATTATTGTACGGCTGTTGATTTTTTATTATAAAATGAGATCCTGAAAACAATTAATTTCAAATCAAAGAATGAATTGAGAAAAAAAAAAGAATAAATGTGAAAACGAATTTTGCCAGAAATAGCAGTAGATAATTATCAAAGAAAAAAAATCTTATTGCAAATTTTAGGACTCAAGCCCTTTACAAATGTACCAAGCATAAACAGAATAGCACACCGTATGTAATTAAGTTTTAAGTCCTAACAGAAAATTCATTAAATGTTGCAATTAGGAATCTCAAAATACCCAGTGAATGACAAAGATACAGTCTAGACACAGACAGGAAGTAAGCCACTCATCCTTGTTTAGCCATGCAGCTCAGTGAAGTTGGCACCGTGGCACTTAATATCCACACAGTCTCTGTTTAGCCCGTGACCCTTACATTTGTAGTTTTCCCTCAGCCCGGAGAACTGAGTCCCGTTTCCCCAAGTTAAACTGGTTGCAAATTAATCTCGTGCCCCTGCCTAGTATCCTTGTGCGTCCTGGTAAATCCGTGTTTAGTTACCCGGTGAAATGAGCCCATTATCCCCAAGCTTACCCGGACACGCACCCTGGTTATCCTGTAATCCTTGTTACCCGCAGCCACGTGAAATTAGCCTTTTATTCCCTAGTATCCCTGAAGCCTATTCACGACGTGTCCCCAGGTTTTGCCGCAGGTCCGTGAACTAAGCTCCATATTCCGTTGTATCAAGATTGACCCTGCAGGTAACACCACTTCCTGAGGTGTATCCTCAACAGTAGTATCAACAAAGCCCGTGAAAACAAACACCTTCTCAGCGGGAACACATGTAGAGGCAAAGCAACCTGAGGCTGTGTTGATAGTGAGACAGGGGGCTAATTGTATGGGGTTGCAGGGATATTAACAAAGTCGTATAATCAGATACACTGTTGATACTAGATGACACAAAGCTTAACTCATCACCATTCGGGGATTTTCATGTCGGCAATGTAATCTAGGGCTGCGCAGATGCTTGGGGACATGGAGCTGACGGAATACTGAAAGAAACGTTTACAATGTAACTTGGGCCAAATTGAAACTATGGGATATGAGGCGGAGTTCCCTGGGCTTAACCGTTCAGAGTTATCAGGATTGCATCATTCAAATTTTCAGAATAATACTATAAAAAGGTTGCTCATCTTCTTTACCAATTCACTGCTGCCTAATATTTTATGTTGATACAGGTTAGCTCGTGTTAGGGCTAAAACTTAATGATGTTTTCTGAAACAAATTGCCAAGGAATAACGACCGTTCTTCCTCATATGACACCAATACTGGTTTTTCCAGGAAGTAGGCTCGAGAGTGATTCGATAAGCTACAAGCTTTCTTCACAATGGAGCTAAAATAAATTAGTATACACTAAACTAAGGAATAATTCTTTATTCCACAGTACAATAACCTGTTTTATTCGAGTTAAGATTTAAAAAAAAATTGTTCCGGAGTGTATGCAATCCTTAAGTAAGTCAGTCAACAAAATCATGGCAACACTACTACAGGCTAATGTTATGAAATAAATGAAAATATCATAAGAAGGTACAATAAAGAATTAGTTAAACCACTGTTCATTTAAAATTTAGTCATTATTTAGAAACTTGGATACACAGCAATGTATGAGTTAATATCTGCATGTTTGCGTGGTGTTCGACTTAGTAACCTTGACGTGATTAGCAATGGTACTCAGGCGAGCGATATAGGGCCGTGAATGCCCTCTTGTTTGTCATTAATTACAATGTCATTATTTTAAAGTGCACACTGAACCACAAATTAGCATCACTTGTAAATTTTAATAGTTCATTTATTCATTAAGTTGTTCTTTACCAAATCTTACCAAATTTGAAGTGGAATGAGAGAACCAGCTGAGTACATGTATACAATTTAACATCCTCATGCATCAGTGGTTTGCCAACCTTTCGGACAAACTAATTAAGGAAATTATGAAATGAACGCTCTGGATGTACGAGAATGACAATTGAAGTACATAACACGATTGTTCTTAATTGGGGAAGATTAAGCACTATTGTTTAATATAACTGGAACTCTGTCTAAAGACTTTTAATAAATGGTGAAGTACCAACTCACAGATAGTTATCTTCTATCAAAACTTGCAAATTATCTTATTTACCTCTTCTAACCATGCATCGGTTTCAGTCTAAGTGCAATATAAAAGACTCTTCAGTTTCCATTGTATTTTTCAAGAATGCAGCGAGAATGTGAGTAGATAGTAACTATATCTACTCTTCAAAATTAAGTCTGTTTTAACACAGTTTGCAAGTTTCGGTAGGGTGTCATTAGATACTGCAATTATGCTTCATATAAACATGAAGCATCTGCTTGCTATCCTTATGTGGATTCAAATGGGTCGTACAGTACGTCTATCAATATGAACGTAGGCATTATATTTTTTTTTAGTAAACTGGGTGCCATAGGCATGTAGCTTAATACACGTATATGCATCTTTTTGCTCATTCCATTTTTGGATCGATTGAATGTTAACAGAGTATAGCTTCCTTACGGCAGAACGCTTTACATACATACAAGTAGTTCCATATATGTAGTTGTTACGAATTATACTGTCTTCTGTTTTAAATATTATATAGTAACAGATCTAAATAATATCAAAACATTTCAGAATAATATTATACATGTATTGTTGTTTTTCTTACAATTTACATCTAAATAAACACAGAAATCATAGATTTAACTGCTAATTCAATAAATATAAGTCCTGCAGAAATCAACTCTTGATATACAAAAATCCAATGAAAAATCCATCTGTACCTGGAACTGGTGATTAAGATCTTGATACTCAATGTTTATTTATGACCCTCTAGGCAAATTTCTCCCTGGTCAATCAATGGGCTGTTAGCGGTTGTTTCAAGTGAACAAGGGTATTGAATTTCTTTTGCCTGCCGGATTTCACCAGGCTAGATGATCAAGCCCTGTCAGTAGATACGGGCCAGAAAATATTCTGCTTGAATAATGAAAATATCCTATCATCTCGCCTGTTGGCCAGGCTACTACTTTACATACATGTATTAATAAGTCAGGTATGGGTTAATCAAATACACCAGACAGTAAATGTTTATAAAACAGTAGAGCACCCGAACTTGCCAGCTTCGTTTGTCACAAAACTCAATAGCTTTGTCACAAAAATTAATGTGAACTTACTGTATAATGTTTTTCCAAAATACATATATCCTACCGTGGACAAAGCATTACAATGTCAAATTAAAGACCAGAATGCTCTTCATGCATGAAAAATATTTTCTTCATCATATCCTGGATTTTCGTGTTTTATGTTTCAGCTTGCAGCTTTACCAGTAGTAATGTTGAGACTACCATTTGCGCGAATTTTGGTGGTGGCAGCATTTCATTGATGGAAAACACAACATTCAAACTAACAAAACAAACATTTGAGACTATGCAGCAAATGAAGCAGTGTGGATCTTGCCCAAATTGAAAGCTTATATAAAATTGGAAAGCAGTCCTGTCCAGGATAAAGTAAAACCATATCTGACAGAAATGCTACATAAAGAGCTAGATCATCATCAGGTAATGTTTATAATAGATCATTTACATGACATTGTCTTCTATGTCAGTCCTCATTCAAATATTCATGTCTTCCACCATGAAGTGGTGTGGGGATATATTGACTTTGTGCTATTTGTCAGTCTATCTGTTCAAGTACAAAGTTTATCTTGACAACTTCTTTTATACCCCTTGCTTGATATCGTAAAACGTTGCAGGAAGAATAAGCATGAAGTCTAGTTGTGCGTATAATAATTTGCGGTCACTAGTTACAAGGTCACGGTCACAGAGACCTGAAAACAGAAAATCTTGTCTGTGAGTCTTCTCCAAAACCCTTTGCTGGATTATCATTAAACTTTCCAGGAAGCAATATAAAGTTTAGTGCTGCATATCATAATGTTGGATCACTAGCATGAAGTTATTTTAATAAAAAATTAATAAAAAGTAAAATAGTCTAGGACTGGCTGAAAGATATTTAAACGCTACACCATGGTATTTTGATAGACGTTCAGTTAATATCTGGAGGATCGTTACAGATTGCCTTATATGATTTAAATATTTTTAAGTGGTATGTATAATATACTCATGTGGCTGGTTCTAAGTACAATGAACACTTGGGTTCGATTATAGCTATATAATAATGTGTATTATTTTTCATTTCCAAGTACAACAGAATATACTGATATTTGTCCATATTATATATGGGGTATATTACATAATTTTATTGTTCTGATAGCTTGTATTGATCAAGTTGAATATGTAAAGTCTTAATCGCATGACATGAAAGGGTGATTTGAAATATGTATTTACACTGACAACAAGTGCAATACTACCCATCTTGTAACATTTTGAGGTAACCACTCGAGCAAACAAGGTCATATATCACACTGCCGAATACAGGAAAATGTAGTCAGAATCGTATTGTGATGGTATTTCAAATAGAAAAGTCGTATAAAGTAAAGTATTTATCTAGTAAAATATCTAACTACTTTTTGTTTGGTTTTATTGCAGATTTTAGTGCCATCTAAGAAAAGGAAACAGAAGACCAAACCAAAAGTCCAGAAGACCAAACCAAAAGACCCATAATTCTAGGATAATCAACACAAATGAAAATAACTTTTAATGTTGTGATCAAATATGTGACAAAGAATCTGTAATAACACACACTAGAGGAATTTTCTTTTATGGGGCAAGTTGCACAAATATCTTGCAACAACACCAAAAATCATACAAACTCTACTTTGAGAACAGCTTGGTTTTCCTCTTAGATTTTTCATATAGTTTTTTTATATTGTTTAAAACACTGGTCACCAGTGTCACAAATGTTTTCTTCCACTGAATTCATATCTGGTCTGACATATAGGTCTTTGATATGAAGTAACTGGCATATATGTATAAAATGGTAAAATAAAGCATATGAGATAGTGACAAATAAATCAAATAGAAGGTTTATGTGACATGATAAACATGTGAAGAAAAATATTCTGTGGCTCATTTTTAGGTACAAAAGGATGATATACAACAAAGGTCATGATGTAATATCCATTATCTGGTTTGCAATAGCAATGCTGTTACAATAGTTGTGTATACAATCAGAGTCTTGTATTCTTAATATCATTTTGACTATTCAATAAATTTTGAAAAGTTTTGAAATACAATTAAAATGTCTTTTAAAAATTATTAACCACTTACACAGAACTTATTTCTAATGGCTATGTGCTATATTGAAAACATTAAGAAAACACTTTTAGTTCAGCATTCATGAGTTCCTCTATGTTAGAAAAATATATCTGAAACAAACATAGAGGAATGTTCCTCTATGTTAGAAAAGTATAACTGACAAGAAAGATAGAGGAATGTTCCTCTATGTTAGAAAAATATATCAGACAAGAAAGAAAGGGGAATGTTCCTCTATGTTAGAAAAATGTATCAGATGAGAAAGATAGAGGAATGTTACTCTATGTGTGAAAGATAGAGGAATGTTACTCTATGTGCTAAAGAAAGAGGAATATTCCTCTTTCTCTGACCAAGTACTGTTGCCTTTGGTTTTCAATGTACCCCCGGAAAAAGGACAAATGGAATTTCCTTTTTTATTCTGGAAGGCCTTAAATGATGTTTTGTAGCATTTTTCGTGAACAAATGAATTACAGTACTGCCAACGGTAATTTTTACAACCGAACCGCAACCGGAACCATTTAGAACCGCTACCGGACCGGGAACAAACCGGGAACGGACCGGACCGGACTGGACCGTTAGAAACCGTTAGAACCCATTGTAACCGTTCACCGCAGTTAAAAATAGCATTTACCAACTGAAACGAAGCGTTACTATGACCGTTGCCATCACGTGGTAATAAGCGTGAGAATTCACCATTCAGCATTTAGGAAGGCGTGACACGTAAAGCGGTTATTTGAAATCAGGTTTAAGAATCGATTTTGTGTGAATGTTTAATCTGGCATAAACTTTTGGCATAATTTATGCTAAACGTTAATGCTATAAACGTTAATGTCCTAGCCTTGTACATGTATAATAGAATCTAAAGCACGATGAGACCAGGAACGTAGAATATACATTCTACGTTCTTGATGGGACATGCGGCAGAAAAAGTGTCAAGCGCTATATCAGCTGGCAGTCGATAAGTTTTGGGAAACAACTACGATTCGGTAGTATCCTTTAATAACGGATAGGGTCATAAATCATTGATTATCGATTGTGCTTAAATATTACCTAAGGGAGATATTGAACTTGCCGCGTAACTTATATTTTAATTTTTACAATTTCTACCAGAAAATTAAGAGCATTCAACATTATCATGCATATAATAATAACAACAATAATGATACTAAAAATAATAATGTTTTAGCTAGAGAGCAGTTTTTAATTACAGTTTCGAAATTAAAATACATACATATTTTAAATATTATAAATATTTTATGTCTTGCAAATTAAGATCAAAAGCTATCATTGGTAATGATACTGAAAAATTCATAAATCTTCTATATCCGGTTTCAATGAACGGGTTTGTCTTTTTAAGAACAAAAAACAAAGATTCTAACCCAGTTTTTATTCTAGTTTAAAACAAAACCCAATAAACAACTTTTTTAAGATCATGATAAATGTAACGTTATGTCCGGCCGTAAAACTTATCGATGACCTGGAGCAGTAAGATCAATCATTCGGAAGTGTTCGGCCAGCATTACGGAAGCAACCGAGCTCCGATCGTAAAATTAAAAGTACATGCCTGTTAAACAGAACCTTGAAAAGACCACCCTCATTTTTCTTTATCTTTATATAAAATGTATCACTTAAATGTAGAATGAATATTTAATTCATGTTTTTTATTCTTAAATAACTTTTATAGTTTTGGAACAAATTGAAGATAAACTGCAAACTTTTCTCTTAAAATTGTCACATTTTGGGCGTTTTACTATATATTAATTAAGTCTCAGAAAAATAAAATAAATCATTAAAACGGGAAATGTTACATTTTATTATCCCGTTTGTGATTCTAAAATAACTATTAGTTAAAATGTTGTCACCAGTTCATTACAACGCTCCTCTATAAACCTATAGTGAATTTTTGGCGTGTATCCGGGTCGTAACCTCGCGAGAGGATGGTGGACCTAATTAGCACAATTACAAAGTAGCGTGCATCGGCCCTGGCTGTGACACTTGTTCTGCCACATGTCAACAGGTATTCAAATTGAACGGGTGCATTGTACTTGTTAAATCTGAAGATTGAGTTTATATGACGTATTTTCCTTGGTATCGTTCATTCGGGTTTATCGTGCGTACCGGTTTCCCTACTTGACCAACGCGCTCAGAAGAGGTTAGTTATTTTAGATTTCGGAGGATAATGCAAGATACAGAAAGCGTCCAAATTCCAGAGACACCCATTGTTCTTTTAATATGCCATGTATATAGCACTCATTCATGGGACCTCGGTTTAAGTCTCATCCGAAAGACTGTTAGTTATTGTAGTTGGTCAGCCCCGGGATTCGAACCAGCTACCTCGAGATTACAAGTCTCGTGCTCTACTAATTGAGCTAACCGGGCTGACAATTTCCAGGCACAATAACATTTATGCGACCAGGTATCGTATATATCGTAAATATAATTAATCCTGATGCGACCAAACGTGGCTTATATCTTAAATAGTCAAACAGCAAAAGTGCCATTAAATATTTTTCATATGCCAACAAGCCTGCTCTTATAACCAAGTCTGCTTATAAATACCGAATGTTTTACCATTCCATGATTCTAAAATACTTAATTATGGTGGTAGTATTGCGTTTTGTTGTGTATCTATATTGCGTTTCGTATCACTTTTAATCATTATAATTTTACTTTTATTGTGATATTTTTATTATTATAAGATTTAACATTATTCTCATAAATACCATGTATGCTTTATACACATGCTGACTAACGAGGGGTTCCCGATTCGATTTTAACGGATATATGGGCAATAAAATTGCGTAATCATTACGTAATTTTATGGCACGCGACTTCTCTAATCTGTGAGATATTGGCCTCTCGCCTAATTTGCATAAGTAATTTTGATTGACCGGAAGCCCCTCAAGCGTTCAAAACTAAAGATTTGTTACTAAAAGGTTTTTTTTTACATGTAACAAGAATATTGAACAAGCAACCTTTAAGAATGAGCATTTATTAAAATAAGATGAAGTATGGCAATTGTGTAAATAATTTCATAATTCACAATTATCTTCAACAAATGAATCTAATACATGTACTGTGGAATACAAGTGCACAAGCCCAAGCACAAAACCTTACATCACTCCGATGAACATGATAAAGAGATAGTCTCACTATTTCAACTTCGAGGGCAAACCGATTTTACAGGTTGTCTGCCTTCTACGTCTCAGTTTGATGTGCAAATAGCTGGGAACATATCCCCAACAAAATTTGATCGGTACTTATAAACACAATAACATCCAATATTTAAATGCATTTATGATTTAACATGATATTATTAACTTTAAAAATGATGCTAACACAATTCCGAGATACATTTATTTCCCTATCTACACACCTGCATCAATCGATGAAATATGAAAATGAATGGTGTATCATGCCGCATGTGTAAATTCTATGTTTAGGTTTAAACATACAGATTTTTATACAGTGGTGAGATTTTTCTTAAAATGTACGGTTTTCAGTTAACGTGATTTCTTAAATCTTCATTTTAGAGCGGAAGTTTGTTAGTAAACAGTGTGCCAGCTGATGCTGATTCTATGCTGATTTAATAAGATCCGCGGAATACGCAACGTTGTATGACCAGTAAGGTGATAATCCACTAATATGTTTTAATACCTACTGGCAATTTACCACCTCATTTCAACTTTATATTTATTTTTTCCTATAAAATAGCGCTTAACGTTGTAATCGTGCTTATTAGGTCCACCATCCTCTCGCGAGGTATATAAGCTGTACGACCCGGTGCTTAACGTTGTCACTGGTTAACGAATTTTAAACGAAAAAAATACAGTAACCAGAGTCAGCCAATCAGATCACAGAACCGCTAAAACCGATTGAAACGGTTCGCTTACCGGTCCTTTGCGGTCATCGGTCCGGTGAACGGTCCGGTGAACGGTTATGGACCGATATGACCGAAACGGAACGCAAACGCAAACGAACCGCAACCGGAAAGTAACTGGAACGCAAAATGGTAAAAATTACCGTTGGCAGTACTGTTCAAGTATTTACATTTTCAGATTTATAAAAGTTAAAAAAAAAATACTTACCCTGATATTTTAATTTTAGTACACGGAGCTTGTAAGATAATGCAGGCCATTACTACTGTCCACTGTAAATGAGACAATATTATATTTCTAAAAATATTCTGCCAATCTTTCGTAAGAAATTCATTAAAAATCGATTTACACAAGGGAAATGTCAGCTTAATACTGTGTTAAGCTATTATAAAAGGACACAAAAGATGGATTTGCAAGTAACACACCCGTTGGTCAGTATTTTACAGGCAAAGCTTACTCAGATGTGAAATTGATACTGGATACTAAAGAAAGAGTTTACTGTATTTAACCACTACATGTAATATGTTGTCGAAAACTCATTATATCAATAAATTAGCGAACTCGCGCAACATCTTTTTCTAAGTCACATATGTTTAATAACCACGGTTGCAATTTTTACTCTTCAAGCATTTATCTATATATCATATATTGTTTTGATCAACTGTCATTTGGAGTACATGTGTACTCAATTTCTACATATATTTAAATTCAGTTAATAAAACAAATAATATTTTCGACAGAAAAGTATTCATTTAGTTCTGAATTTTTTTCAATTTTTTTTTACAAACTTGAAACCTTTGTAATGTGTGTTGTTAATTGTGTGATTAATAAATCTATCCTGCAGTCACAATTAAATATCCAACTCCGAAAATTTTGAAATTAAAATATACTACTCGAAAATGTAGCATCATGAAACATCGTAAAACTAGTCATGTACGCGCGTATTTTTAAAGTTCACACCACATATTTTCAGGTTGATGACTACATTCTCTTTAAAATAAAAGTTAGAGATTTTCCGGATCGCTTATACGTTGGAGGAAGGCAAAGCAACAACACAGAAGGAGGCATCAATACAACAACAGCTGAATCTGGCGACTGGGAATGGAATAATGAAGATAAAGCAATACAGTTCATTGGTACTTGATATAATCATGAACTTTTCACTTTGCCGTTATGCTTGACTATTTCTCAGTTGAGATATTACACATATTGCGGTTAGCAAAGCTCAGAATTAGGTTTGATATTGTAATGCATTTGCATTCTTTTACTACCTAAAAATAGAATGTATGCAACAAAAATTCAGGACATAAAAGAACATCAGACAAAGGCCTTCTTAACTTCTTTTAACACATACGCTATTTTTCAAATGTATTAAAGCAGGTAATATCTTTATATTATATTCTAGCTTAGGAATTTAGAATTCTATTACTATCAAGTATCTACAAACAGAAGACCATAGTAAATAAACTGCTTTAGGCTAGACACAATAATTTCACATAGACAAACATACATAAACGAGTGGAATGAAAATTTATATCAGCCTTAAAATTATTAAGCTTAATTGTTTATTTTCAGTTAAATACGATCGGGAAGATTCAAGAGAAAAATGTGTAGACATACCCTTCTCTTTGTTTGTAAAGAAGTGTTACTTTGAAGATTGCACTCCGCCGCCGGATCCAGATACTGTCGCTCCAGTTCCAAGCAGGCCGCTTAGTTTTTACTATTGGCATGATATTACAATATGGAATCGTACCTCTGATGGATACATGACAGACGTTGGTGATATTGGAATAGAATTGCCACAAGACTACGACAATGTCAGAATATTATACAGTAAATATAATTCAAGCTATCAGCTTGTATTATTACACACTTATTGAAAGAGGGTTACGTATTTGCACTTTTATAAATATAACATTTTGGATGCAAAGAATGCATACTTTTATCAAAGGTTGGACCAGTAAGTTATTAGGACAGAGGTGTGTCCTTGGCACACGTGCCTCAGTCCATCCACCTGTAAATGGGCAGCAGTCATGAAAAACTCGCTGCCTGTCTCTGGCGAATGTGATGACGTTTGGAATGGGTGTTCGAGAGCGATTCAATAAGATACGGAGCTTAGTACGTAATCGAACATAATTATAATCAGGGGTCCCACCAAAAAAAAACCAAAGTATTTCATTAGTATGTTTTTATATCTTATTTGAAAATCTTTAACTGTGTCTGTCCTAAATTTCGTTCATTTTTTAGGTACTTGGGTATTAGTTAACAGGACAGATACCTTCAAACTTGGTATTCTATTACTAGAAGGCGTACTTGAATTCTTAGACTTTCCTGGAGCTGTATTTAAAATCGAAGCGGATTTCATAATTATTAAAGGAGGACGGCTGATCATTGGCTGGCCTAACGATCCTTTTGATGGACTTGCTACAATTACTTTAAGAGGAAACCAATCCGTTCCACATTTTGATCTAGGATCAGGGAAAATGATAGGACCAAGATCTATCGGTAAAATGGATTGTGTCTCAATTGTTTGCTTACGGTTATTTATTCTGAATAACATATTTTTCTCATATTTGTTAACGAACAAAATCACTAAAGGGGTGTATGATACATTCTTTGTCATCATAGTTTGAACTTTATCAGTTGGGTTCTTGAATTGAAATTTCAATTGAATTGACAATCATTAGTTTAATCTTTTTCAACGTCAAACGCGACAAAAATGTTTGATATTGAAAATGATTAAGATTAAATTGATTTGTAAAATGATTGGCCAGTTGTAGCAGCTTCTATTCACTGGAAAATGTCTAAATTAAATACAATCATTTGATAACCTACTCTGTAAAGGTTGAGCAGTAAGTTGAAGATTTGTTAAAGGGTCAATTATCAAATGCTGCTACTCTTAAAATAATAAGATTAACATTTTTATAAAAACTGGCCGATACCATTGTAACTCGTCCAAACTGCCGCCCGCCATCTATCATGAATGTTTAGGCACATTTCATCAGCAATGTGGCAAATGCAGCAAAATTGATAAAAGTAATTGCGTTTAGAAGCACGTAATTACAGTGATGGTATTAGAACTTAGAACCATAAGCCAGTGACTCAGTGGTAGCGTGTTCGCCTCAGGATCGGAGTTTCCTAGGTTCGGTCACACCAGTGACATGGCGGTTGTGTCCTTGGGCCTTGGTTGTGTCCTTGGGCAAGATACATATATTTCCACATTGCCTCTCTTTCTTCAAGATTGATTTCATCTGGAATAAGTCTGAAGAGCGATTAATATAAGTTGTTAAGAAATTGTTTCGCAGTGAAGAATAAATGAATTAATATAAATAAATAAAGAACCATATACCCTGTGATCACTAGTAGTCGATCACGACCATTTGCAGTCTATTAATGTATCGAAAATTGTTTTGATTTAATCTTTTTGTAACAGCTGTCTATGGTGGATTAGATCTAATAGGAAAAGACGTTGGAAAAACTTGGACTCATCTTGATACAACAGCTGAAAAGGGATTCAGAACAATTAAATTGATTGAACCAGTCGAATGGAAAGTCGGTGATGAGATTGTCATCAGTTCTACAAATATGGATCCCACGCAAGCAGAGACATTTAGGATTAAGTCTGTACACACAGATAATGTTACGTTGACATTAAATGATTCCATAAGATTTAAACATATTGGTGAGCTTTAATTGATATATACTACCTTTTGATATTTAATGAAGCCCTAATCGATAATAAAACATACATGTATTTTGTGAAACAAAATGTCTCAGGAACAGTATTCTACATTGTAAGTCTTGAATATTTAACGATAGATTGTGTTCAAATTGTTCGTTTGTGCTAAATTATATGCGTGTGTGTTTATAATAATGTTGTACGCTACGAGGTGATATGATGATAATATGTATGAAATATGGCCCCATGAGGAAAATGTTTTTTTTTCCATTCTTTTGTACAAAAAAGTGCAAGTATGCACACCAAAATCTTTCCAGTTGCCTTTGAATTTAGAATCAACATTTTACATTGTAGTACTTTAGACCTTTGCTATTTCTATAACTATGTTAAGTTGAAATGTGGTTGTACGTCTTTTGCCTACCATGTCATGATATTTATCAATAAATTCAGATAGTTTTAGTGTAATTTCTTTTAAGTGAATGTATTCGTCTGGTCTATTTAGTTTGAGAGCCAACTGCAGTTCCCTAATGTCGATTTTTAAAAGGAATTTTATTGATGCCGATATTCATAATTGGAAAAACTACACAATATGTACACATGAACAGTTGTACATATGTTTAATTGCTTTTTGATATAGATATTTTAAGTTTCATTACTCAAGAAAAGGCAATAGCAATATTGTTTATATGTTTATTTCGCTGTAACATAATTTCCTAGAAAGTTATATTAAATACTCATATAGTCAAAGTTTAAACCATTGTCATTCTATAAGCAGTTAACGAATACATGTGCATATAATTTCAATTTTATTTATCACAGTACATATCGAGTCACTCAAAGACAAAAACGACATTTCTCTGGGAGCAGGAGTTGGTCTTCTTACACGAAATATAAAAATCATCGGACATGATGATGTTCTGAAGCATGAAAAATCTTCTGGAGCTTATATAAAGGTTGGAGAATTTTTTGACGGAAGGACTTACACAGGTTTGGGATTTTCCACTTTTTTAATCCTAATACGCTTTATGTGAATACATTTATATAATTTTGTTCTTCAACTGTGTCATACAAAACATTTTGATTTGAACTTTCCGTTTCTCGCTCAAATGTGGTTCTGGAATCTAGCAAGTTTTGATTTCATAGACATGTTTCTCAAGCATTCAGTTAAAACTTACTAATTATGTTGTGAACAAGATTAATAGCCATTTGTGGATTTAATTAACATGATTGTCAGAAAATAGGAAAGTAGTAAACCAAATTAATACAATTTAGCATAATCAAACTTTGGCTGGACCATTACCGTATAATGTAGAAAACTTACGTATTTGGTTAGACGATCCATGGGTAAAAACATAGACAATAAAATGACGTAGAATCATATTATTTTTAAAAAAGAACAATTCATTTAGACTGTTTATTGTGATGTATTAAGAAATTGTCTGTATATCCGTCTGTTACTGTGCTTGTTAGATTATTCGTCCGTTAGTCTTTTGTATTTTATTTTTTATCACTATTTCTTCATTTAGGCCCACGCTTAACTAAATCCTCAGTTCCATTTTCAACCTTGTGACACTGCCTTTCACTTAAGAAAGGCCTTAGCTTTTAATGTTTGCTTTAAGTTTTAAACGTGACAGCTACATAAGTTAGCCGATTGTGTATTTCTTATCTATAGCATTAAACTTCCAAGAATATTCTATTTGTGCGAGTATGTCACAATGTGGTAAAAACTTTATCATTCTTCAGTAGCAACAGTATTTGTTAGTCGGTTTCTTCAAGCGTGATAAGGATGGTCATTTTCCCCTTTAACATCTAGAAAAAAGAAGCCATAAATGTTTAACATGGTTTCTAGTTAATATACAAAACAATTAGGCGGGAAATATTGGTAATTTTGTCTCAGCAGTTCGTTTTTTCAAATGTACCAGGTATACTTAGCCGATCGATTTAATTGAAAAGCATGTATTTTCGTATGGTGTACGTATACTTTTATGGCTTCCATTCAATTTTATGTAAGAATAATCATTTTGATAACAACGATACAAAGTTTTTTAACGTAATATAGTGCGACCAAATGTTGATAAGAAAATGTCTTCATTTACAATTGATGAATAAGTGTTTGGCTCATTGAAGTGTAAATGAAAGGAATGTAAAATATACCTTCCTTTATTTTGTGCCATGAAATGAGAACGTTTGTTGAACTGTTATTACATGAAATGATTGATGTCTTAATAAAAAGGTAAAAACAAGCATAATCAATCATTTACAAAGAATGGATCCTACAGTTGAAACAAAATATGTATTGACAAGCCAGAATTATTAATGAATTAATAAAAGAAAGTTGTAAGACCATGTTACATATTTTGAGTCTTGTCAAAGGGATGTGTCATTAAGAAAGATCTTCAGACTATAGTAAATATACAGTTTTGTGATAAATTTACTGCACCATGTCATGCGATATTTTTTTAATAAAATATACTAAAAGGGTTTGAAAGAAGTTTGAAATGAAAAAAAGCTTCTTTATCAAAATTGGGTAATCTTATAAAATCCTGTAAAAAGATAGCACTCAAAGGGCTGATTTTACCACACATGGTATGTCATAATGTAACCTTCTTCTAGTACTTTCTATACTTCAAACCTTCATTATATTACGAACTCAACTTGCCCGAGGCCCAACTCATATCAAAGAAGTCTTCCGCTACTGTAAAAAAAATAAATGAATGTCATTCAAATTTCAACTATTATGCAATAATAATAAACCAAATCTATTTAAGTCATATCAAAAAACATAGAAGCGAGTCTTTCGTCCTTTCATTGTAATTGCAGGGATGGAGTTGGAAACCGACAATGCGTTTTCCCTGTTTGATATTATTTTTGTTTTTTTGATCAATTAAAATACTGAACTAAAAACATCTTGTCTAAAGCGAAAAATTGAGTTTTGCCCAAATTTTCTCAAATCTATCTGAACAATTATTTCAACTGTTGTGCATTGCAATTGTAATACATTTTGTGTTTTAAAAAGATATTATCATTGGCTGTATACAGTTAGTAACATCTTTATATATTTACATCTTTAACTTATATATTTTGGTTTCTTTTCGAAGGATATGCTAGACTTATAAACGTAGAGGTCTTACATACAGGCCAGAAAGAATCCAATGGTGTCAGTGGCAACGAGCCGAAGAACTCTCTTTTGTTTAACACTAATGGGCGTCATGTTACCATTGTTAAACCTTCCATTGTCACAAAGTGTTCTTTTCATCATGGTTCCAGTACAGCTGTTAGTTCATTGGACATAAATGATCTCGAAATTTCTAACAATGTTATATTCGATCACCCTGAACACGGTACGTATAACTAGTGTTGTACAACTATTATCCTCCATTCTTGATTTACAGAATAAATGGTATTGCCGTTATAAAACATATTACCTATGAACACAGTTTAACGATGTGTCAAATGCTAAAACTGCTCTCTTGGATTATTTCTAGAA
Source organism: Saxidomus purpurata (assembly GCA_022818135.1). Classification (NCBI taxonomy): domain Eukaryota; kingdom Metazoa; phylum Mollusca; class Bivalvia; order Venerida; family Veneridae; genus Saxidomus; species Saxidomus purpurata. Next base: position 7,720,830 of record JAFMSR010000016.1, read on the forward strand.
ATGGCACAGCTTCCAATTGATGTTTTTTCTATGGAATCTTCGCAAAACCACTTCGAACTACCCAACCCAAATTGCAGTCATGTTAAATTGTTGTAAAAAAATCGGCCATTGTAAAAAATTTCCAGATATAAGACAACTATATGAAATATTTGACATGCACCGATCACGTGACTTGTAAAATTTGCAACATGCCAGACAAAAGCAACATTTTGGAAATTTTATTGGTTTTAAACATTATCAAACAAAGCCTATTGGAATCGATTAAGGAAGGTTCAAATAAACACAGTCTGAAAACATTACTGTGAGCACGCTTTTGTCAATACTTTAGACAGGTTGGAAAGTGAAAGTACCTAATGATGCCTATAAACGCCGGTAAGTGCCATTCATAACTAAATATTTTGTGATTTGCTGATCGATTTTGCAGGTAGCCTTCTTAGCTAGATTCATGAAAGTCAAATGAAAATTGTGACCTGTAGAGTGTTATCAAGCAAAGGTTTACGGTCAGATGGACAGACGGACGGACAATGGACAAATAACCATGGCATAAGCTCTTCTTGACCCAGTTCAGAGTTAAGCTTCAATGTAACAATGTAAACATTTGAGTGTGTATAATAACTTTGACAAAATATCCATTGCAGGTATCGTTACCGCTTCGCTTTCAACAAGATTGAATAATAATTTCATAGTCGCAACAAGAATGAACGGTATAGAAGCATCGAGAGCAACAAATCTTGTATTAGAAAACAATTGTGTCACTGGGGCGGGTAAAATTGGATACCATGTGCCAGCTGTGAAATGTGACGATACAGAGACCCGCAACAACAAAATGTTCAATAGTGGCATCGGTGGACTTTTTACAGACTTTCCAACAGGACGTGATTGTGTAAAAGTCAGTGGGTTTACATGTTGGAAAAGCCTAGAAGTTGGACTATTATACATAGGAAGAGCTAATGTTAAAATTGTACATAATAATTTAATTGAAAATCAAATAGGACTTGGTGCTGTTGTGACATCAAAAGGACCACTTGAGTCCACTAAATATGTTGTTGTTCAAAATACAACCTTCATAGGTCAGACATCTTCCTTTGACTGCTCAAACGATAACAGAAACCGCGGTATGAGGCGTTATTTCGCCAGTGATTAATACAAGACTGTTCAGTGCACGAGGAATGTTTGGAATGGTTTTTCCACATTTTCTTTCAGTTAGGGGGCTTACTACTTTGGTTGATGTCACATTTTCGAAATATGAAAATACTACTTGTAAGAAAAACTTTGCTGTAACGACAAACGTGGAAGAAAACTATAATCAGGCTCCAGTTGATTCTGAGAGAGCCACAGTTATTGATGTGACCCATTCTAATAAAATCATATTCCAAAGGCCCATTTAGTAAGTAAATTATTGGTGATTTAAAATAATCATTTTGCACTTATATTATATATTGCTTAATCATTGGGATGATCCTTTTAAATTATTGAACGAATTGAATTACTCTTTAGCATGCGCTGTAATAAAATAAAATGACTTTGGTACACGTGATTAAAGCTTCAAGTTTGCTAGCATAAGAGGTTCTCGTGAATAAGCAGTTTTGTTGACATTTGTAATGCTTTGCAGTAATAAATTAGATAACACATGCTACATACTGTGTTTATTACGCAGCACAAACGAACATTCATATCTAGTCCGTAAGTATTTAAAATCTTTGTTCGAGAAAACGGTAGCAAACAAATGAATTGCTTTTAACTGCATGCTTATTTTGCTTTAATGATACATTATTAAGTCTGAATTACTGAAAATCCATTGGCCTTTATTTGGCCAATTCTACACTCTAAATTTTAGCGAAACAGCACGGGACTGCAGCAATATGAATTGCGCCGTTTTCAAATATGTGATCTTCAGGGATCGTGACGGCTCATTTCTTGGCCACTCTGGATCCGTGGTTCCAAAATCAGAGTTTGTTTTAAGTTTTATCTTTAGTAAAGTTTCTAAAACTTAATAAATACGTTCATAGATATAAGTAACTTTTCGTTACGTTTAAGAAAAAATTGTTTCATAAGATGACGTACAAGAGCATATCAAGTATACTTCATATATATGCATGATTTAAACATTGCTTTCAAAATTATTCAACAAATTGTGAAATCAAACATGTTCCACGTGATTTTCAAATAGTGATTTTTAATTATAAAAACTAGGTATGGTAGAATTGACGAGCGTCGAGTTCCAGTAGAAATGGTGACTGATTTAGACGGGCAAATAATTCCATTCGAACAAATTGCTTCGAAACAAGGTGAATCGCTGCTTGTATTCTTTACAGTTTTCACTTTGGCTCTGATAAGAATAATTTAACTACTTCAAATATTTAAAAAGAACATTCAAAAATGTAATAATAAATATTGATAAATGAATCAAACGAAAAGAAAACTTTCAAAACTAACACGTCTCGAGCCAACAGGCAATATCAGATGAAAGAAATGCTGCACTCTAATTTTTTTATTGCAGTTACTATGCATTCAAACGTCAGGTTCTACTTTATTCTCTGATAAAATACAAGCAATCCATATATTTCTTATTTAAAAGTCTAATTAAGTATTGCCTATTATTTAAAGGAATCGTCAGAAACGAAAATTGCGTATATCGGGAATACTGGCAAGCTTACGAATGTTATGCTGATATCAACTATGAATTTCTAAAAATACAAAATATGGATGCTGACGCAAGAACCCGTCAGATCTCTCCGGTTGCTCTACTAAGCGAAGGTTACATTGACCTATTAGATGTACCTCTGGATCATATCAACTGTAAACAGTATTACAAATGTCGACAACTAAAGTCTACATTCTACGCTCTAGTAGCGACAGGTATCATTGTTTTTCTCTGGTAGCAACGATATGGGTGATGATTGGACGTTACGAGTTTTCCTTTGATGCAATAGTATCTTCATATCCTTTCAAGAGCCGTAGCGTACTAATGCGTGTATTCTGGTTAAAGGTCCATTACTAAGACCAAATCGAATTTCTTTTAAATCTGGAATTGTTACGGGCGTCTTCTCAGAAGGAAACATATAATATACTGCATCGAATGTGATCTTATTGTGCTGAAAATTTAAGTTTAACAAAAGAATTAATAAATTATATCTGCCTTTTCAAAAACGAAAGTAGGTTTTCCAGTTTTCAAATATCTTAGAAATTTTCCAGAAGTTTCCCAGAAAGAGGCTGGAAATAGGTTGTACATGAATAAGCATGCCTATTTTGAATCATAAAATATTTAAAGGGTAAGGCAAGTCAGAAATTAAATTATAGTTGAAAGAACTTTACTTCTAATGACGTGCAACGTATATCTCTGACTGTTTACAACATGCAATAAAGCGAAAGTAGGACAAAAAGATCACCCAGGTCAATCTAAGGACATACAAATACTTTCATCCGTTTTTCTGCATCAGTATTTCAAACATGGGAAATACTCCACGGCTATTGTAACGTTTTAGAAGCCAGTTTCAAACTGTATTTTCCTGTCACATTTCCAAATTTAAAATGAAATTTGATTAGTAATGGACCTTTAAGGCATGTTTGGCTTTCTATAGAATCAACAGTTATCGTCCGTCTATATGAATTTAAAGGCTATGTCGATAGCTCCTGGATACTGAAAACCTTATTGATACAGGAAGGATATTTTTCATAAATACTACACATTTTAGGTTTTTAAACATTACTAACTTTATGCTTAAGCTTACCTTGTGGTGTGTGTGGTGATAGCCACTATTTATTTGACGTCTTATCAATAGAATATTGAATTTCAGGCAAATACTACCTGATGCATTTCACGGGAACAACTCCTAGGCACCTGCAATACAATCTTTTAAATGCCGATCTGACTGAGGGTCTTAAATTGACTGTCTGGTATTCAAGACCTAACAGACTTGATGTTTTCGTAAATGGTATCTTTGTCATAGCAACAAACGCGAGAATTGACCAAGTTGGCAGATACATTTTAAGTATGCCAATAGGTGAGTTTTATTGTGTTTCTTCTTTTTTGAACGATATCGTATAACCGTTCTAATGTCAAAAGTTTTAGGAACTGGTGAAAGTAAATTCCAAGTATGTTTACTACGAAAGACCGGTGGCGACTTCAAACTTCAGACTTCAGACTTCACACATCAAACTTCAGACTTTATACTTCACACTTCAAACTTCAGACTTCACACTTCACACTTCACACTTCAAACTTCATATTTCAGATTTCACACTTCACACTTCAAACTTCACACTTCACACTTCAGACATTCCTATTATTTATATGTGTATTAAGCATTTTATATGAAGTTTGAAGTGTGAAGTATGAAGTGTGAAGTCTGAAGTTCGAAGTTACCACCGGTCTTTCGTAGTTTACAATTGAATAATATCTTTTAACTTAACAGAAATAAGGCGTTAAAAACGATATTTCTTTGACATGCAAAACATTCTTATGAATTCGTCTACCAAATTGTCATAAAGAAGGTCAGAAAAGTTGTTTTTATATGAATATTAAACTTTTTCATGCAGGCAATGAGTATGAACCACACATATCTAACGAAACAGGCACGAATTATTATGACAGAACTAGGGGAGAGATAACAATTGTTATCAAAGGACCGGCTAGAATTGATGTTATCACACAAAATACAATAATTGTTTCATTCGGATTACCTGCCCTAACTGTATCGGAATTCTTTAGCAAGAACATCATTGAAATTCTAGCAGCGTTCTTTGACATTCCGTTGACCAAGGTTCGAATAGTGAATATAGTAAGTGAGACAACACAACGACGTTATAAGAGGTCTGATCCAACAATCACTGTTGAAATTGAAATAGGAGATGAACCTGTTCAAGGTAACGGAATATTTCATATGCATATGCTATTAATTTTTATGTGTTTGTTTTTGTTTTGATTTTTGTCCAAAGATACCATGTGTTAGGGCAAATGCCTCTTTGAATATAACATCTTTGAAGTTCAGACTTGACATGTATGATCTGTTTTTATGCAAGTATTTCATAAATTGTTTTTATAAAAACCTAACTTGCATTGTAATGTACATGTATCTTCCACTTACTAAATGAGAGTTAAAACTTTTATCTTCCTTGTAGACAATTTTCATTTCATAACGTGAGTCATCATTATTACTGTTGCAGTGGAAATGATCTCGAGATATTTACAATGTTGGCATTGTTTTAAAAAAAGGGATATCTTTCGAAGCCAACAATAAAATAAATATTTTATACTGCTTATTCATGCATTGTTGCATACGGACTCTTTAAATTTGTATACTGATTAATGTTTTCTAATGAAAAATAAGCATTAGTTACAAAATGTAAAAGTTAAATGAAAAAACGTAAAATACAAATTATTGAACTTTCTTTACGTGGACAACAATATATGCCCCTATATCCGTGTGCACAGATTTTGTCCGAGTTGTCCATTTAAATGTCATTATTGTTCAATTTTAAAATTCAGTTAACTTTGACCTTGCTTTATGCAATGCCAAATGTATTTTATTTCTTATGTCCAATATATTGTGTACGTAATCCAACATTTTATACCATATCATACGATTCTTACGTTTTACAGACATGAACTCAACCCTGTCTGACTCAGTTGACTTATCAACACTAGAAGAGATTGCGTCCTTTCTCGTCAATGAATGCCAGATAGGAAATATATCAGATATATTAGAATTTTCAGTCGTTTGTGAAACCATTGGAATGCAGACAAATGACTCGAGTACCGACTATGTAGTTTATGAAACAGTGTCACCGTCGTTTCTGTTTTTCGACGATGAGCCAAAAGCGGATTATGAAGGGGCGTTACTAAATATACAACCGAAACTCAGGGCAGCTGACGTTGATGTAAGAACGTTATTTATCCCTTCCATTTAATACATTAAGCAGGTTGCTCAGTGTTAAGAATATTTCCAGAAATTCAATTGGGAAATAAGCTACTGTCATTTTTTCTTTGCTTATGGTACATTTTAGCTGTTTGTGTACACTTAAGTTTTCACCATTTGTGTGCAACTTCAATTAAATATTTTATAACCCAAACCCAGATTCAAAATGTTACCCAATCTTTTGATTTGATATTTGTTTCCCTCACAACGATTGGTAACATACTGCATTTGTTGCGTTAGTGTGTAGAAAAAAATCCATGTCAATACGTATCACTAAAGTTTTGCATGCGAGTCAGTTTTGATTAGTTTGTGTGACTTACTATTTTCGGATCAATGGATACCTAGACATTTGAAATTGTTTCCGTTGCATTATCATACATCGGCCTATTGTCTTCAAACTGTATTTGAGTTGCATATAGTCTTAGGAGGTATCCACAAAGTATAAAACATTGATATTAATCTATTCTCGCTTTGCAAAAGCACCTGAAAGAGCAGTCAATATTAAATAACAGGACCCGTAATTATAAAAAACATTTTCATGTTCGATTCTGTTTGAGCACGAAAGGTATTCCCCTGTAGCTTTATGCATATGAAAAACAAAAGAGAAGCAATTTTAAAGTCTATAAAAATTCTGATAGAAGCATGTTAAATGCATTTTTATTTACAGTTTTTCAAAAGTTTAGTATTATGTCAGGTCAAAGTTTGAGCACGAAACTGGGCTAAGCATGAAAAACAGTTCAAAAACTACGGGGCTTGAAATGCAGTGGATATGATATGCCAAAATTTGTTCAAGTCATGTATCATAATTTTAATTTTTATCTCCAGTTTTAAATCATTACACTTTGTTTTTATTAAGGGTGATTGGTGTTAATGTATTCAGTCTCTTCTGTATTCAGTTTTCGATATTTTTTCCAGAATAATACTGTACCCCATCTTGGAACGCTAGAATATCCTTGGCAAATGACCGTTACGCTCAGAGACGATGATACCGGACAGCAGTCAGATTACCTGAGTGGCACAGCTTCTATCAATGCATCGTGGGGTTGGTTTAACTTTACGGATCTTGTCATATCTGCTGTGGGATCAAACTATATACTGGATTTCAATGTTACATATCCTGAAGTGGCCAAAAGCTTCTCTTTGTCTTCTAAAAGATTAGAAGTTGTCGGAAGACCGTTGAAAATACATGTTTATAACGAAACCACTACAGATATATTTTCTGGCGACGTTTTTGAAGTGGAGCTTGAACTTCAAGATCTGAAGACAGATGAAATAATAAATAACATCGGATGGAGAGTGAGTAAAAGTCCAATCAAAAATAAGTTTGAAAGTTTTAAATTACCCAAGATTTTGAACGGGATGTTATATACACTATCATAATACCGGTATATATTATATTGCAAAAGTTGTTTCTCTGTAAAGATAACTATGTATAAATGTATGTATATGAAGCAGATTTGTCTACAGTTTTTTAAGAAATATCAGCTAATCGGTTTCTATCAGAGATATCTTGGTTAACGCACATGCTCACTAAAACTACATGCACACATATTTTCTTGCGTTATATTTTCAGGTTTTTAATTTTCTGAAGAAATGCACACATCACCACATTAATGGCGTTTATACAAAAAGCAAACGCAAATAGAAACTACAGCCGTAAAATGCTGAAAGTGACGATATGTCTAGTAACTAATGATAATAATTCGTTTAAAAAAGTAGTCTTGTATTATCCAAAAGTGATTTCAACTATACACTACGTTCGTCTGTACCAATGTTATATCTTTATTTAGAATCACACTTGGTCCGGTGAAGTAGATATGCTTAGCAGTTCACCATACGGTAGCTTGAACGGAAATTTCAACACGTCCTTTGACGTCATAAACGGACGGGCATTGTTTCAAAACCTGTCATTTACTGGATTTGGAATATATTTCCTAAAATTTACAATTGTATCAGATCCACCAGAATATAATTTGACGTTAAATCACAGAATGACAATACAGAGCATTGACCATGTGAATGCAACCATCGAAGAAACGGTTGAAATGAAGGTTTGATACATTTTGATTAACAAATTGTTAATTATTCCCTAAAACAACGTCGCACGCCATTCACACGATTTCTTTTCTTCAGCTCCGTCAAAGATTAAAGTAAAACAAAGAATGCTTAAATATATCATATCCTGCCTGCTTCAGTAGATTGACGCTTTCAAAATTCATGCTTAGAATTCGACCTAATAAGTGCATTACTTATATTATAACTATAGATATAAAATGACAGAAAACTAGGAAAATACAGGCTGCAATAGCAGCTACCATTTCTATGTTATAGTTTACAATTAGAGTATGGCTTTCAGTAATAGGCAACTTTCTACGTTACGGCTAACAACTGCAGCCAACTTTTTATGTGATGGTTTACAAAAGCAACAATGTGTGTTACGGCTTATACTATCGGCAACCCTTCAAATCTAGTTCGGTTAAATCTTTGTTGCTTATAGATCAAATTAAGAGCAGACTTTGAAGATTTGTTTCCAACAGAAGACAAACGCGATGAGTTTGAGCAGATGATATTGACAGAATACGCTAACATCTGGAATTCTACAAAATTAATAAATGGGTCCATATCTAATGGTAATAGTTTTCAACGTTTTTCGCAAAATATACAGGTATTCTTAAAGTATCCTGATTGTTACATGAAGTGATTTATATTGATACATTAAAATCTATCCTGGTGAAGCAGACGACTGCAAATCCTTTATTCTTACACTTGTGTTAACGAATTATTTTGACTGCTTTGCAATCTTTCACAGTTGAATTAAACAACATTCTATAAAGGATGTTTACTGCTTAGCGTCGTTTTAACCTAAGTCTAAATTAGTTTTCATCGTTAGAAAGATCATGACTCATTAACATAAATCAGAAGATCACGTGTTATATAATGTTCCACGTAATATCAAGAAGCTCAAACAATAGTTTAGAACAAGAAGTAAATATTATTCATATGTTATTGTACTTGTACATTTTGGTTCGTGGAAATTTTGTTTTTCTTTTATTCAAGTTCCAGGAAGTGTTAATGTTGCGCTTGTTATTACTGGATCCAAGTCAGATGTCACATCTACTGTGTATGGCATTTGTGAAACAATCCACTACATGTACAGCGGAACACGGTTCGAATTTGATAACACAACGTTGCAGGCATTGCCTTATATGACTGTAAACGAAATTACATTCTACGGTGTAAAATGTGGAGAAATAGTAAGATGTCTATAATACTGCTAAAACGTTTGAATGGCTATTTTTAACAAACTACAGTGTACTGGTAGTACAACACGGCACCGTAAACAAATAGGTTTAAGGAGACTTTGAGACAGGTGTTATCAATTATTTTCCACTTCACTTAGCTCTTAAAAAATAACTGTAATTGCATATTAGGCATATAACTGAAGTTTTAGTATTAAGCGCTGTGTACGGACCATGGCTAGTTTTAATTCACAGAATATGAGATTTGTACAATTTTTATCATAAACCACTTTTAAAGTTAGAAACCAACAATAAACAAATTTTATATTTTGTATGCTGCGATGACATTCGCATCCTCAAAAAAGTTGTATCCATATTTCAAGAAAATGACTTATTGAATAAAGAAAATGCATCACTCTTTGTTCGAAACAGGAAATAATACATCAATCTTACAGTGTTAGTTTTGATTTTTAAATGAATGCTGATCATTTCAGACGGTCAACTTATATTGAATAAGTACAACCAATTAACAATATATAAGTAAACAATAATTTCAGAGGTTGCAAGGATTTTTATATTGCATATTACTTCAGTGAATAGTTAAATCATTATTTATTTATAAGCATTAGGCTTTATGTTTTTCATATTTTTATGCCTCCCGCAGGTGGGCATACAGAAATTGTATCGTCCGTCCATGAGTATGTTCGTCGAGTGCGTCCTCTTTCCATTTGCTTTTTTCGTGTTCGAGCTGTAACCTTGTGATGCATGAGCGGATTTATATAATGTGGCTCACATGTTTAGCACTTGAAGACGTTGCATGCAAGACCCATACCCTTATTTCAAATGCCGAAACCAAACTTAGAGTTTGAAGGTTACAGAATCCTGTATATTCGTTTCAGGGATGTAACTTTGTCATGCATGATCATGTACGGATCGTAACTCTTGTCATGCATTGAAGGACAAATGTTCAGTACATGGAAATGTAAGGAGCGCTTTCTTTCTGTGTGACCGTCTGTCTATAGACATTTATTCCTGTTCAGCTTGTAACTACATTGTATGCTATACATTGAAGGAATTTAAAATAATTTGGCACACATGTTCAGCGCATGGAGACAAAGTGTTATGCACAAGTGTCGGGTCCACACCCCGAATGTCAATGTAACAGACTATGAGATACCACTTCGGGGCATTCGTCCCATACGAGTGACAGCTCTTGTGTATAATTATAAGGTACTAGGTAATTATGCTGCCCTTTATCTGACAAAAATCACTTTGAATTTGAAATTATTATTTGAATCAAAGTATTCTTTTCTTACACATAGGCAAATGACAAAGAACCGGGACAGGAAGACCATACCCTTTTCCTTGTTATTTTAGTAGCAGGGGCAGTTACACTATTCTTGGTTCCGGCTGTCATTTTCCTGATCTGGAAACACTCAACAAAGTCCAAAATGCGTATTCATGGTATTCTATTATTTTACATACAATTTTATATAAATTACGCCACCATCATAAGGTTTTACATCAATCAGACATATACTTGGAGATCAATTAATTGTTTCTAAAACATAGTAACATTAAAAGGGGGTATTTCTCTATCCGTACGTTTCGAATGAAAATTGTTAGAAAAGAAGTGCGAACTTGTCCGCAATGTTAAGTATTATATACATTTAATATCATCTCCTGTTCTACTTAATATATTTTGTCTGGTTTTTTATATTTAAACAAGAAATTATTTCATTTCAGACTCCGGTACAAAACGTAAGTACAGCGACAATGGTCACAAAATGATTTGCGAAGACGTAGTATTCGGCGAAGAAGCTTTTTGTGGTGTTGCCGCTAATTATGCCCAGCCTCCGTTATCTACGACATTAGATAATAAGAAATTCAAGCGTACTCTTTCAAATATTTCCCTGAGGATTGAGTCGCCTTCCCTACAGGTGACTTACCAAGATAATAAAGTTTACCATGAGGATTGATCTATGAAACGTTGACGCCGCAACATGTCATATTTTTTAACATTTGCACTGTATTAAATTTTGTGTGATCAACCATCATGGACAAATCTCATCGAACAAATGACTACGAAATCTATTCAGTTTACTTGTATAATGAAATTTGACCTCATTACTAATCTTTATGATATGGGCGTGCATCTGTCTCACACTACATTGCATCGTTTTTGGATTGAAAGTATTTATCATTTATTTTATTCATCATTTTATTTCTTATTCACTCATAGTGTTTGTAACAAAATGAATTTATTTGTCAAGTTCAGGCCTAAATGATTGCTTCGCATTTACTTATTTTAAAGACAAGCTCTCACAGTCACATAAGAAAAAAGAAGCTCGATTCCAGGCAGTTCCAGATCGCCCTGGAAACCTGAGAGTGTTGAAATATGAAAGAGAAATACAAGTCAAAACATACATTGCTTTAAATTGAAGAGCTTGTTTTCAATAATATTGCAAAAAAAAGGAAATATTGTCTGTTTTACAGAGGAAGCGACATTCTGAAAGTTGTTCAGAATGTTTATCTAAATGACGTCAATGCCAAGTTTTAAACAGGCTTAAGTGGCACAATTTATTTCCAGTCATCATAAAAATTAGTCAGAATGTTAGTCTTGATCTAAGCCGAGTTTCAAACTCGGTCACGTGGAATAAAAAGTAGGTCATCCAGGCAAAACATAGAAAACCTTGTGAACACTCTGACATCCATATTTCAGACCCAATTATCTTGAAAAACAGTCAGCATGTTTGTAGTAGTGAACTTTAGGTCAAGTTCGAAACTGTATAACATGGTATCATAAGACCAGTGCACTTGGCTAAATCAAAAAGATATCTTGTGAACACTACAGGCTACAGTGGACCCCTCAATTATTATAATTGTCTCAATGAGCTCAGGGTCAAGTTCAAAACTGGGTCACGTAGGGTCAAAAACTATGAAATCAGGTTAAATAACAGAAGAACTTTGCGAACACTCTATGAGCCACAGTTTATCCCCAATCAAATTGATCAGAACGTTTGTCTGAATTCTAGGCCATGTTTGAAACTGAGTCACGTCGGGTCAAAAACTATGTCGCCCAGTCAAATCATAAAAAACCCTGAGAACACTTTCTACCAAGTCATCATGAAAATTAGTCAGAATTTTTAATTAATGACCTCTGGGTCACGTATGAAACTGCGTAACAAGGGGTAAACAACTAGGACACTAGTTCAAATCATACACTGTAGAGGCCACCTTTGACATTGGTGTCAACAATCTGGTTACCGGTATTATTGATATTGACCTTTTACTTATTGTGTTCCGTTTTGCATGCCGAAAAAATTTTCTCCACGGCTGACTTTGATCATTACATTGATCATTACATTGTTTTTGGAGCAATTTTACTCAGATGAGCGATAAAGGGCCACCTTGGCCATCTTCTTTACTTTTAACTGCAGAAGTTTGTCAAGCTTACTGCAGATGTTTCTTCCCTTATATATTAAGTATTTGTTCTCGAATATTCAGCTAATTACAGTTAATGAAATTACAATGCAAAAAAACTGATTTTAAATACATCATTTTATCTTAAAGACAGGTGTAAACCTGAGTCTCATGGAACTTTATTGTTGTGCGTTTCTAAGAGTTATTTGAATCTCATCGAACTATATAAGTTGTGTATGAATGGTTGCGGGTGGTATTTAGACCAAACCCTAATGCTGTGCGATCTCATAAGAAGGTGATTATTAATAATGTACCTGTTGCCACAGATCCGATTCACAACAGGCGTGTAAATTTCACCGTTTAAAATGTTTAGAATTTTGCCATTTTTATGTTTGCAGTCCTAAAAGCATCAATTGGATAATGCATGTGTTGTTTTACCGTGTAATAAACATGTTCAAACGAAGGTGTTTTACCACCTGATAATGCTCTTTACTTACTTTCAGTTATTATTATCATTTTTTTCGGAATGGTTTATAATTATTTTACGATAGTAGTATTTGACATCTATTGTTTGTTTTGTTTACTAAGAACAGTGAAAATATATATACTGTATTTATCAGGAGAAAACATATTTTACAGAAATATACACAAAGTGATTTAATTGTAGTAATTGAAAACATTGATCAAACTTATTTTTGCGTTTTGATTAGCATTCAAACGTCAACGGTCTTTATAATAATGCATTTAAAAAGAAACTTTGTAGTTTGCATTAAATGTTGTACATTATACATATATACCACTTTGACGAAGGTGTTTAATCACCCGATAATGCATGTCTCGTTGTTGTTGTTTTTTATCTTTTAATTAAGATCAATTTTTTCTTTGGTTGTTTTACTTTTAGTGCTTTATTCTATATTTCTGTTCGACATTTCATTATGACATTATTTAATGTTTTGTCTGTTATCTAAACTTAATTAAACAATTCAATTATGAAAAGAAACACAAACATGAAGAAAGCTATTTCAAATTACCATTTCGTTGTGATTAGGCTTAGGTTATCCTTTGAACGCAATTGATAAAACTCGTTTTTGTGTCGCCCTTTCGGAGAAACGGCGATACATAGGGATCGCTTTGTCCGTCCGTCGGTCCGTCCGTCCGTCACACAAACTTAACGTTGGCTATAACTTTGCCATTTCTTAAGATTTCTTCATCAAACTTTACAATTATATTGCTTATGACAATAGGGTCATGATGCCACCAAATTTTGTAGGTCAAGTTCATATTTGACAGAGTTATGCCCCTTTTGTACTTAGATTTTGTCACGAAAACTTAACTTGGCTATAACTTTGCCATTTCTTAAGATTTCTTCATCAAACTTTCAAATTGTATTGCTTATGAAAAGGGTCGTGAAGCCGCCAAATGTGTAGGTCAAGGTCATATTTGACAGGTATGCCCCTTATATCTTAGATTTTGCTAAACTTGCCATTCTTAAGATTTCTTTATCAAACTTTCAAATTATATTGCTTATGTCAAAAGGGTTGTGATGCCCCAAATTTTGTAGGTCAAGGTCTTATTTGACAGAGTTATGCCCCTTTTTGTCTTAGATTTTGTCACGAAAACTAAATTTTGGCTAACTTGCCATTTCTTAAGATTTCTTCAAAAACTTTTAAATTGTATTGCTTATGACTGGGTCAGATGCCCCAAAGTTTGTTGGTCAACGTCATATTTGACAGGATGCCCCTTTTACCTTGATTTTGTCACAATTGTTGGTTATTCGACAAAGCAAAGAGGGCGACACGGTCACCACACCCCTATTTTATGTTTTGTTTTTATTTTGTTTTGTTTTCATTTCTATATGCAAATCTTATAATATTGATTTTTGATACATCACGTGTATTATGTTACCAATTATTTTTTATGGTTGAATTAGATTGTAAATATATTCTACTTTTACGAAGGTGTTTTACCACCTGATAATAACTTTTGTTTGTTTTTTTTATGTTTTTTTTCTGGGGATGGTTTATTTACTTTCTTTTTTCTGGACTAGGTAATTATGTAATACATAATTATGTAATAATATAATTCCCTTTTCTTCCAGCAGTTAAATGGAGATAAGAGCAAAAATGTAGATCCATTTGAAATTTGCGTTCGAAAGTATCAGCAAAAATCATATTTCTATTTTTATTCAGTTGTTATTTATTTGAATTAGCCTATCATTTGTTTCACTTTTCTAGTTTATTAAGATTTAACATATATCCTATTCTTAAAATGATGTGTCACCACCTTATTAAAGACTTCGTTTCTGTTTTTGTTGTTGTTTGTTTTTCTTCTATCAAATATCACTATTTTTCTACGTTTCCGAGTGTTTTTAATGGTCATAACTTCCTTGAAACAAAAGAAAAAATGTGAGTATTAGCGAATATTTGTGTAAAATGGCTGAAGTAACCGAGGTCCCAAAATTAGGTTGGACAGACTTTAGCCACAGTATCTTTATAGGCATAAGTTTGTTTTCACTTGAGTCTGCCGACTGTACTGGCTCAATGTCTTTACGATCAGCTATCACCGTTTATCCTTTAGACCAAATTGTGAACTTAGAAACTAGATAATCTTAGTCAGTCAGACACATTTCAGAAAATCCTTGATTATCTTGTGGTTTTATTTTGAATTATCACTACTGCAGATTGTGGTACATTACTTGTACTTGTATCAAGCGACTCTTAAACATGTCATTTATCACATGTCACCATTGCACCATCTAAGAAATCTTAAAATTTAAAGTTTTTTTTATTAAATTATGAAGAAAAGTCTTTAGGCAACATACTGTACCCCGGCATCCTAAAAATGTACCACCGTCCTGAAATGCTGCGCTAAAACAGTCTTTAAAAGATTTTCTTTGATAAATAGCATTTAATCTTATAATAACTGTTTGGTCATTGAGCTATACGAATAAAACTGACAAGTGCTTCCGGGTCGTTGTTCCCTTGGAAATAGCTCGATGAAATTTTGTGTCATCATTTTAAAACTGTCTCAAGCTGAATTGAAGTTACTGCCAACTGTTTTTATTGCAGCTGTGTATTATTTTGGCATTTTATATTGTTGAAACATTTATTTTTTCTGTGTTTTTAGGACTACATTTAATGATGTTACGGTTGAAAGATAACTCCGCCCCAACAAGCATGACAAGTTTATTTACTAAAAATTTCTACAGCGTCTACATAATTATCTTGAGTGAAAACAAAAATGTTTATTGTTGACCATGTCACTTTTTCTGGTGTAGATTGACTATGATAATGATGAAGATGGGAAATATGGAGAGCTGATTGCTTGAATTTTGGTGTAGAACTCACAGGAAATGTGCAAACGTCATGTATTTACTATAGAATAAAGAAGGGAAAAAATGACCTTTGCGACACCATACAAAAATGACGTTGTTAAAATGACGTCATGTTTTCTATGCTTTCTGGTGACGTTTCCCGCGATTTTCGACATTTTATTGAAAAAAACTCAACAAAAGTAGAGTTTGAGACACGAAATTAACAGAAGAAAGTGTTGGTATCGAGATAGACTCATAATAATTTCACTCGTGAACCCCAAAAGTAATTAATTCCACTGGCCTCTCGTAAAAATGTCACTTTTGGTGCTCAATCACTCGGTGAAATTATAACGTGATATTACAACGCAACCAACAATTATCCACTATATATTTACAGAATCGTGACTTTAAATAATAAAACATTGCATGAGGTTATTTTAATTTGTAAATACATGTATTAATGCACTGGAAAAGTCAATAATGTTGTATTGTGGAGAATGTTGTCTTCAGAAATAAGTCATCCTCAATGATTTATTTACAGGTACTATGCACCCTCAATGTCCAAAAGGACTTAAAGCAATAAACCGGTGCTTGATTTAAACAATCCGCATATATATTTCTTTCTTTTGATTGTTTATAGTCCCGGCCGACCCTAGGATATCTCCCTGGGTGAACTTGCCAAGACTCCTTACAGGCGCAGGTTGAAGAAAGACAGATGCAGATACAAGGTAATCCGGGTACCAGACCCCTAGCTAATAGACCCATTGGTTCTGTTACATGCCCGGTGTATAGCGACAACCTCTGGGTTTCTAACCAGTTCATCTCTAGATGAGTGGGAAACACCGAAAAGCATTTTGGATATTTCCAGTGCCCCGGCCGGGATTCGAACCGTCTGGGTCCTAACAAATTAGGACTCAAGAACCGAGGACCTCCGGATTGGTAGTCAAGAGCGTTAACCACTTGACCACCGCGCCACCCACCCGCATGTATATACAAATGTATGAATCACGCACATTGAACGCTTCCATTGCGTGCAAAAGTCGGCTCCGTTGAGAAAGTTCCCAGCTAAACAATTTTGAAATTTTTAAAAGATCAATTGTTTATGTCAACAACACAAACCTACGAAGGATTGTTTACGTCACTCGGCAAAATACGACCCATTTAACTCACACATCCTTCGCCGTATGTGAAGTGAAGCCGTCCGACTGTGAATGCCAACTTTTGTGTGCAGAGTGATAAACTGACTTAATTTCACTTCTGTATCTAAATAAGAGAAATTTGTTGGAAAAAACACGACTGTTTTTAATCCATGTGGCTTCTGTGCGTCTGAATGGCATACTTTAGCGAAAACAGTTAGTTGTACGTTCGAAGAGTTTGACGTTGATCTATTGTTTCACGTGCTTTGGTGTTTAAACTCTCAAACTCTTAAGTTACAGAGTACAATGTATGTACACGTATTAATCAAATAATAATAACACTAGATTTATTTGGTCGAATTAAAAAACTTCTTCTAAAATTTATGTTATTTACTACAGTAACTGGGGTAATATTAGCTTAATGCAAAAAATAAACATGTATTGAATGACGTTTACAAAATATGCAACATTGATGTTGAAATAGCTAGGTCGTTTTACAATTTTCTGTATTCAACATTTCATACTTCAATAATTTCGAAGTGTATACCCAAAACATGACCTAGTTTAAAACATATATGTATATGAACATCTTTTATGGCGGATAAATATTCAATCGTTTAACGTATCATTAAACTATGAAACCTAAGCAGTTTGATATCAAGTTTGACAATCCACAAGGTGTGTTTACAGCAGGAACTAACGTGACTGGGACTGTGCTGTTAAGTATAGAGCAACCGCTTAAGGTTAAAGGTAAGTTAATATACGATCTTCGTTGCGGTTACTTCCCCTTGTCTTAACGTTGTAAAGCGTTTGATTGAACAAGACTTGTTTTAAAATAAAAATTGTTGATTCCAGATTTCTTTCCAATTGAGAATGAAGTTTTTGTTGGTTATATGGGTACTTCTGGTTTATTAGAAAGTGAAATTCTAAAATATATCAAAACAAATCTGCGTGTACTAAAAATCCAAATAAAATACAGATCGGTTTGTGTATTGATTTTAGATTGTTTATTCTTCCGTTTTGACACTACTAAGTATCACAAATTAAACATACCAGTAAGGTCTGTCATTTATTATAGCCATTCTGGTGTCAACATTCCTGTTATCTAAAGATAAATATTTTGTTTAAAAAAACAGAATGAAAACGGTAATCTCTTAACGAATAGGTAGCATTTTGATTTATCCATGAAGTATTATAACTAATTTCTCACTGTGTCGAAGACACTTTAAATTCCTTTGACATCCATACCCAATCAGAAGGATTCACACGTCATGGTGACACCTTGAAGCACTGTATACCAACAAATGGAAACTTTATCTGTAGGTGTTAATCATACGGATAACATGGCAAGCAATAAAACTCGAAATGATCAACTATAACCTAATGTACTTATACAGTACACTCCGTATATAACGACTCCGGATATAGCGAAGTTCCGGATATAAGGAATACATTTTCTCTGCCCGAGTTTTCTTTTCTTTCGTTATTTTTTATGGAAATGTTATACTGATATAACAAACCTCGGATATAACAAACATACTTAAATGGTCCCATTGGGTTGGTTATAAACGGAGTTTACTTTAGTACGTTTTTTTATATTTCTTTAACAGGTATAAAAATACTCTTTGTGGGTCAAGCGAAGGCTTTTTGGACACGCAAGCATGGCAAAAGCAAGATTAGCTACAATGGCAATGAAACGTACTTTTACACATTTGTGAAGCTGTATGATCCTGGTAAGTACTTTCCTATATATATGTCAATTGCTTAACTGTGTCAGTCGTTAAAACCACGTTTTTCGTATCTAATTTGAGACATTTGTGGGTAATCAATTATTTCACTAATCAGATAAAGTCAAGGTGCCAAATGTATAGCTTGGTCTTCAGTCGTGAATACTCGGTCATTATAGTCTTCTGTACGTAATAAGGCTCGAGATTTCACCAAATGTGATTTGACCAGGTAACGTTCATCTATATATTCTAGGTGAAGAAAGCGCAAGAGATCATCCTGCCGGGAGCCATGCATATCCATTTTCTTTCCAGTTAGCAGACTCACTTCCGTCCTCTTTTGAGGGAACCAGAGGTCATGTTCGATACATATGTAAGGCTACAATAGAACGTCCATGGGCTTTCGACTGCCATGTGAAACGGGCATTTACTGTTATACACAACTTAGACATCGATAATTTCCCATCAGCTTCGGTAAGCTGATAATGAAGTTTCAAATAGAAGAGATAACCTTTTCTAACACACCTCCGTTGTTACGTAGATTTTGATTGGTAACGTCATTTTATTTAAATTTTCGACCACAGTAAAGTTCTGCTATTATGACCACCCGATATTAAGACCGCCCTCGATATTAAGACCAGACATTTCAGAACCATATGCTCAATTTCATAGTAGGAAGGTCTCGCTAATAAGACCAATTAATTAATTAATTAGACCGATTCATTAATAAGACCATTTTTACTGGTTCTGAGG
The DNA here is from genome assembly GCA_022818135.1 of Saxidomus purpurata. Lineage (NCBI taxonomy): Eukaryota > Metazoa > Mollusca > Bivalvia > Venerida > Veneridae > Saxidomus > Saxidomus purpurata. The sequence continues at coordinate 7,740,336 of JAFMSR010000016.1, forward strand.
GTGGTCTCAATCATCGTGACGGGAACTTTAGTGTACGTGTATTAAATTACATATATTATATATTTCCTTTAATATGATTTTGAATTTATATCCAACAAACCACATACAAGAATGCTAGTTTTCTTTTTGCTTCTTTGTTCAAAACAAAGATCTATAATAACAGGTCTATAATAGTTTATAGGTCTTTGTTCAAAACATCTGACCATTTTCTTCATTGTCTTCTGTTGGGTTTAAATGTCAATTCATAATTTAAGATAATCAATGTCTAATTTTCCCAGATACCAGTATCTGCTCAAGAAACAGGAGAGGTATTCGGAGGTTTGTGTTGTGGCAGTGCAGGTTTCGTGGACATACATCTGGACCTAAACAAGACCGGATATGTACCAGGGGAGCCAATTATTTACACAATTGCAGTGAAAAACCGCAGTCAGAAAACGATTAATCAAGTTGGACTGATACTAAATCAGGTAAAATTTGTAATATGGAACGCTGTATCTGTATTATGTCAAGACATTCTGCCAAATAAAATATTCGTCAACGTATTTTACAGCATGCCTGAGCTGGTCAGGTAGACAGTACGTATAATACGGAAGAAGTTATGCTTTTTTAGAGTCAAGGATTGAACTAAGTAGTTACAGTTAGTAGTACATGTGTTTGGTAAAAGACACGATTCTTAGAAAACGTATAAATATAAAATTATAAGTTGCTAGAACTTCGGTCTACAATCAGTGTTGAGACTTGTCCCTTTGTTGTGAGCGTGGATCACGCAGTTCAGAAGCTATAAATGATTTGATTAAGACCCTTTTGATTTTCTTATTCAAATAACCAATCTTTGTTTTGGTGGATAGTTAGACAAGTTGTTGGATTGGCCGATGGATGGATTAGTTGATGGATCGATCTATGGATGGATCAGTAGATGGATAAATGAGTGGATGAATCAATATATAGATGAATGGATTTGTTGATGGATTGATAGGTAGATGGATGGATTTGTTGATGGATGTATGAGTTAACGGATCGATCGATGGATGGATAGGTAGATGGATGGATTTGTAGATGAATACATGAGTTAATGGATCGGTCGGTGAATGAATAGATAGATGGATGGATATGTTGATGGAGCAATCTATGGATGGATTGATAGATGGATGGACGAGTTGATGAATCTTTCGGCGAATCAATAATATGATGAGATGCTATATCGCTGGTTTGGATTTGAAATATTTTATTTCATTTTGTGTTTTTAGGTAACAACATACAAAGGTACATCAAACAATATTTGGTCACATGGAAATCCGAAGCTTCACCCAAAAACTCGGCAGTTCTTCTTATTGTACACACGTGATTGTAATTTCAAACCGGATTCGTCGAAGCAAATACAGAAGGCTATTGCATTGCCGTCACTTCCACCATCTCACCTAGATGGATGTAATATCATAGATATCAAATACAGTATCGAAGTAAGTTCTACAACTTTGTCTGCCTGTCTGCCTGTCTGCCTGTCTGTCTGCCTGCCTGTTTCTCGTTTTTATTTGCACGCTAAACAGTTTTGAAGACAAGGGAAACATTCTATTTTTATGACGGTTTCTTATACTTCAACTAAAAACCACACCAAAATAATTTACTCGCTTCACTTTTCAGCTAAGGGTGCTCTGTGGTACAGATATCTCAGTCAAGAAAGACATCCTAATAGGTACGACACGCTCACAACTCCAAGATGTCCGGATACCTTCAGGTGTTCAAACATTGCCAAGTGCCCCGATGAAAACCGATGATCTTCCCACATACGAGGAAGGTAAACTTGTCGTTCCATTCTAGCCAGTTTTACGCATTTTTGAGTCGTACGAGTCCCTTGCGAGTCTAAATAAATATTTACTGCGGTAACTATAATTGGAAACAAATACAAAGGGATTAGTTCATACTATAGCTCCGATTCATACATTAATTTTGACTCCGATTTACTTAATTTTGACTCCGATTTCATACATGTGTTAATTTTGACTCCGAAACTAATTTTGACTCCAATTCCTGTGTTAATCTTGACTCCTAAAACTAATTGACTCGATTTCATACTGTGTAAATTTTGACTCCGATTTCATACATGTGTTATTTTGACTCCGAGTTTCTTGACTTCGAATTAATACTTAATTTTGACGTATAAGTTTTTGACTCCGATAATGCAATTTGATAATGAAATGGTTATATTTAGAAGTCGCATGTAATTGGTTTTCTATTTCTTGTACACAAACTTAGTTTTAAAATGCCGATGTTATGACATTTATGAAACTAACAATATTTCCTCAGAAGCTACAATAGGTTGACGGAAAATTATGGTACAAATCATTTATATTTTTTCTCAAAACTTATATATGATAATATTTACCCTCGTATGGGGCTAGTGATTCTACTTTTGGAACCAGTGTAGATCATTATCAACCTGACCTGTCGTGCAGTCCGATCATGATCTGCATTGCTCGCCATTAAGTTAAGTTTTCACTGGGCACCCCTTTCAATAACTCATGAGTCAGACCAAATAAAAAAGGACAAGTCTATTTTTTAGAAATTAAGCCGGGAAAGGGATAAGTTGAGGTTATAAAGTTTTGTTATTGATACATTTTATATTGACAGCATTGGCTCCACCTCCATCGTACGCCGAGTGTGTTCATGGTCGGACAACAATAATGGACAACAGTGACGATAACAACACATCAGGGGATAATAACTGGGTCCCCTCATACCCTTATTACGATTTCGCTGCCTTTTCGCAACAAACCTACGGAGGTCAGCCGCTAGAAGTTATTGCTGCCGGACAGTCGCACGAAATCAATGATGATGATGACAACGATTGAACATTGTTTCAATTCCGTTTTACTAACGGAGTATGTCAATATTGTACAGTACAGTCAGGATGATTTAACAGTAACGAGGCTGAAGAGTCCAAATACAATTGAACATTCTAAAGATTAGTTTTTGATTACACATATGTTCTGTCTTTTATAGTAGTGGTAGTAGGCATTTTATGTACACATTTATATGCTACGTCACTGTCACATTATCCAAACCCAACTGTATACGTGCATGTTAAGTGTTTATTCGTATCGTTCTATAGAAAAATAGAACCATAGACGGTAATTATAGTGACTGGACACTTCAAAAGTTCTACAGAACAGAAGGGATTGTGCTAGTTTATTCAGGAGCTCTATTAGTCACCCAGACCTACATGCCCCTGTGTTCGAATGCTCATATTCACTACATTTCCCACTGGTTGAAGCCCTGCAACCGAACTAACAATTTAAGGTAAAATACCTGCTTGTTCATAACTGAATAATACACTGTTGAAACGAATATGGAACAAACCCTCCCAATAACATTATAATAACTCAGTAGGAAAAGGAAGCCGTCGTAGCGCAGTGGCAGGGCGTTCGCCTCGGGGGTTCGATCCCCACTAACGCCATGGCGGTAGTGTTCTTAGGCAAGACACAAATATTTCTGAAGTGCTTCTCTCTGTTCGAGGTTGATTTCAACTAAGGTAATATAAGTTGTAAAAACTTGTTTCGAAATCGAGAAAAAGTAAAATAAGTATAAAAAAGAAAGAAATGATTTCATTGTATGACAAATGAAACAGATCACGCAACACGTGATCAAGCTGCAGAGGAAGTTTCACGATTTTTACAGGTGCGGCGAGATAAACGATAAATAATCATTTACAGACGGTACAAATGATGCAAAATGCTGACATCAGCTCGTGATGTGCAAAAACATTAATTCAGAATTCTGTCAGATCGGGGTGTCGGTTTTATGTAAACGGACATGGGAACATTGAATTGATATACAAAGTATGCAACGTTTTGTACTGTATTTAAAAACCTGCGATGTGTACAGTTTTCTCTAATAATTTATTCGAGACAGTGATGCTTTGAAAGGTACATCGAAGACAGACAAGTCTGTTTTAGAAATTTAGCCGGTTTATATACTAGTAGTGTACCACCTTAATAAATTTATTATGATTTTTCCGACTATTGCATCAGGGAAATATCTTATGCATATATTATGGGATGAGTATTGTTTTTGTTACTACGAAATATATTGAAAGTTGTTATAAATAAAGAAAAATTGTTTCTGTTCAGTTTGTGCCACACCTGTAGGCCCTTATTTGTACTCTTCTTTTCTTTTTTTTGGGGGGGGGGGGGGTAAATATCTAAAAATCATGAAAATCATAACAACTGTCTGTTCGTTCTGTGAACCAAGACCTTTAACTTGACGAACGTATTTAAGGAAAAGCAAGATTTGTCCTAAAGTTTTCGAAGGGCTTTATTGGTGAGATATATATGCAATTCTATGGACAAGGGATGATTTTGACACCATGCAATTTAGATGTATGCTACACACGTGTGTAAAGTTTCAGTAGATTGTGAAGAGCAACTTGCACGTATTTCACGTGTATTTCAAAGTCTGCTAGGGCATGCGAAAGGTTATGGGACTTGGGCGGTGAAATGTATGTAGTTTCAGCTACCAAGTTTCTTCAACTGGTCGAGCTTATGTCAGTCAATGATATCAGCAACTAACATCTTCAAACCAGTCATTTTTATGTTTGTTTTTCTGGTTGCGAAGTATTTTGTTAACTCGTTATAAGGAAACGTTTCAACTTGCCCGGGGGTTAAACGATAGAAATATTAAACTCGTGTAAAGATTTCGATAAAAAGTGCGAGCCCTGGCACACTTCTAACCCATACCATGGTAACTCCCTATATTAGAGCTGCACATACTTTGGACAATACAATTAATTGTTCAAAGAGGTGCTAACTGAATAGATCCTAGTAACTGACTGACTAGCCAACAGTGCAAACCATACAAAGTCTTATACGCTGACCTTGTAGATAGAATCAGTTGTCGTAAGCAGGGTTTATTGTACACGTTGTTACCATTGGCCAGGAGGCTCGCCCTGCTATAAATGTAGCAAATTGCATAGTAGATCATGCTTCTATTTTAGCCGTAACTCAAGTAATATTTTGGAAAGCCGGGTACCATAACAATAAAAAAAATTTTTGCTCTTTTTAATTTATGTTTATGATCAAAACCCACAGTATGCTATATAAATTGAGATGAATTTCGTTAATCACGAGATTGTGATAAATCTTTATATCAGGTCCTGATCCAATAGTACGAAAATGGTACATGCGGTAGCAAAGACTAATACAGATTCAAGTTAAAAGTTTATTGATTCAACTTCAAACTTTGTTTTATTATTTTGTTGTTGCATATTTCAACAAAATTATTGAGGGTTAACTGTGAAAAGCTATAACATGTAGCAGAACAAACACATTTGGTTCACTTTAGCGAAACCAGACATAATTTACATTGTTTAAGCTACACAATGTGCAATACCAATCATTAGTGTATAATGTATAACTATTAAAATATTATCATATGCTGCTGTATGTTGCATAATACGAAACAGAGATAATAAGAGTACACTGTAAAAACAGAAAGGAAACTTTACACTGAAATGGGTGGCAGCTGGGTTGCCACCAATTTTGGTGTGAAATAATCCTCTTGTTTTTATGGAAACAATACACCCGCTATCGGGGAAGCAGGAGTTACTTAACACGTTCTTCACAAGATATACGTAACACGTCAGTGTAAGCGTACACTTTCATTACGTATATACCCTTTCACCAAAACAGGACGGCAGAAACTGGACTTATTGGTCCAATCACTCCCATAACATTCTTCGGGGATGTCAAACAGAAGTTGTGTAACATAAAGAGTTAATTTTTTTTCAACAACTTCTTATTTGATTTTTTTACAACATTCTGGCGGTTTCGTAGCTATAAACGTTACAGTAATACTTTTCGTTCATAATTTCGCGAATAATAGCAACGATTTCATGTATGATACATGGATATGTCCGTCTGCATGTGTCATGCTACAGTTTGAGACCATAACCATGTGCGTGGAATGCAGCAAATGCAAGTCCTTGGTCAGTTGACTTTTGCAACGATACACGACGCGGCAAGCAATACACCGACTTGAGTGTAGGTGTGACATCAATTCAGGGCAAAGTTACATTTCCGTGTCACTACATCCAAGTCGGTGTATCTGACCAACTGACACTTGTATGGATTTACAATACGCTAGATCGGGAGTATCTCTTTACTGATTCTGGAGTAAAATTGCATTATTTTTGTGCTTATTTAGTTAGATACAAAGCACCACAATTCTGAAAAATATACTCCCCTTCTTCTTCCGTGATCCAATTGGACTCAATCATGTTTTTAACCACTTTCAAGTCGTTCGCAACTTTCTGATTATTTTTCATTTTTCCTTCATTTAATTTCCGCAGGTTCTGACGGATCGATGTCGAACTGATGTTGTTCATCTCAGTTGGCACAACAAAGAATTGGAGCGACCGATTCGGATCATTTTTCTTTGCTTTCTCAAACGATTTTCTTGCACCTGAACTCATCCCCTTGCGACCAACACAGAGAATGAACCTGTTTTCTCTCCTGATGGCAGCCACCCTGCTGTGTGTCAAGATCGCACGATCAGATCCCATCAGTAGGACAAGAGTAGCATGTGGCTTGTTTAGGTCCTTACGCAATTGTAATCCGAATTTAAGTTGTGAGCCGACTGGAGTTGGCGAAACTTTAATACACGGGTGATTGACGCAAGCGAGTTCGCAAAGTTTTAATCGATGTTCAAATTTAATACACAGATCACGTGAATTTTGAAATTTGTCTTTGATGTTATTGTCCGAAGCTATAGCAATTTGTGTATCACAGACGTGGTACTTTGCTGTATTTTCGAGCCACTGCTTGGCTTCAACAAGTGCGTTAACGTGCCCTAGATGTACTGGATTAAAAGCACCATAAAGGTACAAAATTGCCTCTCTCGCGTCATTAGACGAAAAGTCTTCCTCTGAGTTATTTACGCTTGAGAACGCTTCAGCGAGTGTAAAATTGAATGAGTCGATGTCTAGAGGTTCAGCAAAATCTTCAGCCTTATCGGTCTCTTCGTTTGTTATGTCCAATGCATTACAGATCTCTCTAGAACCAGGTATGTAGTCCGTTTCTTTCGGAGTCCAAACGGAGTTTAGATTTCCCTTCTGGATATGTCGTCTCTGGTGTTCAACATACTCCGATATATCTTTGATGCCGAGAACCCATTTGGTATAGAACTGCCGCAAAATTGAACCACTTATTCTTATATTCGGAACATACCGTGTAAGAACTTCGCCCGTCGGAGACCTGTCCAGATACCATTCAAGGAGAACCTCATCTATAAATAGATTTAAAGTGTTTGAATTTTTTACAAAGCGTTGTCGCGATACACATCTTTATTAAATCAGGTTATGCATGTTATATGGTTTTCAAATGTGATTTTTGAACTAACTGTTTTGAATTGCAATCTTATATTTAGCATTTAATGGTTGAAACAAATTCTAAGGTCTCTTGGTAACGTTTTTAATGGTCGAAAATATTTTTACGGCGACGGCGTGTGTTTGCGACTATTAAAACCCGCAGTTACTGACGAAATGTCTAAATCACTAAAGTAACGTATTTGCTAAAATGTGTTACTGAAAAACCTTTAGATAAGTTATTTAACCGTCGCAAATCTTCATGACGTTACTACTGCAATCAGAATCGACGTTTTTGGGACGGTTGTCGAAAGACCGCCGTCCCAGAGGGAAAAGAATTGAACAGAACAATAAAGATACAAACGAATTTGGCGTTACGAGGTTCCTAAAACACAGGCAACTCCGATGAAAGAAATAGTTCTAAGCGGAGTAATATCTAAATGCCGCAAAAGTGTTGAACTTTCTGTTTCAGACTGAGTATATTTCTACTTTAGTTCACATTTAAACGTCTTGGTTTTTGCAGTTAGGTCTCTTTCAATTGAGCATTTAAAATCCTACTTTGTAATTAAACACAATTGCACGGAATAAATGAGTGATCATTTTCACGCCTTGTAGTGAAAATTTCGGTATCTCGCTTAAAATTGAACATTTCAGTATTGCTTGCCTAAATTTAATGTACACATGCAAACACAACCGTCCCATCAGTACGTTCAGTGCTTTGATTTTAACAGAGGTAGAGGACGTAAGAACATAAACTTTCTTGATTTAGCCTGGTGATTTATTTATTCATATGCAACTATGCTGTTTTAAGTAAAACTATACCATGTACACATGTATACCGCTGTGTAAATTACTTTGTACAATTTTGTATTTAAAGTGAGGCGTATTAAAATAAACATACCATAAAACATGAATTGCCCTGTGTAACTACAGGAAATTATATATTCTATACATATCATCTCAATGTGTTTTACATTTTCAATACAAAACCTTAATCTCAGATTATCTATGCAAATTAATGAATCAACTTAAATTCCCAGGATCACAATGAATCAACTTAAAGTCCCAGGATCACAATGAATCACCTTAAAGTCCCAGGATCACAATGAAGCAACTTAAAGTCCCAGGATCACAATGAATCAACTTAAAGTCCCAGGATCACAATGAATCAACTTAAAGTCCCAGGATCACAATGAATTAACTTAAATTCCCAGGATCACAATGAATTAACTTAAATTCCCAGGATCACAATGAATCAACTTAAAGTCCCAGGATCACAATGAATCAACTTAAAGTCCCAGGATCACAATGAATCAACTTAAAGTCCCAGGATCACAATGAATCAACTTAAAGTCCCAGGATCACAATGAATCAACTTAAAGTCCCAGGATCACAATGAATCAACTTAAAGTCCCAGGATCACAATGAACATTAAGTCATGCTAGAGAGTCAGGTGCTACTAGAACAATAGAAAAAAGACTTTATCAGAATACACATGTAAACTTGTAAACACGTATGCCCTAGGTCAGTTTTCAATAATTTATGGTTCTATTTCCTTTCAAAATGACCATCATAATATAGATATTCTAAAGGATTAATCCCGTTGTTAAAATTATGATGGTCACTTTGAAGGGTATTACCTAGGCAGAATTTGCCGTAGTCGCTCTCTTCCTTTGGCACTAAAAATTACAAACTTTTGAACGAAAAAGGAGGGTGGCATCTCCTAATAAAAAAATATCCTATTTAGACACAAAAACAAACATTGACAGTGCTGGGGTCGGTCACAAGTAGATTGGTGAGCTCAACCGATCTTTTAATTCACTTAACATAACTTGAAGTGCAATAATACTCAAAATAATCCGTTGTTTTTAAGAACACTGGGAGAATGCATTTAAAATATTAAAGTGACATTATGCTCATCTTACTGCACATAGTGTATTTTTGGTGACAGTTTTATAAAAGTAATTTTCGGTACCTGTGCATTTAAATGTGTTAAACTAATGATAATGCCGCATTAATATTTGAAGTTGGTGCCTTAGAAATTAAAGAAATGGACTAATTAAATAATAATTCCTTCCTTGGCAGTGATCTCCCTTGTGTTATTAGTGTTGCTCGGCAGTGGAGGGAAGCAACTCCGACATGCATTTGTTTATTTCTTAAATTGACTCTCCCAGTCAAAATAGGAAAAGTAATTTTGGAAAGTTATTATTTCGTACTGGTGCAGGAAAAGTTTGTTGAATTTGGGTTAAAAGTTATTATGTCCTCTACCCTTTTCACACACACCTATTTCAGCTGGAATTTTACTTAAAACAAATGTGCATAATGTCACTTTAAGCTATACCTAAAAATCCAAGGAGAATATTACAGTTTCTACTAGAAACAATGCCCTAATTTACTTCTTTTGGTTACTGTAGATCTAAATGTGCTTGTTCCGGATGTGATTATGTGAGAAACCTCTTACGTTTAGACAGCTACAGCTCATTCTGGATAAAGTGACAGTCACGCAGCAAAACAGTTTAATATTATTATATATGTTAATTCATTAGATAATGCAAGGACTTAATCTTAAATTCTTAATTAATTGCATGTCAAATGCAACTGCTATTATCATAGATGAACAGTACTTTTTTGCTCGTTTTATATCATGAACTAAACTTAAACCAAGAGTTTAACGTATTAGTATTTCATTGGTTCGTGACAATGATGCTGAAGCAGATAATTTATACATGTAACAAACCGGATAAAAGTACACAATACACGGAAATAACAACAGAAATCAAAGATCAAGTGCTTGATAATCAGCTGGGGAATTTTCAAAGGTTTATACGTTTACAAACAACTGAACTTAATCTCTGCCAAACGAACTCCTTTTTTTTTTTTAAATCTTCATTGTTACACACAATATATTTTGATTAACAGATGACTAATTTCAAGAAAATGAAAAGGCTTCATTTGCATAGATTTTGCAGCTTTCATATCATTTGAATGCATGTATTACTAAGTATTAATACATGTAAAGGGTTAGCTAGAGCAAGAACTACGTTGCATTTTTTTTTATCCTCAAGGTCTGATAAAGGCGGAAAATTTATTCAGTATGCTCTTCATGTGTTTTTGTTGCGTTTAGAAAGTATGTAAACGTGTAGATATTTCGAAAGGTCTGTTAAACCTCTAAACAAATACAGCTGCCCCTATGCTGAAAGGTGTCGTTGCATTTAATACACCAATCCCTTCTTGCAGATTGTATGCTTTCGCATGTTCTGTGATAGGTCACAATCCCTAACCATAAGAAAATGGTTATAAAATTGAAACATATAAAAAATTCAAATGCTAATGACACGGTTTCCTTTGACAGGGAAAAAATTATAGAATATAAGGAAGTATTTGAGGATAGAGGGTGAAACCTATCTGTAACTCTTGTTCAAAATTTGAGGACAGTTGATAAATCTTATAACATGTACATATAATGACATATTTCCTTTTGTAGAAATTAGCACCAACTTTGTTTAAAAAAGAGAGAAGGCCTTTCTAGAAATGTATTGGTTTACAAACTATTTCACAAATTAAGAAAGATTTAACCTTAACATATTTTTGCTAATAAATGTTCAGCTAGACTCTAAGCGTACCTTAAAATATACACGGGGAAAATATGTCTCGAGCAAAAGTATCAAGCGGAAGTATTTTGAGTGTTAAACCAGTAGGGTGTGTACATACATGAAAACGGAAATCATTTGAGATGGACTACACGGTAAATTTTAAAACAAAAATCAACGACGGGTCAAAAGTGAAAACAGAATATATTCCTTGTTTGAATATAAAACAAGATCTTGGAAGTAGCAGTTTTTTAATATTTCAGTTGTTAAAGACGCAATCCCCTCCCTGTGTTTCGACCGTTATTATCTTGATATAAATATGGTAATGATCTCTATATTTGACTGCTAACAGTAATATTAAGCTTAGAGGACATTTATCCCTGTTAACATTTTCTGATATTACCGCGTGGTGCATAAAATGATATACCGAGCTTATATGAATGGCTCTTAAACCAGTATTATTTCGTGCAGGTAGTGATTACTTTATTAGACACGAATCAGAACTATATGTCTCAATGCTTAATTTCGATAATAGGCTATATGTAATCAATCCAATACAAACAACAAGGTAATACACATACCGAGCTCTCTATCATTTTGAACGTCATCCGCGTATGTACGTAGTATCGTTTCAAACCCTTCTCTTCGTATTGAAACAGCTAAGATCCTCTCGTGATCCAATCCATTCCCCCAATTACAACTGTGCATTTTTCTTACAAAGCTCGTTTGAAGCCATACGAAATCGTTATTTTCCTGAATGCTTTCATCATTCTTTCTGTTTCCTTCATGTTTTTCCGACACTGCTATTCTCAATCTAGGTGGTACCGGTGGCAAACTTTCATCCGATTCACATTTTGTGGGTATATTGGTCTTATTTTTACATTTTTCAGAAACGTTTGAAACTGCTTCAAAATCAATTTCTTTTTCACTTTTTATAGACATGGTTGCTTCTCCTTCGAGTTTTACTGGATCACTTAACAACTTTTTAAGCTGTTTCGTTCTACGTGGTACTGGTGGCCTACACCCACCGGTATCACATTTTGTATATACTATAGTCTCATTTTCACATTTTGAGGAACCACTTGAATCTGCTTCTACTGATTCGTCTGTTTTGTTTTCATATTTTACTGGCAACGTTGCCTCGTCTTTAAGATCTGCTGACTCATGAAACAACTGTTCACACTTTTCTAATACAGTTGCGTCCCCTAAAAGTTTTGCTAAATCGCTTGTCTCTTTTTCACATCGAACTGACTCGGTTGTTTCCCCTTCAACGTTTGCAGACGCGTCTCTCTCTGTTTCACATTTACCCAATGCACGTGCAACCTTATTGCATGAATAATCGTCTGCTAGATTAAAACAGAAAACAAACACTCTAAACGTGCTTATCTATGTGTTTGCCAAAATAACTTCAGTGCAACTGAGATTAAATAACGATATCAAAATTAGTTATTTTACGAAAGATTGAACCTGCAAAGCAATCATTCTAGGATAGGTCGAACACAAAAATTTATTTGCACCGAGTGTTGATTTCAGCAATATCAAACTACAGTCAAACCTGTGAACAAAGACCAGTGTTGGGAAGCTACAAATGCGGTCTTTGTTTACAGGTGGTCTTTATTCACAGGTATTTTACTACATATGAATAGTGCAAGGTGATCTCCCCGCTGGTCTTTATTTGCAGGGTGGTCTTTATTGGGAGGTGGTCTTTAACACAGGTTTGACTGTATATAAATAACTGAGGCAAATCAAGATTTGTATATATGACATTTATAGTTATTGTACTGTACATTTGTATAGATCAGTCCAATCAGATAAATCCTCTTTATTATCTACAAATGTAATTCTTTTCACACCGTACAATATCTAATTAAACCTTATACCTGTTTCTTCGATGCAAACGCCATTTTGTGAAGCTGCTACATTTATGTCGTCTGCATCTTTAGAGAAATGATCTGTAATCCATTTTTCACGTCCCTTGTAGAAACCATTTCGTATTTGACCATGCACTGTCCCGTAAACTATTATTGCAACATCGTCATACTGCGAAAGAATATGTCTGCCTTCACTTGGCCAGCTATCTTTTTGCTGGGCATTATAACGATCCAGTTTTAGATTGAAACTCATGATACTGTATTATTTTATTTCCAGCGTACTGTTTAACAGCTGCATAATAGTATGTACATATTAAAGATAACTTCCTGGTTACACGGCGAACTCAACCACAGTGTTATTGAATGTTAAAGCTACATACTTCATTGTAATCGTACTGTAGTTTACTGTTCACGTCTTAATAATAACTACGCTTATCCCCCTTAATATTACATTTTCTTTCCTGTTTGTACACTAGTACTAGCAATGATTTCTTAAGATTTTAAATGAGAAAATGAATTGACACTATCCTAAAAGGAGTGATCGTGTTTACAGACAAAATCCCGTATTACGCAATGTTTTCTACAGAGATAAGTCCGGTTGGCACCAGATGGTATAGTCCGTATTTTTGTATTGTTAGTAGTGTTTTGTTAACGACCGTAACTTTTTTTAAAACACAAGATACTTTTTAAAGTTTTATATCACTGGAAAGCTAATAAAATGTACATATTATTCATTATTTTCAATTTAAGTTGTTTAAAAATTCAAAATGAAACATTCGCGAGCGCGTAATTTACACTGATTTCATCAATGGTTGCAGCAGCAACAAACCGTTATGAAAAAATCAGTTGTCATTCAGAACGATATTTTTTTCAAAAGAGATATACTAATGTGCAAATAGCATTGTCTCAAAAGCATTGTTTTAAATCCTTCAGACAGCAAAAAAAGTAATCGAAAATCGAAAATTCCTTTTCGATACACAATCATTGTAAACACAACTATTATTGTCCACCATTAATCTTATCAAACTTGATGAGTGACGTCACGGCCATCTCTCTTATTATGCAGTAAAGCAGTGAAACGCTGACATACAATATGCACGATTCATTGTACAGTCATACACACGTTTAGTATGTAGGCAGATTACAGCAGAATGATACACGGTCGATAAGACTGGCGCTCCGTCCTAACAGTACTGTTCTTTTTATCATTGTACTATTACAGGGTTTACTGTTTTGTATTTATATAGCTCGCCTGAGCACGAAGGAAGTGCTCAAATGTGAGCTATGGTGAACGCCTACCGGTGTCCGTCGTCGTCTGTCTGTCGACACTTTAATCTTGTGTATGCAATAGAGGCTGCATTTTTCTCTGGATCTTCATGCAACTAAGTCAGTATGACTACTTTGGTTACTTTTGATTCTAGGCCGAGTTCGAATATGGGTCAACTGGGTTCAAAATCTAGGTCACGGGGTCATATCATAGAAAAATCGGGAGCATACATTGTACAACAGAGGGTTGCATTTTAAATTTCATTGAATCTTCATGAAACTTTGTCAGAATGATAGCCTTAATCAAATCTAGGTCGAGTTTGAATATGGGTTATCTGGGGTCAAAAGCTAGATCACGGGGTCAAATCATAGAAAACCCTTGTGAATGCAATAGAGGCTGCATTTTTCATAGGATACTCGTGAAACCTGGTCAGTATGATCGCATTGATGAAATCTAGGTTAAGCGTGAATATGGGTTGGCGGGGTCAAACACTAGGTCATTGGATCAGATCATAGAAAAACCTTGTGAATGCAATAGAGGTTGCATTTTTCATCAGATCTTCATGAATTTGTCAGTATAATTGCCTTGATGAAATATAGGTGGAGATTGAATATCGGTTATCTTGGGTCTAATTACTAGGTCACGGGGTCCAATCATAGAAAAAACCTTGTGTATGTAATACAGGCTGTTTTTACTGGATACTTGTGAAACTTTGTCAATATGACTTCCTAGATAAAATCTATGTTGATTTAGAATAAGGGTTATCTGGGATTAAAACCTAGGTCACGAGGTCAACTCATAGGAAAACCTTGTGAATGCAGTAAAGGTTGCATTTTTCATCAGATCTTCAGGAAACTTTGTCAGTATAATTGCCTTGATAAAATATAAGTATAGTTTGAATATCGGTTATCTGGGGTGTAAATACTAGGTCACGGGGTCAAATCATAGAAAAACCTTGTGTATGTAATAGAGGCTGCATTTTTCACTGGATACTCGTGAAACTTTGTCAATATGACTTCCTTGATAAAAGCTTAGTCTATTTAGAATATGGGTTATCTGGGGTAAATACCTAGGTTACGAGGTCAAATCATAGGAAAACCTTGTGTATGCAATGTAGGTTGCATTTTTTCATTGTATCTTCATGACACCTTGTCAGTATGAGTGTCTTGATCAAATTTAGGTCAAGTTCGAATATGGGTAATCTGGGGTCAAAAACTAGGTCACCAAGTTAAAAACCAAATCATCATGTAAGATGGTCAAAACGTTTGACTTGCCAAGGTCAAACAGAATGTTTGTGTTAATGGCATATAGTTAAGGGTTGCAGTTTGGTCATATATTGTCATAATTAGGTTGCAGGTGAGCGACATAGGGCCATCTTGGCCCTCGTGTTTATATTTGCGACTTAAATATACCATTTAAATGGTCGAAAGATAATAATTGCGACCGCGTAAGCCGAAATCGACAAAGTTATTTGTAGTCATTAAACCCATAAGAATAAAATAAACATTGTCCCTTGAAAAGAGGGACCAAAGTCGATTTGGTTGTTTTCCTTTATAACATTAACACAGATGAAATACACCCTCCCTTTGACTTTTTTCTTAAGCTAATGCTTTTTTCTATGCATTTTATATAGTCTATAGTAAAGAGCTAAGAAAAAAAAATCCCCCCTTTTTCATTTTTTTTTTTTTCTGATATTTTAAAATGCTTAGAAAAAAAAATAAAAAAAAAAAAAAAAAAAAAATTGTTCCTTCAGTCATTTAAGATGAACTTCAAGTGACGAACTGTCATACTTTCATATAATTTAGTTACCAGATCTAATGAAAACCAGTTTACTGAGCGAGAGTTAAAACCTTCTAAAAATAGGTTTAATAGTTTTATACAATAAATTTTCTGTAAACCTGTTCGGCAGAGGATACATATTCCCTGAATTTGCTTGCTATCGTCTAGCATCGTTGCGAGGTTAAGAAACCAGTTGATGATTACTTATTTTACATAACTTTGATTAACATACTTCAAATTAATGCCCATAGTTTAAGTTAATTTCTTTGCGAAGTTAAGATATTCAATGTGAAGTATACCAGGGTTAGAATCACAAGATCATTTTCTTTCCTGTGTGTGTTAGTATTGGTGCTGAGGCTGTGTTAATCAACAGGTCGGAGACTCTGATGTTAATGGTAGAGCTTTTCTGCCTTTAATTTGTAAGTAGACTAGTGACTCTGCAGTTTATTTTTAATTCGTAGCAGTGACACAGAATGCCATTTCTGTGACTATCCCGTCATGCAACACGCTTTGCGGTAAAATCGTATGCTCAACTTGCAAGTTGAGTGAATCAATTTGCAATCCGTACTTATATTCAACATTGTTGATGGGTCTGTAACAAAAACACAATAAGCCATACTTTTATACTTCTGGGGAACTCAAAGGCGATATGTGACCAATCTGACTTTGCTATCCCGTTATATACGGCGGGATATATAGTTTTGGCGTTGTCCAGACCAGTCATTTCGTGGGAGGGGCTGTCACAATTTAATTTCATTTGGTCAAAACAATCATGTAATGACTCCCAAACGAAGTTTTTTTAAACTGAGGATGGTCCCTTTTAAAATGAAAGGGCACAGTAACGCTGGGAAGTTTCCCGATACATGTATCATAATCTACTTTTTTAAAACACTTCGTTACAAATAATAACTCATTGCTTATTGAAATACTAACAACACATGTTTTTCAAGAATGCTTTATTCAAAAGAAACCGATAGAATAGCAAAGACGGACAAAAATGTAAGTGACTAAATGTGATATAAAGAACATAATGCGGCTTTGAAATTTACGTGATTCCAAGTATCTGTGAAATGTTTGACCAGCAAACCTAATTGTAAACTACATTTAAACGTATTTTTGAAATATTGGGTAGTAATTTTGATTAAGATTACACTTTAAAAATCACATTAAAACAACATTTAGGACAGTAAATCGATACATGTACAGAAAGTTTATAATAATTATAAAGAGTTCACAAAAATAATGCAAATCGCGTAATTCTGTTAAAACCAACTGCCACTTCCAATGTGAATATATATATGATAATTTTACAAAATATGTGCGTGAAGATCATTCAAATCAGTGTTAAGGTAACTACAAAATACTGAACACGAATTATTATATTTATATTAAATGACAGTTGCACTTTTCCGAACTAGTCTTACGAAAATTTAAGTATTAAAGTGACATTATGCGCATTTTTTTCAAGTAAAAATCCAGCTGAATATGGTGTGTGTACAAAAGCGTAGAGGAAATAATAGCTTTTAACCCAATACACCAAACTCTTCACGCTACCAGTATGAAATAAATAACTTTCCAAATATTGATTTTCTTATTTGACTGGGAGAGTCAATTTAAGAAAAGAACAACTGCATGCAGGAGTTGCTTCCCTTCCACTGCCGAAATCTCTACCAACATCAACAACGACACAATCAACTATCATTTTATCAGTCCGACTTTTTTTATATCTAAAGCACCAACTTCAAATACTAATGCGGCATAATCATTAATTTAACATATTTAAATGAACAGCAACCAAAAATTGCTTTTATAAAACTGTCACCAAAATACACTATGTGCAGTAAGATGCGTATAATGTCACTTTAATCACAATATAAACAAATATCACAGAGCTATCGTTCAGTATCACAGCAAGATTTTGTTAAATTTTGTATGACTATAAGTTAATGACATCTTAATTAAAAACAACTACATGCGTATATATAACAGTAAGACACGTAATAAATGAAATAAGTATATAATAAAGAGGGATTTCTACTCCCTAGAATACTCTAGAAACTCATATATTTACGTGATTTCACAAAGGGCATAGATTCTAATACTAGCGAAAGTGAAACAAAATCCAAAATAAACATTTCAGTTTCAAGTCCATATAAGTATTTCAATCTCGTGTAGTCATCAAGTAATCCGCTTGTATAGTTCAATTCATTGCAATATCATCGCGTGGTAAACATCACGTGATAGAATTTCGTAGGCTAAAATTTACTCATAAAGCCAATCTTTACGAGTGCCAACATTTCGATTCCTGTTGACCTCAGGGCTTGGTTGCGGACTTGGGGCTGGTAGATGAGGAGTATTCGATCTTGGTATTGGTGTGAGTATGTACTCGCCATGATACAATTCCTCTCCTACTGGGGGTAAGGGGCTTGAACTGCCCTCAAACGGTGAATGTGAGCGTGACATTCTCGGAGACTGACTGCCTGTCGATGGACCTGGGCTTGAGTTTCTCAGATGACTTACAGGGCTTTTCCTAAGACGGTCCTCTTGCGGTTCCACGTAAGTTGGCTCGGAGTAATATGCCGGAGGAGGTGACAAGAACCCGTCGTCAGTTTCAGTCCGCGATAATTTATGTCCAATTACTGGTTCCGGTGATTTTATTCTCATTGAGAAAGCTGACAGCGGCCTTTTCTCGTTCTCGGAGTGCATTCCAGTGGCAACGGGAGCACGACCACCACTGAAACCCATACTGGCAAACGTGTCGTCACGGAACAAATAGTTCTCTGGCTTCTGTTCTGCGTTATACAAAGTTCCTGAACGCCAGTCTGGAAGTAAAAAACATAACTTATTATATGTACAATGTATATGTATTATCATTCGGCTTAATTGCAATTTGCGTCATTTTACACAGACTAACAAAACAAACTATTGCACTTTTGTGAATTGTGCATGTGATGTTGAATGTTCTTACTGTATTTAGTTACTTTGTGTTTTATGGAAGTATACATTCACAGTTTTCTAGCACCCTTGTCAAAGAAAGGGATACGCATTATGTAAACATCTACTAGATTTACTCATTAAGTCGAAATCGGTAGTTTCTCGTCTAGAATTATTGTGTCTTTTATCGGAAAAGATTGCATGCTCCAGAAATTGGAAGATTGAAAACAAACTGAATCAGTTTATCTATTCCACAAAACTCTTGCATGGAATGCTTTATAACCAAATCCATTTTATGCTTTTGTTATAACGTATATCCATTTCTTTTGCATTTTGCATTAAATCTTTTTCAGAACCAAAACCAGTTAAACATTTAAATGAATGCATCTATGTATATCGTATGTAAACATTTCATGCAACAGAAACAAATCACCATTTCATGCATAGGATAATACAAGAAGACGAGCAAAACAAACATCTTACCAAACGCTTTTGAAAATGCATACGTTCAACACCACATGAATAGACATACACCAGAAAAGCAATCAATAGAATTCACATTATATATATTACCATTTACTTTGAGATTTGGCTTCCGTGGTGTTATGTAGGATTTACCTAAATTACAAAATGCGCAATTAAATGAATCAGAATAGGGAAAACTTAATTATTCTTTTTGGGAATTTAATTATTCTTTTTGGGAATTTCAAATAGATAACCGACAAGCGAAAGTTGAATCGACAAGCAAAATTCACACTGGAGGTAATCTTTTGGCAAATAAACGTAGAGGGTGACATAATTATGCCCTCGATTCTATCGTAAATAGAATGGCGCAGACACATTTTGGGAGATTCGTCCAGACGTCTAGACAGTACAACATCAACTAGATGGGTGTTTAGTAGAACACTTGTGTCGCCCTCTTACGCTTTGTCAGAATAACCAATAATTTTGTGACAAAATCTAAGTACAAAAAGGGGCATACCTCTGTCAAATATGACCTTGACCAAAAACTTTGGCGGCATCATGACACTTATGTCATTAGCAATACAATTTGAAAGTTTGATGAAGAAATCTTTAGAAATGGCAAAGTTATAGCCAACATTAAGCTTTCGTGACAAAATCTAAGTACAAAAAGGGGCATAACTCTGTCAAATATGACCTTGACCTACAAAATTTGGTGGCATCATGACCTTTTTGTCATAAGCAATACAATTGTAAAGTTTGATGAAGAAATCTTAAGAAATGGCAAAGTTATAGCCAACGTTAAGTTTGTGTGACGGACGGACCGACGGACGGACGGACCGACGGACCGACAAAGCGATCCCTATGTATCGCCTTTTCTCCGAAAGGGCGACACAAAAACTGTCCCAGGGGGAGACTTTATTATGCCATCGAACCTATCTTAAATAGTTATTGCGCAGACAAACCTGGGGATATCCATCCAGAAATCCAGACAGGACAACATCAAAATGTGTCCCATCCACACTTCGTATCGGGAGTCGAAATTATTTCCTCGAATATATCGTAAATAGTTGACGTAAAAAGTTTCACACGGTGATATGGTTATTACTGATTCAAAATATTATTAATGTTTCAAATGGCTATATTACTAGTAATAGTTGGTCCAGAATATTTACTACAAGCATATGCAATATGTTTGCAAAAAGTTATTCTCTTCTTGACAGATAGAATGGGTGATTTTTTTTATTTTTAATATATTTTCAAGAAAATAGACAAGAAGATTTACATGATTTTACATAATATTCAAGAGTAATAATCTCTTATATAAATTCATATATTTCGGTTGTACTTGTTTGGGAAGAATTCAGGAGTAAAAAATCAGACGTCATTTTTAAATTTAGTGGTTATTTTAAACAGTGATTTAACTACAAACTTTTTTTGATAATTTAAAAACTCGAGTACCTTCTTTGAAGATATATACCTACCATGAGTCTGGGTTTTTGGTTTGACCTTGCATTTCCAGGCCACTATTGCTACAATCGTTGCCAAAAGTATGGCACATAAAAGTGCGATGATAACAATAAGATACACTGCCATTCCATCATCTTCGTCATCTTCAGACTATAAATATAAAATAATGAGAACACTTTGTCATGTATTGGTCATTAAAACATCACAGTTTCTATGGCTCCTGAAAAAATGTAAAACAGGGACTTTTAGTTACACGATATATTTTATGCAAGGTACTAAGACAGTACAACCTGTAGCGCATTTGACTATTAACAAGTACGTATAAACTACTTTTAAGAATGAATGAAATGTGTCTCACCATATCTCCACACACTACGCCATAATACGTTTGATTGTTGATGGTCATGTATGGTGACAACGTCAACGTGTAGCCGTTGTAAGCGTACGAGGTTCCATTGTAGATGCTGTCACATAAACTATATGCTGTAGCGTTGACGTTACTATAGGAACCAGAGATCACAAATGTCACAACAATACTGCCTGTAAACAAAAGAAAAACATTGAAAAAGAGTAGACAGACACAGTAACAGAAATGACGATACTTCAAATGTCCTGCTTTTGAACATACAAGTTTAAACTGATATGAAGTAATGCAATACTAAATGGTAACAGTTTAAAACAAAATTCGAAAATTGAAGGAAAATGTCTTTCTATCGAAATTCGACTTATTGTCAGAAAGTTAAATAGAAAAGGCAGCATGCTAAAATATATTTTGAGTTGGCAATGTTGCAAGTAACAATATTTCTAACACAGTTAAAGTCTACCATTAAGCAGCTTAAATTTTGACATGGACACCATTGAAAGATTACTAGCTGAATAGCAAATAGTGCAGACAATGATCAGACTGCATGGGAACCTTGAATATTCTTAGACATATCATACCTTCATATATTGATCCAACAGTGAGCTGTACGTCCGGCCATAGATTGGCATACTCCGTAAGTATCATTTGCTCAAATTCATTTTGTTTGTCTTCCGTTGGCAGTACTTTGTCAAAGCCTACTTTGAACATCACCTGAAGATACATTTATAAATATCAAAAGGGACAATTCATTGTCGTAGCAGAAGTATGTTAACCGACTTTAAACAATTCTCGTCTATATTTAATAACTTCCTAGATAGCTGCGCACCACCCATACAGAAATAGAGAATGACAATATACATATGCGTATCGGTAAATCGGAACAGACCTGAACATGTTGTAAATAAGTTTTCGTGTTACTTCATACTCTAATTAATGTCACTACCGGTACCTTTATATTCGCTGGCATGAAATTTTGTTTGTTTGTGAAAAATGTGTTTTGTCGCCACAATAGTGTCCGTGTATTTCATATATGTGGCTCAAATTCAACAAACAGAATGCTCTTGTTATGGATCTTAAAGTTGTGGCCTTTATATATTTTTTTTTTTCAGTTAATTGAACTTAATTCATTACAAAAAAAAACACAAAAACATAACAGGTCAAAACTCACCTTCACTTCGGACGTGTCTTCGATGGGCATTCCTATATGTGCTGGGTTCTTTATTGGCATTTTGTGATTAAGTGTCAGGTTGAAATCTGGGGGATTGGAAACAACCCTGAACTGTATGTAATATATGCCAAAACCTGTCAGAGACAGATCTGGGAACATCACACGACCGGTTACAGTGTCAAAAGAGACAAGATTTGTACCAGCCAAAGAACCGTATTGGGAATTGCCAATCATTGAAACTTCCGCTGACCATGTATGTTGCTACAACAAAAATGGATTTATTCATTATCATTGCAAGTTCTTCTATAAGCTCTTCTGTATCGGATTTACCTTAATTTTTTCAAATAAGAGTTAATAAAACTGCAAAATATATTATCCATTGTCTGTTATCAAATTTTCTTTTAGGTCTATAGTAATACAAAGACTTTTGGCTAGTATGATGTTGAAATGCAATTGAAAATACCATTACCAAAAATAATAACATAGACACATTAAAACCAGAACATAAACAGTTTTTAATAAGTCATCTTAAAACCATTACTATAAAAATAGAGATGTATGAAAAATCAAAATAAAAAAGTATACGTAAAACCTCTTAAACAAAAAGACCAATACGAAACTACTTACCCTCCAAGCAATGTCAGTTATAATTTCTTCTGTGTTCTCATCACGGAGCTCAAGAGTCACAGCAAATTGGCCGTCTCTAATAATATCTCCACTCGTTTTGTCGTAAACATTTATCTTCAAGGGTCGCCCGTCTACGTCAAACGGAGCTGACTCAAGAGTAAAATTCTCTGCCTCGGATGGATAGGTAACGTTAAAATCTAGAATGTAGCCTAAACCCATGTGAGATATTGCAAGGTCAGAAAAGTTAAACCAACCATCGGAACAATTTACGGTCAGAATACCAGTCAGGTTATTTGATGGATGCCCAGTTCCGTCACGAACACTTACTGTCATTTGCCATGGATACTCGGCCGTTCCTAGTTCAGTCACAACATTGTTCTGTAAAGAATATAAGAGTAGCAATATTGGCTTCATTTTTCCCTACTGTAAGGATCAAAGAGACATCAGCCTTTAGCTTTCTACATAATATCTTACCGATTTGATTTCAAAAGTAATCATTTTTCTCGTGTTACATTGCAAAGAACGTAGTAATACTTTTTAAAAGTCTTTACGCTCGAGAGAAAGTAAACGTACTGATACAAAATTATCTTAGAATAAACAACAATAACAACAATTACACTTACAGCAATATCTGCTGCCCTAATCTTTGGCTGTTCTTTCAGAATAACACCCTCATATTCTGCTTCCGGTTCAGTATAGAAGAAAAGATGATCAGGTGACGGTGTATTATAAACAATCGAAGCCACACTCGGGTCTGTTGATGGTAATTCGACTGTTTCACAAGCACCTGTGACATTCAGTGTATCAGAAATATTGCCAACTTGGCACTCGTTTACAATATTTGAAGCTAGTGTTACGAGCTCTGTGTAATCAATGGAGTTTGACACTGTGGAATTGATATCTGCAAAAACAAAGTTAGCTTTAGTAATCTTAAATGTTTCAATACTACTAAACAATCGAAGAAAATGGTAAATATAGCAAAAAATAGTTCTACGTTTGTAAATACAAAACATTTCATGCGCTTGATCTATTACGTTAAACGGGACATAGTTTATACAATATTTCTACATTGCTGAAATAGGATTTACTGGCCTGTATTAAGCAATTTTTTGCATTTTTCCTGTTGTCTGATGATCTGATGAAGTATTCATTCAAACAAAATTTTTATTTGGCTGATTTTACCTGATGACGGTTCATCTCCGATTTCGATCTCAACATTTATTCCTGACCCGGACCGTTTACGACGTCCACTCCCCGATGCACTTACAACGTTCATAATTCGAACTTTGGTTAATGGAATATTTAAGAATGCTGCGAGGTTTTCGACCATATTAGCGCCGTAGAATTCCGATACTGTTAGAGCCGGTATACCAAATGAAACAATAATTGTCTCCGAGGAAACAACATCAATTTGTTCAGGTCCTTCAATAATTAATGTTATTTCCCCTCGATCTTTATCGAAGTAGTTTGTGCCGGTTCCATTGGCTAATTGTGGTTCATACTCGTTTCCTGAAGAAAAGTAACACTAATATCTTATAACGGAAATCATAATAGATTATATAGATTTATCAACCATTTCAGAGTAAAAGTACAAAACGAAGGTAATTTAATCATTGAAATATAATTTGATTTACGAGGCATGACCCCCTTTTGTTTGAAACAAAAAATGAGCCATAATAGCCCTATTTCACCCATTATCGAGTACCATTGCTACAAAAGATAAAGACAAGGGTTGGTCAAACGTCATGTTCAGAGTCAGCCCGAGGATGAATTTGTTATCGTCTTTTGCATAGCTGTGCATACATTTCCAATTTCATTCATGTAGCTTCAAGAACAAATACTATTAGTAGTTAAATGGGTCAAGATCTATGTATTTTGGTGACCTTAGTTTGACACCATTTTATCAAAACAAACATTCTGACCAAACATCAAGATGAATATGTGTCAAATGTGGCATCTAGAGTGTTCTGTAGTTTGGCCCTCTGTCTTCAAAGTTTACTCTACGTGACCCAGTTTATTGATCTGATCTTGATAAAAAGTTCATCAAAACAAAGGTTTTTCTATTGTTTGACCTCGTGGCTTAGTTTTTGACCATTTTGACTGCTTTATCAAATCAATTTTTCTGATTAATGTTTAAGATTATTTCTTTCAAACTGTAGCTTCTAGTGTGTTCACAAACGATTGTGGACGAACGATCTTAACAGCTCACCATCTGAATCAGCTAACAAATCTACTCCTTAACATGCCCAGTACTTGTTCCTATCATTATACCTTGTGGCATAGTTATAATGTATCTTCCATTTCCATCAATTCTAGCATTTGTCGCAATCTTAAATATTCCATTGACAAACACATCAAGTCTATTTGGTCTTGAATACCACACGGTAAGTTTAATACCCTCATTTGAGTCAACATTAAGAAGTCTGTAACGCATGTGCTTCGGTGTTGTACTTGTGAAATGCACGAGATATTCCTTATCTGCAAAATAAAAAGTTTTAGTTCGTGAATAAAAGACAAATAGTATAACCTTATAACATGTAGTCTAAATTTCAAAATGACCGACATTTTGAAGACTGACAGGTAATTTCCTTTGACAAATTCGGTATGTTTTTGAAAGATAACGACACTGTCATCTAAATGACAGAATAGTACTTTTAATAAAATGAAAAGATTCCTTACAAAGAGTTAAATATATCATTTGTAACAGACTCTTTGCCTTTCAACTCTGTTACAAATGCCTGCCTATCTGAAAGTCATAATGTACAAATTAATTGTAATTAATACAAATTATTAGTGCTTAACATGAATATGTTTACAAGTGCTTACTACAAAACTTTATATATGAACTTTCCGAGCAGGTTTTTAAAGAATTTTTAAATACCTGTACCTGTTGCTACAAGTGCCATGAAGGTAGATACCCTCTTTCTGCATGTGTACCCGCTGCACCATCCGTGGTCCTGTGGTCCGTTTATAAGGTCAATGTATCCATCACCAAGTATAGCAACGGGTGAAAGCCGGCGGGTTTCAGTATCCGAGTCCATACTTTCAATTATGAGCATCTCATAGTTCAAATCATCTGAACATTCATAAGCCTGCCAACTTGACTGATATGTGCAGTTATCATTTCGAATGACACCTGTAACATATACTCATTAGTAACGTAAGATTGCTACATTTTTATGCACCATAACGACGCAAGTGCCAACCTCACAACGATTGCAGGCATTGTCTTAACCGGTAAAATGAATATAAAGAATATATTTAAATACTAGTACACATTCACTTTCACTTACACAACAAGCTGCATAGATATAAAACATTACTATACAAAAAAAATTAAAATGCTATTCGTCAAAACCAAATTATTTGAAAGAATTTACGATAACGTCTGTTAAACTAAATAAACTTAATTAATTTTCTAACTGTTTCGACAAAGTATTGGCTGAATACGCTAATATAAAATTTAGAATCACTTGATCATTTCTTATATCATAGATTACCTTTATGTGGAGCAAGGTCGTCATAAGGTATTCGCGTGCCATCTAAAGTTGTGACCATCTCTTTGGGAATCCTGTAATCTCCAAGTCCACGTCTTGGATCACCATTCCATTCGAACTCAGACTGCGGAATAACTGTTCCAATGTGACCAAGGAATGAACCGTCTAAATCCTTGAGCAAAACTTTCTTAAAGGCATCACAGTCCATATCAACACAGTCGGCAGAATTTATTTTGCTGCAGAAGTAAACAGAATAACATCAGCGCTCCTTTGACTTACAAATTCTAAAATCTATGACTATAATAATCTAACATTAGATAGTCGGGAATATCATACAAAATCTCTATGAAATCTTTTTTCAGAATGTTTTGTTAAATGTTTACAACTTACCAAATATAAGATACAGTATTGATGTCAAGCTTACATATCAACAGTTCTACCAAGAGTCTGCATGTCAAGTTAAGATTTCAGTATCGGTATTTTTCAAGACGGAATTAGGTCAATAAACTCATGGATTCGTCGTATATTCATTACTTTAAACAGGTACAAATATAGCGTATGTATCGAAATATATCTTGATGCCACTGTTCTAAAATATTAAGTTCTTAACAGACGTACACGTGAACTAATCTGTTTCTAATCACAATCGCACAGTTTACTAGTCTGTTATGCAATCACAGCTGAGAACACCAGAGTACCCCATATATTCAGTTTTAAAAGGTTGTAAACATCACTTCGAAGCTGCTCTAACAAGTAATTATGTCCCCGACACTATTGTTACTATAATTGTAGTCATAAGACCTGTCTTATCCGGTATGTAGTAGGAGTATTAATAGCAAGAGCAGTAAAAGTATCAAAAGATATGCATTACTCACCCAACATTTGGTCTCTGGTAGATTATCTTATTGGTATGATCAACGTCAATAAGTGTAATTCTTTCTGAGTTCATTGGATGCTGACCATCATCATTGCCTTTGTTTGGTGTGATAGCGTAATTGTTCTTACAAGACGTTTGTCCATATTTCGCAAATGTTACATCTGAAAGTGTCGTCAGGCCACCAATTGCATTATAATTCATCCCATTTATGAATGGCTTAAGTGGTGCGTTATTAGCGCCTGAATTATAATTTGGGAACACAACTCCAACCATGCCGTTTACTGTTGAAGAGCTCGGCCGTGAATTTGCAGATAGTTCAAAGTTGTCATCGTTAGATGGCGTTACATCATTGACACAATCAAATGATGACGTCTGTCCAACGAAGGTCGAATTTCTTACAGTTACTCGTTTATCAGCATACACATGTCCAAGCGATCCCGGGCCTGTAATCAGAGAAAGCAACCCATTCTGATTCTCAATCAATAAATTGTTTTCACAGACAAAGTTTTTAGCATCTTGATAATAAATGCCGAAATCATGAGACTTCCATGCAATAAAGCCACTTAACTTGGCGCAGTCTGGGTTGGTTGATTCTCCCGGGAATACTAATGCACCAATGAGATTAGAATACATTCTGTTGTTTCGGTATCTACCCGATGTGTCGTCGCAGTTTAGTGTTGGTACGTGGAATGCAATTCTTTCTGATGCTGTCACAAGATTATCTTGTAAAATGAGTTCTGTCGCCGCCATTGCTTCAATTCCAGCTTCCCATCGCGGATTAAAGGGTTCAATGCGATCTTGATAACTTGCAGTTGAAACCATCAATGCTACTAAATTGTTAATAAGTCGTGTGTCATTTGAACTCGTGCTTATACCTGAAACAAATAAAAATGTATAAAATATTTGAAGTTACATCGACAAATGTTTATGTTATAACTTAGGCATAAATATAAGTATCATAGAAATTTTAACATAATAATTACGTATTAAGTGCATAATCATCATTTTGTCTATCCTTAACACCATTTTTGTAGCACATATCAAGTTTTAACCTGTTCAATTGTTTCTAATAAACCTACTATTGCCAA
The DNA here is from genome assembly GCA_022818135.1 of Saxidomus purpurata. Classification (NCBI taxonomy): domain Eukaryota; kingdom Metazoa; phylum Mollusca; class Bivalvia; order Venerida; family Veneridae; genus Saxidomus; species Saxidomus purpurata. The sequence continues at coordinate 7,768,687 of JAFMSR010000016.1, forward strand.
CACTTCCAAACACAACATTGTCCTTTACATCAAGACTTCCAATGCCAAACGCGCCAATTGCTGTATTAAAACCATTGTGGAAAGAGCATTTTGTCACAGTAGAGGGTCTAATATTGCTGACTGTTCCAACTGCTACATATGCCAAGGAAAATCTTGGGTCGTACTCTTCTGTGAATCCTTCCTGACCGGTGTGGTAAAATTCAACATTAGACAATCTAGCATAACCTGCAATTTTAAGAGGAATCACTCTGTAAGCAGCTATTGCAAAGAAGATTATGTATGTAGTGCAGGAAAGTGAATTATAATAGTGATACAGTCAAAACTGCCGACAAAGGTGGTTAATTATAAAATTGAAAAATCAATGGGAATTTTGTATGCTTCAGATTTCACCGAGGATTGGCAATTATGTCTATGTTAAACTATGTGAAGAATTTATGCTCCTGAAAACCTTTTTTATTTTAAGAACATAATGGAAAGTCAAATTGCTTTTCTATTACTTGCTTGGTGTATTGCTCTATCGAATGAATAATAAAACTGAGATGCCAATAATGGCATTGTCACTCCAGCTGAACTACTGCTGCCATTAGCATAACTCCATTGCACAAAACATTTTTAGAAATACCGGTATCTCTGTAAAGACCCCCACCCACAGATCACTATTTCGATTGTTCCATGTAAATTTATGTGTAATAAAGTAAAACGTTTGTTTAACTTGTGGTTACAGTGCGTATTGTTAACATTCGTAAATACTGTCGACCAAGCGCCATGTTGCATCCTTATGTTGAAAAAAAGCATAGTGACTCTTAAAAGTTCAGTATGTACATTGTGTAACGCGCTACGATCAGTAAAATCATTATAATTTAATGTTTTTATTCAATTCAAACATACAAAGTTTACAATTGATGAACACAAAAACCAGAATGATACAAACCAGTGTATGTTTGTCCTTTATCTACCACGAGTCCAACAAGTACACGTGCACCGTGCGACTCTTTGTACAACTTATCGTAATCTTCGCCTACGATTTTAATGTTGTGTGATAAAAGTCCTACGGCTGCTCCGACAGATATATCCAGTCCGTTAGATAACGTCTCATTATGAGCTGAAAGTAAAGACACTGTATTGATAATCATTTAAGTACATTTTACCAGTCAAAGACAAAATTCTTCTTTTTTATAGCATTAATTTTCAAAACCTGGATAAAACTGACGCGTTAATATCGAATTTTCATTCAGTATTCTTAATGAATTTTGTTTTTCCCATTTTGAAGGAATAAATAATTCCTTTATTAAGCATGCATGTCGTCTTATCAACAATATGAAAAGGTTCAATATCATGGTTATATTTAAACAGCTTAAATACATGAAAGAAATATTGGCGTCATTTCAAATAGAACATAGTGTGTCAGGAAGCTCTGGTTATCAATGCAGTTTCTATTACGTCACTTTTCTACGTTAGTTCAAACATAACGTGAATGTGATTCTTCTGAACGCTTTCAAATTGTTAAATACATGTACGATATGTTTATTTAACCAGTTTTGTAATGTTAATGTACTATGTTTCTAATGTAGATCGATATTGTTATTGTTGACATATGCATTTCTTTGGTTTTCATGTCCTTTTATCACGGAAAAGAGTTGCCTGAACGCCTTGTTTTTTGCAATATCACTAAAAAAATACAACTCTTTATTTCTAACATTAACTTATCCATTTAGAAAACACAGTTATGAACGTGTTTGGCACAAATAAAGATCATTTCTGTCGGTAAGACATCTTTCTGTGTCAAGTCAAAGCTACTTGTAATTGTGCTCATGTGACTATAAATACCCTAACGTGTATGTGGTTCTATGGATCGCTTCTTAATTATTAAATAAATACATGTATGGACTGTATATAAAACCAGCTGTGTAATGCTAATGGACTATTTTTCTCAAATGGTTCGACGTTGGCAATTTCAAGCTACTGCTAAACAGAAAACAAAACCTCATTGATATCCTAATATAAACAAACATCATATTCAATTTACTGTTTACGGCCTATGTATTCGACAATGAAATATTTAACATCCAAATAAAATAAATATGTTGATTAAAGATACATGTACATTTTTAATACAATTATTTACCTGTGTGTGTATATCTCAGAGTATCATTTAATGTCAACGTGACATTGTCTGAATCTATAGATGTTAATTTGAAAGACTCAGTCTGCCAGGGATCAAATCCAGTGGGACCTAGGACAATATCATCTCCAGCTGTCCATCCTACTGGGTCTGCTACAACGAGTCTGTTCGAGCCTGCACTGGCAGTTGACGCTAGTTGTGTCCATGTTCTTCCAACCTCCTTGCCGAAAAGATCAAGACCGCCAAATACACCTGTAACATAATGTCATGATTACCACACTATCATTGATTTCCTGCAAGCACTTTTCAGTTGGAAAAAAATGTTTATAGTATAAATAGTAAATATTGTAGCTTTTTATGTGTTTGTATTTAAAACGAAATTCAAACAAAGTGCATCTATCTATCTATCTATCTATCTATCTATCTATCTATCTATCTATTTATCTATCCATCTATATATTGGTATATCTGTCTTTCTTTCATCCACTCTTGCCCTCTTAACAATTTCGTTAACACATTCTTATGTTCTTTTCCAAAGTCGAGCACAATCATTCTGTTCTGCCACTGTCTAAAAAGTAAATAATACCAAAATGTTCAATGGAACTTACCTATTGCTTTAGAACCAAGGTTTGGTCCTGTTCCCGGATTAAAGTACGGTGATGAATGATTTCCACGAAGTGTAATGGTGGCAAGTCCATCAAATGGGTCATCTGGCCAACCAATTATCAATCGCCCTCCTTTAATGACGATGAAATCTGCTTCGATGTTATAGACAACATTTGGGTGATCAGCGAATTCAAGCACACCTTCTAGTAAAAGTGTTCCGAGCTTGCATATTGTTGTCATGTTGACCATCACCCATGTATCTGAAAATGCAGATTATTAATTTTGAATGTAAATAAAATCTACGAATCTATATATTAATTCATTACATTATTAGTGTAGAATTTGGGTGAGGTGACTTTACAAAGGTGTGAAAAGTATTTAGCTCCATACATGTTTTACATACATATCATTCGTTAAGTTATATACAATGTGTGTTCACATAAACGGTGATCATAGTAAAAAAAGAAAATAATAGATAAACTATTCTCTTACAGTCATTGACTCATTTTATCATTCTTTCTATTTAATGCTTAGATTCCAGCACAACATGTATAGTACTCTTACAAATTAACACTTGCTCATGTGGAAAAAAGATACAATTTCCACTTTGCCTTCCCATCTGTAGAAAATTTCATATTTTGATTTAAAGAATACATTTAATTCAAACTTACCGATTTACTGTCGATTGCGAAACAAGTTTTTTCAACAAGTGCTTGTATGACTCGCTGCAGAGACTAAACTCAGACGGAATCAACCTCAATGAGAGAGAAGAAATGTGAAATTTATTGTGTTTGCCTCAGAACACTACAACTATATTGTACTGGATCCAACCCAGGAGACATCCGTTCATTAGGCAAGCATGTAACCAATGCTTCACAAATGTGGCTTCATAAAAGTGTACATAAAGGATATGAAGTAACTCAATACTGCAGCGTTTGAGTGTTATATCATTTTTGTGAAAGATAAACTGAAAGTACTAACTGTAAAGAATTCTGACATCGTCGTAATCTTGTGGTATTCCAGTACCATTGCTTCCAACATTAGTCACGTAACCACCTGCAGTTAGGTTCCATATTGTGCTATCGTCCCAGTAATCGTAACTAAGTGGCCTAGATGGTGCCGGAGGGATTGTATTTGGATCTGGTGGTGGGATACAGTCTGTGTAGTAGCATTTAAAACTTGAAAACGTAAATGCATTGTCCACAGATGTCACTCCTAACCCACGGCGTGAACGTTGTCGACCATGTACTGAAATAATGTGAAAAACGGGCGTGTACTAATTACTTAACTTACAATATGTTACCATTTTCGTGCCTAGCACGTGTCCCTCAATATTCGATCATTAGATAACTGATACTATAAATAATACTATGATATTGACTAAATAAGTACTGCGTTTTTGAGGAGATACTTATATGCAATTACTTATGTGTCATTTCAATGTAAAATATAACCATTTAGAGATCGTTTTTCATGAAACACAACCGTTACCGAACTAAATTTCACTGACATAAAGTAAATAATTTGATGTTTCTGTAAAGTTATAATTATATGAACATTAACGAACATAATTAAAATTTGACGTACTTAGCAATTTCATTTCACTGTTTGCATTGTCCCATTCCCAATCACCATTCTTTGCAGATGCTGGATCTATACCGCCTACAGTAGCGTTAATGAAATTCTGACCACCGTCAATTGTGAATCTGTCAGGCACTTCACGCACTTTAAGTTTAGCAAATATGTAGTCCTCCGGCTAGAACATTATACAAAAGATGTCATTATTTCGTAAATCGAATGCTTCTTAAGCAAGAGGGCCATGATGGCCCTATATCGCTCACCTGAGTACCAGTGCACTTACCGAAGGGAGTCAGTAGTTGCTAAGGAAGTCACTGGTTGCTAGGGGAAGTCACTGGTTGCTAAGAAAGTAACCGGTTGCTAAGGAAGTCAGTGGTTGCTATAGGAACTCATTGGAAACTTGGTTTCTCCTATAACTCTATATAAAGCCAACGGACCCCCGAGGGCGGTCAATTTTGACTGCAGGTGCATGATTTGAAAAAAGATGGTAGAGGACCACTAGACAATGTTACGGAGAACTAGTTTTCCTTCTTGTTGCCATAGCAACCAGAGTTCTCCATACAATGTAATTCTTTGAACGATTTTGGTAGAGCTTCATGAAAGGAACATCCCTGCAAAGTTTCATCAACACTGGGCCTGTGGTTTCAGAGAAGATGTCGTTTGAAGCAAAATGTATGCGGACGACGACGGATAATCATCGATCCTAAAAGCTGACCCTAGCACGAAGTGCCAGGTGAGCTAATAAAAAAGCCAGAAATGTTCCACTTCTTTTAGAAATATAAAAACACCGTCTTCTTTATGTCTAGTTTGTGCAAATATTTCTGCAATATGAGTTTGCAGCGTTTAACTTACATCAAATCATGTTTGAAACCACCTTCGACCAAAATGTAAGCGCGTACGAGGTCGCGTTATTAGAGTCGCTCACTTGAAATCAGTTTTACTTCTGATTAATTGAGGATCATGGGCTCGAGCCCTGCTATCAACCATATTTCTTTATGTAAAAAAATGACAGTTTCTTACGGTTTCTAGAAATGGACAATCCAAGGAACGACGGTTAGGTAAAAACTGCCCGCCTGTACAATGACTAAAGGTATGTACGAACTAGCATTAAACTCTGAGAAACGAACTGAAGAACTACCAAATTGTAAATGTTACAAATATCGTACTTACTACGTTACATAATGAATGAACATGTACTTAAGTAGTGGCAATCAGAGTTAAACGTGTCTTAAGAAGCCAACCAAGAGATGCATCAGAAGTGGTCACTTTAAGGCGGTGGCTGCTTGATGCATGTGTTTTTGATAGCATTGTGTTTTTGATATTATGGTGACCTATCGGGGTACATCAGAAATGGCTGCTTAATATTGATGGCTACTTAATAGTAGTCGAATATGTGTAAATATTTCTTACCTCAAAATCATCGAACCGGCCGGTGAAGCTAATATTACCAATCTGTTGCGCGTTTTCAAAATGATACTTGTATGTTGCACCTCCAAGGAATGCACACATCCATCCGGGTTTGTGTGTAATGCGTTTCTTCAGAAAAGGCACAGAGCTGTTTCCGTATTGGTTTGAAAAAACAAAGTCTTTACCCTCAAGAGCAGATGGATTAATGTCATTGAAAGCAAATCTATGCCACTTGTATTGAGGCGGACAGTAACTGCCGGGTGCTCCACCGCTAAATTGTGGTGCAGATTCACAATCCGTCGGTAGAGTTCCAGATGTTGGTAATATTGTCCAATTGCCAGATTTTCCAGTTATAGTACCGTCTTTGTCCAGAATTATGCCCTCCCAATCCCATCCATAGGAGGCTTTTTTTGGAGAGTTGACAAATTTGAGTGCTTCAGTATGATATGTAAAGCCACCACAACCAAAGCTGCATGTGCCCGCGATACTTGCAAAGCCAAATACGTGACAATCAGTAGCAAAATTTACAAATCTGACGTTGATAACTCTAAAACCTTTACCCATTGGAAATACAATTGCACTATCTGTACACCCTTGATGCCCAATTGGATGAACAGTTGTTACCCCTACTATCAGGCTGTCCTTTATCATTGGTGAGTCATCAGTGTACAAAGGCACGCCCATAGTCTTCTTTAATTCTAATCCAGCTAATTTATTTTGTACAAGGACGAAATCAACAAATTGCAATGCACCAGTATTGACCGACTCCGCTCCCTTGTCGTTATTCCAGGCAAACAAACTTTCAAACACTGCTGGTTCAACCTCTGAACCTCCGCATCCGCCTTTGAGCGGAAAGTAATCTTCAAATATCCACAGTCCAAACCAACCAAAGGAATGCGCAGAGTTGTTACGGAAAACCCCCAACGGTACATTTTTAGGGCACACGCTCGACGTAAATGATGGTCCGTCAGGATGCCCATGCATTCTGTACCAGTATCCGAAATGTGTTCCCCCAGCCGCAGCATTGTGTTGAATTGTATTGTTTGGATTAGTCACCCAGTAAGAGGCTGGCGTGACGTCATCGTTGAGTAAACTTGAACTACCTATTACAAAGACTGCTAGGTTGTATTGCAAAGTGTTTCCACTCTCAATTCCATCTTCTAAAAAGAATGCTCCTCCCATGATATTATAAATGACGGTTTTCTCTACCAATGTATTGTGAGTTCCGTGGATATTGACGGCTCTGTTAAATGTCTTGTGTATACCGCAACCTCTTACATAGCTTGTTGACATGTCACCATTCAAGTGGAAATGAATTGGATATCTTCCCAAACGGAACGCTTGACCAGCAAATGTGACCTCTGTGTATGAAATGCGAGCTTGTGCTTCATGTGTGTCATAAACTGGAGCATGAACAAGAATCATCGCTCCAAATTGACTGCTTCCAATTTCATCACCAAATCGTCCTTGGAAACAAGTTTGAGTCGCAAATTCGCCTGAAAAAAAACATATTTCAGTTGAACAATACATGTACTATGAAGTCAAAATCATAGACACTTTGCTGAAATAACTGATAATTTGCATTCATGTCACATCCTTACAACATTAAACTGATAAGGCTACTTAACTTTAACATTATCGTGCATTTCAGCAAAATAAAATGAAATTTTCTAATATAACGAATTCAATAGTGTTGTCAGTATAAATAAATTGGTACCGTATAGTAAAGAGAATAAGTAAACTCCCCTAACTTTAAATCCAATTGCGTTGAAAATAGTTTTACATGCACATCCACGTGTGCAGTTTTACAATTTATCAAACGTGTGCAGTTTTACAATTTATCAAACGTAAACAATTAAGTTTACCTACACTTGAATAATTAGTCTATAGAAAGTACAGGGTAGTGTTATATTCCTTAATATGTATATTTATTACAAAAGATATTTACCGACATTAAATCCAGCCTCACACGCTTTTATTTCGTCTTCCCACTGTGGATCTTGGTTACCTCTTACCACAACGTTATGTGTTAATAGACCAACTTCTCCCCTCATTTCTACAAGTGTTCCGTCGAACGTTTCCTCTACACCAACATGTTCTGCTTCAAAAGATGTATCAAGTGTTAATGTCATCTTGTCAGGAGAGATTGCAGTGATTGTTTTCTTTTCATTTTCACTCTGAGTTTGACGATGTCCAGTAGAAGCAATGACGATTTCATCACCGACATTCCATTCAACAGGATCCATCAGTTGCAGTGAATTTGAACCCTGTGATGCTGTTGCAGCAAGGCGTGTCCAAGTCAATGGAACCTCAATTCCTAAAAATAATTAATGATGCAAAATTGTTAACATTTGAAGACTAAATATAACGTTGGTTAAACAGTGGTTCTAATTCTTGTTTGCACCTTTGTTCCATGATTTTTCATCTTTGTACGGACGGTCAATCATCCGGTTATTCTGTGAAAAGCAAGAATGTATTTCTTAATATGATGAAAAGACAAATAATGACTGGTATTGTGTTGGTCTAAGTCTAGTTATAGTATTTGAATATTGCTAACATACAGCTTTTAACCTGTACTTATAATATTTTTTATCAAAGTATATCTTTATATTGGTAGTATAGATAAATAAACATACCATGTAAGTCTAAAGTACCATTCCTTACAGCCAGTACTTTCGTGCCATAGATAGGGAGTTCCTTGCTTCTATGGTGACCATGGAGAGTTATGATAGCCTTATGTTGAAATGGTTGGGCCTCTGTACCAACTTGCAGCAGTCCTCCATCAGTTATCATAATGATGTTGGATTGCAATTCTAAATTTTTCTCATCAAATATTAATGTCCCACCTTCAATAAAAAGCACAACTTTAAATACTGTGTAACATTTTAACAAAAATTGAAGTCCTGGTCTGTACTGTCATTCCAAATACAGATAAAACAGTCCGAACATCAAAGCTAATACATATATCATATATTTGTACATTATATTAAATAAAAAGTACTACCAATACAACATAATTACAGTGTGGCTCGTGATCAGATTGTAAAGATACGCAGATTTTAATCCTTAGTTATTAAATGCAACTCAAGTTTACCACTAAGCAAAACTTCAGTTGAGATATATAGATACCAAACAAGTGTTATACACTTGATATGCATATGAAAAACATGAAAGTAAAGCAATCGGTTACATGCTATTAAATTATTGCGTACCCTGAATTAACAAGAATGCTAGAACTGGTGTATCCATGTCCAAAAGTAATGTCATTCCAGCTGGAACTATGACAAATTCTCCTTCTTGAGGCAAGGGTCCGCCTCCCCAAGTGAAGGGTGATGACCAGACGTCAATGTATTCGAAATCTGCATCACCCGCAACATTCTACAAATCCACAATTGATTAATCAATTATTGATATATACGTAGACATATCTATTATTACATAAACTTGCTTATCTTATTCCTGAACAGGACAAAATATATATTTTACCGAAAGAATAATACGTGTCGTTTCACCTACCTTAATGTTAGGGAATGAAGATTAAATTTAAAAGTTTTATTGTATTCATAACATGGCAGCATAACCCTACTTAAATTATATTAACTACATGACCATATACTCATTATCAACCAGGGAACCTTAAATTAATTTAGCATAATTATGATAACAGTCAAATCAGAAACAAACCTCTTCAGCAATACCGTTGCCTGATACTTGTACTTCGACTTTAGCTTCCAAAGATCCCACATGAGGCCCCGTGACGCATTCTATTTGAGTATTAATGACGTCTGAGACAACACAAACTGTACCGTCAATTTCAACGCTTACACTTCCGACAGACGAGCTGTAAAAATGGTTTTAAAACACGTGAAAAATATGAACGTACATTTTCGTACAATTCTGTAAAATAACATAAAATAATATGTACTACTGGCATTTTACTTGACATTGTCAATTGGCATTAACATTATTTCAGAGTATTTTAAACAGTGCTTTAGAACTTACCCAAATCCTGATCCTGTTACAGTTAATGACGTACCACCGCCCGTACCACCTCGCCTTGGACTGACTCCAGATATAGATGGTGTCAGTGCAGCATTATAGGTATAAGAATTCGAAAGTGTCTTCGTCAATCCGTTTAATGATATGACAACGTCGCAAGCTTGGTCTGCAACAGATTGGTAATTTTGTGTTACATTTTTGTATATTTATGTATTTTACTGAAAAACAATATGATAAATTTATCAATTTTTTAATTAAGAAAAAATGTAACACGTTCGTATGTCATATACAGAAAACGTGGTCATTTAACAAAGAATAAGAGACAGAAAAGATGCTAAAAATAATTTTGTTCCAATCTCACCTGTATTAGCCGGTGTTTTACATGTGTAAGAGGAAGATGTAACCAAAGTTTGCTTGCATGTATTCCCACATATTGTAACAGAAGCTGAGTCATCAAAACCGGTACCAGCAATAACAACAGTTTGTCCACCAGCCGTTCCACCTGTAAAAATGAGATCCAATGAGATCCAATATTCAAACTTGAAGATTCTAAACTCTTATGTATTCAAAATAAATGACTCTAACATAGTGATGACCATACAAAGCAGGACATTATAAAATTAACCTGGAAGGTGTTAATTACAATTTATTCTATATAGTCCACGATACAATTGTTTGACTAACATCACTTTTATTGTGAACGTTATCGTATCTATACTTCTATAAAAATGGAAATATTTTATTCACTGATGGTCTGAAGTATGAAATGAATACAGCATTTATTGACACCAATTAGACATTTAAAATATCTGACCTTGTGTTGGTGTGATGCTGGACAGACTCAACTCGTATTCAAATTGCACGTCACTGTTCGATGCTCCAAGATCAGCAACGTGTACATATACAGAAGCCATTCCAGTAGAATGATTGCCAACGATACAAATAATCTGCGCACTGTTTCCTGAGACGAAATCGCATGCAGATTGACCAAGTAAAACAGTAACAAGTCCACCGTTCAAATTGGACCCAGATATGGTTAGGCTGTCACCGGCGGAACCGGAAGTCGGGCTTATTGATGTAATTGTAGGAGTAGATCCTGTTGCGTAACTGTACGATGCCGACGAATCTGAAATTCCATTCGTTGTAATTTCGACGGTTTCCGAGCCGTCAGAATTATCTAGTGTGATACAAGTTACTTCCGACAAGGTCGTAGACAAAATATCGCACGATTTTCCGCCTATAGAAACCACTGTGTCGTTCACTACAAAACCATGTCCTTGAACAGTTATGACAGCTTCACCATGAATGCTACCGGATGATGGAGATATCTTGCTGACTGTCAAGGTACCAGACACTGACAAACTTCCAGAAGCTTTGCCATAATCTTTAACTCTTACAATAGCATCGTTGTCTCCAGCTGGTATACTATCAACGCTGACCTCAATCTGTGTACCAGACGCAACTTCAACCGTAGCAGTAACACCGCCAATTGTTACGTCAAGTTCTGAAGTAATATTGCCTAGGGATGTTCCGATGATTGTAAATGTGGTAGCACCAGACATAGAACTTGGAGTGATTGTAGATACTGTTGGAGTCCATAAAGATGCATAAGAGTATAGACAAGTCTTTACAAGTGTTTCACACTGGGCTTGTAATGGTGCACCATTTATATATGCAAATACCTCAACCTCTTTCTGGCCCTGAATTGCAGACGATGGTGATTCACAAACAATCTCAGAATAGGAACGTGTTATAATATTGCAGACATAGCCACCAACTGTTACTAATGGAGAGTCTCCGAATCCGAAACCTGTCACGGTTAAAAGGGCACCACCAGCCAAAGAACCAGACGTCGGAGTAATGTTTTCGATATTTGGAATAACCGCAAAACCGCGATCTTCAGCTTCTACGATACTAATTCGGGCATTTCCACGATTGTGCACTCTCATTTCTAGCTGATGTAAAATCCCTAGCTCCGGCTCTCCTGACTTCTCTAAGTTGCAGGTTAGAGTTTCTTCTGTCGAGGAAGTAACGGTACATTTGTAGCCACCAAATCTAACTTCGTTCTGACATTCTGTAGTGGAGAATCCTTCACCAGTGATAACAACGTCTGTCTGTGTTGTACCATTATTCACGCTCACCGTATTGGCAACTGGGGTGCTGCATGACCAAAACGCAAAGTTGAACTTACTGGCATCAGTTACAGTCGCTTTATTGTCGATGCATGACGTTTTTCCTGTTGTTACTGATTTGCAACCAGGTCCATCTGATGGGTTTGAGGCACCTAAAAAAATAACATTCAAATAAATAAAATTCATATCGTAAAGAAAAACCTGATTTTCCATGTTAATTTAAACAAAAACTATACTCAATATTGTGGAGTGAAAACTGTTGTATTATACTCACTTTGATTCTCCACCAAGTGAACCAAAAACTGTACAGTAAACTCCGGTTATAACAAACTCCTTGGGAACATTTAGATTTGTTCCTTATATCCGGAGTTTATTATATCCATATAGCATTTTCATGTACATGTAAAATAAAGAATAAAAACTAGGGCAAAGAAAGTTATCTGTTCCTTATATCCGGATTTTCGCTTTCTCGGGAGTCGTTCTATACGGCGTTTACTATACTTAGCTTCGCTATTTAAACATGTTTTTTTCTTAGAGCAAACGTAACTACGATTTAACTTGTTTTCTAAATATATCAAAATGAGATTAATATAAGATGCATGCTGTATTTAACTCACTAAAACAAAGACAACAATACCTCCAACTACATGCAGTGCCACTGCTTTTCCGACACGAACACTCACTTCTCCAAATGTTGAGTTAGGACTGACAACTTCAATAGTACCATAATAGTTCTTAATGCCCCATTCATCGACAAAATTACTCCAAACGTAGTAAGTTCCAGCCTGGACAAACTGGTGCTTGTAATTGCCTAGAATATAAACAAGTATGACTGTCTGATCACCTAAGTACATTTATTTAAAACAGCTCTTTTGAAAGAGTAGAAATAGAAATGGTTGCAAGTTATATAACTGAAGGCTAATTAACTATTGCAAAACTCTTCAAAAGACTAAAATTGAAGCTATTCAACTGAATAAATGACCTGTTCAAACAACACTCCATTGTGTAATAATGTATTTAATTTTAGATTCAGTTTAATCATTAACAACTTAACTAAATACTAAAGGAGTTTATTAGCTGAACGTAGACTGGTCCAATTTTCTACGAATTAACAATTATCACATTCGTTTATATACCTGATTTTATTTAACCTATTCCTGAAAATATTTACTTTAATGCGTGTATGCGAAGTTCTTCTCGATATATAGTTACAAACTTTACCTGACCGTACTACTTTCTTCACCTAACGTTTACTCGTACGGTAGTAAAACGCGATACGATGATAAAGAGCGATACGCTGATAACGAGCGATACGCTGATAAAGAGCGATACGATACCTGGAAACCGCATGCACTTATGGAAGTCCTTAACTAGTACCTACCGTTTCTACTCGGTGTTCCACTACTAAATCCGCCGAGCTTCGCAGTAACAGAACTTGGACTGTCCACTTCTACTATAGAATGAGCTATATTATTGACAAATGATGGTGTTTCCCAAGACCACTGCACATAATCGCCTTCATTTACTGTGATATATGGCTCGTCAAATGCATAGAAAACCCCAAAAGCTGAAAATTATTTAAAAAAATGAATTTCATTTTTATTTAAGTGATACGAAATATGTCATGCATGTATTCTCACCAGAATTTATAATGTAAGCATAAGGATTTGATAATACATTTTTAAATTGTTACCAATGCTGAAATATTCTTCTATTAAATATGCACGAAATATACTTATTTCCATCATCATTTGTTTTTCTGTTTTACCAGCAGTTATATCAACTTACAGTCAACAACTTAGTTTAGTTCATACTAATTTATTTTAGCTCGATTGTGAAGAAAGCTTGTGGCTTATCGAGTCAATCTCGAGTCCGCTTCCTGGAAAAAGCAGTACTGGTGTCATATGAGGAGGTACGTTCGGGACCCCCAGTGGGGCTCGAACCCGCAACCTCCGGCATGAGCGGTAACTTATCACCTCGTAATTTTTATTTTTCTAACGAGAACAACGCGTTGCAGTTGGGTTTCCCCCCCCCCTATCTTCGAAAGCCTATTGTATCATTCTACAATTGAAACTAAAGTAACTCCTCCCCACCCAAAAAGGGGGCCCCCCCCCCCCCCCCAAAAAATGAACGCGTTCATTTTTATGTGTCAAATACGAATAATGAATTTCTCGGTTGTGAGTGTGTTTATAGATCTTCGCTTAGTCAAACTTTATCTTTGGCTTTAATTACAACGATTGAACTACGGTATTATTGTATTTATAAATAAAAAACGAAAATGAAAAAAAAAAAAGAAAAAAAAAAAAAGGGGGAGAAAAAAAAAAAAAAAAAAAAAACCCAAAAAAAAAAAAAACCCAAAAAAAAAAAAAAAAAAGAGGGAAAAAAAAAAAAAAGGAGGGGAGAAAAAAAAAAAAATACCTTCTCCCCCCCCCCCCCCCCCCCCCCCCCCCCCCCCGAAAAGAAAAAAAAAAAAAAAAAAAAAAAAAAAAAAAAAAAAAAAAAAAAAAAAAAAAAAAAAAAAAAAAAAAAAAAAAAAAAAGGGGGGGGCCCCCCCCGCCCCCCACCCCCCCCCCCCCCCCCCCCCGACCCAAAAAAAAAAAAAAAAACAAAAACAAAAAAACCACAACACCCCCCCCCACCCACCAAACCCAAAAACCCCCCACCCCCCCAAAACCCCCCCCCCCCCCCCCCCCCCCCCCCCCCCCCCCCCCCCCCCCCCCCCCCCCCCCCCCCCCCCCCCCCCCCCCAAACCCCCCCCCCCCCAAACGAACGCGGGGGGGGAGAAGAAAAAAAAAAAAAAAAAAAAAAAAAAAAAAAAAAAAAAAAAAAAACAAAAAAAAAAAAAAAAAAAAAAAAAAAAAAAAAAAAAAAAAAAAAAAAAAAAAAAAAAAACCACCCCAACACACCAAACAAAACAAAAAAAAAAAAAAAAAAAAAAAAAAAAAAAAAAAAAAAAAAAACAACCCCCCCCCCCCCCCCAACCCCCACCCCCCACCCACCCCCCCCCCCCACAAAAAAACAAAAAAAACGAGGGAGAGAAGGAAAAAAAAAAGGGGAAAAAAAAAAAAAAAAAAAAAAAAAAAAAAAAAAAAAAAAAAAAAAAAAAAAAAAAAAAAAAAAGAGAAAAAGGGGGGGGGAGAGAGGGGAGAGGAGAAAGGAAAAAAAAAAAAAAAAAAAAAAAAAAAAAAAAAAAAAAAGAGAGAGGGAGGGAGGGGGGGGGGGGGGGGAGGGGGGGGGGGGGGGAGAAAGAAAAGAGAGAAAGAAGAAAAAAAAAAAAAAAAGGGAAAAAGAAAAAAAAAAGAGAGGGGAAGGAGGGGGGGAGGGGAGGGGAAGAGGGGGGGGGGAAGGGGAAGGGGGGGGGGGGGGGGGGGGGGGGGGGAAAGGAGAAAAGGGAAGGGAGAGAAAAAAAAAAAAAAAAGAGGAAAAAGGGAAAAAAGAAAAAAAGAAGAAAAAAAAGAACGGAGAGAAAGAGCACCCCCCCCCCACGCCCCCCGCGCCCCCCCCCCCCGCCCCCCCCCCCCCCCCCCCCCCCCCCCCCCCCGCGCCCCCCGGGGAGGGAAAAGAAGGGGGGGGGGGGGGGGGGGGGGGGGGGGGGGGGGGGGGGGGGGGAGGGGGCGGGGCGGGGGGCGGCGGGGGGGGGGGGGGGGGGGGGGGGGGGGGGGGGGGGGGGGGGGGGGGGGGGGGGGGGGGGGGGGGGGGGGGGGGGGGGGGGGGGGGGGGGGGGGGGGGGGGGGGGGGGGGGCCCCCCCCCGACTACACTTCATACCCGGGTAAGATGAATAAGAAGGGTAAGGTATTCCGCAATTACTGAATACCACCACCTATAAAGTAATTTAACATTTACAGCTTTGGCCTTGGAATAAATATAAAACTGCTTTACCCAGCTCATTATAAACAACAATGTCAAACTAGCAACTAGTCTAGCCTGCCTGTCAAAGGAGTTACTAGGGATCAGTTCCTCAATGATCAAGGTATGTCTTGCGTAAAACCCGGGTTAAAATCATTGGCGAAACTTGATACTCTAGTTAGTATATACATGTACAATGTAGTTCGTAACCTGGCATTAAGTGAAGTCGGCCTTAATGTTTACCTCGATCTACACCTCTGTTGGTTATATAATGAACATCTCCAGCCTCTTCCATCTCGCAGACAATCTGCGTAGTAGTCATTGACAATATGTTACACTGTACTGGCCCAACATTGACAACAACTGTGGAATTATCTGTCCCAAAACCAGACCCAGTGATTGTCAACCTAGTGCCACCTAACATTGAGCCTTGTAGCGGGTATACATTGGTGGCTCTCAGATCAACGTTGACGGTAGGCAGCTCGTTACTGGAGCTACAAGTAATTAAATTGTATCTGAAGTTACACATCTCGAAGATAAATGAAGCACACGTACTGTAAACATAACAAATAATAAGTGCGGCCCTTTCTTTCTTTGGAAATGCATATAAATAAAACTACATCTATCGTGGCAGGAAATGTGTCTGTATCAAATAGTATATCTATATCTACAGTCTGTCCCACTCAATCGGTAGACTTTGATAAAATTTTGAATATTCGGATTGGGATGGGACAGACTGTAGTACATTATAAGTGTTACAGAAAATGGCCGCATTCTTATGAAGAATAAATTATTCAAAATGTATGTCCTTTTTAAAACTAACATTTTACTTACGTATCTACAGCAAAACCATTTGTGGCTTCGATTTTGATATCCTGAATGCCAGAATCGATTTCTCCCACTGATATTTCAATCTGGTTATCGGCCCATGATACAACAAGTGCTTCTTCCGTACCAACGAACACGGAACCAGTTATGGAGGTAAAAGAGGATCCAGTAATTGTAAGACTTTCACCTGGAATCGTTAACATTATTATTATCAGAAAGTTCATTTTTCGCCAGATAACTACTTTGAAATGTTTGATATCTTTTACAGCCATTTTTAAATGTACACGTACACCCGGCTCTAACCTACAGATTCTAGAAGTGACAAGTAATCTTTCGTTGTCATGTGTGTGAGTCTTAAGACACATTTATCATGTATATTCTTTTAAATTATCGATTTAAGAAAAGCAGAAGTAACTTATTTGAACTAAACATCAACCCTGCTTACACCCCATTTCTCAAAGAAATTAAAAACTGAAGTAACAGTTTTTATGTGTGAAAAATGTTTATTTACCGTTTGTATTGTTACAACATGCATCATAGAATAACTTACGTCAATCAAGCTTCTTAATGCAACAAATTGATACAAAGCTCTACTACAAATTAATAACAACCTAACAAATTAATATATAGCTCTACTACATATTAATGCAAAGCTCTACTTTAAGCTCTACTTCATTAACAAGTAATTTTCTAAGGCTTCTTTCTTAATATTGTTTTATATTCCCTACTGATATGAAAATTACCTCTGGTACCAATAGTTGATGGTACGACACTGTTAACTGTTGCTGTCAATGAAGATTCGTACGTGTATCCGCTATAACTTAGTGATACTGACCCTTGATCTAGTTCAACATCAAAGGTACCGCTTACATTCTGAAAAGTAGCATTTTTCAAACTTCAATTTAATACCTTTCAATTCAAGCTTTTGGTCTAATATCAGTAGATAGATGACTGAATATTCTGCTGGTTGTAAGCAGTTTGTGCCGGACCTGCAATCTGACTGTCTCTTCAAGTGCGAAGAATCAGAGTCATAAACTTCTACTTTTTCGGGTCGAAAGTGATCATTAAATCGTGGGCCGCTTGCGCGTACTTTTTACAGACCTATCATACATGTCAAGTAACGTAACTAACTGAAAACCCTTAAATATGAAAACTTGTGGATAGAACAAATTACTACTGCATTTGATCTTTATATCTTAGATAAAAAAAATCATGATTTTGTAACCGAAAGATTGTGAGTAAAATGTGAAGATATACTTACCGAGTGTGGAACAATACAGTTTATTTCATCCGCTTGCAAACTGATAACTTCACAAGGCTTGGAGTTTATGTTAACATTTGCACCTTGTTTGAAGCCGCTACCGCTGATTGTCAAATTTACACCACCTACAGTGTCAAAAATCGACATTCAAGAAATCTGGTCATTTAACTTTGGATGCTAGTTAGGCAATTTAAAATCTTTCTATCTGAACTTAAATGTCTTCCTAAAGTAATGGATTCGCATGTTAAATGACATGTTAATTTCAACCATTTAATTCAAAAATCGTTTCCCTGCCTAGACATTGACATACTTAAGAGGACGAGAGCCGTCTTCCAAATCAAGGACATATCCATTTTATAAACTGGCATTTTAAGTATAAGTATCTGTCATTTTGATTTCTACACCTGCGACATTCGATATAGTAATATTATTTAGAAATGCGTTTTCCTTACCGCCAAGACTGCCTGATGCTGGTAAGATAGAAGCTATATCAGATGTGTATGTAAATTCGACATTTCCTGTAGCATCCCCTTTACCATCTACATTTACAAGGATAGGATAGGGGCCTACAGGTCCATTGCCAACATCACATGTTATCACTGTGACTGTTGAACCAGTGACTGTGCATTCAACTCCGCCGAAGACAACTCTATTCTCAGAATTGGTGGAACTAAAGCCTGTTCCAGATATCGATATCGACGTGGATGACGAACCTGAAAAAAAGGTAAAAAGACTATTTAGATATTAGTAACCATTTGTGCTGCTCTTTTACGCGTTTACTTATAGATCTAGATAGAAACACCCATGTAATACATGAGAGTTTTTCAGTGAAAAAAAAATAGCAAAGTGATTGACAAATACATGTTATACGACAGGGCCAAAATCAATATTCATATTGAACTTTATACAACATAAAATCATTTCTTTAATTTCAGAATACTAAGCAAACCTCAGAGACATTAAGAATGTGCTAGTTGGTGATGGCCAAAACACATGCTCTTTTTACACCGCTGAACTGTTCGGCGGCAAATAAACCAATTGAAGAAACGTTCTCAGGAGAATAGAGTTTTCACTGCTATAACTCAAGATAAAAAGAGTTGCACTGTCAAACCTGTGTTCGGATTGACTGAAGTGATTGTTGGTGTAACGGAAGAGTCCCACTGGAACGAACAATCTCCTGAACATGATGTCGGAACGTTGTTGATATACAGTCTGACCTGAGGTGCGCTATGTACAGTAGAAACCATGTCACCGGCCAGAGGGTCGTAGTATAGACCCCCGTTAACATTGGTGCTTATACTTCCAGCTGCATCTATACCGCTTAACTGGCCATACTTAACCTGAAAGGATAAAAGACATTTAGTTGTATGTATTTACTGTGAGAATAAAATACCTAGACACGAATTTTACCCCTTGTTATTTGTCAATGATCATACGAAAGTAGTTCCTAATCCATTTTGTATGGATTCTGAATTCGGATGGTACATTATTTATACATACCCTATAATCAGTTTTATCATGCTGATGTATTATAATTATAAAATTGTTGAAGTTATTAGATTCTATAACCTGAAAGGACTCTTGAGTCCTAAAGTGAGTAGTGAAGAAAATTTATAGAAATACAGTAAACTCAGTATGAAACGACTCCGGATATAGCGAATTTCCTGATATAAGGAACAAATTTTCTCTTCCCGATTTTGTTTTCTTGATTTACCTATATGAAAATGTTATATGGATATAACAAACACTGGATATAACGAACACATTTAAATGGTCCAAAGGACTTCGTTATAAACAGAGTTTACTGTAGGAGCATTAAATACGCTTAGTGGCATAAATTATGGTTATTTAAAAATTCATTTTATTGCCGAACCGATTCATGAGAAGCTAGTGCAATAATGTGTCTTTATCCGATTTAGTTACTGGTAAAATACATTTTGGAATGCATTCACAAACACAATATTAATCTATTGATTTTAACCGAAATACAGCTCTATTTACCGACATCTCCGGCAAGTCTCCCGGTAGTGATACGAATGTAGTGATCATATCAAAGTTGGCACAATCTCCGTTCTTCCTAACTGATAAAGCACCTATTCCTTTGATGGACATGAGTTCTCTTTCAAATTCGGATGCCTCCAATGAAACATTTAGACCTGCAAAGCGGTAATTCAATTCGTTTTATAAGCGTATTACTTATTTCTTGGATTCAATTATTCATGAAAATAGTTTGTTTTCAGAAATCAACTATATGCTACGGAAAAAAGGTTAAATAATCCATTAAAGCGATGTCTAAAGTTTTTTTTTAAATAGGGGCCAAACCTTTCAATACTGAAAGTAGTCAAAAAACGAACAGTATCTGTGTTTATATAATCATGATAAAACTAGAAATCTATTTATTAAAGTTATCTTGTGTCGATCATATTCCAATAATATGAAACAACATTAAAACTTTCAAAAACTCGCGAAAATGTTATTCCTTTACCTTTTCTCTCATTTCCATTAAAAGTCACATCAACAAATCCTGTTACAGGTGGTGAAGCCTCTGATGTCCTTTCCACGTCAACAACTCCAGATCCACCGCCATTTTCCAAAGCCAACGTTGCCTTTGTATCGGAACTACTTGTCGTTCCAGATGTAACCTGTGTGATTGAGAAAGTGTTTTTAGTATTCGTGACATTTGCAGGTATATCGGTAGGGGATTCGTGAAATTGGGTAGTAACCGCAGATATTGGTGATCTGGTAAAATTTGAAAATGATGACGTTGTTAAAATTGTACTGGTTAATACGCATGCGCAAGAAATTACGTGTATTGAAACCAGTGCTTGACAATACTAAACAAGAACTTCAAACATTCAGAACCTGGGATATTTTGCGATTTTTGGAGAGAGAAAACGGATCAATAACAATGTGAATACTTCTGACATAACTTGTGACTAAACAGAGGTTTGCATAACTTGTCAGACTAACAAAACAAACCCATTCATATTTTGTGATTACGTAAATACCATAGCATTAAAAGAGTTTATTCTTTAAAGATACATACTCTGCCGTTAGCAAGTTCGAACAGTGGGAAATCGTATCCACAATCAAACGGCACCAGTGTGACTTCATACACATTACTGGACAGCATTGCCACCTGAACACGGTCTACAAAATTGTTGTTCGGCTGAGAGGATGGCAAACGTCTAAGATGGACCTCTGTAATTAACAAAATATCATTTCATTTTCCAGTCTTCAACGTGTTTATAGCACATATCAATTACATAAACGACTCCGGATACAGCGAAATTTCGGATATTAGAAACAAATATTTTATAACGAATAACTTCAGATCATCTAAATTTATTCCTTATATCCAGAGTAATGTATATCCGTATTGTATATTCATATAAAATTAATTGAAGAAAACAGGCTCCAAAATTTTGTTCCTTATATCTGGAATTTCGCTATATCCAAATTCGTTGTATACGGAGTTTACTGTATTGATAAACAAGTTTAGATGTTCACCAAATTATTACATACTTCAAGATACAGACAAACCTGTCCCAAACAGCCAGTCAGAGGCGCATCAAACGTAGACTCTAAAAGTAGGTGTACTTATTATAAAAGATATCCAGTTGGGGTACATCTGTACATCAATCAGTATTGACTACTGACAATGAAGTGTCAAGGTAATTGCAATGAAACTAACACATGTTCAACTGTACTTCAGTAAGATTCTATTTTACCTGGATCATCTGTGGTGGCTTCTCGGCCAATAAACACTGAGTCCACGAAAGCATCTACTGCCCCGTTTTTCCGATACACCCACACCTCGTCCAGGCGATGCTCGGTGTCACCAGGCTTTTGGTCATAGACGACATCGTACACATCAACACATGTATAATACCAGGTGTTTGACCTAAAATGACAAGAGATACAGAATGGACAAATATTTCATAACCATACGCATGTATATAAGTATTAAATCATATTTACAGTTTGTACAGAGATGCTGAAATTTATACAAAAACAAAACGGTTCTGCTTCAGCCAAAACTTTCATTATTTCGGCCCTTTTATTCGGCGCCCTGGGCAAATTTCAGAAATATCTTGTCTAATTTTTTTTAGATGGTTTTAGATTTATTTGTCTTTTTCCCTAGTATGAGTCTGAATAAAGTTGAAACCGCCTACAGTGCATCAGTATCATGTCCTTCCAAAACATTGGCTGTCTAAAACCACATGGACGCCCCCCCCCCCCCCCTTTTTATGTCTCTTAGGTTATATTATTATACATGTACATTGTACTTAACAACTTTACTAAGGACTTATTTTTAGGTTATACTTATCTATTTAATCTCGTTGCGAAACAAGTTCTTTCAAATTATATGAATCGCTCTCGAGACTCACTCCAGACGGAAACAAACATCGAAGAAAAAAAGAGGACATGTGGAATAGTCTATGGCTTTCCTAAGAACACTACCACTACTTGTGTGCTGGTGGGGATCACACCCGAGACCCTCCGATTTTAAGGCCAACGCGATATCACTGCACCAAGGCGAGTCCATTACTAACGACTTGATACTGATAATAATAATAATAAATCTAATAAAAAATAATTTAAAAACTTTATTAAATAAATAAAGCAGTATCTTACACAGTTGGTGAGTCAGTCTTGTAGGCATGGTAGAACTGGTGGTTCCTGGAGTAAACCTCTGAGTCGCCAGCATCCCTGTAGGAGTATCGTACTCCAATTATACTTGCTAAAAACCCTTTGTATGCAAAACACAACTGAAATCATAAGAAACGCACAATTTATTATTTTTCTTCATGGTATCCAGAAGGGGAAATGTTAATAATGAGATATAGGGATTAAACAATTTTTAGATATTAAGGTCATTTTCACTACTGGTAAACATTTTAACCAAAACTCCATATAATGTATACATGCTTGGTTGTATTTACCACTATTTGTCGTTTATGACAATATGCTGCGAGAGCAGAGCGACGGTCTACTAACCCGGAGTGTTCGGGTTCAAATTCTCGCCAGCGGACTCGGGGCCACAACTTTCAAAGTCAAGTATTACCGGTGCCATAGCTGATCAAAATTCCGAGAAAAAAATCGAGAGGTAGCTAAGTTGAATATTTTTTTCGTCTGCAATAAATTTAAAAGTTAAATTAAACTATTCATATATTTGTGTATTTGATATAATTACCGTCCCGTAAGATGACAGCATAATTCCAACGTCATCTTCTGGTTTCCTGTATATACGGTAGGGATTTTTGAGGGCGTATCTGTCACAGAATGGTTCTGTGTCCTTCACACGAGTTCCAACAAAGCTTGAAGAACCTGACTCAAAGCTTTCATAATACGTCGACAGTCTAGCGCTTTCAAAGACACTGGGGCATTTGGAAGAAAACATTCCCTCGATGATTCCTGCAAGCTGCAACAGCAGAAGACAAAATTTAAACCCTTAATTAGTTTATAGTTTATACTAATTCATTTTAGCCCGATTGTGAAGAAACTTGTAGCTTATTGAGTCATCTCGCTCTCGAGTCCGACTCCTGAAAAAACCAGTACTGGTGTCATATCAGGAGCTACGGTCGTGACCCAACCGGGGCTCGAACCCGCAACCTCCGGGATGAGCGGCAGACATTTTAACCCTTAATTTTAACCATTTTCTTGCTTAATTTCTTAAATGAATATGTCTATCTTAAAATGTACGGTAAATTATGTTTTCACATGTATTTGGTTACTCACCGAAAGTCTAACAACTAAATGACCAGTGCTGATCAGGAGTAGACTCTATAAATGAGGAGGCTAATCATTATTACAGTAGCACTGGTCGCAGAGCGCCAGCAAGGTTAATTAATTTACACCAGATTGAGAAATAACTTCTTACAACTTATATTAATCGCTCTCGCTCCTCCAATTGGAGTCAGCATCTCGAAGGTAGAAAGAGGCAATGTGGAATTATCTGTGTCTTGACTACGGACACTACTACTTCTTGAGCACTTGTGGGGATAGAACCCGGGACCCTCCGGTCACGAGGCGAACGCAGTACCACTGCACGAAGGCGGTAAGGTTAAATGATACAGGACGCAAAAGTTAAAACTGCTTGTGCTGACGAACTTTAACATTTACCTACATGAAAACAATGTATGTTCACTTAGCAAATTATGACATTTCTGTGAATATACACTAGGATTTATAGCACGGATTTGTTTAGGCGTAACTGTTCTTTAAAACAATTAAAATATTTGGATAAACGCCAAGAAGAACGGATGAACCGGGGCTCAATAACGTCAATCAGTCTATACACTGTACTTACGCTTCCAGCATTGAGCGATGCCACGGAGAAAGGTTCCGATACAATGCCATCAAGCACTAGGGCTACAGTATCAAGGTCCGGTACTCCACGAGTGGTCCTAGCAACGGAGGAGGAAACAGAGGAACTGTTTGCAACTTTAACAACCTCAATGTCCGGGAAGTCCCCTTCAAATACAAATAATTAGGACTGTTATTGACACCCAGCAAAGACTGAAAATCTCAGAAATTAGTTCTGGATACTAGTACATTGTTCTTTTACATAGAGACTAAAAATTGGGCATTCTAAAAGAGGACTAAGTTGGCATGCAGTGGCTGAAAACATCAAGTTTATAGAAAATCAAGTTTTAGAATGATTTGACAGTTTTCACTTTGAATTGATTAAATTAATGCACGTTTACCAAACAAGTACGTATTAGAAAAAAACGCAGAAACTCTCGATAAAGCAGTCTGCATACCAAAGTCATTTGGAACTCATTCGGTCTTTATCGTAGAAAAAAAAACGGAAAAGACCGCAGGCTGTTCAACACGGAAAGAAGAAAAATCAAATATATTACAGAAACAATCAAAGGACTGGAAGTGCTGGAGGGTCGATTGTCTCTGAACACATGTGTAAATATCAGGGCAACCTGCATGAGTGTTCAACAAACTGGAGCACAAATGTCCACAGGTTTGCCTTAACCATATGTATTAAACTTTATTTTGATATACCCATGTGCTTACCTATTGATAGTAACATTATGTATGTTCAACGACCCTATAAAATATCATAGTCTGTAATGGTAACTGAGAAGTGGTGGTTTTACAAACCTTAACTAATTCAAAGTTTGCACAACTTTTGATTTTCAAAAGATATCGGATCCCATAGGGTTCAAACTAATACTGCAAAATAAATTCCTATAAATTGTAGGCAAAATCAAGGGATGCGATATTCGAATATTCGAAAATCGGCCATTTACATCCCGAAAATAAATTCGAAAATGCGTAATTTTGGTCATTTTTTTTTTTAAATTACAATCTAAAGAATGCTAATTATGCCGAATAAAACCGTTTGTTCGTATGTTTAACAGCGTGTCAACGACTTCCCATATTAACACGAAAATTGCGTTGCACAATTGACAGGGGCATCGTTACGGATTAGTATTATAGGTGTTATTGTGGTGACTTTTTATCTTTGTTCTTTTAATTGTCGCCTGTTTTATGTAACAAATTTTAAAAGTTGTTTATCTCACAATGTTCCAGGATCAACGTCATGTTTGGAAACGAATAACCAATCACGCTTATACATGGTTTAACTCAACTGATATAACTCTTTCGTTTTCCAATATTAATACAAATATTTTCCTTTAATAAATATCGTTTGAAATTATTTTTAACATCCTTACTTTAAGTTTGATCTTCGGTAAACAAAAATTGCATCCACGGGTGTTTATTTGATGTACCATCGTTTAGAGACTTAACTGTGTCCACATATTGTGTGTTGAGTTAATGCTTTGATTAATTGACGTGTAACTATATTTTATGTACTATGTACATGTTGATCTTTACGCATGTAAATAAAAATTATCAATGTTTTTTATTTATTTGTTTCCCGTATCTTCCTGGAAAAATCAATCCAGTTAAAGTAAACCCAGTTTCAGTATTTCAGTTATGCCAGGCGTATTTACTAAAGTTTTCTGCAAAATTGAACCCACTGCCTCTCCATCGCGAGAGAACACGAGAAAAAACCAGTTTCAACAGTATACCAGTTATGTCGGCGTATGCTTTCCTAACTTGCCACGGAGGCAGTCACAATGAATGAAAAAAAAAAACAAAACACCTGGCCTGCAATAATTAATGCACAGTTCATTACCTTTAAAATTGCAAAAGGAGATAATTACTTTTTCTTTAACTCAAATTACTGACTATCTAGAAAATGCAAAATTCTTATTTTTAATTATTAAAAAGTTATTAATATTATACACAAGAAAAATATAAAAACCGGTTGAAATATTATCCAAATTTTTACTTCAAAATTATTTTTTTTTCCATATATATACAGTAGACTCATTGTTTATAGAAAAGAAAAGCAAGGTAATCTCTTTACTTTAATTCCATTTTAAAGGCTATTCTGAAAGAATACTTTTTTTATTTTATCTTTATACATACAAATATTTTACGTAATACAAAGATAAAATAAATGCGAAATGTTAGCCAAACTTCTCCTTGTGGAAAATTAATATTTGTTTCTGGATATACCGTTTTAAAGTAAACACTTTCAAAAACATACTGTAGTGGCGTATCGTGTGTTAAGAAATTATACATAACCACAAAACGTATTCGAATATTTCGAATATGCCAAACGAATATTACGAA
The DNA here is from genome assembly GCA_022818135.1 of Saxidomus purpurata. Lineage (NCBI taxonomy): Eukaryota > Metazoa > Mollusca > Bivalvia > Venerida > Veneridae > Saxidomus > Saxidomus purpurata. Next base: position 7,795,131 of record JAFMSR010000016.1, read on the forward strand.
TATTATTTTAGTATTCGTTCCCATCCCTTGCAAAAACTGAACAATGGCAAGATCAAGAAAAGAGTAAATTAATAACTTGAACAACAAATACAACTTTGCACTGGTTATTTTAGCGGGCCCTATCAAAATGAATGTAAATATTCTAAAATTGTGATGATTAATGCTGATGGCCCCAAAATAATCCAATAATATTATTTGCATTTCAAGAAAGCCTGACACGACTACTGACTGAACTTTAATGTTATCGATAATATGTATACATTATGTCTTATTAACATTATCCTTATAAGTTTGACATGAATGAAGTTATAGAAAAGTGTATAGATTATTTGCTGTAAAACATTTAAAATGGTTTAAAGTCTTAAAATTATAGTAAAACGAAAAAATGTAAAAAAACTGTATTATATGGGTTTCGAACTCGCTTGCGCGTAAGTAAACTCTTTCTCTCTCAACTGTGTACGTCCGCCGCCATATACAATTATTGGTAAAAAAAATAAGTTATAAATTTTTTGTCCAAGTGATTCGATCGCGCATTAATAGTATTTACATTAATTACACATTTAAAGAACAATAACGAAATAATATTATTCTATTCTGAAATGTTTTTAAATTATTTAGATTTATTACTATATAATTTTGAAAAGAAATCGCTATATGCCTAACACTGTTTATATATTATTGTTTGTATGTTATGCTGTTTAACCGGAAAGACGATATAATCTGTTAAATATATTACGATTTTAACAATAGACCCATAATACTATGCCATTTCATAAATTGTAGAGAATAAGCTTTAGGTATACCTCTTTTTGACTCAAAAGTCATGGTGTATGATGGTGGGCTGCTTGGCTTCCTTTCAACAAGAATAGATTCGCCAGTTCCCCAAATAGGCAGCTCCCCGAGTGCTGTCTGTATAGTAGAGTCAGCCATGTCGGTCATCAACGGTTCTGTAGACATATTGTATAATTGTATAATATTTATAAAAGGGCCAGTGAAATACAGCATTAAACATATTTTTAAAACGATTTTATAAATTCAATCTTTATTCATTATTTGAGTCGGTCAAAAACTATTCACAGCTAATGTTAATTGTATAACCCCATATCGACAAGAAATAAAATTTGTATTTGTATTTCATCAAATTGAACGCTTTGACAGCAAAAATGCGTTCAGAATGCAAACAAATTTAGTAGTACATGTAGTTCTGATGAAAAATCAATGTTAACTAAAACACTACATCTGGTCTGATTCCTAATATATTTTGGACCCAGATCTGGTTTAGAAAGCAAACTAAACTGTACATTGTAATAATCGAAATTATACAGACCTGTGTATACTCCGTACAAGCCCAGTCTAAACTCTCCGGGTGTGTTGATCGTTACAGTTTGCACTTCCTGAGCATGTTTCCGACCAGTGAATTGTTTCAACTCGAGCTCCTGGAAAAGACAATGGCAGTTTGAAACTTCTGTTTCTGATACCAGTCCCAAATAATCACATATGTCGTTTGATTGGTTAAGAAGTGAGTCATGTTTCAGGATTGACCAATCGGGAGTCAGATATTTGAATATGAATTTGAAAACAAATGATTCGGAATATCCGCGACTCGGCCTTCCTACAGAAAACCCTCTGTGGTGTTTTAAATGAGCGGAAACTGGTTTGAAGAAAGTTGAGCTATGAAAATGATTCCCAAAATATTCAAATACAGATCTATGATAGCATTATTCTCTACAGGTGTTCACTGTCCCCAACATTTTGAAAAACACAATTTAAGAACAAATTAATAAACGGTGTTGGGATTTAGATTTAATTGTTTGTTTGTTGGCTGTTACAAGAATTGTTATGCCACCATGTACATACCTGGACGTCATATTTTACTGTAGACGTGACACTGAGAGTCTGTTGTTCCTGTTCGGCTTTCGCCGTCCATGAATTGGTAAAGGCCGTGTCGAAAAACTTTGCCTTCAGATAAATGTAAGAGTCGCCTCCCCCTTCGTAATGCGCTACCTCCAACAAGTATCTGTAGAACAGTGCATTATTCAGTACAGTGAACTCCTTATATAACGAATCTGGATATAGCGAAATTCCGGATATAAGAAACAAATTATCTCAACCCGATATTTTTTCTTCTTTATAAGACACGAGAATACTGTATGGATAACATACTCCGTATATAACGAACAAATTTGAATTGTCCAATAGAGTTCGTTATATGCGGAGTTTACTGTACTGCTAAATTGTTTCACTAATATCATGTGATCACTTCACATTATTTATTGCATCTCATATTCTGAGTGTAACATTGCAAAACAAATCATACCAATTTAATTGTCAACTGGCTTTAGTTGTAATTTTCAGAATTGCCAATACAGAAATTAAATCGGTATTCAAAATTTCAACTAATTGATTTTCTATTTTAGATATATGTAATATACAAAATCTAGCCTATCAAGTCTTGAAAAAACATACCTGTTGCTTTCATTAAGCATCATTCTAGATGATCTTTGCCAAGACTGAGTCGATGTGACCGCTTCAGTCTATAAATAGAAGAAAACATTCAAACACATCATATTTCATTTGCCTGGTAAAACAATGTATAACATTTCTTCAAATTAAATTTATTTGTATTTCCTCAGTGTGGAGTCGTTATCTTTATTTACTATTAATATTATGTCATAGGAGTGTCCAAGATTTTTTTAAAACATACGTTATATCAATTTAAACCCAAGTCAGTTATTATTATTATAATTTCAAACAATTTCAAACTTTCAAAAATTAGATGGAAGAATCTTTTGTGGAAAAAAATAGATTCCTTACCCCGTCAATATAAAGTCTAGCTCCGTCGTCGGCAAGAAGTAAGAACTGGTACTCTCCGGTGTGGGGAGGTCTGAAATATGTCGTCATTTTGCTTGCATACGTATCCATTGTATCGTTTACGTCATAGAAAGATGTCTCGTCCAGCGTCTGGGAGTTGAACCCGGGGTCTGAGCTGGTGAGCGCCAGGATACTGTCCAGACTGCTTTTGTCCTTCGATGTTGACGTCCAGTACTCGAAGTTAACCCCACGGTTGCCTTCAAACTTGGAGCCAGCGTATTGCGGGTCGGCGGCCACTACGCATTCAACACTAGCGTCGGGCACAACATTCGTGACGTCACAAATGGTATCTGGAAATTATGACATTGACTTTCTTATTCAAAACTTGTTTTAAAAAATGAAAATACAATTTTCAAAAATGTGACTGAATGAAAAAAGAATCACTTTATTTTTAATTATTTGTCTCAAAACGAAATCTATAAATTACCCATTGAATATAATGTTTACTTATGAGCCATTGTGGCTGCAGCGCAGGTTAGATGAAAACTAGCTGTAACAGGTTATTGTATTAAGAACTACCTCCAACAAATGCCATAGCATCGGCATAAGGTGCTCTGTCGTCAAAGTAGTTGCCATTTATGGTCAGCCTAAGGCCCCCAGCCTCGCTTCCGACTGAATGGCTGATATTTGTAATGTCTGGAAATAAAATGATATTGTTTTTATAATAAAGAATGAACGAGCAAGAACTTTATAAGTACGTGCAAATAAGTTAATAAAACGACTGTTGTGTAGTCGGACTAACCTTTAACTAAAGCAGCTATTCCTTGGCGCAGTCAATATTGCTATGTTCCAAGTTATTATTTTTTAGACCGATACGTCTGTATTAACGTGTCACCTGCTTTTATGGGTTACTTCCGGTATAGATCAATACTGGCTGTTTAACACAGGTCACAGTAGTGCCGTCTGTTGTTGGTAATTAAAGTAAACGTTTGTTGCTTTGCTTACCTGTATATGTCTGGTATAGATATATCTGATCATCGTACGATACACGCTGCAAGTTTCCGTCTGCTACAGATCTGAAAGTTTTAATATTTAAAATTAACTGCTGAAGTATATCTGCTTTACATGGTATTCTTATCTATATCTATTTATTAGGAACTACTCTTCGGTTGCTCGATTAGCATTTTTTTAAAATTTATTGGATTAACGGTATCTATTCGTGGTTGCTCAATTTACCGGCTTTTTAAGAATGTATTGCTGATTAAGGGTCAACTCTGCGGGGTTGCTCGATTTACCGGATTTTTTTTGTAATGTATTGCTGATTAACGGTCAACTCTTCGGGGTTGCTCGATTTTACCGGATTTTTTTTGTAATGTATTGCTGATAAACGGTCAACTCTTCGTGGTTGCTCGTAAGGTTTTTTGTAATGTTGCGTACCTGGGGGTTGCTCGATTTACCGGCTTTTTAAGAATGTATTGCTGATAAGCCGTCAGCTCTTCGGGGTTGCTCGATTTACCGGAATTTTTTATTAATGTATTCATCACCCTATATATATATGTTACTGAATAATGACCATGTATGGTTATAATACATTGATAAGAGTAATACAGTGAGTAAATTACTTACAATACTTTTTAAACGGTATAAACGGAAAGTATAGCGCAACTGAAAAAATATGATACTGAATAATAAGTAAAATCTGTATCATCCAAGTATAGGTAAATTTCATTTCAACTCCTACACAAGTGTAGATATATAAATACTAATGCATATTAAACTATTGTAGACGACCTTAGTTACTAATTTCATTATGCTTACGTATTAATGATGGTTCTGGTGCACGGCCTGATGTTACTATCGAACTTAAAGTAAGGTTGAGTAAGTGAATTACCTTCCAAAGGGTGAATCCACAATGACTTAGGTGTACGATCCGAAAGATGAAATGAGACAACCATATCACAATAAATTCTTTCAATAATTCCTCAGGGAATATAAGATAACTGTTTATTAAATAACTCTTTACCTTCAAATTTTCGATGGATACTTCGACAATGAAAAACTTAGTGTTGCCTAGAATCCTGAAAAAGAGTGTTTTAAAAAAATCGATTTAGTTAATTAGTTATACTTGACCTTCGTAACAATAGCTTTTTCTAATTAAAGTTAGGTATAGTTCACCTCTTTTTTTTCTTTAAACAAATGCAAATGCAAGACTACCGGTCACTGAGAAGTACCTACATTGTATTCGGAAAAGACAATTATGCAGGAAATGGAATTGTTGAAAATGTTTTGTGTATGAAAACAGTGAAGTTTATTTTCATTTGGGCCGTTAAATGTTATCTAAACAAATCTTTGCAAATGAAAACGTACCAACTGAAGTGCCTTTTGTTTGGCATTCCATCGACCCATAGTCAGAGCTTTCGTCATTTAGCGCTAGACCATAACTGAAAATTAGATTACAAATATAAGAGAGAATGATATCTTTAAAGACAGTTTTAAAGAAATTAAGCAGACTCGTTAACGAGACTAAATCCTATAATTTTGAAATGTGTCATTATTGTGAAACCATTTTGTGAATATGCAGATATACTAATTGAATACTAATGACTCCTTTTACGTACATGTAATTTAAAGAAATTTAGCGGACGTGAACTGCTCAATTTTTCATTGGTTGTTGAAACTTCGTAAAATCGAGACTATCGTCATTATTTTTATTATTCATTATCATCATCTTTTTTCATTATCTCATAATTATCATTTTTTTATTCATTATTATTATTATTTTATTTTTATTATTATTATTATTATTATATTTTTATCATTATTATCATTATTATCATTATCAACATTTTCATTATTATCATTATTTCTATTGTTATAATAAAAGGTTGAAGCTTTTTACTTACAAGTCGTCATTATCCTTCAGCCCGCAATCTTGAGGCCCGGCATAAACCCTGTGAAGAATATTGAGATACGCTGTAGTTTTATTCGTAATAATGAATTTTATGAACATCCCCTGTGCGTTAAAATGTACCTGTAATTCTTTTTTATCTCGATTATATAAATAAAGCAGTTGATCTTAAAACGGGTATTACACGTGAAAACGTAAACGCAACAACATTTTAATTATTTTTTGTTTGTTTAAATTGTTCTTGAAAGAATAACATTACACGAAGTTTTTAATTTAAATGTTTCGACTTTGTGTCTTCGTCAGATTATATACAACATACAGTATACAAAACAAAAGACGTCACGTTATTGTACCAACATTTGGCATATTTTAAAAGATGGCAGTTTAATAGATGACACGGTCGTTGTACACAGATTTTAAAAAAAAAGTAATGTCCGCTTTTGTACAGTTGTTGACAGTGCTCGATTCTGAAGTCATTAATTGTAACTATGACTAATTCACTTTGAAAGAAAAATTTGAACGTTTGAGTTAAGTACGGCACTGGCTTACCGGTAAAATGTACGTGAAAAAAGAGAGACGGCCATTAGTGAAGTGCCTGAGAAAGTATATTTATGTAGCAGTATTTAATTTGAAATACCTTAACAGTTTTTCTATCCTGCCGTTGGTGGCCGAGGCGAGATTGCTTCCATATCTATCAGTGAACATCTTGCCTTCCATTGTGATTCTTTCACCTGAAAGGCATAAATTGTAAGTTATTTCTCCTTGTGCGCTGTTACATTGTATATAAGTCGTGACCTCACGTTTTGTTAGTTTTATGTAACGAAGTTTAGGCCTAACTTGGCTTTAATTCGTCTGTTCGTGGTCAAGAGGTTACGAAGCCTATGGAAATTTCTGCACTCTGTCTTTCCGCAGAATGATACGAACGTATATGGGTTTAGTACTGGTAAACGGTAATACAGAGTGCAAAAGAACAATAACTCTTATTTTCATTATTTTTGGGGTAACTTCCCTTTGTGACTTGTACGTGTCGCAACATAACTAGAAAGTATTAAAAGTCAACGAATCTTAAATATTGATAAGAGGAAAACAGCAACCTAATATTATGCTATTCTGGGGTTAATGCCTTTTGATATTATTTACTTCTGTTACTATATAACTTTTAAAACAGAAGGTACAGTATTATAGCATACCAATGGTTTCGGTAGTTTTTCCAGGACTGAAAATTTTGTCTTAACACTCCGCCCGTAAGACGTACGTGAATTACTTGTGACTTAACGTTATCAATGTGACGTCACTTTCAATAAATTCTGAATTGCGTTATATAAAAAGGAATCAATGGACATTCTTTACATATCGATTTTAGAAGTGCAGTACGCAAGAACCATTACAACAGCTTACCATTGTTTTTTGGGGTGGAAATACTGCCCTTCGGTTACTTTCTTCTGGAACTCGAAGAGCCTCGCAACAACTTGAAATGTATTGAAGGTACATGTAATATTATTACTTCAGATGTAGACAGGGGACATTGAGAGGACGTGCAGTGCGCAGGAACAATGCTTTTTAGCTTCATTATGTTTGGAGTTACTGTCCTTACACCCTTTTCATGTGCGGAGCATACTCAAAAAGTACTGAAGGGAATCCATTCTTACCACATCCATGGATAGAAAAGAAAAGAAAGTGCAGTGCACAACAGCCATTTTAGAAGATACTCCTATAGTCTTTGAAAAGACAAAACTATAGAAAATCGTGGTTGTTTTTATGCATCGAAATACATGCTGCAATTTTCAATCAAATTTGCCATTTGGGGGTATTTGTTACTTGTAGTGACAGATGTTTCATGCTTCAAAATTAATGTATTCGGGAGAATGGATTTATGCTGATGTTGTAATAACTCTGTAGTCCGGACCCCCATTTTTGACGGAGAGAGGAGAGAGAAAAATTGCGTGTTGATATTGTTTTTGTTGTTTGCATTGTTGTACAAATGTTATGAATGTAACAAAGAGCAAAAACTAAATCATTGGTTAACATGTACCGACAACGAGTGTTGTTTGTTTTCGCTCACTGCAGCTAAGCTATTGTGTATCAATAGTTACGAAGAAAATGTTACTCACCAGGCATACCAGACTGTCGGCTAATTTTAGTAATCGTCGGCGTGTAGCTATCTCTGGGCTAAAAGACAAACACATGTTCACATAAAGTTTATTTCAAAGCAATTTCATTCTTTTTCAAGCTTTATTTCATCTACATTTGGAACTTTAACATGCAATAAGGATTTTCTCACAAAAGTGAGTTTGAATTCGCGAAAATCGTAATTCGCGAAAATTTGCGAAAATAAAAAACCTGTGGAAATAATAACTTTTACAGTATTCTCTCTGCCGCCAGATGCACAAGTGCTGTTACAAAAGAAGAGCAAGAATTTGATAAATGCAGTAAGGCTACAACCGGTAAACAAATTTGTGTTGCAAAAGTATCAAACAAACAAACCTTATATATGCATTTAGAACCTGTTGGATTTCCATTACAAAGTTTTCCATCTGAAATAGGGGTTCCATCAACAACAACCTTCACGTAATGGTTTTCTTCTTGCATGCCACTGAAACAAAAATCCGGCATTAAGTTGATAATAATGATTAAACCGTAATTGTCCCGACGTCAATGGACTCGCCCAGAGTTCTAAAATGGTGGTAAAAAGTATGCCCTGATCCTTTTGTATTGTCATGTTGTCTTTATAGTTGTATGTTGATGGATGCCCACGATTCCTTCGTAGAAAGACAGTTCACGTTTTTGTTTTACAGAATATAGACCTTTCACTTCTTCAAAGGCTCTTGTATTGTAAACCAACTAATTTTCGCGCGCAATTTATTTTCGCTATATTCGCGCAGAGCCAGTTTTCCGCGAACTTCAGAATACGCGAATAATATATCCATATTTTATATTTCTTCATTGTTGTGTCAAAAAGCGAATTTAAATATTCGCGAATCCGTCATACATCGGCAAAACGCGAACATTAACTTGCGCGAAAATTATTTGGTTTACAGTTACTGCACCAAAACTGTTAACCTTCGGACAAATATTAGAAATGCTTTCAATCATCGGAGGACTTTTAGTATATAGAAGACTTGTGTTTACTAAGATCGTAATAACAAACTTACTATGGTGTATAGCACATAATCTGAACTTCGGTGGTTCCATCCTTGTGCACTGGACAGCTGTATTCACTTCCGGATGCGCTGACAAGGTACACCTTGTTTCCGGTGTCTGGGTCGTCATCTTGACTGAACTGATCAGCCGAAAAACCTGTCGTAATATTAGTGTTTTGTTATAAGTATGTGAAATAGTGATAGAACAGTGGTTAAAACCTAATATAGGCTAATAATTCTGTCTTATCTAACGTGAAGAAAACGATCAGCACAAGCACCCTTTTTAAGGAGTAACTTTTCATTTGAGCATCTCTATCAACAATAGATAGTAAATTTCAATTTATAAATTGACAATTTAGGTTCACAAATTTTACAAGAATCTGGCGCAAAAGAATTAAACAGCAGAGCATGCTTGGTAATTCTTTGAATGCATGCTATACAAAACGTACCATAATCAACAGATAGCATGCTTCTGACATATTTTCCTACAGTTTTAGCAATATAAGAAACTATGAGTTGATGGTATAATGTCAAAAATGCAATAATTAATCGCGATACATTTTGATATAATAAAAAAACAACAAAATTATTTTGAATAGTGATCCAAAACTTTTGAAAAGTAAATCGATATCTTTTCACTTTTCATACTCTTTTAAGATCATTTACGTTAGAAAAGTAGCATATAGTACTTTTTGAAAAGAAGTCAGAAGAAATGAAGTTATGTGATAACGGTGTTGCAATTGTGACATAAGCGGCCGCCCATAGCAAATGGTACTGCATGAACCGAGACGATAAATGGTAAAGGAATTAGGCGGCTTATTAGTATACCTGATCCGTAGATTGTCAGCCTCGTTTCTCCGCCTTTACTGCCATAGTGTGGTGTCACCTCTGATACACTCGCACCTGCAAATTTAACAATTCCTGTAAACTGAGTCATATTCAAAATGATTAAAAAGAAAACTAAAGACCCGTGTGTGAGCAAGTACATGTATATATCTTAATGGCCGCATGACCTTTTCTAAACAGCATCTAATATTTGAGCACTTCTGAGGACCAAGTTCTTTTTTTTTTCGATACTAATTTATTTATTCCCGACTGCGAAACAAACTTTTACAACTAAATTTAATTTATTAATCATTCTCAATCGCTCTCAAGGAATCAATCTCGGAGAGAGAGAGGCAATGTGGTATTATCTGCGTCTTTACAAAGTACACTACCACCACTTGGGCACTGGTGGGGATCGAACCCGGGAGCCAAACGCGCTACCACAACCAAGTCCTCAATTAACTAGCTTATTAAAAACCAAATGTTTTCTTTGCGAAAATAAATTGTGATTCAGTGACTGATGTCTACGAACAATTTCTTATGCCATGCAGCAATTGGTCATTGATCAGCTCATCATAACTTATACATAACATGGTGGCTGAAATCACATCAGTGAACCAATGATTCCTCTCATTAAAAGCATGTGTGCTCGAATACCACCGAGAGGTGGGCCACGAGCGCAGCCTTTCACAAGACAATGTTCAGCAAAGATTTTTTTCTACGGGCGCGGTCCTAAGATTGACTCAGTTAATGTTAAGGTTTCTTTTAATCAATTGTAAATCAAAAGGCATGTACTTGATTACAGACTAATTAAACGTCAGTACAATGCACAATTCCAGTTCTTTTTGACATTTCCAGACCAACTCGATTGAATGTAATTTACCCTTTTTTTAGATAAAATGACATTGACCGCGATGAAGTCAAGTATACAGGTGAAAATACTTCTAAAAATTTTAATGAACTTTCCATCCAAAGAGTACATGTATTAACTTTTCTGCTGACCTGCATTTAATACAAGGACAGTCAGAAAGTATCTCAACGTCATGAACTTTCCAACTAAACTTGTAACCTGTTCGATTTACTTACAATTGAGTGCTCACTTATTTTAACGGATTAGATGTTTACTTGTACTCGAACTTATGAAACAATATTTCAAAGGTCTTGCTTTGCTTGAAACATTTACCATATTGACCCCTGTCCCCTTGCCTTTATAATTCTTAAATCTCATTACAGGTGAATGGTTTTGAAATTGAAAAGTAAATAAAATTTAAAACTAAACTCTCAACCCGAGATTTGAATACTTTAGTCTAAAAACAAGCAAATGAAAGTTTACATTAGTTCAGTTACACAATGAAGCAGTAACAAAAACTGTGGCTTCAAAGTACAAAAAATATTTGTTTTTAGGTTTGAATGGACAAAATAAACAAAGCTAATTGTGACGTCGAGCTTTTTAAAGAATTATTTCAACAGTTTCTCGTTTACATAAGTAATTTGAACGATTTTCTTTAGACCAAACTGTTATTGCACTCTACCATATATCATATATTCTTTTAATTATCTAAAAACACAATTTTGGTTGACGTTATTTACGTTTTAAATTACTTTACATATAAGTATATATTTCCAGATGAATGGTCATCTTTTTATCCGCCTTAATAAGCTCTTTTGAAAACCAAAGGGTTATAGTCAACAATTAAGTGATTGTTGGGATAGCAGTGTTCTTTCTGAAAGAAGCAATCCTTGCCGACGCCAATTTTAGTGGTCATTTTAGTTTAAAGAGGTCATTGATATGTTATGGAACATTAACTAGTTAACCCTAGCACGTGGATGGACACCACGCAAGATCTCGGATCAATATACGCACAGACCTAATTTTTAGGTCTTTGATATACGGAATGCTTTGGTTGAGTAGAAAACTACTGAATTGACAGCAGCGCTCCGAAATCACTGTCCTAGATAATGGACTCGGACGACAGTTCTGAGTTTTAAGTTTGTTAAAAATCAGCATAAGTTCCATTGTACCGCTCTCTGCTTTGTTTACCTACTATTATTGCTGTATTTTTATTATAGATCAATACAGGCAAAGCAGCTTTGTCTGAATTTTCCACCATTGTAAATTTTGCGTATTGCATGAGGGTTCCTCTCTCATACCTTTCTCTTTAATTTCAAGTTGAATGTTTCACATTTATACACGATATAGAAGAGTTTGACATGATCAATGTATAGGAAAATAAAGTGTATATATACGTATATATATTTTATACTCCATTCAATCAGTTAATGATCAAACAGGTCTTTATACAACAATTTGAAATATAAATATGAAAACAAAAGCGTGCGTGGTGCTAATTTATTGACAAATCGGTAGGAATCGCACGAATGATTACTAAATATTCGTTTCATTTGATGACTTCTTGTGTAAAGAAGCAAAATGTTTAACAAGAAATGTGTGGACCTCTGTCTTAAGTGTCTAAGCCGTTAGTCTGTACTTCTTTCACAAAAATAATCAAACAAGAAAGTGACGTACACGGGTGTCCCGTGTAAAGTCCATGCACATCCAAAGTAAAGGTAGAGCGAAATCACTTGGTCAAGCTTTGTCTGTCATTAGTCTAAAAATCTAGCTTTGAAGATTAGCCATTGGCCTGGCTTCACAATGGATGAATAAAATACTATTATGGTTCTCCAGGTACTCTGTATATTGGCTATAAAACTTTAACGCGCTTACTGACAATGCAGACACATGTTGCAGACGACCTGACGTACACATTTACCTAATGAATATAGACAGGGCCATCAGCAAGTTCGTTCATAAATTATCTATCGTACAGAACATTCTGAACATATTCGAACTATTACGAATGTTACCACTCACTTTTCAATGGTGTGTTTAATCAAAACCTTGCATTGAATGTTTCTTGGGGTTCAAAAAATATCATCCAAAAAATATAAAAACTAAACGTAACATCGGAATCTCATAGTTATCAGAATTTCATTCTGCCATGATGACGTATCTAGTGAGATAGATTTTCTTGTAGCATAATACAATTTTTCTCTTAGACTTAATAAAGTCACAAAGTGGTTTAATTTATTACACCATAATAGTTTTTATCTTGTAATTGTTATGTGCCATGTCTATGTGTCATTCTGTTTTATATTGATGTATTCATGTTAGATGTCCAATGGGCCTTGACTAATAAATTAACTTGAGAGCTATCATTATTTGAGCCACTTCTGGTGTTCCTTTGTTAATCCCATCCCATAAAGGGGGGTTAACTTGCTAAATCGTGCGCCTCTATTCCTATAATCGGAAAAGGGAATTTTCATTTCTATTGTAGATATGTATCGAAAAAGATTGTTGTATTCCTCGGGTTTGTGCAACAGTCCTGGCAATTTAATCCGAATATAACCTTTGTATGACATAGGGAATATGTGTTTAACATTTTCTTAATGTGCGCTATGGAGGCATTCAGTTCGTTATTAAAGAGACCCCTTAACGGTGTTTTCCAGAAGTATATGGGCTATTGTTTCAGGTTCCGATGATTGATTTCAAACTGGGGAAAATTAAAAAGAAAGATGCAATTCCTCTGCAAAGATGCAACAAGAAGAAAGGGGTCCACTATTATTTCACCAACTTCTGTTAGTGACATGTAGTTATTTATCCGGTCGTTTATTGTCGATCAGAGACTAGAATCTGCACCTCTGTCCCGGCTGGTCTGAATCTGACTCCCTAATGGTCGCAAAGACCCTGGGGAAGATTTTAGCACAACGGGACCCAATTAATAATCTCATTTATGACCTAATTTGCATTTAACCTAAATACTGACTAAAGAACTGTATAATTAAGCAGACAATAACATTAACATATAATTAGTACAATATAGCCATGGTGTTGCTATAAAGCTTGGTCCAGTCCTTTTGTTTAGGTTTTTATTATGTGTCAAAATGTAATATAAGTGCGTGTGTCCATAGAACAATAAAATAGTGTTAAACTTAACAATATTGCATAAGAAACTGAATACCGGATAATTGCAAAAAAGATAAAATGGCATATAAATTTGAGAATATATTATTAATACTTAAGACAAAATATCGCAACAAGATACCACACGACTGTCTTCGTATTTCAATTAAATTCAAATGTTTGTATATTTGGGGTTAGGTCTAAAATGTGGACACATATTCTTTGCATTTAACGACTTAGTTTAATTGCTTGTCATGCAATTGACCGATATCGTAGGAGGACGAGAAGAAGTAAAAGGCTCAAACGGTCATTTCGTAATAAGTCATATAAATCACCCCAAATATATTAGGTCTACAAACCGTGGATGGTCAATGCAAGGATCTCTACTACGTCTTTTCTATTTAATACTCTCAGGTTTAAAAAAAAAACTCCAAATTTATGGAAAGAAAATATTTTGTTACAAATATTTGCCACATTTTCAATTAAACGTCGTATACCCCTACATACAGTTTTAATCATAAAAGTAGGCACTCAACGAAGAGACAAAATGCGAAAGAAAGCGCAAATTCAAACTTTTTAAGTACGCTGGTACATGATATAAAATTGATGATTATAGCACTGTAAATTGCATATGAATAAAGTCTATAGATACTTAAAAGTACTTCTGAAATTATTTTTCATGTTCTTTTGGAGAGAGGGTTCAAAAGAAGGCATTTGAAAAAAAGGGTAACTAATGAAAATTAATCCAAAAATATTGAATGTTTTACATTAGTGCCCCTTATATCAAGGTGCAAAATTCATTATTATACACAGAACAGAAAATTTATTTAATGACAACACAGGCATTGTCAAATTACATACAGTTTCACATTTTATATTTAGATTATGTTCATTAATTATTAATCAAAAAGAGAACTCCATTTATCAAAATAAGGTTTTTTTCTTCTTATTTCTTTCTTCTTCTTTTTTTCATTTAAAATTCCTTACAATAATTTCTTAGAAATCATAAATAAATAAATAAATACTGGTTCACATACCTTCACATATGGGAACAATTACGGCACATATCAAAGCACAAACTTTTAAATCTTCAAAAACTTTTCCACGTTTTCTTGTGACCATCTTCACAATTTGATCCTAATAAATCTTTTTTCGGGATATTTTGGATTTTTATACCCAGATGAGACATTTACATAAAATTTGCACTTTAATCCCAGATGGGTTTAAACAAGTTTACGCTGTTTGTTGGCCATAGAATAAACACATTACGCACATCAACAATAGGTTCAATTAAAATCTTTTGATTGGTGACCATTGAGCAAAACAATTAAAAATATTTATGCGAGTCCGCAGTTTGTAACCGGACTTAGCTGATGACGTGCAAAAATCAATCGGACGTTCTGCCTATAAAGTTTTTTACGATTTATTGACGCACTGGTCAAGTAATCACAAATATCTTTAAACTTAAATATAGTATCGTATGTAATTATTTATATTTTTTCTGCATAACATTATATACATTGGTGGCTCCCTTGCAGATTAAGCTTACGTATTTAATATTGCACAATTCTAGTTGTCCATCCGCAAATGTTTCTAACATATTTAACATCGTCTGGCAAATGACCGCAATTCATTGGCCACTTTTCGAGAGTCAGAAGTGAAATACTGATTGGGTATTGTTTTAAAAGAACATAACACCGACCGCATAACTTCACAATAAGTCCGACCAATATACCACAGTTATTTATCAGATACAGATATCTATGACTTCCCTAGAGTACAGAAGCACTAGTAACGCACTATTCTATAGATTGTGGCACATAAGCTTGCCTTTTGTACAAATACAACTTATATGTACCAAATAGTAACAGAACTACTCACAAAAACATCAAACCCCTTTAAGTAGCAAGATTACACTTTATAGTTATTAAATACCCCAAAAACCACATGTACAATGGGCCAATGACTCTCCTATGTTAAGACATATGACTTCCGACTATACAATAGATGTAGATTAAACTGCTTACTATAATTTATTTATACTTCATTCAATACGTCGTCTAAGCTTTCTCTTAATTGTTTCTTATAGCGAACGGTTGTATAATTGGTAAAGTGGAAATTACTCGCGGAAAAAAAACGAAACACATATTATTAAAGGTATATATTTTAGCGTATTCTGGCCCCATGTTTATGAAACTTTTTTCATGCTCAATTGAGTTTGAGTTTGAGCACAAAGCGATTCTAACTTCTAGCACTGTATAATATAAGAAACAAAAGAGCTCTAGATTAAAGTCCCAGGATCTTTTTGAATTTACCTGGGGACCTAGAATTTACTGATATTGTAAAATAAATATACTGATAGGATAATGATACAACCAGGTTCTATTCACTCTAAAACAATGTTGTCATATTCATTTTTTATTGTATTCAAGTTGCTTTTTCATGAAAAAAAGCTAGGAAGCCTTTTTTTGGCAATATCATTGAAAAAAGTACTGCTCTATAACTCTAACATGTACATCTAATTAAAAAGTAAAATTATGAATGTTTTTGGTACAAATAACGATCATTTCCGCCAGTTAAACATCTTTCCTGCTAAAATAAGAGCTACTTGTAAATGTGGTCCTGGGAATTTAAAAGTAATTTTAAATATTTACGGAAAATTACATTGACACACTTTTATAAAGAACTTAATAAAATGTTACAACATATATTGATCTAAACTCTGAGCATGAAACTCAGTTGAGCACGAAACAAAAGTTACATAAGCACAGGGTCAAGACTTGAATATATTTCAGTATGTCCAACTTGTTTTACTTATTGACTGAACCTATGGAACTATTTACAATGCACTTTATAGGCGAAAGCTTAAAATTGAGGGCTTTTGTTCGAATTAGCTCTGATGTCATCAGTGATTCTTACTAGTGATTCTGGTGATGGCCGAGTTGGCACAATTGGAGCTTAACCCGGTTCGACTGGGCTCTTCTTAGAAGAGTAAAGAAGCAAAAGATGAGCTCGAAAGAGATGCTTATCAATCGCACTTTCCGGAGGTGACGCAAATTCGTTAGCCTGGTTAGCTCAATCAGTAGAGCACGAGACTTGTAATCTCGAGGTAGCGGGTTCGATTCCCTGGGCTGACCAAGTAAAAGTACTAACAGTCTTTCGGATGAGACTTAAACCGCGGTCTCATGTCAGGGTGCTATACACCTGGCATGTTAAAGAATCAGGGGTGTCTCTGGAATTGGGACGCTTTCTGTATCTTGCACTATCCTCCGAAACCTACAATAACTAACCTCTTCTGGGGGCGTTGGTCATGTGGGAAACCGGTACCAACGATAAAACTCTATATTCAAAACTAATGCTATCGATAGAAAATGGCACCGATTATAAATGATTCATAATTTGATGAAAATGACCCAAGCTTGTGCCCTTTAGGCAGATCTAAATTCAGAACAATGCCATTAACACTAACTATGTATACTTCATTTTTTAACACTAACTATTTTTTTAGTCAATTTTTAATTTTCAGAATTTGCTCACGTGTTTTCTTCCACCATGCCCTCTTATCACGTGACTGAATACCTCTACCACATGTACCAAGTTTCGAACGGAAGAGACGGCGCAGTTTCTTTTTAAAAAAAGACGTCCAACCGAACGGCTTGGAAGAACTCTTCTTATTCCGACAGTTCTTCCGTTTTCTCAAACGAACCGGGCCAGTTGGCGCAATTATATCACCTTTTAAAATGATTACGAAAACTTAAGTCACCCCCGTTTACATATTACGCAAATTTTATCGTTGTTAACGGATAATCCATATGACCAACGCCCCCAGAAGGTGTTAGTTATTTTAGGTTCTTTAACATGCCCGGTGTACAGCACCGATACATTGGACCTTGGTTTTAGGTCTCATCCGAAAGCCATGTGTATTGTAATATTATTATCGATTTATTTAATTATGGGACTTTTTACAGATGCGAAGGAATGCGGAAATTTGGTGGTCTCAACGTCCTGTTCTCTGGTATAGTACATTAGAGCGATGTTGATCTCTCTTAAACATAGTTTGAGGCTCTTTGAACAGACCTGGTACACAAACGATATAGACCACTACAAAGATTGCGTGATTGTTAACATTAAGGTCACTTTTTAACAAATAATGGATCAAATGATATAAAATACAAAAGAATACAACGCAAACCTAAAAATACATAAAAATATTTGAATCGGTCTAAAACATTTTGATGGGTTTCGCTTTTATTGTCAAGTGACCAAATGAATTATTTATGTATTTACAAACAAAAATGCTGACAAAAATTTCAAAAGCATTAAATTTGAAGTACATGTAGTATAAATAGCGTGTGACATAACGTTTTTACTAAAGTTCACGCTCTCATACTATATAACAGTACATAATTTTATTGGCATTAAATGAAAAACAAAAACATTTATAGCCACACACAAATACATAATGAAATGTATACATTAAATATATATACAACATGTATTTAGTTGTAAAGGCCTTGCAAACACAATTATTTTCAATTATTTCTTTCTTATATTTTCTTTTATGTTCAGTTATGATCACGTGTACTTATAGAGAATCCATTAAGATGGCAGATCTCATTACTGGGTCATGCCCCTGGGGGCATCACCCAGTAAAGTTGCGAGTGTCTTTTATGAACATAGTCAATCGACAAAGCCTCTATCCTATATCTGTACGGTGCCCGTGAAGTGGCATGTGACACATTTTTTATGTAGTAATAACGAACTACATTTCGTAAAAACGAAATAAGATTTCGAAAAAACGAAATAACATTTCGTAAAAATGAAATAAAAACATTTCGTAAAAACGAAATAACATTTCGTAAAAAAAAAAAAAAAATATTATTTCGTAATTACGAAGTAGATTTCGTAAAAACGAAATAACATTTCGAAATTACCAAAGAAGATTTCGTTAAAACGAAATAAGATTTCGATAAAAGAAATGTAGTTTCGTTTTTTCGAAATCTTATTTCGTTTTTATGAGATGACATTGTTAGTTCGTTTTTACGAAATCTTATTTCGTTTTTACGAAATATTATTTTGTTTTTCCGAAATGTATTGGCGTAATCACGAAATAAAATTACGATATCACATGTCACTTCACGGGCACGGTAGAAATGACTATTTTGTACGTAAATTAATTAAATATTTGTAATATAAAACAATACTAGTGGGAACATTTTCTATTCTGTGATATCGTCAATTTAGAAATATTGGACTTTTCCATATTTAAAATAAAGTTTCGTGGTAGAAATGTTCAATTAAACATAATTGATTAGAATATCTGTACAAATAAAAGGTATTTGACCAGTGTTGATTAGAACATCAGTCTGTACAAATAAAAGGTGGAAACTTTGTCTTTTTGCTGAATGATCTCAGCCCAGAGCCCGAACCCCAGATGTAACATCCGTGCTATTGTGACGAACTATCTGTCTGTCCGTTCGTCCGTCTGTCTGGCTGTACGTTTGGCTGAAGGTTAATGGTCCTGTCACAATGTATTCAGCTTTAATCTTCATTACATATAAGAACGAATTATTCTCGCAGGATGAACTTTTCCATATGGGGTGGGGGTTGGGTTGGTGCTCTGGGTTGAGGTCATTTAGCAAAAAGACAAAGTTTCCACCTTTTATTTGTAAATGATAAAAGTACACTTGCATTCAACACCTACGAAACTCTAAGGAAGATAAACTTAACTTCTTTGCTAAGGTACAGGACATATTTCAGTTACAACCATTCCTTAAAACAATATTAAATAAAACAGTAACGAAGCATTTAACTGCACTAAGAATATCAAGCCATAAATCAAAGATACAAGAGGCCTAAACTGTGACACCACGATCTGAAAGACTGTGCTTGGTTTGCAACTCAGTCAAAGATGAAATGCATTGTCTGATGGACTGTAATAGAATTAATACTAGAGAAGCGTTACTGCTTTTTTGTTTAGTCATGTTATGTTAATGTTGTTCGTTCATTATATGCCCTGGAAAACACTGTTCTGAGTATCATTTTAGTTCCAATAAACGATTATCATTATTACTATTATTATATTTTCACCATGCAGATATAGGTATGTAGAACAATAAATGAAAATGTTAATAGCCTGCAAATCAGTACGCATACCGCTGTCAGTCAGTGTTGTGAATATTAGAAAGACTGATGAGAAAACGCTTCGCCAGACACATAAAGCATAGTAACGGTTATTCGTTACTTGATATATTTCTCTTTATAATTTGTATATTTTGAAATTATATGTTTTAACAAGGAAATAAGAACGAAGTCGTACATAATTTCAATTAAGACATTGAGCTAGTTTATCTTTTTACAATTTTCGAATTCAGAGCTCCGGTCTATGTAGTTGTATTATTTTGAAACCAATAATTGTATGATCCCGGATGGGTAGAAGAACCTATCATTTTAAAATAGATAGTTTTACTCAAATTAAATAGAACAAAACCACGTCAACTACAAACGGATGGAGAAATTCTGAAAAACTTAGCGTAAAGCAATTGTAAGGCGGCCCAGATTTGCATTTGTTAGATGTGCTAATATGAATAACATATGCCGTATAACGTAATCGGTCGGTCCATTTGTACCGTTTCAATTTTCTTCCCTTCTATTTAACATGGAACTTTAAGTGTACTTGGAGTTCAAAACGTTAGCATGATCCGTGAAACACGAAGTATTTTCGTTGTATCGTCAATTGGAGCCTGAATCGGGGTAAGTTTTGCCTATAAAAATAGCAGATCGGTAAATTGTTGGTATATGCTTTCGACATTTGACCCAAAGTTACATGCCAATGCATATCTTTTATGCCAAACACCTTAACTTCGATAATTTTTAGCAACATCCATGCATTTTGGGTCTGTTTTGCACTTTTCACCGTTGAATCCTCTGCATTCAACTTGCTTACTTTCACACGCTCGATGTCTGAAACACCGACTAAATCGGCCATCCAGGAAAGAATTTTGTTCCGTAGAGTTCGTTCTTGAGTTGCGATTTATCATGTAAAATACACATGTTATACTGACTCGGGTTTTGTTTACTAAATCAGCCATTTTTTGTCCGAGCCTTGTCGTTACGTTAGTCGGAGCATTAAATAAATAAATAAATAAATTGGAGCCAGTGCGTTTTGCCGATACAGTGTGCAAATGTGAAATTCGATAAACAGCGGTATAACTTTTTCATTTAGTTCTTAGTTAGACCCGGGACGAATATGTACTATGATATATTATTATTCAACTCACTGTATTAGATCAATTGCGCACATGATATGAAACAGGTAGAGCTAATACAAAGCATAACTGAGCCAATATGAGAAAAGCAGGGCCAATACGAGAAAACAGGTCCAATACGGAATTCAAGCATTCTGATTGGTTTAAAAGAGAGGGCCAATACGGAGAAATCACTTCCGTTATGCCCCAGTCATAGTTTCACGTTTTTGCCGCGCCGTTGTGCCCCGTTTCTGACAACCACGTTTTGGAAATTTTCGCCGGGTGCCACGATGTGCCAAGTTGTCGCCACACGCTATCTACGTGCTAGCCACGCTGTTGCCACGTTGTAGTCCCGTTGTGACACGATTGACAGGTGGTAACGAATATTAAAGTCGGGTTATGCCACGCTGCTGCCACGCTGTCGCCTCGTTGTCACCACCTTGTGCTTCGTTATGCTTCGCTGCCGCCACGCTGCAACCAAGTGCAGCTAAAAGTCGCTACGCACTCACTGGCAGACTGGCCTAGTAATGAACAAAATCATTACCGATTTGACTCCAGAGATGATTAGGGGAAAACACAGCAAAGGTACAATGTTTACAATCTTTTTTAATATATGAGTAGTTTGCACAGTGAAACTGGAGTATGAATTCAAAAGGTTGAACTTAGTCCCAGTCATAGCACAGAGTCATACCATGCGGTCCTGCCATGCCACACTGCCTGCTGGTGAGAAGACGTAGTGCTTCAAGTAGAGGCGTTGCTCCTTGGCCGATCTACTGTCGATGTTGCCTCCCATCACTTGTTGCATGTCGTCCAAGCTCGTCCCCTGTCGCCATGCACCCGGGATGACCTGGTGGTTATTTCCTCGTCGTCAACCAGGTCATTCTGCTCGTGTGCGTAGCGTACCCTCATGGTGTTATGCAGGCAAACGTAGGCGAGGACGATTGACTCAACCGTGTTCGGATCCTGCTTCAACGAGGTGAGCAGACAGCCGAAGCGGTTGGCCAGTATACCAAACGCATTCTCCACCACTCTCCTGCCTCGGTTTTCTTATGGCCACGTGTTTTCCGTCTAGTGCGCCGACAGTATGCGGAAACTGCCACTTCGTGTTGAAGAGTTCTGCTGCGATTCGCCACTCGTCTGGGGCAGTTGGGATGTTCAGGATTTCTTCGGAGTACTCCGCTACGATGGCCTACCAAACTTCTTTGACAATGTACGAAATTGTGTTGTGGGCTACTCTGAATGAGAACATCAGTGAGTGGTAACTGTCTCTAGTGGCAAGGTGACGGAGAGTGACCGCAACTTTCAAACCAGGTGACAGCGCCTTCTGGAACCAGCTGTCATTGACGTGTATTTTATATAGCGTACCACAACGTATCAAAACGTACCACAACATAGTACAACGTAGAACACCGTAACATAACGCAGCTCATAACGTAGTTCAACGTGTTACAACGTATCATAGTGTGACACAGCGTGACACAGCATGGCATAGCGCGGCACGCGGAACGTGGTAGCAACGAGGCCACAACGTCGCATAGCGTAGCACAACGTGTCAACAACGTATCAATCCTCGGAACACGCTATGTTCACGTTCTGTTGCGTTTTTGCTACGTTGTTGACACGTAATACTACGTTGTACCACGTTCTTGCCACGTTGTTGTCTCGATGTAGTACGTTGTGGGAAAACGTGAGTGAATTTTGAACATGTCCTAAATTGAAATTTCCTTTTCACGTTTAGCCACGTTTGATCACGTTTTAGCCACGTTCTTCTACGCTTGCTCACGTTGTAGCCACGTGTCCCAACGTAGCTTAACGTAGCGGCCAAAGCGTGACACTATGACTGGGGTATTAGATTTTTAAACGACGCCATTTTGATTTTCAGACTCCTGCTGATATCTTATTTTACTAATTTAAATACAAATAAAATTGCTATTGTTACAAGAACATTTTTCTCACTTACCGGACAGAAAAATCTCTTTTTTTAGCAGTGATGGAAAATCTTATCCCACATAGGGTTAGCCCAGACTCGAAAAAAAATCGAAAAATGACTGTAAAATTTTTATTTGAAATAAACATAGGGTTATGGGTATTCATTTTCTTAGTTAGATCATTTTCTATCCATCTATAGCAGTTTTTGAAGTCAAATTCGAGAAAAAGTTGATTTTCATTTTTTCATTGCCATTCTGTATTTACGTTCTTCTTCTAACCTTCTAACATGTGTGAAAATGCGATTTAAACGGTGAGAAAATAAATCTTCCATGTCCATAGAGTTGAGGATAAAGAAATCCCACCCTCGGGTTGAGATGCGTCAAAAAAAAAAAAAAAAAAAAACTCGGCAGAGCCTCGTTTTTGGGACGTATCCGTCAACCCTCGGGTGGGATTTCCTTATCCAGAACTCATAAACATGTTAGATTCACTTTATATTCCTGTTTTTTAGCCAATATTGTAAAGTTGAATAATAAAATTATCATTAATCAAGTGATTTCATATTGGCCTTGTTATTTGTCCTCGGGCAGTCGTATTGGCCCTCGGCCTTCAGCCATGGGCCAATACGACCACCCTCGGACAAATAACAAGGCCAATATGAAATCACTTGATTAGTAACATTATAATATTATTGCTCCAGGTTATACCATTTTTGAGTGAAATTTTATAAAAGGGAGAAAACGTGTAACAAGACGGTTAAGAGTTATCACACATTGATTAAAGTTTGGCAGGCATTTAGATTTAAACGTCTTCAGGGGTATCAAACCATAAAGTAAGACAACTTTCTGTAAAATTTAATTCAGTCCTTTATTGACATTGAAAATCCTGGTTCAAGTTCTGCATGCCAGTTATTTCCCAAAGTAAGGCTGAAACCTTTAACAAGGAACGGAGAATAAGTTGATTCTAGGTTCCTGCTTTAACAGATCTTCGAGGTCTATGAATAAGAACAAAGCACCAAGTCCCATAACTACTCCACGAATTTTAGCAAACTTACGCCCATTTCCAAAAATCGACATGAAATATTTGCCAGCTACTTCCTGTCTTCAAAACTAATGCAAATTTTGAAAACTTCCCGCAATTGCAGCTAAGACAGCGCCTTATATACAGTTGACAATCGTTATCTCGAATTTCAAGGGACCGGGCCTTTTACTTCGGGAGAAACGAAATTCAAGGCAAGAGGAGGGACAGCAAACATTTCTGTGCGTCACAAGTGTTATATTGCTAGAAAGATTTTGATAATCTGTAAAGAATAGATCTGCATAACTTTTCTGCAAACAGAATGGTCCAAGCTTTAACTCTTACCCTGCTAGCAACAAACAATTTTGGCTTAGTAGCCAGTGCAGATCATGATCAGTCTGCCATGCACTTTTTCCTATTCAGTCAGTAAATTTTCAGTGAACACCCCTTATGAACAATTAATGGTACTGTCCAAACTGAGCGCAGGATGGACAAGTCCATTTTAGAATCCAGGAGGGTATGGGTTAATTAAGAAAGCTTTTGTTCTTGAAAGTTGGAAGCATTCCAAATTTTTCATCATATGTTGACAGCTTTAATTGAACTGATACCTGTGAATATAGGGTTAACTGTTTTGTAATTTTGATATTTGCAACTGAACATACGTTTTTTAATAGTTGCAAATATTTTTAACAGCGACTGCATAAGCCGGAGCTGTTAAAACTGTTTGTGACCATCAAAACCATATATATGGGTGCAAATGTCAAAATCACTAAATAGTTAACCCTTTTCTAACACACAATGTGTTTAAATGCGATAATTAAAACGCTGTTCGATTTTTGCGTCTATATATACGTTATTTGATAGTCGCAAATTTAAATGACGTAATCAATCACTGGCAATCAGAAACAACGTTACGTTGATAGTGTGTTAGAAACCTGTGTTTATGGTCACCTCCATTATGCAGTCACCTTCCCTAGGCAAGCAATACTGACACAGCCCAATTGGCCATTTAATACACCAGCATTAAGCAGCCAACTATTTCAGATGATCACTATTCAAACGCACCCCTTGGTTGCTCGTCTGTACATGGTAACTAGCTATACAGTCCTCTGAAAAATGCTCGGTAACCAGGGAATTCAGAAATACCTTAAATGCTAAGATGGGCCTGTACATGTAACCACAGATAAATTTTCTTTCTAAGCACTTATATTGTAAGTAAACTATGGCTTATATACAAATTAGACAGATATTATAAGAGTTATTCATTTATTTTTCATAGAAATAAATGCTAAACAATGAAAAAATGTGACTTAAAAATGCTGTAAGTGGCTGTAACACATATCTGATTCATCAGGAGCTTCTTTTAAATATAAGAAAAGGTAAAATGTATCACACTTTGAAATATAATGCTTTTCAGAAAGTCATTTGGATTCATATCACATATTTAGCCTATCACGTCTATAAAATATTTCAATTTAAATTATAAATAATCCTACATGTGACAGAGAGACACAGAGTCTGCCCTGAGTCATAGTCTGTACTGTTCACTAATTTTTACCCTAATTAAAATGGAAGTGGGACCATATCATATGAAAAACTCAGCATGCAAACTTTAAATCTGATCTTCTAAAATATCTAACCATAACATATATACCTTATTACATGTACTTCATTGTAAATGTTCTGATTCCTCAACAATAATCAACACTAAAAAGAAACCAAAGATTCAAAATTCTCTGAGGAAAGGACCCATTCTTATTTTGCTTCATAAGACTGTTAAATCATTAACATAATAAGGTGATTGGATTTATTGTATCATGGCTTTGAGATGAATCTATATAAGAGCAAACTAATTTATTTATGATACCTTGCTTTGTGCAAGAGGGTGGAGCTTAAAACTGTACTCAATCTTGAAATAGATCACAGTTTAATAGTCAATCAGTAATCTAGAAAATTGGCCATTGTACAAATCAGACAGAGAACTGTTTGCTTGAAATAACAGTAGTTATTCTCACGAACAGTGCTTCTATCATTTACTAATATCCCAAGTTTATTTATTTCCTTTCTCATGAAAAATATAAGTGAAATATATTCACATTGACTAATAGTTCTGTTGTAGATCTAAATGGTTCGTTATAATTCTAGTGGGTTAAGCCCAAACTCCATGAGTACATGTTTGTTGTTAACTTGAACCAGTGTGGCCTTTTCTTCCCACTTGTCCTTGGCAGCGTCTATCTTGCCTATTAAACTGTCTAATGTCTCCTAAAATATGCAAAACAATATTTTAATGACCTACATAATCATATAGTAAAACATCTGAGTTATACTTATTGGAATATGAAAAAATACTATTAAATGATTTAAGTATGGTTTATTGTGTAATAAACAATGCTTTTGAGGTCTGATGTGCAGTTATAAATCTTAGCACTGAGTTGTTTATACCTGTCATCAGAATGGTAAACAATTGTTAATAACAATCCTCAAGAGGATTAAATTTTAATTCTAACATGACTAGTGTTATATCTATAGAATTTTAGCAGGGCCCTGCACCCTGCCTTTTTTGGTGCCTGCTGCTGGCCTTTATGGCCTCCCAGCTGCCCAATAGAACAAAAAATATGGAAATCATTTGAAATAATGGAGAAAGCATTTTTCCGCATTTTTAAAATAGGACCCCTTATACATGTGTTTATAAAGCCTTTGCATCATTTATTTATAGAAATATTTTAATTCTATTGGACATTTTCTGATCGTGAAGACCTTAAAAACACAAAAAGAATGCCCTGTCCCAATGCTTAATGCTTCCTGCCTTTTTTTCGATGGCACCCTGTCCTTTTCATTGTCTAGATATAACACTAAGACTAAATGCCACAATATAAAAAAGAAATGCATCAGTCAGTTCATCTTATATACAGATATTTGCTACAATGTCATGCAAAACTATGACCTCATTTCTGACATCATCATGATCAGTCTCACTCATGTAACACTGCAGCACAAGCATTCACAGACCCTGATCAGGTTTCTCTAACTGCTAGTACTCACATCAAGAATTTTTTCATAGTCTTTCTCCATGCCTGTAATTTTCAGGTTAAGGCTGTCTATCTCTTCATCTTTCTCTTTTGTTATTCGTTCTTTTTCTTCTTTTGTCTTTTTTAATTCTGATTCTGTTGTTGCTGAAAGCAGAAGAACCTTTTGAAACATTTCTGTAGTCCGACAAAAACAAAGGTGACTTTTTATACCCACAACAACACTTAATTGAATAGTGAACAAAGTCCAAGGGCCATAACTCTGTGAAGCCTGTACTAATTTACATAACACTATGTCTAAAATCTGTTCAAGTAGTGATAATTAACAACCTTTTTTCACGGGCAACCTGGTCAAACACAGTCCTATTTATCAGTTCGTAAATTTTTCAGGTCATCTCAAAATAAATTATAACAATAAAAAGCTTTTCATACAAAGTTGCTGTCTTGTGCGTAGCAGATCTGTTTCTAGTTTGTGAATCCTTAATCCCATCTCAGTCTGCATTGTCTTGTATTGCCGAGTCATATCTGGCAAAGAAAATGTGCAAAATACAGTACTGAGTAAGTTCATGACAGTTTTTTTTTTTTCTTGAGCCCCCCATAATTGGGGTAACCCCTTTTATCTGCCCCGTAAGTGGCGTGATAGGGGTCGGGGGGCATCGCCTAACAGCCTTACAAAAACAAAAAATTATTCATATAATAAACAGTTTAGAATATAAAGATTGCAAGATTGCTTACAATTTACAGCCTTTCGCTTTAAGTAAGAATTTGTTAGAAACAATTTCAGTTACATACAGTTACAGTTCATGACAGTTTTACAGTGACGCAGTAAGTGAATAATACACTTCAGCTATGTAAATCTGTTGTTGTCCGGTAACAATGAACTGTTACTTCTACATCAAACATTTTTATGGATTTTCTTTCTTTCTGTATACATGAGCTGTCTTCAATGTACTGGTCGTAAATACAGCCAAACTTGTAAAACAAAGACCACTGACCAAAAGAAGATATAGTGCTCCTTGTTAACAGGTGGTCTTTATTCACAGGTGTTTCAACAATAGCTAAATAGTGCAAGATTTTTCCACTGCTGATTTTTGTTTGCATGGTTGTCTTTATTTAAAAGTGGTCTTTTACACAGGTTTGACTGTATTTGTGTACACATACATCTGTGACATCACTATCACATTAACCTAAATTGACTGTACATGTAGTTATTATAAATAAAGACCTGTAAAAACTGCACGTAATACCAACAACTGGAAAGAACCTTAAAGAAACCTTTGGTATGCTTATACTGTTATCATGAATTCAGAGTTTGAATACTTACCAGCATTTATAGCTTTCTGATCACTCTTGTGTTCATCTAGCACCTTCTCTGTTTCTTTCACTCGATTTCGCATTTCACCTTCATTGCCCTGAGCTTTCCTTGACAATTCCTTCCGAATTGCTTAATATATTTAAAAGAAACAGCTAATAACATAATATTTTAAAAAATCAATAACTATGTTTTAATCCTAAAATGTTTTTAAAAAAGAACACAGCCAAGAATACATATACAAAGTTTATTTACTGTCGGAATGTTACATTTAACATATATAAACATAAGCTATGTATAGTTTTTGGCCGACTTAATAACAACAATAAATAACAGTACATACCATTTCACATATTATTACAAATTATCACATATCTATAATAATTAAAATCTTAAGAATAGATTACGACATAAAAGGATAACAGCATATGTGATAATGTCTCATATGCATCAACACATTTCATTCATACAGTTCATACACGTAAAGAAAAGCTTATAGTTGCATGAAGGTAATTATGTTCATAATTATATAAGTCAGTTTATGATTTCTAATTGATTGATAAGACTGTCTTACCCAGATGGTCTTTAAGAGCTTCAATTTCATTGACAGTACGTTGGTATTTATCTTCCAACTCCAAAGTGGCTTCTGAAATATGACAAAATACAATTTGGTCATGACTTTGTTTGCTTAACATTCAGGCTACATACAAATATGAATATCTGTCAGAGAGTATTGTGTAGACAATTTGTTCAGTTTATTATAATCTTACCGTTTACACTACTGTTGCTGCTAGGGTATATCTAGGAGAAATCAAATACATGAGCTAACAGTCTCGAGTCTCTTGAAGTTATACAGTATTCTGTTACTCTTGACTTCAGCCAATAAATTTCTATTTACAAAAGTGCAAATCATGAATTACTGCACATTCATGTGGCACCACATTAAAATTTCAATACAGATCGCTCTAAGTTCACAAACTGACACAGGCAACTTCTAACAAACTTGCTATCTGTAACCTAAGCTGAAATTACCATGCCTATGCCTAAGTTCACAGGCACTGGTTCAGTTCTCTTTTCCACACAAAAAGCCTTAATTTTTTGTACCTTAACACTTGCCTGGTTTGCAGAGATAACATACTTGATAAACATACCAGCAAATATAAATGTTTCTTTTCAACAGATTACAGGTAAGGTATAAAAAGTATTTTTTGTGAAGAAAAAAAAACATGAAACCTTACCAATGCCTTTGCCTTATGTTCAATATCTGGGACAATGTTGGTTTTAAACCAGAGGATACACAAAATGTATCATAAACAACCTGAATTTTTAATTATTTTGACTACAATCATTATCTGTGTAACAAAATTTTGTACAAATTAGTTTGTCGAATTCTAGCCAAAATTAAAATTGTGCAGCTCAAATGTTCAAAGACGTACCACTAAATTACTGCCTCTCTGACTCTGTATGCAAGTACTTTCCACACTTAAAATAATGACATCAGTGACATTTATTAAAGACAATGGCTAGGTAGACGTAACTGGCTACCTAGTCTTCTGGTCTACGTAGCCAGATCCAGCTACCTAGACCAAAAGGCTAGGTAGCCGAAATATATATCATACGTCTGTTTCTTTTCATTTTTAACACTGTAATACATGTTGCACAAGTCGTAACTTTTTTCTTGCTGTATTGTTTGTACCATACACCTCTAAAAGCGACCGGTTACATTTAGATCCTTTGAATCACACATCGCTGCCACGGTATTTTCGTTGCGAATCGCAGCTATCCTATCACGTACTGCGTTTTAATACAATTATTTAAAAAATATAGAGTTATTTTTTTTATTTGAGCCTTAAAATGTTGATTTAAAATATCTTTTTCTGTTAAACTCCGCCTTAACTGGTCAATGTTTATTTTCCACTTGTCGTTTGTCACCTGCGGTAGGTGTGAAAAATATGGCTTGTCATAAAGGATGACAAAATTAACTCTTATCAATTAAGCCCAAGCTATGTGACACCACTGACCGAGTAATGTTCGTTAATTTGTGAATGTCAAATATTATTTCTGTCTTTAAAAAGTTCCGAATGTTGTTTATTTGAAACAAAATTACCAGAGCAACTTGTTGTTTCTAAGAAAGGCAAAGGTACTACACGGTACTTCTGCGATCCTTGTCTAATATTAATAAACAAGTAAACTATTACAAATTATGTACCTTAATGAATGATTATTCAAAACCGATTCTATGTAGCGCCTCGTATGAAATATATGTACCGCTACCTAGCCTTTTGGTCTAGGTAGCCGGATCCGGCTACCTTGACCAAAAGACTAGGTAGCCGGTCACCTAGCCACTGCGTTTATTAAAGCCATCAATTTAAAGTAATTCAGTTTTGAAATAACTTGTACACTGAAAGCTTTATAAAGTTTTTATTGTCTACATATTGATGTAGAAGATTAGAGTATAGATCTTTACAACTCTATAAATACCAAGCAAGCAATCATCGTTCTTTCATTACCCCACCCACCCCTCATTTGGTGTAGCCTTGGTATAGGCAGTAGCATGTTTCGGATTAAAAGTTAAACTTATATTAGAGATCTGTTTGATATTTGTAAACATAAAATGATGATGATTACCATCCTTCTTCTTTTTCTTCCCTCCCTTTCCTTTCTTTTTGCCTTTCTTTTTAGCAGGCATTTTTGTTGTCAATAAAAACAATGCAGCTTCGCACGTTTGGTTTTATTGAAAGTTGATTGGTCAAAAAAGATACGCGCACTTGGTAGGTTTCGTACTTAATATTTTCGCAGTGCAGCATATTTTCGATCAAAATATCATAATATATTTTGCAATAGGCCAGCTAACAATAAAGTCATCAATATTTTGTTCTATGATCTATTATTTGACACGACCATACAAACTGAAATTCAACAAAAATTGTGATATCAAATGGTTAAAATCGATTATTTTTGTAGTATTGTCGGCAGATGAACACACATTTTTGTTGTGAATTTCCAAAGACCTATAAGTCTTTGGAATTTCAGTTTGAATTAATGGACATGTCACAGAATAAATCATAGAACAAACTATTGAAAATGAAGAAATACAGTAGTAGTATGAAAATAATAGTTGTTTAAAAAGTAGATTAGAGCTATTCAATGAGTCCCAAAATGATAAAAAAAAATATGTAAGGTGTTGCGAGGCACTTCCTAAAACCGGTGTCATATTAAATAAATTCAAAAACAAAAGTAATAGAATATTTATAATTATTATTATTTAACCTAAACGTTTAAGCTATACATTTCGGTCATCATCGGTAAAATCAGAGTTCAATATTATGTTGCAGTACCGTAGAACATTCAATAACTTATATACAATTAATGGATGGATAGCGATCTCTATGTTAACAATTTATGCTTAAATGAGATACATTTCGATATGTTGTTCTATGAAATGGTATTTATTTATCATTTTACGATCAATTAACACACTATTGTTGTCTGGGGAATATAATTTGCCAGATGTAGGCGGTTCCCTTTTATTGTTTGTAACATCCTTACAATGAAATAAATAACCTTTCTGAACCGAGGAACCACTGTTTTTCTCGCTTCATTCTATATAGAAAAAAAGAAAATCTGCTCTTTGAAACTTTTCGTGGAAAGATAATTCGGTTTGGCAAAATATATCGCGTTTTAAAAATTTTCAACCAAATTTGCTAAAATGAAGATGATTTCTTAAAACAAGAGCCTCGTCCGTATGTAGCTGGTCTATTTAGCTAACATAATTTATATTTAGTACAAAGATATCTTTAAATTCTTTTTCTTCCACTCCCTGCACCACGCGCCCGCCGGCCTCTCCCGTGCGATACCCACCCGGTGGCACGAAGCTGCTTTTTTCTAATTCATATATATAAAATGCACATACGATCCTCTTTGCAATTAGAATATAATTTAATATGCAACAAAAAAATTCTCATATCAAGCCCTCTACAGAAAATTGATAACTCAATGAATCCCCGAAACTTTCTAAGTCTTACTCTAAACTAGCTGATAGAATTTTATTATGTTTGACATCTAATGACTTTTTACAAGCTTTGGTAAAATACAGCTACTTCAACTTTAGGCCTCTGTTGTGAGGGTGGTTCTTTCTTGCGAAAGAAAACAAAATGGTCATATTTTAAATAGGTCATTTGCTTATGATTTGGTACAAAAGGATATATCCACTTAGAAATAGTTCAATAAGTGATGGGGGATACAATACATGCGGAAATTTTATACATTGTCGATCTTTGACACTAGCGTATAGAAATCTACTCTATTTATGGATATCATGTAAATTTTTAAACACATTCAAATCAATGTTGATCATAAATCGCCCGTGACCTCCGTAATCTCAGTTGAGCGAAATAAGGTCAACAGCATGTACCTTTTGTTTATTTCTTTACTGAGGATTTACTTTCGAGTTCGCTTTCTGTACAAATTCTTTTTTAATTGCATGAGTGGCTGACATATTTCCACTATATTACGTCATTACAAATTAGTGAAATGACAAATCAACAATTCAAGATAAAGAAAATCCCAGACATAGTACCCTCGGCAATAAAATAAGTTTGCAGATGTTTCAAACCGCGTGTTAATCATTATCATTATTGTACTTATTATTATTATTATTATTATTATTATTATTATTATTATTATTATTATTATTATTATTATTATTATTATATCTATTTGTTATAAAGTCGCATGCAAACATATTGATTTTGTTCCGATTATGTCCTACATATTATCAAGGACCGTTAATACCAGTCCTGTCATGATTATATTCATTAGTAGTATCATTCTATAATAAAAATGTTTACGTTGCTTAATGATTATGATGATACTAATAATAAGAATAATAGGAATAAGCTACATTTCGGGACATCCGAACTCACTCGCTGTAAGATAGGTTGTACTTATGTTGGCAAATTCAGTGTAATTGTTGATACACGATACAAGTGAAATCACAATGGGTGGGTATTGCTTATACAAACTGCTGTATGTGTATGACTTCACCAGTTAGCTGTGTGCATCGCTGAAAGTATCACATGATTCGTACCGCAGATCCGTAGACCAGCTTCCTCTGTCTAAGTTTTTCAAACTTTCATTTTCATTTTTAGTACACAATTTCGTCTGTTTTTTTGTTTGTTTTTTTTTTTGGTTTTTATTATTCCCATTTTTACGCTTTATTTAAGCCACACGAAATTTAAGTGTTATCTTCCCTAAATCACTAACGTAATCACCATTACCGTAATTCGGTAATTTATGGATGTGCGTAAAATTTCCTATCGGGAACCCCTATTTAGCGGAGACATTATCGATACTTTACTGATTAGACGTTTGACTGCGGTGCGCGAAATACAAGTACAAATATAATTTATTGGTCCATAAATCACATTTATATGCTCCTGTGGGAGAATCTTTTCGAAATCATGGGTAGAGGAGACTTTGAAGACACCATTTAAACGTAAAAAATGTTTTGGTTATTTCTTTCAAATGATCGTATATCGGTAGCCAAGTACATACTTTCGGTGCTTTTAGCACTTTGATTTTAACAAAGTAAGTGTGCTGTCGTGTTATCTTGTTTAACTGGCTTTTAAACTGTTGGCAAAATATATGTGTACTTTGTATGGCTTTCTTCAGGCAATTTACGTAAAGGTATTGATAGTAAAACGTTGATTATTTACCAATCAGAATGCGGCGAGTGCATTATCCGCATGTACTAAATTTTGACATTGCACAACCAAGAGAAAATCCAAAATCCGATATCTATAAATAGTTACTACATAGTGTATGTAGTATATAGGGTTAACTTATACGCTTTTCAGAAGATCGAGCAAATATATGTCAGAGTGTGTAGCCTAGTGTTGAAACGAACATTTTGATATTAGACATGTCTACCTCGCTAAAAACGGAATTATACGTCGAACAGAAGGATAAAGAATGGCCCAAAGAAGGAAGACATATTTTAGCACAGTATGATGAAAGTAACATTATTGTGTATCAAGCCTTTTGTCCGGAGATTGCTAGTTTTGCTGCAGAGAACGGAAAGTTTGGTGGACCTAAATATAGTTTTACTCGGATGACATGGGTCAAGACAAATTTCCTTTGGATGATGTACAGATCAAACTGGGCTTGTAGTAGAGGACAGGAAAGGATTTTAGCGATCTCTCTGTGCAAGGAAGGATTTGATGAAATTCTGAACCGTTCTAAAGGGGAAGGAATTTACCACAATCTAAAACTTCCAGGTTTGAATTTGTACAATGTAGTATTGTTGAACTATTGATTTGCAGCAAATTTTTGTTTTTATCTACCCCCTTAAAGAAATTAACACAATAATTCAACATGTATATAGAGATTTATCGGTTGGTCAATGGCCAGTCGTTGAAAATGCGTCGGATCAATAGCCTAAGGACGCTAGCTAGCTTTTACCTATTACAATGTTTTTGTCTTCATAGGCAGGTTGCTCCGTGACCAAAAGATAACATCATTTCATTGAAAAACTACAATGTATTATCTTTTTGTCATTGAATGTCCTGACAATTTGTGACTATTAGTAATTGATATGGCACCATTAAAACTAGATCTATTTATCTCTTAATTTCGGGCTTTTTGATGTGATTTGCCGGTTTTAAACTTGTTTGTTTCTAGTCAGTTTGAGAAACTAAAGTCAGAAAAATATTTGCTTGTCCGATAGATGTATTTTAAACTATTGCAGATAGTGTTCGTCTTCAGTGGGACCCAGACCATACTCCAAAAGGTGGCAAAGTAGATGGAAGGCGAGCAATTCAACTAGGTTTGCGCGGTGACATTTTGATTAAATTTCACGAAGAATGGATACAGAAAATAGAAGATATAACAGATTTCGTAACGCGACAGAGAGCTGTTGTTCTGAACGATGAAGTAGATAAGCTCTATACGCCTAGTGAGAGAATCTATATTCCAAGTAACGAAGATATCTGCCGTCATATTTTACTTGACGGTTACGCGGAGAGAGGAAAACCAAGAAGTAGAAAAGAATGCACAGAGACGGTGTCCATATTAGAAGGAGCGTGCTGTTCGGAAATGTTGGATACTAAATTGGAAGTTATAACACATACACAGTTTTCTGGACCAGACGTAAGAGAAGTACATAATGTTATACTATGTCTTGGTGGGGCGTTTAATCCTGTTCATACCAGGCATATTCAGGTGATGGTTGAAGCAAAGAAATGGCTTGAAGAGAACACACATTTTCGTGTAATCTCAGGCTTCCTTGCTGTAGCACCAGATGGGTATGTCAAGAAAAAGTGTGAAAAGTCACAACAACCGTGTATCAAAGCGGAGCATCGTGTGAAATTATGCGGCATAGCTTGTCTGGAGCACGAGTGGTTACAGCCTTTCCAGAAACCTATAGGATCTGCCGAGGACTGTGGAAGAAAAGTGAAAATAGAAAAGAAGATGTCTGATGTCGAAACAGCCGTGATTTATGGTGCAGACAGGGCAATGAATAAAGCTGGAACAGCTAAATGGCACAAGAAGTCAACACAAGTGATCGTGTGTATAGGAAGGGAAGGCGAGACGGAGAACGTTAAAAGAAATTTTGTTGAAGACAAGAAAATGGATCTTGTGAGAAACGATAATTTTTTCATCGTACCGAAAGAATTAGACAATGTAAGTTCTTCTGAAGTTAGAAGAATGTTGTCTATCTTTGCTAGCAAAGATGATGAGTCTGATAGACATAAGGCTATGAAGGACATTACTGATCTTGGTTGGATTTCAGAAAAGGAAGGGCAATATATTGAAGAACATTTTTCAGAATTGTACATGACCTAGTTTGTTACAGCTAGTGATACTACATGTATATGAAATACATGTGTTTCCATTTTTATAATAATGTATTTATTTCGATCATGAAATTGTTTATTTATAGAATAATACCACACGCAGCGAACAGTTTTGATTTCATTTGTTTAATAAAATGTAATAAACACTTTTTACTGTACATGTACTAGTATTTGGATATTTTTCTTAAGTGGAATGAAAATAAAATTAACTTTGTAAACTCAACCAGGCCCCAACAGATATTTTTTACCCGTTGGTATGGACGTACAAATGCACATTGTTCATTTATTGCATACGAGTAAATTACCTTTTAGTACCAGAATTCCAAATCCATTTACTTACCAAAGCAAGGAGTCCAAATTTTCATGACATTTTGGTCATGATAATCAGCTTCTGTAAGAACAGGTTTCAATGGGATTTAAATGGTATATTACTCGATCAAATCGAAAAAAAATGTATATGAGGGCCAATTTTCATGAAATTTTATTTAAATGTTTGTGTATATTCGGTATAAATCTACAACATGTGAAGCTGACTATTTAAACGGGTTGCAACAGTAAATCAACGGGCGCATCTCCGTGCTGCTTAAGCTTTGCTGAACTTAAAGATTATACAGTAACAGAATAAGATTCAAGTGTTAACTGTCTTTTAATCAACACATGCATCTTGCAAAATTCACCAGCAGCGTCACACTCTGCTTTAAATTTGCATGCAAGACCCTATTTCCAAAATTAATGCAGATATTTGGCTGAAATATAGTCAAACTCTGTCGTCCGTTCATATCTTATGCTGATGTTATTTTCATGAGCGCTTAATATTTTGGAGTAACTAATTGCACTTTATAAACAGAATCAGTAATATCTCTGCATAAATTTATTCCTATGTACAGGAATAACATCTACACATCAAATTCTATTCAAATTTATTCAGGTATAAGAACATATACACAAACATGTTTACAAAAATACATAGACAATAAAAATACAGACAATTGATAAATAAATAGATAAAAAGTATTGCCCTTGATCTTATGACCTAGGCCACGGACCTACATACACATGGATGACCCATTAAAGCAAAATAAATCGCTTATTTCCAATTTGTTCCTATAAGTTAAAATACAGTGTTTACAAAAAATGAATGCAATCATAGCAAATAAAACATTATGTGCAATAAACATATATTTTATTATTTAAAACGACATCTTGATTTAAAAATGTAATTATAATGATAAAATTGTATAAATGACATAGGCCAATCGTTGCTTTCTCACAATCAATATTTCAGAAGTTCAAATTTAGAAGCAAAATTCATATTTTGATAAATTATAATATCTGCAGCTTAAAGTGCTAAGTTCTACCACCATGTATACAGCAGATACATGCTGAATGTGATAATATTGTACGAGTCTCCTTACACTACGTCACTCGATTGCGTTTTTTTTCCTTTCTTAACAATATGATTCAATACTCCATTGTAACAGGGCCTATAGGCACTCAAGGTATATTGCATGAACCCCTCATATGAAATATGTTAAAACATATGTCAAATATACAATAGAAATTGAAGGGTAAGGGGGTATGGTGTATCGTCCTGTGAACCCTTATAATCAAGAAAATATCACGGATTTTATTACTTTTATGGTAAAATCAAAGGATTTAAGAATTGGTTCGAAAAAGCAACCAGTAGTAGTTCATTCCAATTCAAGTTTTATGAGCGATTGATAAGACCCCTTAGCCGGATACCAGCAGTTTAATCTTCTGCCTCACTATTGAAGACACTACGGAACGTCTTCTAATTGAAACACGGTCGGGTTGTATGTCATACCTATTTTATTCCGATATGTCATGCGTTAACGGTTTTTCGGGTCACAGGTCGCCTTACCACCCATAATATGGTCTGACTCTTAAATATGGCAGAATTAGTACTACCGCGTTAGTGCTTACGCGGCAAAATTGTTCAATAGAACAAAGCAGGAAACTTTTACTTGTTTACGAAAGGTAGGAAATCTGTAATTTGCTGTGGCTTTGGAATGCTGAATAATGAACATCCTAGCTTTATATATGTACATTAGTTTTGAAAATAATTTAAAGAAAAATGGTATGTTTTTGGAATTTACAGCACACCTGTATGTCTATATATGATAAGGAAGAACACGCCATACTTCGCTTAAGATTGTAAATTTTTATGGCCATTATTAAGACACACAAATTCCTGTGAAAACGGATATGCAAAGTTTAATTATTAAGCATTTTCATAGATATCTCTGGAAGTTAAATGGTCTGTTTTCGAATAATGTAAAGTAAGAATGACATTTATTTAAGTCATTTTGGTCCCACTTCTTTGTGCATATACCGAATACATATGCTTATGTTTAAATGCATTATAAGTATTATATGATTAAGAACCGACATGTCGAATGCATATTTCATTATACACGCTCTTTGACGCTTCGCATAAAATTATAAAACCAGATAGCCTTCGTATTAAGCAGATTATTTTACAGTTACTATCAGAATGCAGTTTAAAAACACCAACAACAGAAGAGAAATGGTCAATAAAACTTAACATAAATAATACTTTCTGCTGGAATAAAACCTGGTTAAATGTACATTCAGCACATTGTTCAATGAAAGCTAAAGAATTTCAGTGGAAAATAATTCACAATGTAAATACAGAGCACAAATTAAATTTAATGAATTTATCTGATGGTATATGTAACCTATGTAAAGTAGAAAGAGAAACAGTATGTCACTTGTTCGCGGAATGCAGGGAAATAACAACTTTCTGGGCTTGAACAGTTTCTTTAATTACAAAGCTAACAAAACTGCATAACGAAAAAGAAATACAGTTAACTTCAGTAAAAAAATGTTTGGAGTATATAGCCACAGTCTATACACAATTATAAACACACTTGTTTTTGAAACAAAATGGCATATTTGGAAATATAGGAATGATACGAAATTTTCAGTTCAAAGTGTGTCAAAAAGGAAACATATAAATTTCTTAAAGCTTAATATCAAGCAAATTTTTAATTTCCACGGCCGGTGTACACCATATAAAAACGCTACGAATGAGATGTGGTACTAATCTTTCGGTATATGTATGTGTTATATCTTAACCACAAATCTGCTCTTAATTTTCTTTTTTCTCAAGGGTTCACGATTATGATGTGGTGACAAAAAATGAAGCAAAACACTTATTTGTAAAGAATCAGTCATTACTCTTGTTGTTTTTTTCGGTTTCGAAACAAGGATATGATGCATTTTTAGTTTCTTACTTGTGTTTGGTATTTTTGCCCTTTTGTTAACATTTTCAAATACTGTTCTTATTTTTTCTTGTCAAAATGACCGAAAAAATGCTTTAATAACAACGATAAAACTGCATGCAATACCTTCTGTTCTTGTAATGTATGAAATGTGTGCAGTACAGATGTCACATTTTGCAAAGAATTAACTATTTTTATATACTCCTTAATGTATGAACTTATACTATAATATAAATATAAGATACATTCTTAGTAAAAATTACATGTTTTTTAATATAAGATTTATGAAACACACAGTTGTGGTACCGTACATGTGATTGTATTATAATACATGAACATGCTTTATGATATTTTTCGTTGTGAACAATTCCTTTTCAGGGACGTAGTTTATAAAAAATAACTGTTAATGTAGTCTTTTTGAAAGCCACAGAGCTTGTTTGTACTGTTTTTTATTGTATCTAAATAAATGGGGTTACCCATAGGGGGCCTCAAATTTAAAAAAAAAAAAAAGAACCGACAGTAAACGTTGGTATATGTGTTATATATATACAGCCTTTTGTGAAATTGGTGTGAGTTTATCATCAACTGGAGCTTTGATCTTGAAACTGGAGATTGAAAAGTGCGCAAATATAATGCTGGTGTTTACCAGAAATTTGTAGTTTTTTACCCAGTCTGAATATAGATACTTTTGTTTCATTAAATATACTCATTTTGACAAGTAATTGGGTCCTAGTATTTTGTGCAGTGGTCGAATATAATAGGGTTATTATCATAGTAACGTGATCCAGAATGCCGGATTTGTTCGAGTCGTGTGTCGGATCAAACGAGTGCGTAGCACAACGAGTTCCAATCCTGCTTATGGATCATACACGATACTAATAACACTTTTATTATATACCTTTTGACACTCGTCTGTGCGAATAAACAAAATTTAAATTAACATTTTAAGCATAAAATTAAAGAAAAACTCTTTTGAGCGCGAAATATGCGTTGTGTACGCCGTTATTTTATTGACGTCATCGTATAAACAACTAGTA
The DNA here is from genome assembly GCA_022818135.1 of Saxidomus purpurata. Taxonomy (NCBI): domain Eukaryota; kingdom Metazoa; phylum Mollusca; class Bivalvia; order Venerida; family Veneridae; genus Saxidomus; species Saxidomus purpurata. The sequence continues at coordinate 7,835,463 of JAFMSR010000016.1, forward strand.
ACGACTGAGTCAAAAGCGACGTTATCAACGTCATGTGTATTTTAGGGCCAATTGATTGCACTTTTACAAATAATGGCACTGTGCGTATTGCACGTACATACAATACGGATTTTTTTTTCTGTCAGGTCGTATTTGATGATTGAATAAAGGCTGTATTTTTACAGCATATTTATAGGTATATAATTAAAATGCTTATGCACCAGTAAACTGTGTTTCTGCTAGGTATATACATACTAACATTATTCATGTGATTCGTAAGTACCGGGTGTAAACGCTTGCATGTACATGGTATACACAGCCTATTGCGAAATTATTGCACCTTCAAAATGAGTTTCTATTTCGCAACTGGAGATAGTAAATCAAAAATCTCGCCTCATATATAACCATGAACATTACAAATGGCCCTTAAGGTAGCGCATATGTTTAGTTTGAATTATATTCGCCCAAAATCTTAAAACGGTCTTATCTATATTATTGTCTTTAAAAAGTATTTAAACCTATACAATGTTTGAAAAAGTCTTTTTAATCCCTAAATAAATAATGGTGCAGATTGTGGGCACAAAATGAAATAGCAAAGCTTGCCTGTGTTCAATATTTGAACATGGCTTACAGCTAGGGATAAGCCCCTATACTTAAACTTTGTATCGCGTTCCTGCTCTAGAGTACCGTATCAAAGATTTCTTAAACTATTACTTCAATCCATAATAATTTTTGTACGGTTAGGGGTATAACACATACATCTCGGAACATACATATGAGAGAATAAAATTAATTTGAAGACATTTGTTGAAAAGATGTGACACGGTTCCCTCAAGCAGGAAATATGGCATAAAAAGTATTTGAAATACTTTTTAGTACAGAGGTTGCCCCTAACTGTGGGCATTGTTCAACGATTTATTGACATGTTTCTTTTCGCAGTCATAAGCATCATCTTCCGTTTTCTTTTATTTGTTTAGAAAATAAATGAAAGTTCCAACAATGTGCAACTTTACATACTTTCTAAGCATAATAATAAATATAGAATCGTTTAAAGAAATTCTATGTTCGTATATGTTCAATATTATTACAATTGAATGACTTGATAATAAATCAGCTTAAACATTACAACATAATCCATAATGCGTAACAGTTGCATATGCTTGAAAAATATCTTTTACTGAAAAAATCCAAGATGTCATATATAATTTTTTTAAAAAAAAACAGAAGCCCTAGACTTTTTGTTCCATTCTCGCCCTCCACAGCATTCATTATATAATTTCAAGTTTTTCTGAAAGCTCGACCAACCGCTGATGTATGAGAATGATAAGTTCAAATTAACAATACTTGTGTTTTAATCTAAACCCACAATGATCAGATGCCAGAATTTTTAAAAAGGGTCCTTATTTGCAAACGAGACAGCGCTTCTTACAAGTGACCACACTTATACATTTATTGAAAATCTGTCCAATCTGTAAATCTGATGTAGAAACGGAAAAACATGTATTATTACACTGTCTTGCTCAGACTCACAGACACGTAGTATTTGAGAAAGCTGTTTAAATAAACCCAGAATTTAATAATATGAACCAAATGATGAAATAAATAAATAATGATGAAGCAAAATTGTCATTACTCTTAAATGATCAATTGGTAAAGTTTACTGACAAAACCTGTTACGCAATTTTATTAAAGTGACATTATGCACATTTTTTTAAAGTAAAATTCCAGCTGAAATAGGTGTGTGTGAAAAGGGTAGAGGAAATAATAACTTTTGACCCAAATTCAACAAACTTTTCCTGCTACCAGTACGAAATAATAACTTTCCAAATATTACTTTTCCTATTTTGACTGGGAGAGTCAATTTAAGAAATAAACAAATGCATGTCGGAGTTGCTTCCCTTCCACTGCCGAGCAACACTAATAACACAAGGGAGATCACTGCCAAGGAAGGAATAGTTCATTTCTTTAATTTCTAAAGCAACAACTTCAAATATTAATGCGGCATTATCATTAGTTTAACACATTTAAATGCACAGTTACCGAAAATTACTTTTATAAAACTGTCACCAAAAATACACTATGTGCAGTAAGATGAGCATAATGTCACTTTAATGAAAGGTCAAATATATTGTACAATAGACATATTTTATGTTAATTTGTATTTATTTAGATACATATTACATGTTCTAGTTAAAGTCAACTGAAGTAGCATTGCTGTTCTTTGGATTGATTACATAATCATAGTACACGTATAAGGTATTTTACTTCGGTTTAAAAGCACTGTGTAAGCAATGTATCAGAAAAATGTTTCAGTATCAAATTGTCTTAAAAGTTATTCAAAGGCCTCTCGTTAATCAAATTACATTTGGTCTAATCAAGTGTAGTCCCATTACTTTACATCCATATTTGAAAAGTGCATTTGCACAATTGTCTTAAAAGTTATTCAAAGGCATCTCGTTAATCAAATTACATTTGGTCTAATCACGTGTAGTCCCGTTACTTTACATCCATATTTGAAAAGTGCATTTGCACAATTGTCTTAAAAGTTATTCAAAGGCATCTCGTTAATCAAATTACATTTGGTCTAATCACGTGTAGTCCCATTACTTTACATCCATATTTGAAAAGTGCTTTGCACAATTGTCTTAAAAAGTTATTCAAAGGCATCTCGTTAATCAAATTACATTTGGTCTAATCACGTGTAGTCCCATTATTTTACATCCATATTTGAAAAGTGCATTTGCACACTATTCTTAAGTCAGTATCTTAAGTATTCTCCTTTTAAGGCAGATTTTAATACAAAGAGTAGCAAGGGAGATTTAAGGTTTTTATCTGTACATATGTAAAATAGCATATGGATAATGCTCTGAATTTGAAATGCAAATTGGCTTGTTTCTCACATGTCTCTTATAACTCTAATATGAATGGCAATGTTCTGGTACTATAATTGTAAAATAACTGCGAAACTTTGTAAATAATTTTATATGCACTTTGGTATTACAATGTAGCTTTGAATTGTACATTGACGAGACTGAAATAAACTAATAAGTGCATTTGTTAGTAATGATATGCTAATAGCGAAAGCGACAAAAATATATATTGAACATTCACTAATTCAAACAAAGGAATGAAAATTATAAAAAAAAACATCAATGATAAAATACAAATTATTATTAATTCAAGCCGTTGAAGTGTATCTCATAAAAGTCGCTTTAAACGTTTACGAGGTGTTAATGCACACATTGTCGCTGTATCCACTGTGATTCTAACTGTTTACGGGGTTTTCATGCATACATTCCCGCTGTATGTGACTCTATTCCACTGTGATTCTATATTTTTAAGCCGCTTGGTAAGCTCTGCCTTTTCGGCCGCGCCCATCTCGCTCAGAGTTTCGCACTTGTCCGCTGTACCGGACATTACAGGCTTACATGCCCGAACGATTACACCGACATTCATTTCTGCATCTGAAATAGAGAAATAGTAATATAAGTATTCTTGATCAGACTACATAAACAAAACTTATGTTGAAAAAGTTCTTTTCAAACAATAAATGCATTTTTATTTCGCCATAATGTTGTAATTTCACAATTCTGTAACGAGAGAAAGTTTCAGATGAATGCTATATTGTATACAAACACGCGTAAACCTGTGGTTTAAAGAAACAACTTACCTTTTGACAGATAATTAATTAAGGTATTATTATTGCACATTAACTAATCAGCTGCGTTGTTTTACTACTACATTTGCATCAGTATGTCACATTGTTTGATATATATATGTATAGGATCATTTAGCTTCAAGTTATAAAACATATATACCTGGAAATATGGATTTCAGTCCGACGGCCTTTAAATTTATGTTTGCTGTCGTGCACTTGTTCTCCATAAGAAAAGGAATCAAAGGTCCATTGCATGTTTTGGGAGCTATTTTATTATTGGCGCATTCTGGATTTGACAGTTTCAAGCCTGATAACATCGTACCAACCAATCTTTTAACAAGTGATGGAACATTTCGTATGTTGAATTCCAAATGTATGCATGTTGGACATGCTGCTTCTGAAACAAATGAAATCGTATATAGGTTAATATGAGAAATTGCTTTGATATCTATAATAATAATAACAACATTAACATCTAATATCAAAGCTTCAAATTGAATGAGACAATCTGGTTAATCATAGTTTTGATACCTCATGGCTGACAATACATGCGTGATTCTTCAAATCTAGCATTAAGGTTTAAAAATGAACACAAACATACAAAAAACGGTACATAGTATCAACTTTCTTTTGAAAACGGCCTTTGATTCCGAAGCTAGCTATAAATGTCAGAATTTTAATAACTTTAGAAGAAAATATATTAAGATAAATGAAAAAATAATTAATTAATTAGAATAAAACAGCAGCTTAACAGGGATGTTGAAATAAACCAAAATACGTATGACGTACCTTTCCGAACCTGTGCCAGCGAAGGCACGAAAAACATCAAGGCAACTAACATGGTGATCCTCAAGGTGCGATCCATCTTCAACCAAGTTTGTTTAGACAGTGTAGTTACTTTGGACGTGGTAACAACGGAGACATCCTTTTATAGTTTTATGTATGCAAATTTATTGAACAAAAACGGACATCACTAATCAATCAAAATATTCAAAGATTTCCCCTCGAACCGCACGTGGTTTACAACACATCTCACTGACGTCTAAAATATCCTTTAACGTTGTGAAATACACGTGATTTATAATTAAACACAGCTCAAACGGATCTTTTTTAAGGATGTTTACTAAGAAAAATGTAAATTTCGTCAACTGGGTTATTTTAAGGGATCTATTTTGCAACAAACGACGTATGGAATGCATAGGCCAGCAAGTTTTCTTCTGAAGTAAATACTTTTGAAAGGGACTGCCAATCCTTACACAAGATTAAAGGACGCAAATATTAATAAAACTTTGTCACAATGTAAAACAGTGTAAAACTGTTTATTCTGCGATTCTATGTGTTCTTGTCTCATATTTATTCCCAAGACTATGCAGGAGTGGACCTTCTGTAAAACTCTTGTCTCATATTTACTAGGTCCTAAGAAGTGGTATGCAGGAGTGAGACCAGTGTACAAAAAAAATCAGTTATATGAACATCAATCAGTTTTATGACACTAAAAGCACAGACTAGATTAAAAAGTAATATACCAAATATACCTATTCAAGCATTAAACTTAAAAATGCAAGGAGATTGTTAAGAATGATAAGACACTAAAACAAAAAATACAAAGAGATCGTTAAGAATGATAAGACATAATGTTAAAACTAGGACAAAAAAAAGAAGTTTGACGGCTTCCTTAAAATGCTTAAAAACTATAATATTACGTATCAACTGTGGCAAATTATTCCAAAGGACACACCCCTGATAAGCAAAAGACTACCAAATCCCTTCACCTTGTAAATACAAAAACAACCACTGTCATTAAAATTTAACCTGGATGGGTCATCAGGATTGGGACAAGAAGTTACCCTAAACCTTGTACAATGAGTGTGTAATGAGTGTACAGGGTTAAAATGTTCTCCCAGGTAATCTGGAGCTATGTCTGACTTAACTTTGAAAACATGACCCAAAATAATTTGGTTTACCCGTTTTTCAACTGGTAACCACTTTAAGTGCCTAAACTGGCCTGGATGAGACATAGAACTGATATCTTGAAATCGGCGTAACAATAACTTGTCAAATTTAATCTCGCTTTGAATATCTTATGAAATTTCTTTATAACTCTACTGTGTAGAAACTGAATCTTATCTGTTTTTCTTTTTTAAAATTTTATAAATACGGATTAAAATTCATTAAATACAATATCGGTTTGTAATTCTTTAAGCCAAACCTTAAAAATATACTTAGCAATCATGGTAATTTCAGGAGTGATCCTTCCTCCAGAACTCTGCCATGGTACTATCAAGTTTATTGCAAGAGGGAACGACAATACAATTACAAAATATGTTTATAGACATCATTAGTATACGTAATTCTGTAACAAATATTGGCCAGTCCTTTATAAAATTTTGTAAATTGTGCTTGTGTTGCAGCATCCAGATCCTCTAGGTTGGTGCACCCATCGCTAAATTTGCCAATCCACTGAGATATGCAGTCTCTAACACCTACTGTGACCGTCATTTCAGCATCTTAATGGATCATGACAAGATGCGTTGCAGGAAAATGAGTCATTTTTGTCTTTGAATAACAAAACTCATAAAGTAATGTTCTTCCCTAATACTACAGGAATGTATCGTTTTATGTATGACCAGACTTTTCCCCTTTCAATTATTAACAATTATTTACCATTTTTACCAAAAGAGTATTTTCATGACATAACTTATTGCATATGTTACTATATATAGTATCAAATTTGCCTTTGATTGTCGGTGATACGGGCCGATAAAACGATCACGTGACGTAGTGTGCCGATAACTGATATCGGCACACTTGCTAGTGTGCCAGAAAATTCATCGAGGCTATATCCGGCCAACTTTGCAGCAACGCTAGACTGTCAGCACGTGAAAACGTTGACGTAATTGACAACGTAGACGTAACGGAAAGTGGCCGCCGAAAGGACACAGAAGTCTCTATCTCAACGTTTATTGAATTTAGAATTAAGGCTTATTGAGCACCGAAATATGAAAACTGATACGTTTGCTTTTGTTGAAAGTATGCATAATTTATTCATTCAATGGCATTTATCTTTATGAAATAGTATAAGTATAGCAGGAATGTGCGTTTTGTACCTAAATTTAGATCTACTTGTCTTATCTTTTTCCAATTTTCAGAAAATCGAGTTGTCTGTCGTCTCACGTTGTTTTTGTAAATTAAAACTGGAAGTTACCTGAAAGCAAATAAAAGAAAGTAAGTAAATCGACAACACATGAATTGAAATGTATGTACTACTTTTGAAAATGTACGTCTTGTTTGAGTATGAGATTATCAACGTGTAGCTTCGCTATACTTGCAATGTAGTCATAGTCATAAAGTGGAAATTTTATCAAGAATTTTGGCAGTTATCCTCAGAACTATTATTGCATCAAAAAGTAATGACAACTGCTGAGAGAAAAGCAAAGAAGATGATTTAAGTAGTTTTTTTTTTAAAGATAGAAATAACATCACAAAAAGAAAACTTGACATAAAAAAACAAGAAATTTTAACAACAAAAATAATATCAAACAGGGAATGCCACGTATCAAAAACGCAGCCTCCCCAAAACGAGCCCCACAGCACCCAGAAGTGCACACCACCAAGACACAAAACACACACACACACACACACACACACACACACACACACACACACACACACACACACACACACACACACACACACACACACACACACACACACACACACACACACACACACACACACACACACACACACACACACACACACACACACACACACACACACACACACACACACACACACACACACACACACACACACACACACACACACACACGAGGACAAAACGAACAATTAACGGAACACAGTGGGGCACCGCCTTGGAACGGTCAGTGGCAAAAACACCACTGGGGAGTTTTTGTTCAGAGAAACATCCAATATGAATAAAAGAGGCCTTTCATTTCGAACTTTGGTTATCAAAGTTATCATAAAAAATAATTAAGAGATAAATAAAAATCCATTAGATAATCACAAATTAATCGATTTCAACTATAACATCCTTCGCTCAAATTACCATTCACAACAGTTTAACCCTCGTGTTTTGATAAACAACCATTTATAGGTTTGTTTTCACACGATTTTCAAAGACCTTTCATAGAGTGATTACGGTTGAAGTAGGTACAAAACAATAAAATGATACTTACAGTTTATCCTCCCAATTCTTAGAATAGCGAAATAAATTGTAACAACTGTTAATATTAAGATTTAAATGACAATCATTCTACACACGATCCGTCATGGCCGCCATTTTACGTCATCGTGTTCTGATTGGACGACAGCTTTTTCAGACTAGAAGCTAGTTTCACGTCCCGTTATATACGGTTCCTGATGTAGGGTAACATAATCTGCCGAGGACTTCCGATTGGTGACGTAATGTATCAAAAGAAATTGTGACGTCATTATTTGATAAGATGATGATGATGATGATGATAATGACGTCACACTTTCATTAAATGTCAGCCATTTTTGTTTTGAAAAACGCAACACTATTCCGTTGAATGCATGCAGGTTTGTACTTTGAAATGTAGAGATCCTATTTATACGGGCGAAAGCTCGAAGGGCGCGAAGCCCGACCATAGGTAAACGTATGTACGCGTATTTAATTGAATACTGAAAGCAATAAAATTAATGAATTCACGATTACCCATGGAAGATTTCAATTTGTCCGCATCAATGGACGATACGATAACATACTTATAACGATGCACCGTCTGTACGCAATCGCAACGTCTCGGCAGAATTAAGGGTAAGGGAATTTGCCGAAGACTTCCGATTGCGTCTACAGGTACTCTGTTGTTGTTGTCATTAAATGTCTGCAATTTTTGTGTTTGAAAACGCAACACTTCAGCTTTGTACTTTGAAATGTAAAGAGATTCTATTTATACACATTCCTAAAGTTTGATACTCTTTCTTGTGACGCCATAAAAAAGCACCATTTCTTTTCGCAATCAACCCTCGATGCATGACTCTATGGATATTCGTGACCAATAATTTTCGGAACTTGAACCGTTTTTGCGTCCCCTAAAAATTCGTACCATTTCTAAAATTATGCTTTCGCCCGATATAGGTATTGCCTATTTTCATATTACACATTCCTAAAGTTTGATGATGTTTCGTGTGACGCCATAAAAAGCACCATTTCTTTTTGCAGTCAACCCTTGATTCATGACGCTATGGATATTCGGTACCAATAATTATCGTAACCTGAACTGTATTTGCGTCCCCAGAAAATTCGTACCATTTCTAAACTGGAAATTCCTGTTATGATTTCTCTCGATATAGGTATTACTTATTTTCATATTATAATAACCCTGTATCAATATAAATTCTTATTGAAAGATACCCAACTGAGAAAACGAAATGAAATGGACCAATGAAACCACATGGTTTAATTTACGGTCTCAGAATGAACCACTTGCTGTCAGCACTTTGATTTTTATAAAGGGAAGTAACTTTGGCGATCGTTACAAACGTGTCAATCTCACAGCACACCGACAAATTTAGCGCAAAATTCAAATTCAGGAAGATCCACAAAATAAACGTTATTATTGACTTTTTCATGCGACACGAGGAATAACCGGTCAGTACCTGAAATACTGTGTCACTTTTATAATTATGTATCATTGTGCTTCTGACATAGTCTAAAATTTCCCCTTGGATCGAAACAGATTTGCCAAGCCTATTTTCTTAACTGAAGTTTGAACTGTCGAAATTTTAAAAAATACAGTGAGGTCGCCAATAACGGAACACTAATAACTGTTTGTATGCAAACCATGTCTGAAAGACAATCAAGTTTATCCATGAATGACGTGCAGACAGCTTATTTCTTGCTCTTTCCAACGCAATATTTGTTTTGTTTATACACCTGTGTAAAATTATAGAAAAGTTACTTAAACTACGATAGCTTGCTTCTCCAATAGCGGTACAGTTTCTCCATTAAAGAAACACGTGACGTGTTGTTATTTATAGAAAAGGACCATATCAAAACACATTTTTAGCTCGACTTTTCGAAGAAAAGGGGAGCTATCCTACTCGCCTCGGCGTCGGCGTTGGCGTCACACCTTGGTTAAGTTTTTCGTACCACCCCACTTTATTTCAAAAGTATTAGAGGTATGGCTTTGAAACTTACCATACTTGTTTACCATCATAACCTCCATCTAAGACAAGAGTACATAACTCTGTCAAGGTTTTTGACAGAATTATGGCCCCTTTTTGACTTAGAAAGTGTATTGAGCTTGGTTAAGTTTTTCGTACCACCTCACTTTTATTTCAAAAGTATTAGAGGTATGGCTTTGAAACTTACCATACTTGTTTACCATCATAACCTCCATCTATAGACAAGAGTACATAACTCTGTCAATGTTTTTGACAGAATTATGGCCCTTTTTTGACTTAGAAAGTGTATTGAGCTTGGTTAAGTTTTTCGTACCACCTCACTTTATTTCAAAACCATTGGAGGTATTGCTTTGAAACTAACCATACTTGTTTACCATCATGACCTACATCAACAGACAAGAGTTCATAACTCTGTCAAAGTTTTTGACAGAATTATGCCCCTTTTTTACTTAGAAAATACATTGAATATGGGTAAAATCCACTTATTGCCTTAACCCTTTGAGATATTGCTTTGAAACTTTGAATGCATGTTAACATCATTACCCCCATCTGTAGGCAAGAGAAGGTAACTCTGTCAGGGATTTGTTTTTAAAAATTAAGGCCCTTTATTGACTTAGAATCTTGGTTAAGTTTTTCTTACCAGTCCACTTTTTGACTAAACTGTTTGAGATATTAATTTGATAGTTGGAATACTTGTTTACCATCATGATCCCAAAACATGGGCAGGAGAAGGTAGTTCTGTCAAGGATTTTATTTGAATTATGGCCCTTTTGACTTAGAAAGTCAGTTAAAATTTTCATTCTTGTCCACTTGTTGACTTAACCATTTGAGATATTACTTTGAAAGTTGGAGTACTTATGTACCATCATGACACCTATCTGTAAGCAAAAGAAGATAACTCTGTGAAAATGTTTCTTGATTTGTACTTAGAAATTCCTAGTTAAAGTCTTGTGTGCCCTTAACTGTCAAAGTTTTGTTTTATAGGCAAGCACTTAAAAGTCGAGCGCGCTGTCTTACTGACAGCTCTTGTTTAATACAGTGTAACCCAAGTAAAACATTAATTTCTGATGTTTTACAAAAAAAACAGCATATACCAATGTATACTAAACGAATGAGGGACATTTTCTGGTATTTACATGATCCAGTGTAGGCAGCCACACTAAACATGCATTAATTATCATCATGTGTATTAGAATATTCTCTGTCTATTGTCCGTTTAAGTTAGTGGACAGAGAGTAAAGGGGAGGTTAATTTGAACACATGATATCCTTTTATAACTGCATTTCTAATTGTCAGGCAATCTACACTGGAAATGATGACCCCCTAAGTGATTGCTTCATCCACGAATGAAATTCGAACCTTTATTGGCGACTTGACTTCACATTGCTTTCTATGACTGCATTTATGAAACATAAGCTTTGGTGTAAAAAATATGATTGAACCATAATTTAAATACATAGGACTTAAGATTTACATTGGCATTCAATGCTTCATTACTTCGGAAAAGTAAGAAAACTCTTTGCAACGCTGAAGCACAAGTATTGAAAGCGTGGCTTTCATGTGGAAATTTGATGGCATCCTGCAAGCATCTCGTGATTTTGACTATTGTTTACTTTCAATTTTAAGTGGAAATGTTGGTGTCAGATGTCGGATGGACATGCTGTACGGTGGCACATTCAGATTTAAAACATACTGACTAGTTAAAAATATATGACGTGTTCACTCAATATTTGTTCCACTATTGGGGAAATTCCGTTATTGGCGACTTGACTGTACCACATACAATTCATAACCTGCAGTAGTTGTATGTTTACTCCCATGCACCTGTGACCAAATGCTGCAGTTTTGATAATAAATGTAGACTGTAGTCTGACATGATCAGAATCAGAAGTATACACTAGTCTGGAGTACACGATATATATTAAAGCAACATTAGATGATGGTAGTTTTTTCGTCAAAATGCTGTTTCTTCAAACCAGGAACGTAGAATATCTTGATTAGACTACGTTCCTGTTCAAACCAAACTTTTTGTTCAGTATATATAAGTAGTGGCTTCGTTAACCTGATGTAATTGTATAAAATTAAATGAAATTTATCTTTTAAAAGGAACATCAAAGCAAATTATAGTCATATGTTATTATTTTTAATTTATCATTTTTAGATGTTCCTTATCTTTTGCCAGCAGCCATATAAAGACATGAAATTGTTTGTACTTTGATTACTTATTTCAGTTATAATCTTTAACTATGTGTGAAATCCTATTGTTATTTTATATAATGTTTAAATTCGTAATGAATGCGTTTAGCACCTACTATACAAATTAAGTTGTGAAGATTCGTCAGTTTGATGAAACCAGTTATTTAGAATGATCACACTTAACCTCAGGAAGTGTTCAGTCATTTACTATAGTCGGTGATAATTTTAAGCCATACTGGTCACAGAGGCTTGAGGGATGACAGCTGTTTTCTTATCTATTACCTTAATTAACTATTTACAGATCATTTAAACTGCTGTGCATTTCAAGTGTTGCAATCCTGCTCGTGAAATCCAAGATCTCGCTGCTTTGGGAAATTTATCTGGCATGCTACGTGGTATTGCACAGCTAGTGTCAAACTTGTTTGCATACATTTACATGTTCATTTCACAGATACAAATCATATTACAGTCAGCTCTTCTATTAAACGTCATAATTAGAGATCATTGGTGATTGATGTACAACATATTTGTTTTTTATCTTAAGAAAATCTGGATTTTGATTCCCAGGATTTGGCATAACAAGATGGTACGAAGGGAAAAGCTTTTAGAGATACTCGAGAAGAATAGTGGTGAAGAAATAATCCAGTTTGTTCTTCAGGTAAAATAAATCTTTACTTTATATATTATTGTTAAATCATTGATGGTAGGACCTAAAGTATTAATAATCTTTATTTGGAGTGAGCAAGATAGAGTTAACAACTGTTGCACATGGAAGATTTTAGGCCAACCGTGGGAGGATTGATCTTGAAACCTCCAACCATCTCTCACACTTCCAAAGGCTTTGAATCAAACTTAGAAGTGATATGGATTTGGTGGGAAGCAAGTGCCATAACCTTCCAAATCTGATTGAGTTATGCGGATTGAATTGCCACAAAAGCAAATCTCAAACACTTAGGCATGCACATTTCAGATAGACCAGGGTTTTGTAATGACCATTTTTTAGCCTTTTATCCTAGCTGATTTTATATAGTTGCTAACCAAGTATTCGACTTTTTAATGCAGAGAATAGTGCAAAATTTAGTCAAAATAGACTGTTACCTATACATTTTTTCCGGTGGTTACCAGAACCATTAAATTACTTCTTTGCCTCATGGAATCATTTTATTCATATTCCCTATATAGATCTTATTTTTCTACAGTGTAAGTCAGATGGCGCTGAATGTCTTATAGACACTTTGTCTAGCTGCAGTAGAAAACAGCTGGATCATGTGTGGGATGTTGTCTCCAGTGTCTTTTCTCAAAGCTTGCTTATTGTCACAGTAAGTCACTAAGTGGTAAATTTATAAATCTCGATTAAACATTACTGTAAAGTAGAACCCTGTATTTTGTACTTTTCAGTCGTTTAATGTTGTTTTATGGTAGATCCCCAGATAAACTCCTTTTTCTTCCAGCGAAATTATTATAAGTACTATTATTTGATTCCAATCTAACTATAAGTGACACATGAAGCAGGTAGATAACATTGTCAGGTTTGCAATGCAGGTCATTTTGTAAACATCAATGTATAATAGATATCTTGTGCAGTTTTAAACATTGTATCAAAGACAAACAAATTATCACTTAAATTTTCTGTTTAAAACACACAGTCAAATTCTTACAGCTTCTAGTAATCACTTTCGAGACTCACTCAAGATGGAATCAACCTTGTAGAGAGAGAGGTAATGTTATTATCTGTGTCTTGCTAAGGACGCTTCCGCTGGTGGGGATCAAACCCGGGACTCTCCGATCCTGAGTCAAAGGTGTCTATGTATTTTGCACGAATCATGCATATATGATCATGTCTTGCAAATGTTGTTGATTCATGTTGTATGGGGCCAATATGATCCTCATGTTAAGTTTCATTAACTTTTTAGACTGATTTGAACTCTGAAGACGGTTCTCAAACGCTGAAGGTGATTGAATGTGTAACCAGTCTGCTGACAGCCATGTTAGCGCAGAAAGACGTCCATGTTCCAGAGGGCATGATACAAGTCGCAAGTCTTCTGCAAGGTTTATATTAGCTTTTAAAATAGTTTTCCTCGTATTAAACGTATAATTTTTAACGTTTATCTACCTCAGCTTTCAATAAGACAAAAACATTTTGCCATTTTCACCATAAGTAAGCTAGTTAAATGTAAACCTCTATTATTAAAAGAAGAAAAGGTTCAGTTATAAATGAACAAGGTTTAAGGTATGAATGGTGTAAATCTTTATGCCCTGTATATTGTTATATCAATAATACAGATGTTGTTCCAAACTTGCCGGTATCAACGGACAAAGTGAAAAACAGTATCACACGGGTGTTTGAAGACTGGTGGAAAAAAAACCTGCCTAACAGAGATAGCGTTATAGTAACGAGTTTTGTGTACATTGTGGAAAGGAGCTTGGATCTCAAACCTAAACCACTGGTATTTTTCAGCCTCAGTATTTTGTATTCTTTATCTGATCAAGAATTAAACGTTCTCCTGTTCATATTTCCTCATATTTCTATAGAATCTGATATTCTTCATTTCCATGTGTAATAAATGTAGTTCTTGCAAGGTACAAAATTGTCAAAATCTACCACACCATAGGCCAAAATGTATTGCAATTCTGATAAGGCCAGACAAAAAACTTGTTTTCAGTCTCTTCGATGAGCATTTTAAGGTCAGTCAGTTGACAGTGTTTTTTTGTATTTAGCCTTTTTTGAGACCAAAAACACACATTGATTTATTTTTTGTGTAACGTACATTTGTATCTGCAATTAGTTTTGGCCCCTATTCTATATTAATTTTTAGTTGTCTTTAGTTAAATGTCATTTTCCTGTACTGGGATGAAATATGCTCAGTAAATCTTAAATAATTCGACTTTGAAAAACAACATGTGTTTCCTACCTAGTTACCCTATTTGTTACCATGGTTACCAGAATTAATTTTTAGCTCGACTATTCGAAGAATAAGGAGGCTATTGCACCCCCCCCCGCCGGGGGCGGCGTGTCTCTCCCCGTTTGTTAAAGTTTTTTATAAATTCAAATATCTTGAATACTATCAAAGGTATTGACTTGAAACTCAAACTATATGTTACCATCAACATCTACACCTGGGGAAACAATCCCCATACCTCTGTTTTGATTTTTGACAGATTTATGCCCCTTTTTAACTTAGAAGTTTTGGTTAAAGTTTTTTTTTAAATTCAAATATCTTGAATGCTGTCAAAGGTATTGACTTGAAACTCAAAGTATGTGTCTACCATCAACATATACACCTAAGGAAACAATTCCCATAACTTTGTTTTGATTTTTGACATATTTATGCCCCTTTTTAACTTATAATTTTTGGCAATTTTTTTTTGTAAATTCAAATATCTTGAATACTATATAAGGTATTGACTTGAAACTCAAAATATATGTTTACCATCAACATCTACACCATTAGGAAACAATCCCCATAACTCTGTTTTGATTTTTGACAGATTTATATCCCTTTTTAACTTAGAATTTTTGGTAAACAATTTTATAAAGTCAAATATCTTGAATACTATCAAAAGTATTGACTTGAAACTCAAAGTATGTGTCAACCATCAACATCTACACCTGAGGAAACAATCTCTATAACTCTGTTTTGATTTTTGATAGATTTCTGTCCCTTTTTAACTTTGAATTTTTTGTTAAAGATAGAATACTATCGAACGTATTTACCATCAACATCTTCACCAATGTTTTTGATTTTTGACATATTTATGCCCTTTTTAACTTAGAATTTTGTCACAGTTTTACCAGACTAAAATGGAAATACTCAAAATGGCTTTCTTTTGAAATGTCATAGAATAATTATGCAGCATGAAGCGGTCATGCTTTTTTAATTCTATAGATATCAATTTTGAAAAGTTACAAAATTATTCATGATCAAATATACAAGGTCATGTATTTCTTTGAAATTATCCCCCCCATCCTCCCTCCAGTTGGCTTGCAGAATCCAGAGTAAGGCTTTGAATGAAATGTACATTTACAAAGGTCTTTGAACAAGTTTCATATCTTTGACCTTAATTCTTATAGACAATTACACAATACTCCTGTTCTTAGACAAAAACCCCATTTTACCAACAAGCTTTCGAATAGTCGAGCGTGCTGTCATGTGACAGCTCTTGTTCTTGTTCTTATACTAGTGCCAATATTTGGGCATAAATTATTATGCACGGCTTTACAGTTTCAAACTGGGCTATTTCCCGTCTATTTTTATCGATTTTTATTGAGTAAATGTTACCAACTACTTATCACTTTATGTAACTTATACACAAATTTCCCGATATATGGTCAAGCTTAGCAACTGATTCAATGTTTGTGGTTAAATAAAATGTATCAAATTGCATATCTTCAGAAAACTAAGATCATAAGCTTTCCAATGATGTATTTCTTGTGACAATATCACGAGCAACCATGTCAGACGGACAGTTTACAAAAAGCTTAATTTATATAGATTATAAGCGTAATACATTCAGTTTACTCAAAATTCAAGGGAGATAACCCTGAAGTTCACTCGATACGCTTCGAATATCTACGTTGTACAGTCTCGAAACTATAAACCCGTGTATTGGGCAAAATAAAATCTTATATACACATACAAAGTTTTTGTACAGGTTGCAGATGTTAAAAGGGTGTGGTCACTACATGATGTTGTCCAGCTTGTTGAGTTACAAAATGCCAGCAGTACTGAGTTTAAAACCCTGTTGCAGCGTTGTTACATTGCACCACAGTACATGCAGCATGATGAGGTAATGTATGGGGCTGTAGCTCGCTGGGCATGAAGCCAATATATCTTATCTAAAAGTCAGCGCTTACAGTTCACATATCAAACAACAATTCAACTGTTACAAAGATTATATACATGTAGATCCTATGGGTTCATAAATTAATAAAGTTTTTTCACAATAATGTAAAAGTCTTTATAAAAGCAAGACATTTATTTCGCGATTTTCTATTTATTCATTAGCTTTTAAATTCGCTAGCGAGCACTGTTTTATATATAATCATTGTAAGCTATTTTATTGAGTTGAATTTGCTTAGTGCTTCATTCGAGAAAATTAGTGAAAATAAAAACCTTGCAAAAAGAAACGGGGTGTAAATATTTGTTGTGTTTGTATTTCAGGGTATAAAGTTTCTGGCCAATGTAATGACACTTGATGGAGACTTTACAGACATGATTCACAGCACAATCAAGAATCATCTACTCTCTGTACCAAGGTATAATCATGTTGATAAGTGAGAGCTGATGATGTTCCATAATTTATGTAGAATCAATTTGCACTAATTTATTTTAGCTCAGTTGTGAAGAAAGCTTGCAGCTTATCGAGTCACTCTCGAGTCCGCTTCCTAGAAAAACCAGTACTGGTGTCATATGAGGTGGTATGGTCGTGATCCAAGTGGGGCTCAAACCTGCAACCTCGGGGATGAGTGGCCGACACCTTAACCTCTACACCACCGCTCCCCTGTAAAATCGATTTACTTAGTGTTAAACCGTTAATGCTATCGAGAAATGCAAGCTTAAAGGTAATGTATTTTGTCAAGATGCTGTCATGGCTGTACACATGATGGATTAGAAACATCACTGAAAGCATCTCAAGGATGATACTGTCGATTTTAGTTTGTAGTGTGAACTTGGTAGACTCACACCAAGGAAACAGCACGTTGTGACTGAAAGATTACCCACAAGTTCTCTGATTGGCTGACATATAAATAGCTTTATTGGAAATCCAGTTATTCAAGAAAAATTGTAAGGGCCTTTATCAGATATTACTTAAGGAAGATGGTGTGTACTTAAGTCATATTGACCTGTGACCCAGAATCAGTGAGAGGTTACAGTGATTTCAGGGAACTCTAACCACTTGCGGACCTGCTGGAGTATTTATGATAAAAGAATCCATTTAAACTTTTTTCAACATTCATGTTTAATTGTCATTGGTAAAGTCAAACTGCAGGTGTGAGTTTTCTGAATTATACCAGAATTCTGGATTTTGCATCGCAACCCTGGCACTTTTTTCTTTTCTACTGTGTGTTGATCCTAGGAGATATTTGGGGGGATTAAGAGCACGTCTGCACCACGGATGCTTGAAGCACTGAAAAATTCAACACAAAACAATTAAACTGTGATTCGTACTGAAATCACTTGATGGAGACTGGGCACTAATCCTGTGATACTGTGTTGACTTAATTTGCCAGTTTATCTAAGTTCCAATCTGTATTTCAGGACTTGGCATGAGAGGTATGGTGAAATCTACTTCCGGGCGTGGCAGTCTGGAAACTTGACAAGGAAGCTGGAACAGGGCTGTATCCAGGATCTGATGTACCACGGTGTTCATGCTCAGCCGATGTTAGCACCGGCTTTGCGTAAAGTAATGTCATACATGAATTCGTGTCTGCTTTATCTGTGATTGCAACAATAACTGCAATTTTATTTAGCCCTCATTTGCAATTTTGCATACACCTATTATGTTAAAAAAACAAGCTTTTTTAGTGTGGGTTTAGCACTGATTTCAATAATATTTCAGTAATTTTATGGACACTGTTAACTTCAATATTGTTACTAAGATAGATCAGACAAAGACTCTAAACCCCTCCTCCTCCCCCCCCACCCCCTTCAACTTTCCTACATGAAAGGGTCCAAGTGGTTCCTATTCATGACCTTCAATCAGTAGCAGTTTAAGTGATTTCAAGTAAGCAGCCTTATCCACTCTACCACTGTGGCAACGTTATCACAAGCTATTGGATTAGTTTTGGTTAAAATTAGATTCAACAGCTTAAGGCCAAAAACATGTGTGTTTCCAGTCACCTGACTGACTATAACGTTACTGCAGACTTCAATTTTTACGATGAGAAAATGATCGAAAAGAACAATTTGAGTTCAATTTTTTCGATGAGAAAATGATCGAAAAGAACAATTTGACTTCAATTTTTTCGATGAGAAAATGATCGAAAAGAACAATTTTCAAGCATTTCAGAGCAAAAACATATAAATTTCTATAAAACCTGCCGACTGACCTGAAAGTGTATGGCAAAGTGACCAGAGACACACATGTTATTTTGTTTGGCCTAAGATAAATGTTTGAAACACAATCTCTTTGTGACATTGACTGCAAAACTTTAGCTGCAATGCAAAAATGAAGTTTGTTTGTTCTTTCTTTTACAGTTACTGAGTTATTTACATGGCCAGAAGAAGCAACGAGGTGTGGATGATATGCTGTTGAAATTGTATGAACCCATCATGTGGCGATCTTTAAGGGTAAATGTGGTATTTTTCTCTTGATTAAAAGTTTGTTGTCAGAATACAGCTTTACATGGTTTGATGAATTGAAGTTTGCATTTATGCAGTGACCTTGTAAGACACAATTGTTTATAGGGTTGGAGTGATAGTGCAAATGATAGTTGGGCTATTATGTTTATAGCATTTTGAACACATTTTCACAAACACTTATAAGTAATAAAACTCTGTGTTAACACTATTGATTAACATGAAAACTGTTTGACGAACTTATTAACTAGAAAGCCATAATGGTAGAAAACAAATTAAGATGTCAATAGATTTGATTTGTAAAATATTTTTGTATGAAGTTAATGCCTGTTTCAGTTGTATTTCGATCATTTTTACAGGGGTTGCATTTTACCTAACCATCATTCCTGGGAAGAAACATTAGTAGAACCCTGTCCTCAATAAAAAAGCTGCTAATTTTCTCACTTAAAGAGACATGGTCGGTAGCAAGGCTTAAACCTATGACTCTCAGTCATGGAGAGTTTACAGTGATTTAATCAAACAACTCTTAAACATTTGACCATGGAGGCGATAGATTTCTAAACTTGCCTGTAGTATATGAGTCAGCTTGATAATTCTCTATAATACATGGAAAATGCTTTTTATACGCTCGAAGGGACGTATAATGGGAACACCTGCAGCGAGCGGCGGCATCCACACTCTGTTAGCTCTCTTAGTCAAACAGTTTTCATCCGATCTTGACCAATCTTTGTGAAAATGGTTAGAGGCATGATATCTAGGCCAAGTTCGATAACCCGCCAAATTGCCCTTATGGCCCTTGAATTATGCAAAATTGGCCAAATTAGCCTTGTCCGCTCTCTAAGTCAAGCAGTTTTCGTCTGATCTTCACGAAACTTGATGAAAATGATCGTGGGCAAGTTTGATAACCAGCAAAACCGCCCAAGGCAACTTTTGGAATATTCGAAAAATTATGAAATTAGCCTTCTCAGCTCTAACAGGTGAATTAGCCTTGTCTGCTCTATAGTTCTAGCAGGTTTTACAAAACCAATGAACTGCCAGATACTGAGTTATGCCTCCTTGACAGGTGTATTTTGTGACAGTTTTACATTCTTGTTGCTTTTGTTGTGCATTGTCTAATTGTTTTGAATTTATTGTAGGTTGCAAACAGTCAAGTACGGGCTAATTCGGCAGCTTTGTTCTTCCACGTGTTTCCTCTACAGAGTCCGGAATTGTCAGTACAAGAGTCGGACTCTCTTCTTCAAAAACAGTTTGACCTGTTTCAGGTTTGCTACCATATCTATTTGCAAGAGAACTAAATACATGTACTGTAAATTATGAAATAATCACAAGAACTTTATTTTTGCATTGGTTTTTTTTTCCAAGAGAGCACTCATTCGTGATTTCATCATTTCGCTACCACAAATTCAAAATTGTCAAGAAATGATCAATTTCTGGAAACATGTGGGATTGCTTGTTCACAAATTTGTGGCCTCTTGAATTGACCTGGAGATAAAAAAAATCACGAACTTTTTGCCTTGCAAACTCAGAATGATTTACAGTATAACTTTACATTAACCTCGCTGTGTAAAAATGAGCACAAGTCCTTTGCGAGCGGCATGGACTCGGATCAGTGCAGACACGCAGTCTGATCTTGATCCAACTTCCTTTATCACAGACACTAGTGATCAACGACAAAAATGCGTGATTTTTACAATGAGTATAGTCAAAACTTAAATGTTGTTTTCACACTGCATAGCTGATTACGAATCAGACATATTCCTGAAATTATTAAGTCATCCTACTTTAGCCCTATGTCTAAATAAAGACTTTTTATTGTCACAACAAAATGCAGAATTTTTACAATGAGTATTGTCAAAACTTAAATGTGTTTTCACACTGCATAGCTGATTACGAAGTAAGACAATATTATCCTGAAATTACATGAAAGTCATCCTACTTTAGCCTATGTCTAAATATAAGACTATTGTTATTTGACAAATTCTTTTGCGTAAAGTGCACAGATTTAAAACTACATGTAAAATGCATTGTGTAGGATTACCAAAAAGTTATATAATCTTACAACAAACACACTAGGGCAGATTTTGTTGTTGTTATTTCAGGAGCTGCTTGAAGATCCGTTTCCAAACATCAGGAGTGCATCTGTACTTGGAGTGTTCCGTGTGATGGAGAAGTACTGGGAGATGATACCACAGGATACTTTGAAGAACCTAACTGTAAAACTTGTACAGGACATGTTGAATGATGCTAGTTCTGCAGATGTTAGAGAAAGTGTAGTAAAGGTTTGTAGAAGAAATTGTCTACCGAACACTAAGAAGAACCTAACTGTAAAACTTGTACATGATACGCAGAATAATGCTAGCTCTGCAGATGTTAGAGAAAGTGTACTGAAGGTTTGTGGAAGAAATTGTCCACCTAACACTTTGAAGAACCTAACTGTAAAACTTGTACAGGATATGCTAAATGATGCTAGTTCTGCAGATGTTAGAGAAATTGTGGTGAAGGTTTGTAGAAGAAATTGTTCATTGAACACTAAGAAGAACCTAACTGTAAAACTTGTACAGGATATGCTAAATGTAGCTGCAGATGTCAGAGAAAGTGTAGTGAAAGTAAGTGGAAGAAATGTTAAATCGGACACTTAGAGAAGAACTTAACTGTAAAACTTGTTCAGGAAATGTTAACTAGTGTTAGCTAACACACTCTTGTGCTTGGTATGTTAAGGGATGCTGGCTTTGCACATGTTTAAATTTTTTTATTTTTTGTGAATTTAAAATTGAGAATTGTCTTATACTTAATTTATGTGAAATGGATCTTTTGCTGGATTTTTAAATGAGCGAAGTGGGAAATTCGCAAAGAATTACCATATTTACAGTACTTTTGTTGGACAGTCTATAACATGTGCAAGTTGATCACTTGTTACCAACAGGGTTAGAGTTACATTTTGTAATTTCTAAATGATATGTTATGTTTCTTTTGATATTTTATTGCAGGGACTCTCTATACTTTTGGATAATCATCTATGCCACCTGTTCTTGAAGCCAGTCTTGCCCGAGATCAGAAATTCCTTCCATGATGTGTCAGAGAAAGTCAGAGTTGCCATGCTTGAACTCCTCAAGAAAGTTAGATGTCTTAGAACTATCAAGGTAAACTTGTTCTGTTGCCATTTGCTTCACTGTATGAAGGCACAGATTGAACGACTGTAAACGAAAACTAAGTTCCTCTTTTGTAGATAAAACTTTGGGCATGCTGTCGTAAACTTTTATTTGCATTTTAATCACATAAGTATAGTAAGTAAAATCTGTTAAATGGCCAAAGTGTCATGAGAATATTCCACAGGTAGAAGTTATATCACTCTGACATTTCTTTTGTTGCCAGGAGTCTATTGCTTGTTTCAATAGTATTTACTGTAAATTTGGTTATTTTCGCATGACAAAACATTCACGATTTGTGTGTAGTTTTTTTCAGGGATGTCTGAGATGGGAACTGCGACAATTTGCAAAATAACAAAAATTCAATCGTCGAAAATATTACCCAATTTACAGTTAGTTATAGGCAGGCAGACTGACTGGTTACCATATCATTGTTTTTTAAAATAACCACGCCAACTAGTTTCAACTAGCTGCCGACTGTCTCGAGTATAGAATAAAATTTGTAGGCATGACTCATTTAACATGACGCCAGTTGTGCGATAACCTAGCCCCTTTGTTGATGTCAGAGTATTTATAACAAAAGAATCCATTCAAACCTTTTCCATGTGTGTTTATTTGTTGTAGGTAAAGTCCCGATTTTGATTGGTTTTGAAATAATTTGATTGACACCTGGCGTCATGTTAGTTAATGAGAGGTTTAGAAACTATAAGTTCGCGATCTAAGGCACAAGACGACAAATTCTGATCTTTGTAGAAAACAGCTCTTTAAAATTTTTTTTGTGTATTTTCAGTACTGGAACATTATTCCCATAGAACATCTGCTGGCTAGATTAGTGGTGGACTCGGATCCAGTCAACAGAAGGATCATGAAACTTATATTTGGAAGTTTTCTACCGATTGATGCTTCAAGTAAGTCTTATTTAACAGCAAGTCACCAAAGTTATCGGCCAATTTCATATTAGATGAGCAAAATGAAAACAGATATTAATTTATCTTTCTGCACCATATTTGTGTCCTGACATATATCTAACAACTAAAATATATTCATGGAAATGTAGGCAACTTTATTCCTATGTTTGTGGTCTTTAATTTGAATATTTTGGCTATCATGAATAAAATCTGTGCTGGTTGTTTTGCCCTTTCAGAGAAAAGGCGATACATAGGGATCGCTTTGTCTGTAGGTCCGTCCGTCACAAAAACTTTGCCATTTCGTAAGATTTTTTCATCAAACTTTCAATTGCATTGCTTTTGATAAAAGGGTTGTGATGCCGCCAAATTTTGTAGTTCAAGGTCATATTTGTTAGAGTTATTCCCCTTTTTGTACTAAGTTTTTGTCACAAAAACTTAGTTATTTGGACAAAGTGTAAGAGAGCGATACAAGTGTTCTACTGAACACCCTTTAGTTGTTCTTAGATTTTGTCATGAAATTATTGGTTATCCTGACAAATTGTAAGAGGGTGACACATGTGTTCTACTGAACACCCATCTAGTTAATGTACCCAAAGTGTCACACACATAATATTTGAAACCCTTATTCAATCCTATTTAACTGTTGAATTTTATTTGTATGAAGGTGAAGACCAGTTGGACAGATGTATCACCCTGATCCAATCAAATCCTGCAGCTGCTCGCCAGTTCTTTAGCTACGCTCCACAGCATATGTCTATAAACGATACAGGTAAGTAAAATAATATACAAAATGACAAACTGTTGTTGTTGTAGGTGTTTTACGCCCTTTCCAACAGCATTTAAACAGGCGTACAGTTTACCTAAACATCGTTCCTTGGAAGAACCAGTACTAGACTCCTATCCTCCGTAAGAAACTGCCAACTTTCTCACATAAAGAGACATGGTCGGTAGCAGGGCTCGAACCCATGACCTTCAATCAATAAGAGGTTTCAGTGATTTCAAGTCAGCGACTCTTAACCACTCGACCATTGAGGTGGATGTAAAATGACTAACTATTACCTACATGTATCTCTTTTATACATGTAGGTAAATGTACCCCCATGGACTGTCAAATGCTGATGGTTTTGTTTAGTATCGGTATAGATATGGATGTTAAAAATGCAGAAATTTAATTGATGTAAAATGATATATGTGAAAACCCTGGTGTACTATTACTAGATTTTGTAATGTCCAGTTTTCAGTGTAAATTCCAAACATACGTGCAAACTTGTGATCTTGATAGATAGCCCTCTCCCCAAACATGTACTATTAATTTTGATATTGCAGATATTTTAATTTGATACTGGCAGTTACCAGTGCTGAAATTTGCTAAAAAAAATTAATTTGTCCCAAGAAAAATTGAATGGCTCTCTGAGGTATATGTTTGGCACGCTGCGCAAATAACGCTGCATGACTGTAATGGCTCAACGAAAACATGGGCCAGGTCTAGCCCTGATACTGGCTTTTCCGCTGAATACTTAAAATACTGGCTTATGAATGAGTGGTTTTCTTTTTTCCAGTGAGCTATATCTCCATGTTGTGTAAGGCAGTACTGGCAGCTATGCGGAAGGCAGGTGTATTCCAGAACAAACTTGAGTCAAATGAAGAGGTGAGTTGATATTCACAGGTAAAGATTTTGTTTAAAATCAAAATGAAATGAGCTGTACTATGTATGCTGACTGGCATAAGAAATGCAACTTTACCTTTGAACTTGAAATTTATGTGCTTGGTTCGACCGAGGGACTTAGAGATAGATATTCCAGCACAAAATGAGAAAAGTTTGAATGAATTAGCTCATCGTTATTTTTTGCAGCCTTATTGCAAATTTTCACCACCTGTGAGAATTCATGAAAAAATTGTGTGCTGTCTTTCTTCTGCAAATGATAACAAATTGAAAAAGTTTCTTTTGCCTTCGAGTATAGAATAGAAATTTTTACTGTTGATTCTTGAGGGAATTTTCATATAAAAAGTAAAATCTATGTATGCCTTCTTGGTATGTCAACAGTTACGTGCCTCATTTAGGAGGAAAATAAATATTTGTTCCAGAAGGATTTAATTGTCATAACATAAGTTTACAAGTAGCTCAGAGATGATACTTAAGTCAGCAAAGGAATAGGTTTGCAGGATTTCATCCCAGTGAAATGTGGGTCAAAGTATTTCACTTTGAATTGAAGAATACTTTGTGTGTTACAGAATATGGGTGATGAGGGGTCGGCTGATGTTACCGAAGAGGCGGAGGATGGTGATGATGATGATAATGATGATGATGAATTGACAGTATCTAATACACCTTTGATGAAAGGTCTCTGTGAGGCAATTTGCATACTTTGGACGGTTAGTGACGACCAGTTGAAAAAGGTATAACATTGTATGATATTAAGCCTTACCCGCTGAAATTCTAAAATGGATTTGCCCATCTTACAATTTGGACCCTACCATTAACTGTTCAAGGGGTTTCTAAATAAAAATGTCATGTCAAACAGTGCAGATCATGATCAGAGTTTTAATCAAATAAAAACAGTAAGTGATACTTTAGTTGAAAAAGTCGTAATTAATTTTCAAGGTTTTTGAACTACAATTGACCAGTAAAATAAGCAGAATATGAGGTGTTGTTTTGCTTCTTAACCTTCATTTTTATTTGTTTTTTCCATGTATGGGATGGATAGTGATTGAGTATAGAAGATCACTATATATGCATTTTGTGTATAAAAATACATATTTCAATATATGTTCTTTTTGAAAAGGGCATTAAAGTATTATTTTATGTATGGTTAGCCTGTTTTAAACAATTCGATAAAGTCAAAATAATTTGCTTGTTCCAGAGTACTGTAAATCACTTTGAATTCACAAGACAAAAAGTTTGTGATTTTTGATCTCCGGATCAGTTCATGAAACCATGAATTTGCGAACAAGTGATCCAGTATGTTTCTGGAAAGCGTTCAGTGCCAGACAGCTTTGCATAAGCAAATTGATTAAATCACGAATGTGTGCTTTCGCGAAAAACGTGAAGATAAAGTTCTAGCTAAAATTTCATGATTTTACAAATTTACAGTATATCCCTTTTATAATGCTCAAAGGAAGTTTACCCCCTGTTGTATGTTATTTTGTGTTCCAGGCATCCAACTCTCAGCTAAACAAATCCTTGCAGAAGAAATTCAGTTATGCCTTACCTGAGATGACGAAAGCATTTACAGTAAGTCTTAACATACACTCTGTCAATTGAAAATCTTTGTGACCAATAATATGAATATATTCTTTTAGGAAATAATCGGACATTGTAAACAAATTCAGTTTAGGCTCACGAAAATCTTGGACAGACAACATTTAAATTATACTAATTCATTTATTCTCGATTGTGAAACCAGTTCTTAGAACATAGAATAATCACTCTTGACACTCTCTCCAGATGATATCAATCTCAATGAGAGAGTGGTAATGTGGAAATATTTGTGTCTTGCCTAAGGACACAACCACCGTAGCACTGGTGTGGATCAAACCCGGAACCGTCCAGTCCTGATGCAAAATGCAACCATTTTGCCACTGAGGCTCCGCATTTGACAAATACATAAGAATAATATGATACCTAGCATGTTAGATCAACTTTTGGAAAAATGGGACATCAGCCCTTTGCCAAATTTAGTCTGGCTGTTTAAGAAGATATTAACTTTAATCTTTTGCCAAATAGGATATACTGTGTTCTGTTGAAAATGTGACGCAAATGTAAAAGATACTAAAATTCTCAGTTTAGAGTTCAATGTGTTACCAGAAATGTAGGAATTTGATATGTTAGAATAAGAGATCTGCCTCCATGGTTACGTGTTGAAGGTCATGGACTAGAAGACACTACACCTCTTTCTTGTTGCATGTCACAGGTTCAAGCCTTGCTGTTGTTGTTTTTTTTTTAACAAAATATATTTTAAAGAATAAAGTACATGCATAAACTCTTTTTCAGGACCCAGAAATTGTGTGTGTTTTGGTACAGATTGCAGCTTTTCTGCCAGCAAACTATATACCCACAGTAAGGTGAGTTTATCATTGCTGAGTGCAATATAATGAATAATCAGTACTTCTAAACAGGTTATGTGTGTGTGTGGGGGGGGGGGATACAAGAAATTTTATTTTTGAATTCAAAACCATAACTTTTGGAGCTCTTAAGAAAACTGAAGTTTTTTTATTTTCTAGCCGTACATGGTTACCAAAGTTGAGAAATATGACTTCGGACAGTAAGGAAGAGGAATATGCCAGCTTGCTGGAATCCCTATGTAAAAATGGGCGTGGTCCTGAAGTGGTTGAGCTGATCATAGAATGGCTGTCATCAGAACTAGGTAAGTTCAGACTGGTAGCATTGTCTATTGAGAAAAACATCTAATTACTGTAATTCATGAAATATTTGCGAGATCTTTATTTTCGCAAGAACACTCCTTCGCGAATTCATAATTTCGCTAATTCTAAGTACACAGGAAATGACCAATATTGTTTCAACAGTGTTAACCAGTGGGATCACTTGTTGGCAAATTCATGGTCTCATGAATTGACCTGGAGATCAAAAATCGTGAGTGTTTTGTCTCATGAATTCAAAGTGATTTACAGTAACTTCAGTAGTATTTCTTTTTGTGTTAACAATGACAGCAGGAAGAAATATATGTAAATGTATAAACCTTATGTTTAAATTCCAACAAGTGAAAGAATTTTAAGGGACTTTTAGGGAGTTTTACCCCTTCATGTCTGTCAACAGTTGAGCCTTTGTAAGAGGTCATCTGGATAGTGTTTTTTCTTAACCTAGTTTCAGAATAGTTTTAAGTCTATGCTGACATCCTGTTCCATGTTCCATATTTTCCCCATTCACTATATTTTAGCTTGTTCTGTCTTAACTTGCTGTTTGAGAAGTACTTTGTGGGATATCATTGTATTAGTCTTCCATAAAACTTCTAGCAAAAAAAAAAAAACAACATAAAATTGAACACATTAGGGTAGCAATACAAGAATGCCAACAGTCACATGACCTAGAGGTTACAGGTGCAAGCCTCGGAAGGGATACGGCTGCATCTTAGCAGAAGGCACCAGTCATGGCTTTTCCAAGAAAGCAAGCTGTAAAGACTTTATTTTCAGCTAGATACAGTCCAACCTCCACGAAACAACACCTCCATTAAGCAACACCCTCCCTAAAAAGATACACATTTATTTTCCCGTTGCATCAGTTATATAAGGAATCAACCTCTCCAGAACAACCCCTCTACAACAAACACATTTCTGTGTTCCCAAGGGTATTTGCTCCTGACAGATTTCACTGTATTTGGAAAGACTGAAGTATTGAATTTATACTGAAATTTTATTTTCAAAAACACTAGATAATGTTATATGTTTCTTCAGGAGGTCAGAATGGAAATACTTCGTTAAATAAATCAAAGAGAAGCAAAAAGAGAGTTGGGTTTGTAGAACCGAAGGAGGCGCAGCCGAGACTCGGTGTTGACATGTTGGCGTACCTTCTACGTGATACAGTCACACAGGATATTCTGCTGAGAGATCATGAACAGGATGTGATCACTGTGAGAAATGTCTTAAAACAATGTCTGGTAAGTCACCGAGAGAAGTTCTCCTAATTCTCCTCTTTTGAGTCACAGAGCTGTATACCGTAAATTTAGTGATTTTCGCGTAATGAAAATTTCGTGATTTGTGAGCAGACGGACTTATTCGGAAATTTTGAAATTGGCGAAAAGAGAATTATCTAATAGTAAATCTATGTGAAACATGATGTCAAATGAATCTTTCGCAAGATTTTTAAATTAGTGAAGTGGAAAATTTGCAAAAATTAAATAATTTTGATTATTATCCAGTTTACAGTAAATGGAAGTTTACACGATAGTCAACCATTGACATGATGAATTAATTCACAGTGTCTGCACAATCACTCATTTAGTATTTAACAAATAAAAGATGGTGAACTGATTTTGTTTCCATTTTATAAATGTTAGAGTAGCATGTATATCAGTAATTGCAGAGCACCAACTTTGCCAGGAAAGTTTTTAAAACTCTGTGTAGATATACTGAAGAATACAGTTTTATTTATTACTGGAAAAGTATAGGTTTTTATCTAATGGTTAATTTATTTCAGGAAAGAATGCAGAGATTATTTACAGGCGAAATAGCAACGGATGTGGACAGTGATGTACTTATGACCTCATTTACCCTATACTGCAAGCTGTGTCTTCTTCTACACTTAAAGGTGTGTACGTTGATATTACATTTTCTACACTTAAAGGTGTGTGCCTTGATATTACATATTCTACACTTAATGGTGTGTGCCTTGATATTACATATTCTACACTTAATGGTGTGTGTCTTGATATTACATATTCTACACTTAAAGGAGTGTACCATGATATGATATATTTACATTTATAGACTCATGATCTCTTATGTTACATTCTATACATAGCACAGGAAAAATCTATTACCAATGACGTTAAAATTATTTGCGAACAAAACTAAAGTTCATGTACATATTAAATGCAATTCAGATTGAGCATGGGGCTTTAATATACATGTATTCATGTCTGGTGAAATTTGTAATAAACATGCTCCACTGTAAGACCATATTGATCAGTACACCCAATCCAAGATGGTAGACTCGCGTGTCGAGTTGTCATGCATTATTTGGTTGTTTTAACCCATTTGTGCCTTATGTCTACTAAATTACATGTAAATACCTTTTCAAGCAGATGCACTCCGAAGCAGTCGGCAGATAAAATGTCGTCTGCTCATAATTTAAGTTTTTAAACTTTTGGAACAGAATTCTGCAAAACCTTCCAATTTGAAGAAATAGACTTGCCCAAGTTGGAAGTCAGAAGATCCTATTGTATAAATTTAGGGGTGTAGATGGGTTAAACATGCAAAGTTAAGACTTCAGAGTGGACAAAAGTTAGTGAAGCTAAACTGAGAAGTTTAGTGTTTTCTTACAGGACAAAACGGAACATAATTGCGTACCAGAGTTTGAAGAACTATTGGGATGGACAGATAAACATGCACTGCCCGTACTGGGTATCAAGTGTGAGTCGGACACAGACGACAAACTGCAAGCTAACAAAAAATTAGTGAGGTCTGTCACATGTGTAAGTACACTTACAGAATTCGGCTTTCACATCCTGTCTGACAAGTGAGACATGAGATAGAGGAATACATGTACATTGTTTCACATGTTGTTGCATGCATTCAAGTTCACCCAGGCGGAAATGCTTACAGAGCCGCTCCACCTTAGGGGCACGGGGACTTCTGGTAGGGGAATTTCGCATCATTTTGAAGAAAAAGGGGGAATTTTTATATTAATTGCCCTTTTATCAGTGTTTATTACCAGGCTCAAATGTGCAATATCATCATTTTATACCAATCTGCGTTTACGTTCTTAATTGCAATGCAAATTTTTATGGTTTTGTTTAATCTCTCTAGACTCCAAATGGAACAACTTTTAATGGAATAGCTCTTATGTTGATTTTCACTTATGTTTTTAAGTCTATCATTCACTTCAACATTTTATGTTTAAAAAATTCATTTTGGAAAACTATAAATTTTTCACCAGAACCTTAGCAAGCAGCTTTAAGTCACTTCTGATTTATCTCAAAACTGACTGTTTAACGCAGGTTTGATGAAGGTTCAGTGCAAAACAGTCGTAAGTTGTACGGAATAAAGAAGGAGTTACGACTGTTTTGTGTTGAACCCTGGAATTATGGTATGTTTTAGCGTGTTATAATTTTATTTCAGGTTTTATTGAATGTCTTTAACAACATGAT
Organism: Saxidomus purpurata; assembly: GCA_022818135.1. Lineage (NCBI taxonomy): Eukaryota > Metazoa > Mollusca > Bivalvia > Venerida > Veneridae > Saxidomus > Saxidomus purpurata. The sequence continues at coordinate 7,866,645 of JAFMSR010000016.1, forward strand.
GCTAGTTGGTGTAGGGGATTGTACTCTGTGTAATAGGCTAGTAGATTTCTGCACATCGTGTCTCGTTGCAGGTAAGGTTTCTATGTATGGTTGAATGACCTAAATTTTGCAGCAGTTGTTATGAACTAAGAAGTGGTATACAGTCATACCTGTGAACAAAAACCACTGACTGGAAGCAGCTATGGTCTTTTTTCACGGGTTTTTCAACAATACCTGATAAGTGCAAGATTTTCCCCCTGCTGGTCTTTATTCACAGGTTGGTCTTTATTTGGGGGTGGTCTTTACTTGGATGGTGGTCTTTATTTGGGGATGGTTTTTACTTGGAGGGTGGTCTTTACTTGGGGGTGGTCTTTATTTGGGATGGTCTTTACTTGGAGGGTGGTCTTTACTTGGGGATGGTCTTTACTTGGGGGTGGTCTTTATTTGGGGATGGTCTTTATCTGGGATGGTCTTTACTTGGAGGGTGGTCTTTACTTGGGGTGGTCTTTATTTGGGGGTGGTCTTTACTTGGAGGGTGGTCTTTACTTGGAGGGTGGTCTTTACTTGGGGTGGTCTTTATTTGGGGATGGTCTTTATTTGGGATGGTCTTTACTTGGAGGGTGGTCTTTACTTGGGGTGGTCTTTATTTGGGGTGGTCTTAACTTGGAGGGTGGTCTTTATTTGGGGATGGTCTTTATTTGGAGGATGGTCTTTACTTGGGGTGGTCTTTATTTGGGGTGGTCTTTATTTGGGATGGTCTTTACTTGGAGGGTGGTCTTCACTTGGGGTGGTCTTTATTTGGGGGTGGTCTTTACTTGGGGTGGTCTTTATTTGGGATGGTCTTTACTTGGAGGGTGGTCTTTATTTGGGGGTGGTCTTTACTTGGGGTGGTCTTTATTTGGGGTGGTCTTTCTTTGGGATGGTCTTTACTTGGAGGGTGGTCTTTATTTGGGGGTGGTCTTTACTTAGGGGTGGTCTTTATTTGGGGATGGTCTTTATTTGGGGGTGGTCTTTATTTGGGGATGGTCTTTACTTGGAGGATGGTCTTTACTTGGGGGTGGTCTTTACTTGGGGTGGTCTTTATTTGGGGATGGTCTTTACTTGGAGGGTGGTCTTTACTTGGGGGTGGTCTTTACTTGGGGATGGTCTTTACTTGGGGTGGTCTTTAACACAGGTTTGACTGTAAAGTCAAATGGACACCTCTTGTCTTGTGTGTAGTGGTGTGCTTAAGTGCAAACTGAAATTTTGAATGATGGATGATCTTTAAAACAAAGTCAGAAATAGAACTGTATTCAAAATATAGTATGACGTCATAAATATATAGCTGACATCATTATTTGAAGAAAATAGAGTAAGTGAAGTTATTTAGATGAAAACAACTTTGAGGAGCCATTCTTGGGAGCATTTGTCACATGGATCATCTGGTACCAACGATAAAACTCTAAAATACATACATTCTGCACAAAGCCAGGCCCCAGTTTCACGAAAATACTTAAGTAATTGCTCAGGAACATGCGCCACTTATTTCAACACTTATCAGCCCCTTGCATGTTTATTCATTTAAAGAATTCAAGTTTGTCTGAATCGTATTCACCCATTTATTACATTTATATACACTTGTCAATATTTGTGCAGGAAATGTTGTTTTAAAGCAAGTAATTTATATAAGTAAATTCTTAAAAGTCTTGAGTTGTACTCAAATGAATTTTTCGCTATATCTGACTTGCATTTAGTATTATATCCTCAAAGGACCAGTTTCAGTGACCCTAAGAATACTTTTGGCTGAATTTCCAAATCTTTTGAAAAAAATCAGTTCTGTTTATGGATTACTATTGTGTTATCTGTCCCCAATCTGTGTGATGTATAATAAAGTGGAAACTACTCCAACAAAATATTTAGCGCTGTTTATCACAAGCACACCTCTTTTGCATTACACATACTCAGCCGTACCTATTTCAGTGACCCGTACTTCATTTGTAAATTAGTGACATTAGCCGATAATTGGCATTTGCGCAAAGTTGACTTTCCCAAACTGAACAAGAAAATAATTAATATCCAGAGTGAGCCTTGTTTATAATGAGATACAGAGCACATTCATTTTAATGGTTACACCATATATAAATACTATGAAGCACAAGGGGTGGGGTTCAAAGAGTGGGCAAAATTATGTTTTTTTTATATTTAAAATCTAATGGTATTGAGTTGTATTATGCAACAAGAATCTGTTTACCATATCTCATAAAAATATGAAGATATTTGCCACCTTATTTAGAAAATATCAGATTTGAAAGTTAATCACCTCTTCTCAGATCGGCCAGTTTTCCATGTAAAAGCTCTAAGCAGATCACTTGCTAAAAACTTGTCTTTTATCAAGAAGTTCTTATTGGTCAGTTATTAGCTCACCTGGCTATGCCAGGGTGAGCTTTTCTGATCGATGATTGTCCGTCGTCCGTCAACATTTTGATTCAAATGACATCTCCTCTGAAACCTCTAGGCCAATGTTGATAAAACTATGCAGGAATGTTCCTTGCATGAAGCTCTACCAAAAGTGTTCAAAGAATTCCATTCCATGCAGAACTCTGGTTGCTATGGCAACAAATAGGAAAATCTTTAAAAATCTTCTCCTCTGAAACCACAAGGCCTAGAGCTTAGATATTTGGCATGTAGCATTGTCTAGTGGACCTCTACCAAGATTGTTCAAATTATGCCCCTGGGGTCAAAATTGACCCCGCGCAGGTGGGCCCTTAGTTTTTGCATAGGCATATATAGGAAAAACTTTAAAAATCTTCTTCTCTGAAACCACAAGGCCTAGAGCTAAGATATTTGGCATATAGCATTGTCTAGTGGACCTCTACCAAAATTGTTCAAATTATGACCCCCGGGTCAAAATTGACCCCGCGGGGGTGGTCACTTAGTTTTGCATAGGCTTATATAGGAAAAGCTTTAAAAATCTTCTCCTCTGAAACCACAAGGCCTGGAGCTTAGATATTTGGCATGTAGCATTGGCTAGTGGACCTCTACCAAGATTGTTCAAATTATGACCCCCCAGATCAAAATTGACCCCGCATGGGGGATCACTTAGTTTTGCATAGGCATATTTAGGAAAAACTTTAAAAATCTTTTTCTCTGAAACCACAAGGCCTAGAGCTTAGATATTTGGCATGTAGCATTGCCTAGTGGACCTCTACCAAGATTGTTCAAATTATTACCCCCGGGTCAAAATTGACCCCGCACGGGGGGTCACTTAGTTTAACATAGGTTTATATAGGAAAAAGTTTAAAAATCTTTTTCTCTGAAACCACAAGGCCTAGAGCTTAGATATTTGGCATGTAGCATTGCCTCGTAGACCTCTTCAAAGTTTGTTCAAATTATGCCCCTGGGGTCAAAATTGACCTTGCCTGTGGGGGGGGGTCACTTGTTTTACAAAGGCGTATATAGGAAAACCTATTTGGTATATAACATTATCTAGTGATCTTCCACTAGGCAAGTGGACTTGTACCAAGGTGAGCGATATAGGGCCATCTTGGCCCTCTTGTAACTGCATACAAACAGGGAGAAAATAAGACAACAGTCATGTGAAGAAAGAAAATAAGTTGAAATTATGTTTTTGACCACAGATCTACATCTCAACTTGAAAGTGTAGAAAAGTATTAAGAAAAATGCCTCAAAAGTAGGGTTACCCTGGAAATATCAACCACATGATTAAACTGTCACTGTCAGCAACTTTTCTTCCAATCTGAAGAAAGCTAAAATGGTATATTTCACAACCCTGGTATAAATAGTTATCCAAAATATTGCACTTAGAAATGACTGCATAATTTCAAAGGGTCACCAAAACAGGGCCACCTACGATACAACATTTTTTTCTTTCAACATGTTAATTTCATTAAAAAATAGACTATCGTTAAAGATGAAAACAGAAAATATCCTTATTTTAAGTGACAATTAGATTTTAAAATAACTTACTCAGTATTTTCGTGAAAATGGGGCCTGGTCTTCTGAGAGTATTGGTGATGAATGTGAAAACTATGACATACATTTGAAATATAGCTGTAATTGTACAAAGTTGAAGAAATGATTTGATATACAAATGCAATGTTTTTTAAGACTTATTCTGTTACACATGCTATATTTCTCTTCCAGATGAAGAGCTCGAGTTGTTGCCCCTGGCGATGCTTTGCCTCTACCAGGTGACGGAGTTTTTACAGTACCAGTCGGACACAACCGAGGGTCTAAACAACACGATACCAAACGCTCTGAGTCGCATTCTTGTTATCATAGCCGGCTATGTTAAACATAATAGAACTCATTGCCAAAAGGTATAATATGTTGATTTGGTTGTTGGGGTTACTGTAAAAGTCTTTATAATCACGAATTGTTTATTCTGCGATTTTTTATTTATTCGTGAGTTTTCAAATTCATAAGCAAGCACTAGTTTACGTTTAAACATTGTTTGTTTGCTATTTTAGTGAGTTTGATAAATTTGTGAAGTGTTCATTCCTGAAAATTAGATAAAATAAAATCCTCACAAAAGAAAAACAACTATAACAGTATAATGATAAATCTGTTCATTTGAATCCATGTTTGGGTGCTAAAGTTTGCTTGCTTGAAATCGCCAAACTAGTTGAAGGAAATAGGCTTGAGTCCAGGTACTGACTTGTATATTTACTGGAAAACGTTGGCAGTTTATTCCAGAGGGTACGGGTCTAGTACTGATCCGTTTCCCGGAAAAATTGTTCGCCTGTAAATTTAGCAATCCAGTACCTGTTAGTAAAGTTTGTTTTATATTGAAAAAATGTTTTGATCTTTTTCTAAAAGGCCACCAAAGATTTATAACCCTTTATGTGAGAAGTTTCAGTAATTATGGTCGCTAACCACTGATAATTTATAAACATTGGTTTATAAACTTAGACATTTTTAGCTCGACTTTTCTATGAAAAGGGGAGCTATCCTACTCGCCCCGGCGTTGGCGTCACACCTTGGTTAAGTTTTTCGTACCACCCCACTTTATTTCAGAAGTATTAGAGGTATGGCTTTGAAACTTACCATACTTGTTTACCATCATAACCTCCATCAACAGACAAGAGTATATAACTCTGTCAAGGTTTTTGACAGAATTATGGCCCTTTTTTTACTTAAAAAGTGTATTGAGCTTGGTTAAGTTTTTTGTACCACCTCACTTTATTTCAAAACCATTGGAGGTATTGCTTTGAAACTAACCATACTTGTTTACCATCACGACCTTCATCAACAGACAAGAGGACATAACTCTGTCAAGGTTTTTGACAGAATTAGTGCCCCTTTTTACTTAGAAAATACATTGAATATGGGTAAAATCCACTTATTGCCTTAACCCTTTGAGATATTGCTTTGAAACTTTTAATGCTATTTCACATCATTACCCCCATCTGTACGCAAGAGAAGGTAACTCTGTCAGGGATTTGTTTTAAAAATTAAGGCCTTTTATCGACTTAGAATCTTGGTTAAGTTTTTCGTACCAGTCCACTTTTTGACTGAACTGTTTGAGATATTAATTTGAAAGTTGGAATACTTGTTTACTATCATGATCCAAAAACATGGGCAGGAGAAGGTAATTCTGTCAAGGATTTTATTTGAATTATGGCCCTTTTTGACTTAGAATTTCAGTTAAAATTTTCATTCTTGTCCACTTGTTGACTTAACCATTTGAGATATTACTTTGGAAGTTGGAGTTCTTATGCATACCTGTGAACCCTACCGTTTCTTGCGGTATACTACCGGAATTCAAAGAGAAAAATAATCTCCCGCCTGGAGATGCCATTCTACCGTAAATTAGCATTTATGATCAAATTGACCTTTAACCCAGAGTGTAAACAAATTATTGACTGGTTTGCCAATTTGTGCCGACTGATTTATCAATATCTCAGCTAAATTGTATATACGGGTCTGCTTCCATGTGTTTGTTGATTGCATTTTGTCACGGTCCGTGATTTTGTGTATGTCAGCTTTTCACACATTTTATGATGGGGATTAAATTGTTAATTGGTGTCTGTACCCATCAGGGGTCATAACATAATGGATGATGGCTAAGTAGGCAGAGTGGAAAATCCTAGTCCATAAAATTAATTAATCACAAGATGTAAACAGATCGGACAAAAGGTATAAAACAAGGCTGGAAAATAAAGATGGTTTAACTATTATCTTGCAATATTTCTAGATCGATTTTTATTTTTTATTCACAATTTTAGAATTCATGATTACCAAGATACTATTTAAGATATATTTTTATTTCTATACGCATATTTTAAAATCTTACTTTCACTTCACGGATAATTATATTGTGAAAAGAAAGTGAAAGTAGATTTAAAAATGCTATGATTGAAAACAGATGTTTAAAGCAGCTTTTCAATGTCATTTGTGACTATTAGCTTGAAGCGCATGGACGAGTAAAAATCTCCCGCAAAAATTACCAATCTCCCTCATTTTTAGGACAAATCTCCCTCATTTCTATCAAAAATGGTTCACAGGTATGCTTATGTGCCATCATGAGACCTATCTGTAAGCAAGAGAAGATAACTCTGTGAAAATGTTTCTTGATTTGTACTTAGAAATTCCTAGTTAAAGTCTTGTGTGCCCTTAACTGTCAAAGTTTTGTTTTATAGGCAAGCACTAAAAAAGTCGAGCGCGCTGTCCTTCTGACAGCTCTTGTTGTTTTTAACTTATTCATAGAGTTGCATGTGCAAATAGCTCATCTTGACTTTAATAAAATAAATATGTAATATTTTCAAGAGCTGAATTATAAAAATATTTCATATTTCAGCGCATTGTATGAAAAATGGGGGTAAAAAAAAATCAAATAAAGGGAGGTAATACATTTTTCAAATATTTTGTTACTTCAGCCATTAGCCAATGTAAAAGTTTATATTGGAGAACTGATGAAAGTGGTATTTGGCAGGCTTTCACTCAATGCTTCACTTCTACACGACGTCATGGGAACTGTCATGGCCGCCATTCTTGCCGAGTTAGCATTTTACAGTCAGGATGTAAGGGTTTCTTCCGAATATTTTTATTAAAATTTAAGTGTTGCAAAAGAGTCTTGGCTGCAAGTTTAATGCTTGCATGAATTTTACAACAGGTGTCAATCTATTGATTTAAATACAAATTAGAACTGCATAAAGAATACATAAATGAAGTTAATGCCTGATGGAGTCTTTTGTTATATCATACAAGGACAAATAAGTGAGGTTATTACATATCTGATACCATGTTGATCGTCCTTCTTTTATATTAAAGTTCCAGGATCACAATTACAAGTAGCTCTTATTTTTACCAAGAAAGATGTCTTACCAGCAGAAATTACCTTTATTTGTACCAAAATCATTCAACGTTTCAACTCCGCATTTTAAATAGTAATGTTAATGTTAGACATATAGCGCAGTATTTTTTTCAATGATACTGCAAAAAATAGACTTTCTGGCAACTCTTCTTCGTGAAGAAACAACTTGAATACGAAAGAAAGGCATATGTCAACATTGTTTTAGAATGAATAGAAAATGGTTATATCATTATCCTATCGATAAATTTATTTTACTATATCAGTTAATTCAAAGTGATCCTGGGACTTTAACCTTAAATTTGTTTCCATGATGAAAAATAACACTAACTCTTGATTGCCAAGTACATGTATACTCAAACAACCTTCGTAATATTCTGTTTTACAAAATGATTCCAATTTTGACTTTAGGAGGACCTAGCTGAACAACCCAACCTCTCCACACTGCCTCCTCTTTCTGGATGGCTTCTCGATATTCTCGTCAAGAAAAAACAAATATTCAGGTAAAGATTGGTATAACTTTTTGACTCCTGTCCTGGTGTCATATCATCATGATTTGAACTGATCTCTAATCAGGGAAAGAGGCAACCTGACTAAAGAACACAATCTTCCTGAAATAGGATCTGACGTCCCATTCAATTTCTTCTTAAATAACTTGATTTCCAATATAGCTATATTGGAAATCAAGTTATTTAAGAAGAAATTGAATGAGCAATGAGCATATTATACGCACTTTGGGATCCCATCTAAATATAGCTTTTTTTCGGAATTCTGTCTAAATATAGCTTTTCTTGAGGGTCATGAGTTCAAGTCCCAATACAAACTTGACACGCCATGCAATGAATTTGGCAGTTTCTTACAGAGCATGGGAGTCTAGTGCTGGTCTTCATAGGTAGAGTGTTTTGATTAATTGCCTATCTGTAAATACCTGAAATCCTGTAGAAACCTAGATTAATTAAGGAAATAACTGACATCCCATTTTCCACATCAAGTTTTCATCAAGTTGTGTATATTGGAGATACTAAAGTTTTTGTGTCACCCTTTCGGAGAAAAGGCAATACATAGGGATCGCTTTATCCATCTGTCACAAAAACTTAAGGTTTGCCATTTCTTAAGATTTCTTCACCAAACTTTACAATTGTATTGCTTATTACAAAAGGGGTGTGATGATGCCAAATTTTGTAGGCCAAGGTTATATTTGGCAGAGTTATGCTCCTTTTTGTACTTAGTTTTTGTCACGAAAACTTAACGTTGGCTATAACTTTGCCATTTCTTAAGATTGCTGCATCAAACTTTTGAATTGCATTGCTTATGAGAAAAGGGTCGTGATAATATCAATTTGTAGGTCAAGGTCATATTTGACAGAGTTATGCCCCTTTTTGTACTTACATTTTGTCACAAAATTATTGGTTATTCTGACAAAGTGTAAGAGGGCGACACAACTGTTCTACTGAACACCCATCTAGTATTTATTTCACAGGTATTTTCTGGATGAGTTAACAGACTGCTGTGAATCCGGCGCTGTGAGTGATATACACAAGATACATGGAACTGTTCATATACTCAACTGTGTTGCAGCAGGTATCATCAGTAACCATATTCTGTCAGTGAAGTCTGACCTTGACATTTACAGTCTGTGCTTTCAGCGCCAGTATTGGTCAGAACTCCGGGAAACAGTCGTAGAGTGCAGTTACTATAATTTGCAAATGAGTTGATGTGAAATAAATAGGTTTGAACTAAACCATTCGTAAATGCTTAGCTTTCATTGGATCACACTGATCACATGTGAACAGTCTGAGCCAATCACAGAAAGGTAAGCATTTCAATAATGAGTTTGTTATTATTTACATATTGATCCAATGTTTTAATAGTTGAATAAAAATCAAGTTATCACTTTACTGATTAGTACTAGAGGGTTTCATGAAGTTTGAAAAATTTGATTTTTAGTACGTAATTGTTTTCTTCTTCAAGATTATATAGAGCCATAAATCAGTAAAACTGAAACTCTTTGATGTTACACACAGTATCCTATTTGAAATTGTCCTTTCTCAGATGAAACGGTACATTCTAAACTATTTGATAACTAAAAATGCAGTGAGCACGCTTATTATACCCCCTCGGTGTCCGTCTGTACGTCTGTCCGTTAGCAATTTCCCTTCCGCTCTCTAACTGTTGAACCCCTTAAAGGATTTCGAAGAAACCTGACACAAATGTTAACCGCTGGCCGTGCAGAAGCAATGTTCCAGATGGCTGGATTCAAGGTCAAGGTCATACTTAGCGGTCAAAGGTCATATGATTTTGTTTCCCTTCCGCTCTGTAACTCTTGAACCCCTTGAAGGATTTCGAAGAAACCTGACACAAATGTTAACCAGACTGAGACGACGTGCAGAAGCAATGTTCCGGATGGCTGGATTCAAGGTCAAGGTCATACTTAGCGGTCAAAGGTCATATGATTTTGTTTCCCTTCCGCTCTGTAACTCTTGAACCCCTTGAAGGATTTCGAAGAAACCTGACACAAATGTTAACCAGACTGAGACGACGTGCAGAAGCAATCTTCCGGATGGCTGGATTCAAGGTCAAGGTCATACTTAGCGGTCAAAGGTCATATGATTTTGTTTCCCTTCCGCTCTGTAACTCTTGAACCCCTTGAAGGATTTCGAAGAAACCTGACACAAATGTTAACCAGACTGAGACGACGTGCAGAAGCAATGTTCCGGATGGCTGGATTCAAGGTCAAGGTCATACTTAGTGGTCAAAGGTCATATGATTTTGTTTCCCTTCCGCTCTGTAACTCTTGAACCCCGTGAAGGATTTCGAAGAAACCTGACACAATTGTTTACCACATTGAGACGATGTGCAGAAGCCATGTTCCGGATGGCTGGATTCAAGGTCAAGGTCACACTTAGGGTTCAAGCATCATATAACTGTGTGGATATTGCTCTGCATTTGCTCTTGATTACAGTGCTCTTGTTTTTATTTGGGAGATTCTATTTTGTTTGCTTAATTTTTTTATTGAATTACTTCCCTTTTATGTTACTATCAATAGCATATTTTGTAACTTTTTTATTATTGGCAGTACGGAAAAACCGAGACCACTTTTCTGTGGTACAACATGAATGGTACCTCCAATTTTTTGGTGTTTTTTGACATTTTTGTACCAGGTTAGGATTTTCTGGTTGGGGACTTAGATTTTTTTATATAACTTCAATTTTTTATTCTTGTTCCTGTCCGTTGGGCTTCAACAGCCTAAATTTTGCTCCCATTCTCTGATACAACACTTCGGGCGTATATTGCTGCGCTTTGCGGTGCTCTTGTTTCTGTGGATATGAAAGTTAGTTGTTTTCAGAAAAAAATTCAATTTTACTGGCATTTACATCAGCAAAAATACTGTTTTAGGGGTGAAGAATTAGTGATTTGCTTCAGTAATGCAAATACATGTTTGCGCCTCACAAAAAGGAATATTATTACTGTTTCTAATTACAATATACATGTATGTTACAGGCAAGAAGACTGAGGGGGGACTGAAAGATTTGTGGACAGTAACACACAGACAACTGGAGACAGTTAAACAGAGATTAGATGAAGAACAAGCTTCTGATTACAAGTAAATTCTCTTTTTCATATGCCAAAATAATTCAGGTTTGCAGTTCTGGCAACTCTACCAATCCCCATGTAGATATGTATTTAACATTCAGGAAGCAGGTGTGAAATTTTAAACATCTGTTGATCTGACGGAATGAAAAAAAATAACTGAATTGTTTGGCAGTAAATATGATATGATATCCTAGTAGAAAGCACATGTCAAATTATCTGTAACATGCTTTAGTAAGAGATATAGATTGTAATTTTCAGTAAACTAGTGAAACCAGTCTTGAATTAGTAAGAAATCTTAAGACAGCATTTATCATCAGTTCAGCAAAATACCTGTACTATTTCATGACTGAAGCAGTTCTTGAGAAACTGTGTATTTAAACACAAAAAGGAACTTTCTAAATCATTTAGTTTTAAATGAAGTTGTCTTCATCTTTAAGCAGTTGCATTTTATTTGTCTGTTATATTTTTCAGGTCTGTGATATTGTCAGTGGAGGAAAAACTAAAGAACTGTCAACAGCTTCTTAATACTACACCACTGTGATCAACCTGTCATTTCTTGTACTACACCGCCGTGATCAACCTCACATTTCTTGTACTACACCACTGTGATCAACCTGTTATTGCTTGTACTAAACCACCGTGATCAACCTGTGATTTCTTAATACTACACCACTATTATCAACCTGTCATTTCTTGTACTACACTACCGTAGTCAACCTATGATTTCTTAATACTACACCACCGTGATCAACCTGTCATTTCTTGTACTACACTACCGTAGTCAACCTATGATTTCTTAATACTACACCACCGTGATCAACCTGTCATTTCTTGTACTACACTACCGTAGTCAACCTATGATTTCTTAATACTACACCACCGTGATCAACCTGTCATTTCTTGTACTACACTACCGTAATCAACCTGTGATTTCTTGTACTACACCACCATGATCAACCCGTCATTTCTTGTACTACACTACCGTAATCAACCTGTCATTTCTTGAACTATACCACTGTGATCAACTTGTACGACACCACCGTGATAAAACATTGTATGAAACATTGCAGCCAGTCAAAAGTTACGGTGAAAGACCAAACTTCTGGTCACAAAAGCTACAAGAAGATATAGTGGAAGTGACTTTTAATCTTTATTGTTACATGACAGTGGATAGCAGCTTAGACAGTTCCTATAGCAACAATCTATATTAAAGTAAAACAAGTGCCTGTGACAGCCTGGTAAAGTAAGCGCTGTTATAAATGCCGCGTTCATTTACATTCAAGGGTTTGTTTGTTTTGTCTTTAGTTCTGTTTTCTATTTTGAGCTTTGTATGTTGTAAAAAGATATGTACATCTCTTTTACATTTTGTAATTATCATGCACCAATGTTTTAATACACGTCTGGATACAAGGCTAGAAATCAGCTACATTGTTCTGCTGTTGCAATTTTCATTTTACAGTCAGATATGAATATATTTGTTTCCACATACAGATGAATATTATTAAAATGATACCACTAAGATCAGATTGTTTATATATGAATTACAGCTTATCTTTATGGAATGCTGGTCAAGTTCGAAACTTTGGAACAACCTAAAAAATTAAATGATTAATAAAACAGTAGGAAAAATCTTATTTACACTCTGAAGACCTTATTATGCCCCACTCCAAAGAAGTGGGGGTATATTGCTTTGCACATGTTGGTCGGTAGAGATTGGTTTCCAGACGATAACTTAAGAAAGCTTTGGCCTACAATCCTCAAACTTGTGTGCTGGTTGGTCATCATGAGAAGATGACCACTATTGATTTTGAGATTGGTAGGTCAAAAGTCAAGGTCAGTGACTGGGAATAGTAATAAGGTTTCCGGATGATTATTCAAGAACACGTAGGCCTAGCATCTTGAAAATTGGTGTGGAGGTTGGGCATGAGCAGCAGATGACCCCTATAGATTTTGAGGTCAGTAGGTCAAAGGTCAATTGTTCTTTTTAAGGCCAAAAACTTTTTTCAGGCCACATGTATTTCTTTTTCCACTTTACTGATTGCATCAAAGGGGGCATGCATGTTTTACTAACAGCTCTTGTTTTCTATGTCAGTATCTGACCTACATGACCTATAGTCAGAATGTTTGTATGAGATATATCCAGTGTAATTTCAGATGAATGGGAAACATTACAAACACTCATATTACTGCTAGGGAAATGTTATTGGACGGACACAGTATTCATATCACAGTCATGTCGATATACCTATGTTAATAATATTGGAGATCAAATCAGATGTAGCAGATTTTCTCTGTTGACTCGGGTGAGCCAAATAGGGCCATTTTAGATTTCCTCTTCATACTGAAGTTAATGCTTTCTTGATGCAGGAGACACGCCGTATTTGTTCACTCTAGTCTTTAATACTACTTATTGTGTTGAATTTGCACATGGAAAGTTGGAATTGTTTGACAAACTACCTTAGCTGCAAGTGGATTATTGGAAAATTGCAAATACAGTTTACCTGATTTTTGTTTTATTTTATTTATACTAATTAATTTATTCTCGATTGCGAAACAAGTTCTGACAACTTAAATTCATCGTTTTCGAGACTCATTCCAGATGGAATTAACCTCGAAGAGAGAGGGGCAATATGGAATTACTTGTGTCTTGCCCAAGGACACTACCGATATGGCTATGGTAGAGATCGAACCCGAGACCATTCGATCCTGAGGCAAATGTACTACCACTGGGCCACCGTGGCTCCACTTAGAACTTGATTAATTTGAAGTTCATGGAACGAGTCGGAAGATTCCATGTAAATCAAAAGAACAGTCTTAATATTTAAAAATACATTTGCGGGATCAGGAAATGACTAAAGACGAGAAGGAATTTGAGTTTGAGAAAACAAAAGTGCACTGTAATTGCTATGACATCCACTTCGTTAAAGCAAAACAACACGGAAACAAAACCTGATTAAATATTTAATTATCTCTACAGTAATCAACAAGCTATAAGGTGCATGTCTGGTTTTTTCCCTTGATGAAGTTTTATAGTTATCGTTTCTAAATATCGATACTGTCTTGTGTTCTATCTAGTCAGTGAGATGTTTAAAGTACAATAATTGCATGGAAAACATGTAAGAAATCAATTATACAGTCTTATATGTTGAAGAAAATGAAAATCAACCATACAAAATTGATGCAATGAAGACACTACTTCACACAAACAATAGAAATACACTTCTTGACGTGTGTTAGTCTAATCAATTCGACGTGAAAGTCAGTAGGATAAATTTCCGCTAGGATTGACAACTATAAAATATAAAATGGGTCCAATTTTGTGAATTAGAGAGAAATTTTCTAAATCTTTCTCAATTAACCGATAAAAGAAAAAGACTCCGAAGGAAAAAATTGAAAGGTTGAGACAATAAAAAAGATACACTTAATACTAATTAATATTCAATTAGATTTGTATTGGCAACTTTCTGGCCTTGGGATGTATATATAGGTATAAGTATGCTAATACATTTTCATACACTTAAATTATTAGGTTTTCGGTCATTGCGACTTCCCAACTCTCATCCACTACTGAAATGCATTTTAATTTGCAAAATCACCATGGTCCCACATAAAAATAGATCAATGAAATCTAGATATGTTATCCAATGGTTCATATCACTAATTTGGAGCTGAATGACACCCCTCCTTTAGCCTGGTTAGCTCAATCGGTAGAGCACGAGACTTGTTATCTCGAGGTAGCGGGTTCGATTCCCGGGGCTGACGGACTAAAATTACTAACAGTCTTTCGGATGAGACTTAAACCGAGGTCCCATGTATGGGTGCTATACACCTGGCATGATAAAGAACCAGGGGTGTCTCTGGAATTGGGACGCTTTCTTTATCTTGCACTATCCTCCGAAAACCTAAAATAACTAACCTCTTCTGGGGGCGTTGGTCATATGGGAAACCGGTACCAACGATAAAACCCTAATATACGATACGATACCCCTCCTTCAATGGGTCAATTGCTATGGCCTCTGTCCAAAAATGACAGCCAGTTTTTTCAAAAACGAAATGTTTTAATTGTATATTTTATCAAGATTTTTGTTCCTCCCATTTTATTTCTTCTCTATCATTCAACAATTCTTTGGAGTATTCGTGAGCTAGGGTAATCCCAAATATAGTCAGTTGCTTTAAAGAAGTACAAATACACAGACGAAATGTTACTTTTATATATTTGATATACGCATGAATGCATCATAAGCAATCTGATAATCAATTCTTGTATAAGCACTTAAAACAAATACAGTAAACTCCGTATATAACAACTCCGGATATTAGGAACATTTTTATGCCCCCGAAGGGAGGCATATTAAAATCGCACCGTCCGTGCGTCCCCACTTACAAATTCGTGTCCGGACTGTAACTCTGTCAAGCATTGAAGGATTTTAAAATAACTTGGCACACATGTCTAGCACATCAAGACGACGTGTCGCGTGCAAGACCCACATCCCTACCTCAAAGGTGAAGGTCACACTTGGAGTATGAAGGTTATGGAATCCTCTATATATGCACACATTCGTGTCCGGACTGTAACTTTGTCATGCATTGAAGGATTTTAAAATAACTAGGCACACATGTCTAGCACATCAAGACGACATGTCGCGTGCAAGACCCACGTCCCTAGCTCAAAGGTCAAGGTCATACTTAGAGTTTGAAGGTAATGGATTCCTCTATATATGCATATATGCACACATTCGTGTCCTGACTGTAACTTTGTCATGCATTGAAGGATTTTAAAATAACTTGGCACAAATGTCTAGCACATCAAGACGACGTGTCGCGTGCAAGACCCATGTCCCTACCTCAAAGGTCAAGGTCACACTTGGAGTTTGAAGGTAATGGATTCCTCTATATATGCATATATGCACGCATTCGTGTCCGGACTGTAATTTTGTCATGCTTTGAAGGATTTTAAAATAATTTGGCACAAATGTCTAGCACATCAAGACGATGTGTCGCGTGCAAGACCCACATCCCTACCACAAAGGTCAAGGTCACACTTAGAATTTATAGGTAATGGAATCCTGTATATATGCATACATTTGTGTCCGGACTATAACTTTATTATGCTTTGAAGGATTTTAAAATAACTTGGCAAAAATGTCTAGCACATCAAGCGGATTAGTAGGGTGACTTTCTGGCTTTAAAAAATGGGAACCTGGACCCCCCAGTATAACAAGCTGAGTCATATATCAAAATGTTCGTAATAGATTGTAGTTTATGAAACTGCCGGCATAAATTGGCATAAATGGTGGCGTTCCGAAAAATCCAAGATGGCGTCCAAGATGGCCGCCAAAACTAAAAAGTCCAGTTTTTGTAGTACTGTTGGTCCAAATTAATTTTTTAAAGACTGTGTTTTGGTTTTAAAACATAGAAATGTGTAAATGCACACTAAATATACAATTTTAGGATGTTTTTTTCATGAATTTAGGGAAATTTATGAAAAAAATAACAATTTTACCCGTAAGTGTGATCAAGTTTTCGGTTTTGAGAGGTATTTTTTTAACAGCAGTTCTTTTTTTACCAATTTGATACACTTATGTGACAAGAAATAAAATATGACTTACGGCTTATCAAAATAATTATTAAAGCAGTAAAAGAGAACAAAATTTGAATGCACATGCATTTAAAAGTGGGTGGGGTAATTTCACATGTATTTTCGCTCTAAGTTTACATTGTTTATTTGAATATTTTGTTTATTTTACCTTCAATATTTTGTACTCCAACCAGATAGTTTCCAGCTAATATGTATTATTTAGCAAATTTTGATGTGCAGATCATTTAGTAGAATCCAAGATGGCTTCCAAAATGGCCGAAATTTAGACTAAAATATGGTCAAATGTAAGGGTACTGGGCATTTGGAGTGTACTTTTCTTATATTGATATATTCTTTTACCACCTTATATGCACAATGGTTGTTAACAAGACACATTCATTCATTTGACCTCAAATATGAGTAATACTTTTGACTGAAAACTACAGTTTCTAACAACACGGTCGGGTTTTGGAAAGCAAACACCGTTATTGCTTTGTTACACAGAGAATAGCTGAGCAGTCGAAACGGTGAAAACTGTTACTAATTTCAGCTTCATTTCTCATACTGTTCTATCAAAGAATTGTTTTAACAACATTTTCTGATTGCTTATAAAATGTGGAAATAAATAAAAATATAGATAGGACAAAATTGATGAGTAACATTTAACAATATCACCTCTTCAAGTTTAGAAGTGGGAAAATTCAAATATGAAACATGTAAACAATGTAAAACACAGATAATTGTATACATATAAATCATGAATGAAAGGTACACTCTAAGTAAAATTTAGTATACATTTGTACTTAGTATCTGCCTCCATGGCTAAGTGGTTAAGATTGCTGACTTGTAATCATAAAACTTCTCACTGATTGAAAGTCATGGGTTGGAGCCCCGCTACCAACCATTACTCTTTTATTTGAGAAAGTTGGCAGTTTCTTACGGAAGAAAGGGGTCTAGTACTGGTCCTTCCAAAGAACGATGGTTAGGTAGATTGCCTGCCTGCCTGTGACTGAAAAACTGTTGAAAAACGGGCAGTAAACTTAAAATCAAACCGAACTTAGTATATGATACAATGTATATTAAACACCATTTAACCTACATGTATTTCAAAAGTCAGTAAGCGTAACAAAATGTTTTAAAAGTGCACTAATAGCAAATGAATACATTAAGTCAGTCTGCCTGCCCAATTGTATCTGACATGGTGTTGTTAACCAAAGCCCTTGGAATTGTATGGGCCAGACCTACTGAAGTTGAAGGAGTTTTATTTTTCACAGGAGGTATCCGGTTTATGATGTCAGTTTTTGCTTGCATTGGTCAGTTGTATGGTGATGCTGGCTTGAAAGACTTCATGATGGATTCTAGTATTTTTTGCAAGATTGACAGCAGAACATATTGTGTGTGGAAGAGATTTTGATAGAGCCATGCGTTCAATTTTGATTATTAATGAGGTACTCAATCACAAGCTCTTTTTTCAGTTTCAGAAATCATCTGATGCAAATTCAAAATCTTTGCCTGCTCTCTAACTTGAGGAATTCAAAGCTATGAATCTAACCTCTGATGTTCAGGAGGAAGTTGTACAAGAAATGGTAGAAGAAATTGAACGTTCGTTTCTCCCTATTATTGCTGAACTCAGATCTGCATAAAGATCTACCTCTAACTTGTTTAGATTTCTTGACGACTACGTACAGTAGTTCTCTCTTCCTCTCATACTGTACCTTGCGCCATCAAGGTATGGATTGTAGGATGTTTCTTTGTTTGCTGCAAATCGAACAGTGTACAAAAGTACATGTTATCTTTTGGCCAGTATTTTACAAATAGTTTAAAACTCCAGACACGCCAGAAACGTGGTAATAGTTCTTCCACTGCCACTGCTGTAATATATGTAAATTAACATGCTGATACCAGACTTGGAGAGAGTCTTGGTCAGTAGTAAAAGCAAAATTGAAAATTACCAGAGTCTACTTGAGAGGGAAGAAATCGTTTTCGTCTTTGGTGGTATGGTTGAAAAGCCTTTTATATTCGCTGTAATGCTGTTATTTTTAATGACTAAATATAGTCCAGTCAGGAAGAAGCTGATGGTAGAATAATTATGCAATTGGCATAATAATTTTCTCTGTGGGATCAAGAAAGCCGTTTCTGTTAGTCCAGACAGAGATTGTTTGGTTCTGTTGGTTCATTACTACAATAGTCTTGGTATTGACACACTCTTTCTCAAAACTGGTCGAAAATCTATACATTATATGACCTTAAAAGGTACACGTATATACCAACCATTATGAGAGTTGCAAATTTGTTGCCTGCCTAGCTAGAAATCTTGTTGTCTGTTTTATTATCTTAGGTATGATACATGTTTCATCCATGTATGGCATACTAATAGGTAAAAGAAAGCAGTCCAGGTACTTTTTGAAATATGCAGAGAAACTTGGTTAACTATCCGGCTTTGGCTGTAATCCCAGTTTGTCTTCTGAATCTAGGTCTGCGGCCACTGCTTTTGGTGGGTGCCTAACTGTGATTCCCTTTAATTCTTTGCGTAGAAGTATTGTTCTTGAAGAGAAACGTGTTAAACCAAGAAAGCTTCCTCCAACTGATGACAGTTTTATGTTGCATTTACTTCGTTGTACTTATCACTTAGTAATTTTGAGAAATTTGACAAAAACAAAATTGTTTCTGCCTAACCCATTAGGTTTTTGTTATGAGGTTGACAAAAATACATTTGGCTTTAGGATAAAGATGATGTAACAACCCGCCGCGCACCAGAACTTTTAAGTAACCTGGTTCGTCTTTTGTTGTGCTGTGATGAATGCACCTGCACAAGAAATCAACAGCCTTGTACACAAGTCTGTGTGTGTAAAGGCACGAGTCAAAACGTGTTTATGATGTTAGCTTTTACTGGAATCGAGGACTGCTAGACTTATGTCTTACATATCCTTGAAGTTTGCCCTGTTTGCATTTTGATATAATTTACTCTTGTTTAACATAATTAAATGAATAAGTACTTTACTGTGCAAAAGAACAGATCATAATGCCACTATTGCAGATTAAGTCTCTGAGATGAGTTTTGCTGTAACTAACAATTAGCTGAAAATTTCAATTAATACATTGCTTCCTTGGGTTATTTGTAACATACTATATGATTATGTGATGAGTTCTACATGTTGATAATGTGATGCATTATGTTAATGAGTCTTTTGTATCTGTAAAGAATAAGCAACAAACGAAGTTATACACATACCTTCCACTGTGGGAGTGGAAAACACGTGTAATATTAGGTAACTCGTGTATATGAGTTTTATTTCAGACTTAGGTCACTACTTTAAGATTATAATTGTTTTAGTCTCAAAGCTTTTCTGTGCATTTCGTTGAAGAGGAAAATGAAGTTGTTTTTTTTTCTTTTGTTTAAAGGAATTTGCTGCCTGCCTAACATCACATAATTGTTTAACACTTATGAAAGATGGTTTGCAGCTGTATGATGTGTAACACTTTCTCCTGTAAATTGCACATTAACCTACCCCCACCCAATTGTCAAAGCTAGAAAACAATATAGAGGATGTTTGTTTGATTCAGTGAAATATCAAATTTATGTCACAAGTGAACCCCAAAAACTGATATTTTCACGAGTTGCGTAGCCACGAGTGACAATGTCAGTGTTTTTGGTGTCCACAAGTGAAACAAACAAATTTTCTTTTTTATTTCATGTTTTTCTTGACAAAATAATCAGGACAAATTGGGCTCATAGTATTTTCATTCCCCATGGAGAACCTCATAATAATAAGAACCGCATTACTTCAATCATTACTGATAGAGCAAAAAAAGTAGTTCTAAAGTTTATTTCAGATAAAAGTATTTAAAATGTCATATCTATCTCTATCATCCAATGAAACTGAAACATCAATCTATAAGATATAAATTGAAACAATTGTTAAATAAAGAAGTCTGCACTTTGTCACGCCATGAATCGCGGAGTAATACTCAATCAGCAACAGTGAAAATAAAAATGGTAATCCACTGTTTCAGAACTGTGGATTCTCACTTTTATTTCACTGAGAAAACTCTATATAATTCACTGGAAAACATAAAATAAAGTGTATTAATATCAAATACCAAATTGATATTTAATAGGGATTGAATTAAATCAAACTATTTTTACACCTTATTTCTACTCAAAATTATCTATAATTAAAATATGTTTCATTTGCATACACTAACAATTTACGCCATTTACGCTTGAAATCAACAAATATCAGTGTGTTGGACAGCCGGCCATTTTGAAGCCATCATTGATTTTTTAAATAAAAGATTACAATGTATCTGCTAAAATTCAACATTCCTGCAAAAGAATATGCATAAAATTAAACTAAAAATAATAATCATAGTAACTTAAAAGTTGAAATAAAGCTTAAGCATTTACATTGCAAATGTGTGTGAAATTACCCCACCCACTTTTAAATGCTTGTGCATTTAATATTTTATTTTCCTTTTATACTGTTATGTAACTATTTTGAGAAGCTTGTGTCAAATTTTTATTTCTTGTCACATAAATGTATCAAATTGGTAAAACAAATGAACTGCTGTTACAAAAATTTCTTTCCAGAACGGAAAAGTGTCTACTTTAAAGGGTAAAATTGTATTTTTTTCATAAATTTTACTGAACAGGTGATATTGTTAAATGTTACTCATCAATTTTTGTCCTATCTATATTTTTATTAATTTCCACATTTTATAACCTCCTGTGAAAAATAAAACTCCTTCAACTTCAGTAGGTCTGGCCCATACAATTCCAAGGGCTTTGGTTAACAACACCATGTCAGATACAATTGGGCAGGCAGACTGACTTAATGTATTCATTTGCTATTAGTGCACTTTTTAAAACATTTTGTTACGCTTACTGACTTTTTGAAATACATGTAGGTTAAATGGTGTTTAATATACATTGTATCATATACTAAGTTCGGTTTGATTTTAAGTTTACTGCCCGTTTTTCAACAGTTTTTCAGTCACAGGCAGGCAGGCAATCTACCTAACCATCGTTCTTTGGAAGGACCAGTACTAGACCCCTTTCCTCCGTAAGAAACTGCCAACTTTCTCAAATAAAGAGTAATGGTTGGTAGCGGGGCTCCAACCCATGACTTTCAATCAGTGAGAAGTTTTATGATTACAAGTCAGCAATCTTAACCACTTAGCCATGGAGGCAGATACTAAGTACAAATGTATACGAAATTTTACTTAGAGTGTACCTTTCATTCATGATTTATATGTATACAATTATCTGTGTTTTACATTGTTTACATGTTTCATATTTGAATTTTCCCACTTCTAAACTTGAAGAGGTGATATTGTTAAATGTTACTCATCAATTTTGTCCTATCTATATTTTTATTTATTTCCACATTTTATAAGCAATCAGAAAATGTTGTTAAAACAATTCTTTGATAGAACAGTATGAGAAATGAAGCTGAAATTAGTAACAGTTTTCACCGTTTCGACTGCTCAGCTATTTTCTGTGTAACAAAGCAATAACGGTGTTTGCTTTCCAAAACCCGACCGTGTTGTTAGAAACTGTAGTTTTCAGTCAAAAGTATTACTCATATTTGAGGTCAAATGAATGAATGTGTCTTGTTAACAACCATTGTGCATATAAGGTGGTAAAGAATATATCAATATAAGAAAAGTACACTCCAAATGCCCAGTACCCTTACATTTGACCATATTTTAGTCTAAATTTCGGCCATTTTGGAAGCCATCTTGGATTCTACTAAATGATCTGCACATCAAAATTTGCTAAATAATACATATTAGCTGGAAACTATCTGGTTGGAGTACAAAATATTGAAGGTAAAATAAACAAAATATTCAAATAAACAATGTAAACTTAGAGCGAAAATACATGTGAAATTACCCCACCCACTTTTAAATGCATGTGCATTCAAATTTTGTTCTCTTTTTACTGCTTTTAATAATTATTTTGATAAGCCGTAAGTCATATTTTATTTCTTGTCACATAAGTGTATCAAATTGGTAAAAAAATGAACTGCTGTTAAAAAATACCTCTCAAAACCGAAAACTTGATCACACTTACGGGTAAAATTGTCATTTTTTTCATAAATTTCCCTAAATTCATGAAAAAAACATCCTAAAATTGTATATTTAGTGTGCATTTACACATTTCTATGTTTTTAAACCAAAACACAGTCTTTAAAAATTAATTTGGACCAACAGTACTACAAAAACTGGACTTTTTAGTTTTGGCGGCCATCTTGGACGCCATCTTGGATTTTTCGGAACGCCACCATTTATGCCAATTTATGCCGGCAGTTTCATAAACTACAATCTATTACGAACATTTTGATATATGACTCAGCTTGTTATACGGGGGGGTCCAGGTTACTTAAAAAATAGAGCCCTTTTGGACTGATTGTCACCCTACTAGATGTGTCCAGGCAAGACCCAAGTCCCTACCTCAAAGGTCAAGGTCACACTTAGTGTTTAAAGTAATGGAATACTGTATGCATGATTACTCTGTCATGCATGGAAGGATTTTAAAATTACATAGCACATTTATTGAGCACATGGAGAGGACACAGACTGTGAGGCACCTCTTTCGGGGGCAATCGTCACTTGTGAGGGACAGCTCTTGTTCGGCCCTTTTTTTAGCTCACCTGGCACAAAGTGCCAGAGTGAGCTATTAGGATCGCATTCCGTCCGTCGTACGTCCGTCCGTCCACCATTTGTTGATGAGACTTTGCAGGGATGTTCCTTGCATGAAGCTCTATCAAAGTTGTTCAAAGAATTCCATTCCATGCAGAACTCTGGTTGCTATGGCAACAAATAGGAAAAACTTTAAAAATCTTCTTCTCTGAAACCACAAGGCCTAGAGCTTAGATATTTGGCATGTAGCATTGTCTAGTGGACCTCTACCAAGATTGTTCAAATTATGACCCCCGGGTCAAAATTGACCCCGCGCGGGTGGGCACTTAGTTTTTGCATAGGCATATATAGGAAAAACTTTAAAAATCTTCTTCTCTGAAACCACAAGGCCTAGAGCTAAGATATTTGGCATGTAGCAGTGTCTAGTGGTCCTCTACCAAGATGGTTCAAATTATGACCCCCGGGTCAAAATTGACCCCGCGCGGGTGGGCACTTAGTTTTTGCATAGGCATATATAGGAAAAACTTTAAAAATCTTCTTCTCTGAAACCACAAGGCCTAGAGCTAAGATATTTGGCATGTAGCAGTGTCTAGTGGACCTCTACCAAGAGTATTCAAATTATGTCCCCCGGGTCAAAACTGACCCCGCACCGGGGGTCACTTAGTTTTGCATAGGAATATATAGGAAAAACTTTAAAAATCTTCTTCTCTGAAACCAAAAGGCCTAGAGCTAAGATATTTAGCATGTAGCATTGGCTAGTGGACCTCTATCAAGATGGTTCAAATTATGAGCCCCGGATCAAAATTGTCCCCCCGCACAGGGGGTCACTTAGTTTTACATAGGCTTATGTAGGAAAAACTTTAAAAATCTTCTTCTCTGAAACCACAAGGCCTAGAGCTTAGATATTTGGCATGTAGCATTGCCTAGTGAACCTCTTCGAAGATTGTTCAAATTATGACCCTCGGAACAAAATTGACCCCGCACCGGGGGTCACTTAGTTTTACATAGGCTTATATAGTAAAAACTTTAAAAATCTTCTTCTTTGAAACCACAAGGCCTAGAGCTTAGATATTTGGCATGTAGCATTGGCTAGTGGACCTCTACCAAGATTGTTCAAATTATGACCCCTTGGTCAAAATTGACCCCGCACAGGGGGTCACTTAGTTTTACATAGGCTTATATAGGGAAAACTTTAAAAATCTTTTTCTCTTAAACCACAAGGCCTAGAGCTTAGATATTTGGCATGTAGCATTGCCTAGTGGATCTCTTCAAAGTTTGTTCAAATTATGCCCCTGGGGTCAAAATTGACCTTGCCCGGGGGGGATCATTTGTTTTACAAAGGCGTATATAGGAAAACTTATTTGGTATATAACATTATCTAGTGATCTTCCACCAGGCAAGTGGACTTGTACCAAGGTGAGCGATATAGGGCCATCTTGGCCCTCTTGTTCTCTTTATTTTATATGAAAGTGTTATACTGATATAACAAACTCCGGATATAAGGAACACTTTTAAATGGTCCAGAGGAATTCGTTATAAACGGAGTTTACTGTAAAGGAATCTGTAATAGTTCTGCCATAACGGTTATGTGCACCACCACACAGCTGGTTCAAATTCAATTATAATTTCATTTTGTTATCCATGTCCAAACTGTCCTGCTCTTTATTTTGACAGCTTGACAACACTACTTGTTCTAACCTGCATATTAAAGACGTGCTGAATATAGATTCTCCCATATAATTTCTTACTACATGGTTTCTTTTAAAACTCAGGAAAAGTTGTGTGCAATAATACCATTAACTATTATGACATTATTTCTGTATCTAAAACAAATAGTTATAACAACAAAAAAATTTAAAACCGAAGTGTTTCAATATTGAATTTAGATTATTGCTCGTGTAGAAATCAATCTATTTACCACTACAAAATATGGAGTCGTATACTAAAGAATTTAAATGCGTTATTAATTTTTTTTTTCTCACAGCGTAATTATGTAATCACGATTTCAGCCAAGTCTGTTCAGACACTATCTGAAATCAAATACTATAATTTTATTGCCATCCACACTGTCCCAGTGGTCAGAAAGGAATAGTGTAAACTGCTCTTCACAAACAAGAAGAGATTCTGGTCTCTTTACATGTTCCACACTTAGACTTCTTATTTCTCTTGTATTTGGTAGTATTATGCTCACCATGTCATTGACACCATCACAACTAACAGCTATGGTCCACTCACTGAACACAGCCAGACCTCTTGGGCTCTTCAAATATTTAGGTCTCATCGTTTTTATTACCTTCCCGTCAAATGCCAGATATATACAGCATTCTTATCACGGTCTGGCACATATACGCTTTTGTTGTCAATGTTTAAAGTTATCTGTCCAGGAAAGCTGAACAAATTTGTATAATTTGTTTCATGAAGAACTCTTCCTTCCATGTCCAGTATATGAACAGCATACGGCAAGCGGAGACTCACAGCAATAATATCATTCTTGTGATCAATTCCTAAACATTTGCCCCTTACTTTCAGACTGTGACTAACAGATAGCCCGCCTATCGTGTTCATGATCAGAATCTTTCCAAATGATGGTATCGTTGCAGCAATTTTTCCTGGCTTAATCTCAGTTACATCCCATGGGTAAGCGTCATGTTTATACGTTGAAGTTATCTTATTTTCTCTGACATTTAGAATCCGAATGGAATCGTTGTTGCAATCGGCAAGCACTATTTCCTCATCGGAGATCATTGCCAGTCCTGTAATAGAACATGTGCCTTTCCCCTGTGCAGCTTGAGCATCAACCTTGCATACAAATTTTGTTTCTATATCAGAAACACTTTTCTTGCTCTTTGTAGTGAGTTTCTTGCCCTTTTGTACTGAAATAGCTCCGATACAACCTTGATTCACTTTGAGATCCAATAGATCACTTGAAGGTTCAAGTTTGTAGCTGTTCACATAACCTTCAGATGCTATGTGTTTTGACGATTCATGATATGTCTCCAGCTTCTTCAGTGCCAGTTTGGCTATTACGAACAACTGATTCATTTTCGCTGAATACTGGTCTAGTTTACTCTGGAAATCTTTGGTTTCAGTATTCAAGTGTTCACATTCATCTTATATCTTCTTCTGCGCAGAGACATCCTTAGCAGCCAGTTCTTCAATCTCATGTATAAGCTCAGCTTCGGCACGATCTAAGTAACTGTTTAACTCGGACCGGAATAATTTTATCTCCTTTATAACGTTTTCCTTCATTTCCTCGACGGCTTTCAAATTTTCTCCTATTTCTCGTTTCTGGGAAGTAATTGCTATTTCAAGTTGTTCTACCTTTATCATGGTGTTCTTGAATTCCTCACTGCTACTATAGTTATCAGTTGAACCAATTGAACGATCAGGAACCAATTGAACGTTGCAGGATATGTGATTCAAAACCATACAGTCACCACACCCGACCTCAGTATGACCTGCACAGTAGAATTTCACTATTTCTGTCTTATGTATAGCACAAAGCGCCGAACATGGATCACTCGGAGCGTGAATCCTCGGCATTTCATCTTTGAGTTTTATTACATGATTCTTACTCATCGACTGCTTCCTATGAACGTTTAAACAAGAAGAACAGAAGTATTCATTACATGTCAGGCGGTAACCTTCTGCTGGGACATTATCACCGTCACTATGACACGGCTGACAAAGAATATCCCTTTGATTTTCTGGAAAATATTTGCGTCCAGACACTTCCATCTTTACACTTTGTGTATCTGCGTGTAAGTTTTATAATCTTTTCAAACCCAATTATCAGAAAAATATTGTGACCTGAATATTAAACGCTTAAACATTGATCGGATAACACCAGGAAGTTTAAGTCACAAAGATGGGGGGGGGAGGGGTAAAAAACTGAAAAATCTCGTACAAAGATTAATGAGTTATATTATTATTCAATCAGGTATGGTACAATGATGTTGCTGAAAACACAGTAGATGCTTTAAAACATGTAAGAAATGAATTTTACCGAGTTCATTTTCTCTTACTGACAGATACATAACCGAAATGGTGGATTTTCAATTTTTGACTAGGAAAGTCACATTTTCCACAGATTTTCTCTATATTCAACATGTTCAAAGAAAATAAAAATGTAGTAATTTATAGCGTTATATATTTTCGTTATTACTTTTGCAATATTCAGCTTTCTACGAGTATAAATCAGTGATAAGTGTGTTTCTAAATATTATGATGGTCCATTTTAAGGGTAATATCACTTTAATAGAGTTGTAAATTTACCAATTTTTCTTGGCTTTAAGAGCAGAGGTGTCGTTTAAAGGATCGAACTTGTAACTTTCCAGATATCCTTCAGATGCAATACGTTTTGACGATTTCTGATATGTCTTCAGCGTCTTCAGTGCCATTTTAGCTGTTACGAACAACTGATTCATCTGCCCTGCATACTGGTCTAGTTTACTCAAAACGAACCAGTGGTTAAAAATAGCCATTTACATGTACCACAGTTACATTGTACCACTAAGTTCAATATCATCCACTTTTAAGGTGAATAATACAATCCCTTTGTTGTTAAGTGGTCGTTATGTATATATTTCCTTGACACACAACAATATCTTTGTTTCTCGGAAGGCGTTTGAAACTCGTAAACCTTAACAATATACAAAGATATATTAAATTTCCGCAACAGTCATACAAAACTAAAATCTCGGTTAATAGTGTTATGAAATTACAAAACATGCTGCAGCTTTCTTTTCCTACATATTCTTTCTGAGATGGTATATTTAGCATTCATATGTAATAGTTTGTTATTTTCCACATAAGTCTGCAATATTGTCTCTGGTCAACAAGTTCTTTTGCTGACAACAATTGAGTTATCTACATTTAAGGTCACTGAACTAGTTCTTGGAAGAGGTCGGCAGTGGTGAACTAGTTCATATATATGATTTAGGTCGTGCAGTCAAATGGCACACACGAACAGGTCGCGAAAACTATTTTTAGCTTCTCAACATCTGGTTGCTGAGACATTTTGTGAATGAAAGTCTTTATTGTTTGCTGTTATGTACCACAAATGTTACTAGGTTCATGTTGAGCCAGAACATTAATGCTACCTTATGTTTTAGGGATTTTATTAAACTGTACTAAGGTTTAAGTTTACTAATCAGTCAACAGTATTACATTATATACTTTTGCACGGTGGCCATTGTGTTTTGAATGTAAACAAAGTTTACAGAGCCTCTCTAGCCAATCAGAAAAGGCAAAACGATGAGGCTCCAAATAGGAATCGGTGTATACGGGCTTATATACAGGGGCTCTTGACCAATCAGAATCTATCAAATTAATCTTCGGTATCGTAATCTTACAGAACCAGTTATTAAGTTACAGACTGTATTAGTATATTTTCTGGTTTTACTATTATGTTATTTTACTGTATATTCTGCACTGTGCGACATTAAAGCCATTTGCTCGCCTCTGAAATAATGTTTAAGCAAAGTCAGCATTATATTTTGGTTACGCACTAGATCGCGCGCTAGCTTCGCACACATCTTTGCTCACTGCCCTAACGTTGCGCAGGTACAAGGGTATATAAGCTAGGGAATTGTCTGTTGAGATGGGTTGTTAGGTATTGTTAGCTTTGCTTTGTGTGAATGAATAAACGGTAGCTTTATTTACTGCAATAAATAATCATGCTTAACTTTGACTTTAGTTGTATTTAACAAATATAAAGGATAAAAATCAGTGAAAACTGAAGAGCCCAGTTTCTTGTCACAATACTAAGTTCAACAATGAGATCAAGTAGATCCTCTTTTCTCGAATTTCATTAGACAATTGGCTATTTTTTAAAAAATAACATGCATTAAATCAAAATACATAAAATTTCCGCAATAGTCATACATGTACCAGGCTAAGTAGTCCTTATATAACTAGATCCGTATTTATTACGGGCATTAAATAGTTAATCATGAAAGTTGATTCATTAAGTTGAAGGGTACATGCAAATGATCTGAGTCGAGGAGATATAACGAACAATTAAGGAATACAAAAATTATTAACTGTGTCGTTGGTATAAGTACACGTATGTGTAAAACACGCATAAATAGGCAAAATTATATATTATGTGATGCAGAAAGTGCAGAACTATTTTGAAGTTGGCTGAAGCGCAAAAATATATGCATTTAGAAAACCCCACACAAGTGGCACATTGACACATACAACAAGTGAAGACATAAGCAAAGTAAGTAAATAAATAAACTATTATTACATGTTTAACTACACGTATATGCAAAAGCGGTCTGGGTTTTGGAAAGTAGAAAAGTGGGCGAATATATGCATGTCCATAATTTCTTATTCGGGCAACTATCCATATATCCATATAAGCTCGTCAAAAAACGTAGAAATTTCGAGTGAGTGTGACTTTTCTCTTTGTAAATTGGTTATTTGATTTGTCTAGAACTCGATCTTTCGTCATTCCAATGGCATACGCACCTAAAAGAACATCCAGTACGCTGTAATGTCTCCTGATGCAAAATTTGTGACGAAAAACGACATTTGTTCTGAAGGTTTTATGTGGAAAGTATGGGGAAAGGGAAATGGCCTTGTCTATAAAATGAATAAATTTCAATCAGTAGCTTTACGACCGTTTATATGTAAACAATTACCAACTATACAGAGCACAATACAGTTTTACCTTATTTTATCGATATCTTTTATGTCTTTCAGATGTTAAACGATGAGATGATGAACGAAAGTTTAATTGATAAAAATATTTCTGAATCGGATTTAGACAAGCTGGTGGAGATAGCTATCAAAAGGAAGACGGAAGAATACATCCCTCTGATAGTATTTTACTCTTTAGCAACCTGTTTTGGTATAATTGGAAATAGTCTGACCGTTCGGTTTTATGGATTTAAGGCGAAAAGGAGCACAACGTTTGTCCTTATTGCACTACTAAGTGTTTTTGATATTGTTGTATGCTTCCTTTGTTTCACAAATATCGTATTTACGCTTGTGTACATCTTTGTCACTTATAAATTAATCTGCCAAGCTGCGTTCTTTCTGTATAACTGGTTTATAAGGTCGTCTGCTTTAGTACTGTGTGTAATAGCCATTGAAAGGTATAGGCACGTGTGCAAAGACCGTCAAAAGCAGTTGACCGTGAAATTGGCTGTAAAAGTAGTTAAAGGTCTGTCAGCGATGGCAATGATATATTCATTACACACATTTCTAACGTTAGATTCTGTGACAGTTAATATATCGACTTCAGATAACAAAATTCCATATGTCCGTGTACATTATTGTAAGAACACTAAAGAACCAGTTTTGCAGCCTGCCGTAACAGCTTTCTATATAATTGATATCTTGCTTTATTCTGCCGTAGTTGTTACGTTTCTTTATACCTACGGAAATATTTGGTGGACATACCGTAAACATAATAAAAACACAGCTTATCTACACAACAAGCTAACCGTATCTCCAAGCCAACAGTCAGCCTGTTCTAAAGAAGTGCACCAAAATGATGCAGATAGACACAAGGAAACAAACGCAGGACAACTGAGAAGCGACGCCATAGTTAATGTAGATTTAGACAAAGAAAGTACCGAAACGTTACATGTAACAGTAGGGTGTACCTCCGGCGCTGAGTCTCAAACAGTTCCTACAAATTATTCTGCGAAATATCAAAAGTCGATCAAGGCATCAAAGACAAGTCAATCAGATCGCAATATCACGAAATTGATGTTTGCCGTTATTGTTGGTTTTTTTCTTTGCTTTATTCCTTATATTCTTGTACACGCTAGTATAGAATCATATACAGAATCCGAGCAGAACACTGGGGTTCAGATTGCAATTCGGCTTCCCTTCTTGAACAGCATGATAAATCCTATTATCGGTTTTGCTTTTCATAGAGAATTTAGACTTCATGTGAAAGGCATTTTTACAAATTGTAACCCCGAACAGTAGAGTATGAATGCACATCAGGTTAAAAGTGATGATAATCGTATACATGTACATGTAGTTCATTTTTTGTCTTCCCTTAGCTTGAATGTTTAGCAATAAATTTGTTCGCCTTATCACAAATTTAAAATTTAATGAGTCGGAAATTATTTTGAAAATGTGTCTCTCACGAGTTAAATAATCATAAGTGATATAAGGATATAAAAGAGGCGATCAGTTAAAGGATATTAAACTCGGACTTTACCAGCTGGTAACAGGGTATGGGACAACAAAAAGGGCAAAACATTGAAGAAAATCGTGGCGAAGCCGAGATATTTTCCATGTATTACTCTTTTTGTTTCCCCATACTCTGTTATCAGTTGGTAAAGTCCGGGTTTAATCTCCTTTAACTGATTTATCGCATGACACTGAATTATTTTAAAAAGTGAAATAAACAAAACTCTTTTAAATACCAAATCATTCCTTAATTGAGGCCCCTAATATTGATCAGCTTCTCAGCACCAATCAAAATCAAACCACTGTGACTTCAGGAAATGAAAAAGCTGTACCTGTAACTGCATTTAGAGCACGGTAAAGTGTGCTGATACCAGGAATTTAGTGAAACTCTCACTTTAAAGGAAATATAGTCTAGTCATGCTATAAACTAAACTTACGTTTCGGTTTAAGAGTCATGTGTGTGTTACTTTGTGGTTTTTACACCCAGACCTAGTATCATAATACAAATAAGCTATACTATGTAGCGTCACATGTAGTATTTGATTTATAGAGACGTAGCCTTACGTAATATAATTGTAGCATCTATTATTTTATATTAATGTTCCTTTGTTTTGCTGTTACATTCTTGATATGAGTTTTAATTCATCATAAGAATACCTTTTCATATGCCGTTGTTTTTCTATTTGCCATCTGATGTGTGTTTTGTAAACAATGTACTTTTGAATACTTTTGCACTTCTATTAATATGTCTTGAAAAATTGGATAGATAATAATATTACATTCTTGATTAGGGTTTCCCACTGGGACGAAACTGTTTTGATTTCTGTCCTCTGGCCTGTTTCGTCGGGCCCTTAAGGGTGTTTCTCTTGGTGCTCTGCCTTCTGCAAATGCATTGAGTACATATTTTTTTTGGTTCTCAAGGTTTGCTTTTTATATATTTATACACGAGCATTTTTGTGTTTTACATACCATGCCTTTTGTTTCCATTGCGTGTGTTAGAGATTCACCTAGCAGGGATTACTTTTATTTACACTGTCCTGTGACTTTGGAACATGGTGGGGGTAAGAGTGAGGTTGGGTGCGCACCATAAACCGGTTTAAGCTCCCCAGTGGTGTTTTTGCCACTGACCGTTCCAAGGCGGTGCCCCACTGTGTTCCGTTAATTGTTCGTTTTGTCCTCGTGTGTTTGCTTTGTATGCTTGTGTGTGTTGGTAGTGTATGTTTGTGTGTGTACATGATTGTGTGTGTGTGTGTGTGTTGTGTGTGTATGTGTGATTGTGTGTGTGTGTTGGTGGTGTGCACTTCTGGGTGCTGTGGGGCTCGTTTTGGGGAGGCTGCGTTTTTGGTACGTGGCATTCCCTGTTTGATATTATTTTTGTTTTTTTGACTTTATCTTAAGATCTGAAGAATAACTTTTCATGTCCCGTTGTGTCCATTTGCCATCTTGTTGAAACATTGGATAGACAAAAGAATGAAGTCTTACTTGTGCGTATTGTATACCGAATTTCAAATTAGGTATCATTTGATACAAGATGAACGTCTGATGTGACACAGGTGAAGTCCGATTTTGTTATCTTTTACGGACCTTTTATCTGGTTACCGTCCAACAAAAGAATTTCAGGTCTATGAAGACTCACCACCGTTATGTGTCATTTAAAGTAGTTAAGACAAGGGCCTCGTTTAACATATTGTATATAAAATATATATGATTAATGAACGGATTTCTCTGTCTGTCTGTCTGTCTGTCTGTCTGTCTGTCTGTCTGTCTCTGTCTCTCTCTGTCTCTGTATCTTTCTCTCTGTCTCTGTCTCTTTCTGTCTCGTTTGGATATCTAAAAAAGCTTGTACTCAATGCATATGGAAAACAAGAGTATATGACGGAAAACAATTGCCACAAAAAATGAAATACCCTTATTTTACTCTACCTTAAGAATTATCAAATGATATGGTTGTTAATCTTTTTTGATTTTACAGTTCATATATATAGACCGGCAAAAGAAAGGCAACTTTACCAATTCACTTAAAATTTATAATATCCTGTGCATTTTAAAAAAAAATTCGCATGGATGAGAGACATAGAGGAAATGATAAATGTTTCTGAATGAATTATCAAATGGTAATTTCTTCAGACAGATAACAAATTAAACTTTATTACTTGGTATACACGTTTGAATGAAAAAATATACGCTGGCGCTTTTTTCTAATTAGATAGAAAATGAAACCAGTTGCGTTTATTTTGCATTTGAGTATATCTTACGTATGTAGAAGGCCATGCATGTTTTGTAAATGAAAAACACTTTTAAAAGTGCTACTTCGTTAACGTATCAACTCTAAAGTACCATGCCACCGTACAAAAACTGTTGAACTACAGGAGCGTTTAGCATCAGCGACTTCTCTAAATGTAAGGAGATTAGGGATATATCTGCTACTCTTTTAGCGTGTTTATTTTACAGGTTATATTTGAAACAAGAGGGCCAAGATGACCCTATATCGCTCACCAGTCTTTAACTTTGATTTTATATAAGGAGCAGTTGACAAAAACGCCAATTTGTATGATTTTTTTTTCTCAAATAGTTTTAACTTAAAATGTAACAACTGTCCGAAGTCCATTTCCCATTACGCCAGTCACATTACTGTAATTGTTCATGTTAACATATGCTGTTATCTGCTTAATTCTGTACATTTTTTTATTATTCAGAAGTTTCATCCTGTTCTGTTTCTTAGAGATAACGAAATATGTACCTGTTTAAAAGTAAACACTTAAAGGGTTTCATGCAAATATTATATGTTAAGCGTTAAGGCGTGTTGTTTTAAGAATAACACTGCTAGAATTTCTTTTGATCTTAAGAGAATGACAATCCTATCATTAATAAGTACTAATTCCTATAGTGGCATATTACTGCCACACGTTAGTTAACTGACTTTCGTGTTAATTAAGTGGTTTTGGCGAATAGAAAGAGAGACAAACGTACATGTAAAAGCTCCATTCAAATTATCATTTAAAACCAAAATCTTACTGTTAATATTGTGCTGATTGTCTATATTAATTAAAGATGCAATATCAAAGAAAACGATTGGTCAAATTTTTTCAAAAGCCAATACATGTCATATATTTCATAAAAATATATGATTATTGTAAAGGAATGATTTCTAGCAACTATGGACTTTTCTTAACAAAGTTATTTAGAAACTTAAAAAGACATGGGTAGCCTTTTCGTGAATTGGCTGCAAACAGTCCAAAGGTCAATGTATAGTCTTAGAAGTTGTAGTTAATTCTTGTCAAAGTCTTAATTATATAACATGCTTAAGCCAATTATTAGATGCAATATGAACACACCTGCTGAAAATGGTACCCATCAAGAGCTTACATGTATGTAAATCATGTTTCAAATTTAACTGACAAAGATTATGTTTCAGATGAAAATTTAACAATGTGTTAAATATTGCATTCCGATTGCTTTTTAAAATACAAAAATGTAAGTTGCAAATTGTTCATTTCTGCTTAACGATGTATTACAAGACATACAAGCTACCAGTCTTCTAGTTTCATGTTACAGTCATATGTAACAATTTGTACTTTACAAATATAAATATGATTCCTATGATATGTTTTATTGTAACGTTGATTCCACTATCATGTTTTATATTTGTATTGTATGATATATTGCATTATTAGCTTTCTTTGAATAAATATTCAGACGAAGTACAAACGTAATTTTGCAGTTTTTTAACCTGAAACACACTGAAATACATTTCTGTACTTGTATAATGTAACTTTCAAAAGTCTCCTCGGAAATAGTGTAAAATGTATCTCTTTTCATTTAGAGCTGTAAAGGTTATAGCTATGTTCTTTACACAATATTATAGATCATACCATTGTTAGTTGCGGTAAAAACAATTTAATGTTGTGTAAGTTATGTGATTTAGTCGAGTTATTTCCCCAGTAACTATGCGCTTAATACATGTTTCCGTTAAACTTTGTTTCTCTAATCCAGTAATATCTTTTTTTAAAGCGGGTTTGGGAGGACAAAAAATAGGATAGGCGGTAATGGACAGTAAGATAAAATGATAGAATCGTCGGAAATGTATTATTTTATTAGACATTAGACGTTTCAAGGAGTGTTAATATTATATATTTAACGAAACTCCTAACGCACCACCTGCTTTTTTTTCCTTCTTTCCAATATCTACCAGATTATTTTTAGCTGTATTTCACATCGTGCGTTTATGAAGACACTGGATAGATACCTCTGTTACATAAATTTTAAAATAATCGAGTGGTACAAATCATATGACAGATAATTTTAGTTTAAACCTTCGTATACTTAACATGGGTTATTGCCTGGATGCTCTTCCTTAGGAAACTAACTCTTAAAATTCTCTTCCGTATGAAATTTGAATCACTAGATCATTTTGAAATTCAAGTAACGGAAGTATCTACTCAGTGTTATTCGCGTTATTCAAATAAATGTACCATGTAAAGACTGACTAGTGGAGTCCCTCAGAGTATTCTCCCTTGAACTGCACAAATTATTCAAGGCGGGAAATTCAAGAAATCAGAAAATGGATTTTTGAGGTGATCTTTAGCTATACTGTTAATACACTGATGAAGAGCAATTCCAACAGCACTGTGAGTTTCGAACCGGCGACCACGCAGACATGATCTGAACATGTATGGGTTCAGCCAAAAGTCAAAGGAGAGAGGTATGGGCTGTAGGGTGGATGTGGCAAAACTTCAGTATGCTGTGCTGTCAATTAAATCTGCACTTCTGCTGAACGACGTGCGGGTGCATTATCATGAAGCATTTTGACCCCCACTCAGGGATCAGCAGGTTATCCAACATGCCCAAACCTTGCGTAGCTTTAGTTTCTCTTTTAAAATTAAACGGACGGCTAACAAATTTAAGCCTGATACGTCACTTTGACTTATCATTTCCACAGTATATCGTGCATCTTGTTGCACAATACATTTCTTGGTCAGAGGTTACTGATATTGGTCGACCTGGACGGTGCTCATCAAAATTAGTCAGTCGTGTAGCAAAATGATCAAGGAAAACTGTGATACAAAGTATCACAGCGGGCCCACAAACAAAACTGACATGTAAATGTAAATATTTTGGAAATTGGTGATGGTTGATGTTGAGACATGGCCCCAAGGAATTCAAAGAGACCCATGCTGGTTGAACAAGCGTTTCCGAGTCAACTCGTACTTAAGTCAACTCGTACCGGTTTCATAAATACAACACACTTGAATAATGTAAATAATATTTGCACCTCTCTTACCCTGGTTTTGAGCTGTGTTTGACGGTCAAATTTATGACAAAGAGACAAAAATATCAGCATTATTGTCACAAAAAATGCTAGTTCTAAGTAATCAATTCAAAATTGAAGTGAATTTTAGAAAATTGACGTATACACGGACTTTCCTGTGCAGTTGTCCTAAGGTACGAGTTGACTCAATCGGGTATGAGTTGACTAAGGTACGAGATGACTGGATACCGAATACTGACTGACCTGTAGTATCAAAACTTTACTGTTATCGAATAAAATGTATCGATTTATTAAAGCCTTGATTTGTATACAAATGTAGACGTCATTGTCTAAATTCGGCGGTAGGACAGTACATGAAATAGTGTTACTATCTTAGAACTCAAACAATAACGAACAACAACTTCATAAGAT
Organism: Saxidomus purpurata; assembly: GCA_022818135.1. Taxonomy (NCBI): domain Eukaryota; kingdom Metazoa; phylum Mollusca; class Bivalvia; order Venerida; family Veneridae; genus Saxidomus; species Saxidomus purpurata. The sequence continues at coordinate 7,903,593 of JAFMSR010000016.1, forward strand.
AAATAGACTGTGTCTGCAATATTCATTTCAGAAGTACCTCATTTTTTCAATGATGAAAGACGCATCTAAATGACTAACGACAACCCCATGCGTTTCAAGAAAATTAGACTGTGTCTACAGTTTTCATGTCAAAAGTGCCTCAATTTTTCAATGAAGAGAGACGCATATATTCGATCTAGTGCTTAAGTCTCCATTCATCTTTTACGCACCACGTATTAAATTTAGCGGGCCGCAATAAGCTTTCCAGCGATATGCTATACAATCATGTAATTTCACTTGGAAATCAAGATTTAATTGGACTGTTGCCACTTTTTAAAATGCTCCAGAATTCAAAACAGTGTGCATGTACACGGCGATTAGAGTGGAACACCCAATTACTAAAATGACTCTTTGTAAGTACATGAATCTCCTGAAGAGAGGAAAGTTAAAAAATAGTGGAAATATGGATGCCCTCTCAGTTTGGAGACAAGTGACGAAAACATAGGCAATGGTGGGAATATGAATGCCTTCGCATTTTGGAGACAAATGAACAAAACTGCTATATTTCTAGCATAACTGTCACGTGCAGTGACTAAAGCTTATACAAAAGTAGGCAGTAGACCTGACCAGCGCACTCGCACTCGCACACGTAAATGTAAACGTACAACGTACAACTGCCTAATTTCGGGGGTGATCTCAAACGATTCTAGTATCATAGGAAATCTTGGTTACGTTCATTATTAAAAGTCTTCATCTTATGTAATACCATTCACTATTATACTAATAATAGTTATTACTATCGTGTACTGTAGAACTAATACAAGATTAAACATATACACCATCATCTTAATCATCATGAAAAGATTCATCCTTGCAATAAATTAATCAATAATCAGTTTCATCACAATCGTCGTTTTCATGAGAGTCATTGTCCCATCAACATCAGTTGTAACATTATGAAAACAAAACAAATGATGTCCCCAACACAGGTTTTCAATGGTTCCGGGGAAAAATCTAGATTTAGAAAAAAAATCTTCAAGTGACCTCGACAAAAAAACAACAACAGTGATATGACCAAAAAAATATGAGAATTTAAAAAATACATTGATACCCCGCCCCCTCAAAGAAAATCTTTTTATTAATATTAAAGAAAAAACATATATAAAATTACAATGACCTTGAAAATTGTTCGGAAAAAAAAGAATATTTCTGGGTGCGGGACCCAGAAATATTCTTTTTTTTTCAGAACAAATTTAGAATTTAAAAAATCTTTTTTAGTAACAATGACATTGACCCCCGAAAATAATTTTTTTAGAACAATTTTAAAACAGTCGTTTTTCAATAACAGTGACCTTGACCTAGAATCTCGTTACCTAAATGCAATGCAAATCTCCACATAAGCTACCTACACACTGATTTTCATTGTAATTCGTCACTCCGAGTATAGCCTGAGTTATCGATTGGAATCTTATTTTCTATTTTTTTAACAGTGACACTGACTTTGATTTTAGTGACCCAAAATGCAATTCCAAGCTTCCTCTCAACACAGTCTTCCTACACACCACGTTTGATTGCAATGGTCACTCCTACCTCGAGTTATTGAGCGGAAACCATTTATCTATTTTTAGTAAGAGTGACCTTGACCTTGAGCATAGAGCCCTTAATGCAATCGCAAACTTCCTCTCTACTCAAGCTACATAGCACCAAGATTCATTGCAATTGGTCACTCATAACTAAAGTTATTGAGCGGAAACCAAATGTTTGACAACCAACCGCCCGCCCGACATACGACAACGCCATTGTACTTACCAGGTTTTAAGAAAAAACCTGGTTAATAATAATTTCTTATTCTAGATTTCTCTCGGTACGATTGAAAACATGTGTTGGGGACATTATTTGTTTTATTTTAATAATATTACAACTGATGTTGATGGGAGAATGACTCTCATGAAAACGACGATTGTGATGAAACTGATTAAATTATTGATTCATTTAATTGCAAGGATGACTCTCTTCAAGATGATAATGATGACGATATATATGTTCAATCTTGTATTAGTGCTACAGTTCACGAATAGTAATGATTATTATGAAAATAATAGTGATATTATATAATGATGAAGACTTTTTAATAATGAACGTAACCAAGATTTCATATGATACTAGAATCGTTTGAGATCACCCCCGAAATTAGGCAGTTGTACGTTGTACGTTTACATTTACGTGTGCGAGTGCGAGTGCGCTGGTCAGGTCTATTAGGATGCCCTCTTATTTCGGATACAAATTAACACATCTGCTGTATTTCTAGCATTACTGCCACGTGCAGTGACTAAAGCTTAGATAAAAGTAGGCATTAAGATGCCCGCTATGTTTGGGGACAAGTGAATAAAGCTGCTGTATTTCTAGCAGCAATGCCGCGTAAAGTGGCTAAAGCTTAGACAAACATAGACATTAGGATGCCCTCGCAATGTGAGACACGTGAAGAAAGCTGCTGTATTTCTAGCAGCAATGCCGCGTAAAGTGGCTAAAGCTTAGACAAACATAGACATTAGGATTCCCTCGCAATGTGAGACACGTGAAGAAAGCTGCTGTATTTCTAGCAGCAATGCCGCGTAAAGTGGCTAAAGCTTAGACAAACATAGACATTAGGATTCCCTCGCAATGTGAGACACGTGAAGAAAGCTGCTGTATTTCTAGCAGCAATGCCGCGTAAAGTTGCTAAAGCTTAGACAAACATAGACATTAGGATTCCCTCGCAATGTGAGACACGTGAAGAAAGCTGCTGTATTTCTAGCAGCAATGCCGCGTAAAGTGGCTAAAGCTTAGACAAACATAGACATTAGGATTCCCTCGCAATGTGAGACACGTGAAGAAAGCTGCTGTATTTCTAGCAGCAATGCCGCGTAAAGTGGCTAAAGCTTAGACAAACATAGACATTAGGATTCCCTCGCAATGTGAGACACGTGAAGAAAGCTGCTGTATTTCTAGCAGCAATGCCGCGTAAAGTTGCTAAAGCTTAGACAAACATAGACATTAGGATTCCCTCGCAATGTGAGACACGTGAAGAAAGCTGCTGTATTTCTAGAAGCACTGCCACGTAAAGTGACTAAAGCTTAGACAAACATAGACATTAGGATGCCCTCGCAATGTGAGACACGTGCAGAAAGCTGCTGTATTTCTAGAAGCACTGCCACGTAAAGTGACTAAAGCTTAGACAAACATAGACATAAGGATGCCCTCGCTATTTGAGACAAGTGAAGAAAAACTGCTCTATGACAAGCATCACTTCCACGTAAAGTGACGATGTTTCAGACATTAGCGGGAAGAATTTGGAGACAAGTGACAAAACTACATGTACTGTAGCCACGTGAAGTGTTCAGAATTCAGATAATAGAGGAAATATAAATGCCTTCTCAGTCTCTAGACAAGTGAAGAAAAACACGCTATTAAATACTCGCATTAATTGTGGGGAATAAGAAAAACACGGGAAAAAACCTAGTCTGAAATGAAGAAAAGAATCAACAGTCTGAAATTAGCAAAACCACAGATACTGTTTTTAAAACATACCAGTGCATATGGAATTTGCAACAGCCACAGCTCTGGAATGAAATCGACTATAGTTAGGCGAAGGAAACAATAGACAGCAATTGAGAAACAACAATTAATAGTAAGGATATACGTGTAGCGGTTTTGGTCTATTTATATTTGCCTGTCTCAGTTTCCTCACTTTATTGTTAAACTCATGCAAATTATCTGTATCGTGTTCACTGTTGAAAGAAACAAATATCTTTGATATATTTATGCAATAACTTTATGTTAAATTCCAGTTTTAAAGAAGAGTTCATTTGCCAGTTTTATTTAACAAGTAATTATTTGGTAAAACAAATGATTATATATAAGTTCACATTTAGTTCTGGTCGTGGTCAGCAAACTGACCCTACGTCCAGTACGTATGTTTTCATTGGTACAGGCGGCACTTTTCCGACCTTGACTACTTTAAAGAGTATATCTCAGCATTATTCTGAGAATACACAGGGGAGATTCCCGTAGTGGATCCCCGTATTTAAATAAGATTGTATATTGATAGCCCTGGGTTTTCTTTGTGCTATTGTGTCATATATAAAATAAACCATAGGTATCTGTAATAAATGTCAGAAAACTGTGATTCAGCTTGGTAGTTATTTGTCCCGGAAATGTACGTAAGTTAGACACACCCTGAATACGAACCTAGGGGTTGTAGCCACCCCGTTAAGTGACCTTGTCCATAGAGTTAGAGTATAATACCACCATAACTCCCAGTACAGCTTTGGCTGCACTAGCATTATTCCGAGCCGAACTCGAGGGTTATAGATTTTATACCCACGGGGTCGACTTGGGACGGAGCTATTCTCCTATATAAGGGATCACGAACCAGAACGGCTACATACGAAACTAATACAAAGACCAATAAGTGAAACTATAATAAGTAAAACTAGCTTTTTGGAAATGCTGCGCTTCTTGGACTTGCTGCACTCCTTGTACTTGTTGCACTCCTTGGACTTGCTGCACTTTTTGGACTTTCTGCGCACCGAAGACTTGCTGAACCAATAAGACTTACTCAAATACCTAGACTTGATTCACTAGCTAGACTTGCTGCTCTAGATAGACTTGCTAAGGAGATTATATCCTCCCTTATTTACAAAGAAACTTGCTCCATCTAGCAAGAATCAGTGTTTACAATACTGAGTAAGTCCTCCTTCAAGATCAAGATTTTATTTTGATCTCAGCTTGTAATAACAGACTAAGATCATTTTTTATATTTATTTAATCTATAAATAGTCTACGCGCGAACCGGATAGAACGACGATATTATGACGTCCCAATACAAATAACATCGTCAACGTTTATAGACAATCTGTGTTTCTTTTCTGAAAAAAATGCATAAACAATGATTAATAACAATACAATTTGAGTTATTCTTGACAATGACCCATATTCAAGTTTGACCTACATTTCATTAAGCCATTTTGGCGAGTTTCATGAAGATCCAATAAAAAATGCAACCTTAATTGCATACATAATGTTCTCCTTTAATTTGACCTGGTAATTTAGTTTATAACCACAAATGACCCATATTCGATTTGACCTCGACCCATATTTCATCAAGACAGTCATTCTGACCAAGTTTCATGAAGATCCAATGAAAAATGCAACCTTAATTGCATACACAATGTTCTCCTTTAATTTGACCTGGTAATTTAGTTTATAACCACAAATGACCTATATTCGATTTGACCTCGACCCATATTTCATCAAGACAGTCATTCTGACCAAGTTTCATGAAGATCCTGTGAAAAATGCAACCTCTATTGCATACACAAGGTTAAGTGTGGACTGATGACAGAGAGACATCACTTCGTAAGCACTTTGTGCTTAGTAGAGCTAAAAACTTATAGCTCTAATTTACTAAGAAATGAATATCATTCACAGCAAGCAAGTGTAACATAAATTAAGCAAGTGTTACATAAATTAAGCAAGTGTAACATAAATTTAACATAAATTAAGCAAGTGTAACATAAATTAACATAAATTAAGCAAATGTAACATACATTTAACATAAATTAAGCAAGTGTAACATAAATTTTATTGTGTCCACATTCATGTCACAGCATTATCTTGAACATTCGTTGATAATTCAGGAATTATTTATCAGAGAGATGGTAACATATTTATCTGAAATATGAAAGTGTATTTCTGTCAAATAATAATCCTCTTTAACAAAATAATACATGTAGTAATATTCAGATCATATCTGATACACTTAGTAAAACACCTCTTCCCTCTCCATTAGGATTTTTGCATGCATTTCATGAAAGATTTTACTGCGATGCTGTCTCATCTTCTATCATAATAAAGCGTAATCTTTTTAATCGATGTTAATTAATAATGATTAATCATTAATATGATTTCAATATTGAAATTCAACATCTTTTCTGTGGTATTAGAGGATGTTTCATGACAGAATTTAACAACACAAGCAATAATAAAAAATGTTGTTTAACAAGCTGTTTTTTCGGATTATCGGTCTCGATTTTTCTTAACATCTGTATTTATTATCTTGTTAAGTAAGCGCTAATTTACCAAAGCAACAGTCTTAAATACTAACTAATATAATTATGTAGATGACGTTTTCTTTTTTTACTTAGATTTCATTTAAAATGAATATCATAATAATTTGTTTAACATGGTCAGGCAAAACAAATACACGGCACTTAAATCAATTTTATCTTTTTAACAACTTACAATGTATTATAAGTTCCAACATAATGCAGTATTAATATTTCTAATCCAAATTCCATATCGCGAGTTATATTTCATTCTACTATAATCTACAAACTAAACGCGTATTAATTCAAACTACAGGGGCAAAACCTGCATGTAATTGTACGTATCTCAAGTTTGATTAAACAAGATCATCAGGCACCGCCGCATTTGGTACAATATGGAAGAACAGTTGTCGTGCAGGACAGAACATATTATAGCACGTGTTTATAACTGTCATTACGTGTTCGCATAAAGTAGTATAGCGCTCTTTTCTTTTTTTCTTTCTTTTTGTTTTCCCTTGCTTTCTTTTTATTGATGTATTTTTACATAAATATTAATTGAGTGATTTTGTGTCAACATCTTATAAATCGCCAGAATCCCCTTGTCTTATCTGACCCACAAAATGTACTCCGGCTTACACATGTTTCTTTTACAAATCCGGAACTCCTATTGATTTAAGAATCTTTTACTAGCTTCTTTGGCTTTCCAGCAAAGAACAAGGTGTTCTACTTGTCTGACATATCCGCAAATTAATTCAAAATAATAATTCAATCATCGTATCGAACAAAAAGTTCAGGAATGAAAGATTAAATGATAATTTTTATATAATGCATTGGATACTGAGAATTAGTAAGAGAAATATTAGTAATTGATTAAATATTCATTCGTCCATAAAAAATTGTATAATAAGTGAATGAATCCCTGAACTTTAGCTTCATAGTTTAATTTGATAAGCATGAATTCATTTTTAAAAAGTACAATACACATAATTTTTCATTTTGAAATATAATAAATTTGAATTGTTATTAAAAGAGGACGAATCTTGATAAAAGTAGCCCAATTCTAGCTTCATGATTTTCAGATCTCACATGAAATGAATATATAGACTACGCGATAAAATCTGTCTTTATGACACAGATTCGATAAGTTAAAAAAGATATAGATGTACAAATACAATATTTCTGTTAAAATCGAAGTATCAAAAGAGCTGTGTTGAAGGAATTGTTGTGTACGTTTTACTCGCTATGCTACCACTATACGGCGCGTAGCTGCCGTTACGCACAATACGCACGTGCGTATACATCGCAAGCAAAGATCGAAAACTTAAATGTCCCGAAAATGCAATAAAAATAAAAGGGTGAAAGGGGTGAGAGTCACAAGCGATAGATCCAGATAGTGCCTGTTTGTTCTCGCAAAAAAGGCCAAATATGGCTTTAAAATGCTCGAATTTTCCTGGCTCGCTTCGCTCGCTCAAGTAGAACTTCATTTTAATTAAAGCCTGCTGTCTTAAAACATATAATTTTCTCAAAGGACGAGCAGATCCTACATATATTTTTCGCAATTTTCTCACTTCGTTAATTAGAAAATTTCGCGGAATATTCATTTCAAATAGATATACTATAAGAAAAATCTCCTTTCGTGAATTTAATATTAGCGAATAAGTTTGTCTGCTCACAAATCGCGAAGGTTTCGTCATGCGAAAGTTATATAATTCACAGTACCAAACTATCTCAAATTTGTTAAGCAAGATTATGATATAATTTGAAGTTCCAAAATATCTCAAAAGTGCTCACTGAATAATGTTCCATGGGAGAAGTTCTACCTGAACATTTACTCACCATGATCTTTGAACAGTGTCCACTGAACAATACTCACGGTGAGAAGTGCTCACTGAACAATGTTCACTGTGAGAAGTGCTTACTTAGCAATTTGCTCAGTGAACAATGCTCAATGTGAGTAGTGCTCACTGAACAGTATTCACCGTGGGAAGTGCACACTGGACAGTGCTCTACGTGAGTAGTGCTCACTGAGCAATGCTCACTGTGAGTAGCGCTCACTGAACAGCCGCCGTGGCGCAGTGGTAGAGCGTTCCCCCCCGGAGAAAAAGGCCCCCGGCCAAAAAAAAAAAAAACAAACAGGGGGAGTGTGGGAAAAAAAAAAAAAAAAAAAAAAAACCCCCTCTCTCCCTCGGAAGTTATATAATATAAAAAAAAAAAAAAAAAAAAAAAAAAAAAAAAAAAAAAAAAATTAAAAAAAAAAAAAAAAAAAAAAAAATAGTATAAACTAACAGTGGTCTTCGTGAGTAGTGCTCACTGAACAATGCTCACCATGAGTAGTGCTCACTGAACAATGCTCACCATCAGTAGTGTTTACTGATTAGTACTCACTGTGAGTAGTGCTGACTGAACAATGCTCTCCATCAGTAGTGCTCACTGAACAGTACTCACCATAAGAAGTTCTCACTGAAAAATGATTACCATCAGTAATGCTGACTGAAAAGCACTCACTGTGAGTAGCGCTTACTGAACAGTACTAATTGTCAGAAGTGCTTACTAAACAGTAATCAACGTGGGTAGTACTCACCATCAGTAGTGCTCATTGAACAGTACTCACTGTGAGTAGTGCTCACTGAACAGTAGTCAACGTGAGTTGTACTCACCGTGAGTAGTGCTCACTGGACAGTACTCACAATGAGTAGTGCTCCCTGAACAATGCTCACATTCAGTAGCGCTCACTGAACAGTGCTCACAGTGTGAAGTACTCACTGAACAATGCTCACTGTGAAAAATGCTCACCGAACAAGGCTCAATGTGAGAAACGCTCACTGAACAACACTCCCCGTGAGAAGTGCTCAATGAACAATGCTCACCGTGACAAGTGCTCACTGAACAAGGCTCAATGTGAGTAGTGCTAACTGAACAATGCTCACTGTTAGAAGTGGTCACTGAACAAGGCTCACTGTTAGTAGTGCTCACTGCACAACACTCAACGTGAGAAGTGCTCACTGAACAACATTCACTGTGAGTAGTGCTCACTGAACAATGCTCACTGTGAGAAGTGCTGATTGAACAACACTGACTGTGAGAAGTGCTGACTGAACAACACTCAATGCGAGAAGTGCTCACTGAACAACATTCACTGAACAACACTCACTGTGAGAAGTGCTCACTGGAAAATGTCACTGAACAATGCTCACCATGAGAAGTGCTCACTCAATTTGAGTAGTGCTCATTAAACAACACTCAATGTGAGTAGTGCTCACTGAACAACACTCACCATGAGAAGTGCTCACTGAACAATGCTTACTGTGAGAAGTGCTCACTGAACAATGCTCACCGTGAGAAGTGCTCACTGAACACTTCTACTGTGGGTGCTCACTGTGAGAAGTGCCCACTGAACACTGCTCACTATGAGAAGTGCTCACTGAACAAGGCTCAATGTGAGTAGTGCTCACTGAACATCACTTACCATGAGAAGTGCTCACTGAACAAGAAGTGCTCACAGAAAAGTACTCACTGAACAATGCTCACTGAGCAAAACTCATAAAAAATAAAGATTGCGTTGTGAAAAAGGGGGATACTTCTTTTAATATAAATGAATACAAATCATTTTATGTTAATAGAAATAGTTTTTGAAAAAATGGGACAGTTTTGCGACCGTGCGACCACATACACGCATCGCAAAGGAAACTCCCGATTTCCGACGAAATCGGGAAACAATTGCTAACTTTAGTAACCTGTCAAGCCTCCCCGTTGGGGATTTGCAAACTGGTTAATAAGTTAACTTTTACATATGTTACTTCGATTTTGATTTGATTTGATGAGAATTTTATCAAGGTCCGTCCAAAAGAGCACTTATGTTAGCTTGATATCTGGATGAGACCCTATATGTTACTTCGAAACTTTTACTACAGTATATATAGCAGAATTGTGTAACATTTCAAACAGTATATAAATTTCAAAATATTAACAGATTGAAGTTAACATTAACTTATATTTTTATGTTTAAATGGAATTGTGCCATTTAAATTTTTAAAATGTGAAATAAAAAAGTGTTTTGATACAGTCATAGCATTTTTGTTGTGCTTGTACGTATCGTGTACGTTTTAGCTAGTAATTAACACTTTACATCGTATACGAATGACAATATACATGTTACATCGAACCAATTCAAAAGTAAAACGAATGTGAAAGAAATGTGTCAATTGAATGGTTTTGTTGTGTCAGAATAAAATCTTAGGGACTGAATGGAGCATTCTTCAATGATTGTCTAAAATGTTTAGTTTAACAGACAGCGATACAAGTTGGTCTTGTTGAAGAAGAAAGCTATCAGAGACCCAAGATGACTGTTTTTTCCTTTCGAACCTCATATTTGGTTTCGCCATTGACTTAATTTTACCCAGCCTAATGGTGTAACGTTGTCCGTTATTCATGTTTTCCGGAGTCACGATTGACAGTTACCACGTCGTCGGTCTGTTTCTTCGTACGTCTGTGAGCAGAACTCAAAAGCAATGTCAGGCATTTATTTTAAGGTCTTCTGGTGACGGAAAGAGCACGTGAGGTACTAGCTGCAGGTATTTTGATGCTTTAATCTGCTATATCATAAATATATGTGTTTATAATCATTGGAAAGATCCATAAGCGCTGAACTATTTTATAGAATATGAAATACATAATACTAAAATTTATTATGACACATACGTTATCGACTGTACTTGAATGCTGAAAGTCGTAAACTTTGTCTGAGTATTATTTTACGCTAGTTTCAAACATATTGTGACAAGGGGAGCAAGTATGTACAATATTTCTTTTTCTTGTAACGTAGTTATTTCCCTTAGACCAAAGCGCTGTAAACGTTCAACGCTTGGAGTAATCGGTTTAAACCCTTTATTACGAACGGGCCTTCTCCTCTACTAGATCAACAGCTCCAAATTAGTCCAAAAACGAGATTGATAAAATATTGAACAAAATATTATCAGAATATATAATGAAACATATTTGAACTAAAATATACTATAGACCTTACAACCTATGCATATGCCTTTGAAAAAGATAAGTAAGTTAAACGAATACGACATATTACCGTCAGCTTTTAATTCACACTTTTACGCCTGGACAATATTGCAGAAACATAATAAATTATATTGTACAGTTTTGTTACATTGCCTTATCATATATTAGTTAACATACCTCTTGTCACTTAAACGCTTAAAGAAGTTGAAACTCGATCCTTTGTTGCAGTTCAGCAAAAATGAAAATGTATAAAGGTTTCTTAATCGGTTCAAAACCAAACTCGTTTGCGAACGAACTACTGTATGCATGGACTGTATTTAAACTCCAAAAGAAATCATATAAAAAGATTATACATGTACTAGAACTCTGCGTACATCGTCAGTAATTATAGCACGAGACGGTTGAAGACGTACCAGAGAGCCTGCCTGACTACAGGGCGTATTGGACTTGTGAACATTCATATGGACATTGAGTTAATGCAGAGATGATTGTGGACATATTCAAGAAAAGAAAGAGTCTAGCGTTTGGTCATACATTTTCAGGACATGCAAGACCATGTATGCTTAGAATATGATTTAAAATTATTTGAATAAACGCCGTGATAGCTTTTAACTTTTTCTACATGTTTATATCCCTTATGATTAATAACAATTCATAAAACGAAGAATGGTCCCACTAACAGTTACTAGTAGGGGGAGTGGGCTTTTAGAGAGTTGGTATAAGGGCCATGATTTTCTAAGTTAAAACAGTTTTCACATCACACAGACTGGGAGAGAGAACTTTTCAAAGTTTGACAGTTCGTATAACTTTTGTGTCGTCTACAATAGATACATAGGTTCTTGGAAACGCATCTGAATTGTTCAGAAATTTCTAAAACCACAGAGCTTCCCATGGCCCCAGCAAAATCAGTACATTACAGATAGGTCTAGCTACGCCCCTGACTATGTGCACTAAAATACTAGATTCGAATAACCCGTTATGTGAGGTACGGCATTAAGCATAGGTGAATGTCACGTGGTAATTGTTTCTTTAGCACGTGCAGTAGTTGCGTCTGATTCACTTTTCATATGAAATAGATAAACGCTAAATGTGATGTGTCATACAGACATAACGTGCATATAATAGTCTATTAATAAGATATTACCAAATTCAGAAATCTCTCATCTACTTCAAAGAAATTTGTATTTTTCAAGCTCGCTAAGTTCGTACATCTTGCAAGGAAGATTCGGAATAATCATAGTTAATGTCTTTTTGCTATAAGCAGTAATGTAAAAATTGTTTGCTCATTACATATATTATGATATATTCTACCGTTTTAATTTAGTCACGTTTAATAAATTATATCATATTTTCATGTATTTCTATGAAATAATGTTAAAACAAAACCGCCAATCATGGATATATTGTATTTGTGTATGCCAATAAACATTTTGACTTGACTTTTGTCCAAATTTTCATGATGTGTTGCGACCATAAGAGAGAGAGAGAGAGAGTGAGACACAGAGAGAGAGAGAGACAGACCAAGACGACAAGCGATGCCGGTATAATACAGGCGCTGCCTATCCCGCCAGACGGATAGGCATCGCTTACCAAGTATAGGCGTGCCTATCCTTCGTCTGTAAGTATTTCGGTAGTGAAAACCTTCGCTTTATTTAAAGACAAAATGCACTCTAATGACTGATGATAACAACAACTGACAGTACAATAGACATCAATTCCTAAAAACTTTTGAAAATGGCATAAATTACCATATTCCTACTGTCGGTCATCCGTGTTGGCGTCGCTAAGATATCTGAAATTTTTTATTATGAAACAGAAAATGCACTATAATAAATGCTGATGTACGTTGGAATGATCCGCAACTTTTCCTTTATGTACATGTAGAAGGAATACGATAAAATACACCACGATTTCCACGGGCATCACGTTCGGTAAATGACGCTCGCTGCCAATCGTATACAATGTAAGTAAGTAACATACTATGAACATAATATGAACATAGTTTGGGTATTTTTCAAAGACAATGTCGTGTTAGAATCGACATAATAAATGCCCCCAGTATTTTGATTAAATACAGTCAGTTGTTCGGATGTGAAAAATTAAAATCAGGGCACGTTTATTGTTTCTTAATTATATTTCAATAATTGATTGTTTGTCTTATGAATAACAAATAATGCATTTCAAGAAAGATTTTGCTGCAATCATAAAGCATAATCTTTTGAATCGATGTTAATTAGTAATTATATAATTTCATTTAAAATGAATATCATAATAATCTGTTGTGTGGACAGGCACACGGCATTTGTGTGTTCTACCGTTTCAACAACTTACAATGCATTAAAAGTTCCAACATAATATAGTTATAATATTTCTAATCCAAAATTCCATATCGCGAGTGATATTTTATTCTACTTTATTCTACAAACAAAACGTGTATTAATGCAAACTGCAAGTGCAAAACCTGCATGTAACTGTATGTATCTGAAGTTTGATTTATTGCCGCCATAAAACAGAACAGACGCCAAGATCATAAGGCACCGCCGTATTTGGTACAATATGGAAGAACAGTTGTCGTGCAGGACATATTTTGCACGTGTTTACACCTATCATTATATACGTGTTCGCATAAAGGAGTATAATGCTTTTTATTTATGCAATTTTTTACAAAAGTATTCAGTGTGTGATTTTGTGTCAACATCTTATATATCGCCAGTCTCCTTGTCTTATCCGACCCGCAAAATGTTCTTTTTTTCTTTGATTCTTATACGTCCCGGCCGACCCTGGGACTGCTCCCCGGCTGAACTTGCCAAGACTCCTGACAGGCTCAGAGAAGAGAGACATATGCTGATACAAGGGAATCTGGGTACCAGACCCTAGCTCTTTTTTATGAATAGACCCCTTGGTTCTTTTACATGCCCGGTGTATAGCACCGATACATGCGAAACTACCAGTTCATCTCTAGATGGGTGGGAAACACAGAAAAGCGTTTCTGAAATTTCCAGTGCTCGGGCGGGCAAAATGTACCCCGGCTTACACACGTCTCTTTCACAAATCCGGAACTCCTATTGATTTAAGAATTAAACAGCTTCTTTGGCTTTCCAGCAAAGAATGCGATTGTTCTACTTGTCTGACATATTCGCAAATTAATTCAAAATGAGAAGTTATAATTCAATCATTGCATACAAAGTCCGTGATCCGTGCAATCCTTCTTCATGCGAATTCTTATATATAAAAAGTAATCGTAAAAAAGAATGTGCACAATTGATTCAGACCCATGCACTGCTAGAGCTAGAATTCTCGCTAACCACTAACCTACGGTCTGTAAAGAAATTCAGATGCAACGATTTGTATTGATTAGTGCGATTGGTTCACGGAAAGTGATCGCTGAATTTTGATATTCATACATAATCGAGTAAATGTGTTCGCATCTTTCAAATTTTCTATTATTTCGCGTTTCTGGGAAGCAACTGCTTTTCAAGTTCTTTTATTATTAGCTTGATATTCTTAAATTCTTCACTGCTACCATAGTTATCAGATACATCAGCAACCAATGGAACTGCACAGGCTTTGTGATTCAAAACCATACAGTCGCCACATCCGACCTCATTATGGCCTTCACAGTAGAATTTGACTATTTCTGTCTTATGTATAGCACAAAGCTCCGAACATGGATCACTCTGAGCGTGGACCCTCGGCATTTCATCTTTGGGTTTTATCACATGATTCTTGCTCATCGATTGTTTTCTATGAAATCTGAGGCAAGAAGAGCAGAAGTATTCATTACATGTCTGGCAGTAACCTTCTGCTGGGACATTATCACCGTCACCACGGCACGGCTGACAAACAATATCCATAAGCGTTCCTAGAAATTCTTTGCGAACAAACACTTCGATATTCACGTTTACATGTCTTCACTTAGTTTAATATCTTCTGAGTCTTTATGTTACCACTTGGCTCTTTTCCAACCTATATACTATTCCAAATATAGTGTGACTTGAATAAGTGTTTAAAATATTGATTAACACAACGCATTGGATTGATACTAAAGGGAGACAGGTATTGTTTTATTTTTGTCCCTTCAGTTTTTAATATTTGGAAGGGCTATTTTTTCTCTTACAAGTGTTATGCTATTAATTCGAATGATAGTATTGTTTTCTAAACTCATGTATTGCAATCATATAAATTGGTTTCTATTTAAAAGGTATCCCGATTCACCTATTTTAATAAATGTGACTGATCACTTACGTATAGAAATCTTTAGATCGACTGTAATTAAAACTAGCTGTTCGTAACAAAATGGGTAAGCAATGCAGTAAAATCTCTTACGAAGTTGACGAGTTATATTTCCTTGATAGCATTATGCCCTCTATTCTTAGAAAAGGACCAGAACTTATTACATCTTATATCCAAAAACTATTTTCACAATAACATGTTCATCATTAACATGTTTTTCAAGACACAAGTCTTAAGACGTCTAGCATAATAAATAGTAATTTTCAGTTCTCATGGCCACTTCAACAGCTCGCATTTCACTGAAATTTAACATTTCACAACTTTCCATCTACTCTTGCATCAATATCCGACACGAACATGTTTCTGACATTCTTGCTCAACGCTACATGACAGGGAAAGCGAACCAGTTGGTTTATGTTTCCATTTAAATTTAAAATCTGAATATCACGCGGGTTAGTGAAGCTCACTGCGGAATCGCTGCCCTTGTAGTCGATTCCTATACATCTCTTATTGACTTCAAAATTGCGATTCCATTTTTCGTTGTCATGAACATGACCTGTTCCCTTGATGGAATGGTTACTGCAACTGATTCTGACTTAACCCCACAAACATCCCAAGGGGAGCCATCTGGTTACTGCATTGTAAGTAACATTTAGAATTGTTATAATCTGAAAACACGCGTTCATTATCGGAAATCATGGCGATTCCCGTTAATGAACATGGGCCTTCATGATGTTTAGACTTGCGTTCAGCTTCCTTGCTAAACGTGGCTTCATATTACCAATGTTTGCCCGCTTAGTCCGGAAAGGGTCCTACTGTAAACCGAAAGTGTTCCAAATCGAGTGTTGTTAATATTCTGAGCCAAAAAGTCCATTAAGGGTTCGAAATTGTAACAATTAAGGTTACTCTCTGTAGCTATAGATTTGCAACCTCTTGTGTGTCAGTTTCGCTGTTACAAATAATTGATTAATCTTGTCTGAATTCCGGATCAATATAATTATTTTGAAGCTCATTTATTTCTTTCTCAGCGTGTTCACTTTCATCTTGAACTTGTTTCTGTTTCGAAGCTTCCTTAGGAGTCAGTTATTCTATTTCCTTTATCAGTTCTGCTTCGGCACGATCTAGGTATCAAAAGAACTTTACTATCTCAGTATTGTGGATCGCACAGAGCTTCGAGCACTGGTCGGTTCGAGCCTGAACTTTCGGCATTTCATCCTTTGATTTTATCACATGGCTTCTTGTTATCGCTTGTTAGCGGGGAACTTTTAAACAAGAAGAGCAATAGTGCTCGTTTCACGTCATACAAAAAGCCTCCTCTGATAAACTATCCCTTTGCCTATGACAAGGCTGACACAAGATCTTCTCTGTGCTCAAGGTCTCTGTGTCAAGGTCTCTCTGTCCAGATATTTCCATTTTTCAAGAAAGTGCAATCCCTAAAAGCAAAGAGAAGAAACAAAAATGCGTAAATAAACGTGTATAAAATAATTGTAAAAAGTATACATTTATTGTGTATTAAGTTTGCTTAAGCAGTCGTAGCCTGAGTCGGAATGGCTGCAGTTACTCATTGGAAATCCCAACAGTTCAAAAGAACAGCAATCTAGCTGTATGTGGCTTCTGAAAATGTTATTACTAGTATCATAAGGAAACAATATTCTCACAGCGTCAGAACATGAGTTTCATATCGAGTACAGACAATATTACCAAACAGTGCACGTAATCTCTACGCTTGTACACATTGACTGTGATCTATGGCCGCATATTCAGTATAAAGAAGATTCTCATTAATTTAAGAATTAATGTACTGACACCAAGTTACTCATTTATTTGGAAAAATACCTTTATATTATTGTCCGACAACTTATATCCGTGTTGTAATAAGTCTAACTCTATATCTGTTTATCATACGTAAAGTTTAACGTAATGTTACTTTGATGTTCAAAGTCCAGTTCAGACAGGGGAGATAAAAATTTACACTGCAACACTGTATGAGTTATACTTGATACGAGATGTTCCACAATTAATATAATTATACGGTTCCATGCACACTCCTGCCTATTATTTTTATTATCTCTTGCAATTTGGACACTCGTACCTTTATAATAGATTAGAATGAACTGTTATCACAAGAGGTCTATGATGACCCTTAAAAGCTCACCGAAGTGCTACTGCAGTACCTTTACAATGTACAAATAATGGCAATACATGTAGCCCCATCAAAACTGCCAAGTTTTCTGACTTAAATCAACATCTACTGAGCAAACTATGGTAGAAGGTTACAACGTTTTTTCTTGAAGTCACTCGAAGTCAAGTTAGTTTCACTCTCGCCACACTTGGCGTTTTTCCATCTACTTCCATAGCTCTACTGTAGTTTATATTGTTTTAGACCTGGGATTTTCTAATCAAAACACCTGAAAAGTCGGAAAGAAGTCTGGCATTTTGTCTGCAGGGAAATGTGGGATTCTTGCATACTATACAATGCAACAAAAATTGTACTGCAACTGAAGGATTCAAAAGAAAATATTAACCTTCATTTTCTGGTTTATAAGTCTTTTTAGCTTAAATGAAGTGATATAGTCAAAGCAATATTTTGGTGTAGAGGATTAGTAGTTTGCTTTTATTTTGAACTGTGTTGATGCAAAACTTTTAATGCTTTGCTAGATTTAAAGCTTAATATAGGAGCTACATTATTCAGCTATTCTATTTTTCATTGCTTGTGCAGTCAGACAAAATTCATTTGTATACTGGTGCAGGGGATTATAATTAAAATGATACCACCATGATCAATTTGTTTGTTTTAGCTCGCCTGCTCAATGTAGACTTATTTCCGTCGTCTGTCTGTCCAAACTTACCGTGTAAACACTCTAGAAGCCAAATTTGAAGTCCAGTCATCGTGAAAATTGGTCCAAATGTTTGTTCAATGTGAAACCGGGTCACAAGAGGTTGTTCAAGCATGTTACTGAACTTTAATTTACAGGTATTGTAAAATAAATTTATTGATAGAATAATAATTTAACGATGTTGTATTCACTTTAAAACAATGTTAACATGTACCTTTCTTTCGTATTCAAGACATTTCTTCATCAGAAATTGTTACCAGAAAGTCTTTCTTGTTTTTTGCAACATCATTGAAAGAAATACTGCACTATATTTTTAACATGTATTATTTCGATTTAAAAAACAAATTTATGAATGATGTTTGATACAAATGTACAAATAAATGTCATTTCCGTCGGTAAGACATCTTTCTGGGTAAAATTAGAGCTACTTGTAATTGTGGCCCTGTGACTATAATTAAATAGTTAATGTGATAAATGATGCAATAGAGATTAATACATAAACCTTACACAAACAATAAAAATACACATCTTGACATGTGTAAGTCTAATAAATTCAACGTGGAAGCCAGTGGGATAGTTTTGGGGTAGTCGCTTTCTTCTGATGATTGAAAAATCAGATCCATAAAATGGGTCAAATTGAATTAATCAATACTTGTGAATTAGAGAGAAAAACTTTACAATCTTGTTTTCAGTTATTAATTCAGTTAATTCATATTGAATTAAATTCGTATTGTCAGATGAATACACAGGTATAAGTATGCTAAATATAACTTCATTAACTTCAACTATCAGTTTTTCAGTCAGTGCAACTTTCCAACTGTCATCAGCTACTGAAATGCATTTCAATTTGCAAAATCACCACGGTCCCACATAAAAATAGATCAATGAAATCTAGATATGTTATCCAATGGTTCATGTCACTAATTTGGAGCTAAATGACACCCCTCCTTCAATGGGTCAAGTGCTATGGCCTTTGTCCAAAAATGACAGCCAGTATTTTCAAAAACGAAATGTTTTAATTGTATCTTTTATCAAGATTTTTGTTCCTCCAATTTTATTCCTTCTCTATCATACAACAATTCTTTGGAGGATTTGTGAGCTAGGGTAATCCCAAAGAAGTACAAATACACAGACGAAATATGACTTTTATATATTTAATATACGCATGAATGCATCATAAGCAATCTGAAAATCAATTCTTGTATAAGCACTTAAAACAAATACAGTAAACTCCGTATATAAGGAATCCGGGTATAGCGAAAATCCGGATATAAGGAACATTTTTCCGGCCCATTTTTTTTCTTTATTTTATATGAAAATGTTATACTGATATAATAAACTCCGGCTATAAGGAACACATTTAAATGGTCCAAAGGAGTTCGTTATAAACGGAGTTTACTGTAAAGTAATCAGTAATAATTCTGCCATTACAGTATTGTTCACCTCCACACAGCTGGTTCAAATTCTATTATAATTACATTTTGTTATCCATGTCCAAAATATCCTACTCTTTATTTTGACAGCTTGACAACTCTACTTTTTCTAACCTGCATATTAAAGACGTGCTGAATATAGATTCTCCCATATAAATTCTTACTGCATAGTTTCTTTCAAAGCTCAGAAAAAGTTGTGTGCAATAATACCATTAACTATTATGACATTATTTCTATACTCTAAAACAAATAGTTATTTTAACAAAAAACGTAAAACCAAAGTGTTAAAATATTGAATTTAGATTATTGCTTGTGCAAAAAACAATCTATATACATGTACCACTTTATAAAATATGAAGTCATATTCTAAAGAATTTAAATGCCTTATTTATAAAATGACATTTTTGTCTTAGCGCAAATGATTAATCAAGATTTCAGCCACATCAAGCACGGAATGGCTGTCAGTCTCTTCAGACACTATATGAAATCAAATACTATAATTTTATTGCCATCCACACTCTCCCAGTGATCAGAAAGGAATAGTGTATTCTGCTCTTCACAAACAAGAAGAGATACTGGTCTCTTTACATGTTCCACACTTAGACTTCTTATTTCTCTTGTATTTGGTAGTATTATGCTCACCATGTCACTGACACCATTACAACTGACAGCTATGGCCCCATCACTGAACACTGCCAGACCTCTTGTGCTCTTAAGATTTTCATGTTTCATCGTACTTATTACCTTCCCGTCAAATACCAGTTCATATACAGCATTCTTATCACGGTCTGAGACATAAACGCTTTTGTTGTCAATGTTTAAAGCTATGTGTCCAGGAAAGCTGAACAAATTTGTATAATTTGTTTCATGAAGAACTCTTCCTTCCATGTCCAGTATATGAACAGCATACGGCAAGCGGAGACTCACAGCAATAATATCATTCTTGTGATCAATTCCTAAACATTTGCCCCTTACTTTCAGACTGTGACTAACAGATAGCCCGCCTATCGTGTTCATGATCAGAATCTTTCCAAATGATGGTATCGTTGCAGCAATTTTTCCTGGCTTAATCTCAGTCACATCCCATGGGTAAGCGTCATGTTTATACGTTGAAGTTATCTTATTTTCTCTGACATTTAGAATCCGAATGGAATCGTTGTTGCAATCGGCAAGCACTATTTCCTCATCGGAGATCATTGCCAGTCCTGTAATAGAACATGTGCCTTTCACCTGTGCAGCTTGAGCATCAACCTTGCATACAAATTTCGTTTCTATATCAGAAACACTTTTCTTGCTCTTTGTAGTGAGTTTCTTGCCCTTTTGTACTGAAATAGCTCCGATACAACCTTGATTCACTTTGAGATCCAATAGATCACTTGAAGGTTCAAGTTTGTAGCTGTTCACATAACCTTCAGATGCTATGTGTTTTGACGATTCATGATATGTCTCCAGCTTCTTCAGTGCCAGTTTGGCTATTACGAACAACTGATTCATTTTCGCTGAATACTGGTCTAGTTTACTCTGGAAAAATTTGGTTTCAGTATTCAAGTGTTCACATTCATCTTATATCTTCTTCTGCGCAGAGACATCCTTAGCAGCCAGTTCTTCAATCTCATGTATAAGCTCAGCTTCGGCACGATCTAAGTAACTGTTTAACTCGGACCGGAATAATTTTATCTCCTTTATAACGTTTTCCTTCATTTCCTCGGCGGCTTTCAAATTTTCTCCTATTTCTCGTTTCTGGGAAGTAATTGCTATTTCAAGTTGTTCTACCTTTATCATGGTGTTCTTGAATTCCTCACTGCTACTATAGTTATCAGTTGAACCAATTGAACGATCAGGAACCAATTGAACGTTGCAGGATATGTGATTCAAAACCATACAGTCACCACACCCGACCTCAGTATGACCTTCACAGTAGAATTTCACTATTTCTGTCTTATGTATAGCACAAAGCGCCGAACATGGATCACTCGGAGCGTGAATCCTCGGCATTTCATCTTTGAGTTTTATTACATGATTCTTACTCATCGACTGCTTCCTATGAACGTTTAAACAAGAAGAACAGAAGTATTCATTACATGTCAGGCGGTAACCTTCTGCTGGGACATTATCATCGTCACTATGACACGGCTGACAAAGAATATCCCTTTGATTTTCTGGAAAATATTTGCGTCCAGACACTTCCATCTTTACACTTTGTGTATCTGCGTGTAAGTTTTATAATCTTTTCAAACCCAATTATCAGAAAAATATTGTGACCTGAATATTAAACGCTTAAACATTGATCGGACAACACCAGGAAGTTTAAGTCACAAAGATGGGGGGGTGGAGGTAAAAAACTGAAAAATCTCGTACAAAGATTAATGAGTTATATTATTATTCAATCAGGTATGGTACAATGATGTTGCTGAAAACACAGTAGATGCTTTAAAACATGTAAGAAATGAGTTTTACCGAGTTCATTTTCTCTTGCTGACAGATACATAACCGAAATGGTGGATTTTCAATTTTTGACTAGGAAAGTCACATTTTCCACAGATTTTCTCTATATTCAACATGTTCAAAGAAAATAAAAATGTAGTAATTTATAGCGTTATATATTTTCGTTATTACTTTTACAATATTCAGCTTTCTACGAGTATAAATCAGTGATAAGTGTGTTTCCAAATATTATGATGGTCCATTTTAAGGGTAATATCACTTTAATAGAGTTGTAAATTTACCAATTTTTCTTGGCTTTAAGAGCAGAGGTGTCGTTTAAAGGATCGAACTTGTAACTTTCCAGATATTCTTCAGATGCAATACGTTTTGACGATTTCTGATATGTCTTCAGCGTCTTCAGTGCCATTTTAGCTGTTACGAACAACTGATTCATCTGCCCTGCATACTGGTCTAGTTTACTCTGGTAATCCTTAATTTCAGTTTTCATGTTTTCATACTCCTCTTGTATCTTCTGTGCAGAAACATCTGTAGCAGTCAGTTCTTCTATCTCTTGTATTAGTACAACTTCAGCCCGATCTAAGTACTTGTTCAAATCGGATCGGAATAATTTGATATCTTTTAAAACTGTTTCCTTCATTTCTTCTGCAGCTTTCAAATTTTCTTTTATTTCACGTTTCTGGGAGGCGACTGTTTTTTCAAGTTGTGCTATCCTAAGATTGATGCCCCTTAATTCCTCACTGTTACTATAGTTACCAGATACATCAGAAACCAATTGAACGTTACAGGATTTGTGATCCAGAACCATACAGTCACCACATCCGACCTCATTATGACCTTCACAGTAGAATTTCACTATTTCTGTGTTGTGTATAGCACATAGCTCTGAACATGGATCACCCTGAGCGTAGACTGTCGGCATTTCATCTTTGGATTTTATCACATGATTCTTGCTCACCGACTGCTTTCTATGAACTTTCAAACAAGAAGAACAGAAGTATTCATTACATGTCTCACAGTGACCATCTGCATGTTCATTTTCACCGTCACTATGACACGGCTGACAAAGAATATTACTTTGATTTTCTGGAAAATCTTTGCGTCCAGACACTTCCATCTTTATATTTGTGTATCTGCTTGTAAGTTTATAAAACACGATACCACATCTTTTCAAACCCACGAATTATCAAAAAGACGTGACCTGAATAAACATTTAAATATTTATCAGATAACACCAGGAAGTTTAAGTTACAGAAGGGGAGGTAACAAACTGAAAAATTGCGTACAAATATTAATTAGTTACATTTCCTTAATAGTGTTGAAAATTTACCTAAAATTTTAATTTAGTTATTTGTAAACATATAATTATTTTCAAGATAAGAAAGATAAACAAACAGTTTGTCTGATTTTGTGGTTGAAGTTAACAATCTAGAACACCATCAGCTGAAATTGTCGTCTGCAAAGTATATTGGTATAGGCAGTTGGAGCTTCATATGAACCCCCATCTCTAATAATGGTAAAGCACTAGCTATTTTAGTAATATTTTGCGCTTTACCAACTTTGAAAACCTTTAATGACATCATTATCATAGAAAAAAAACATGAACACCTTGGATGTAGACATGGTTTTATAACTCCTATAAAGTTAGCAAGAGACGTCTGTGTGGCTCTTTGTTATTGGTTTTAGTTAAAATAGTCAATGGTAAGAATCTAATCGAGGTGCGTGTTGTAATATTTAAATTAAAAGTGCGCTTTTATCACACTTGCAGGATAAACATAAACATTAATTTGAGTTAACATCGTTTGAGATAACGAGGGTCCTCTTTAATTGGTAGAACGGGTCAATTTTCCTTCGTGCTACAACAGCTACACAGAAAGAACACCTGTTTAAATATTTAATTTTCTATATAGTAAATCAACAAACTAAGGTGCATTTGTTCAAGTTTAATTACCATTAAATATCCATACTGTCTTATAATCAAGGAAGATGTATGAAATAAAAATGCGTTGAAAACATGTAAGAAATAGATTAGACGGACCTATTTTTCTTATTACAAAGTTGGGAATTTTAGACAGTCTTCCTTTCACAATACCAAATTTCTTTTAGAGTTAGTTTATTTGTTATACATTTAACACTATTGAAATATTACAGTTTTCTAATGCAGTTAATACTTACTAAGTAAATTAATGACAAAAACTCTTAAGTAACTTTAATTGTATCTTATTTGGGTGACAAAACAGTTTTTAATTTTTGCAAACCATGACAATTTTTGTACATTTGTTCAGTCGGTCAATTTATATAATGAAAACAAACACTAACTAAAAGAAGTTTCTGTTTAAATATGGTCGAATGCATTAAGGTTTGTCGAGATAAATAACTACAAGTTTAAACAAAAACAATAATGACGGTAACTGATGTACGTTTGAATTATCAAACTTAATGTGACACACAATTATTCTGTGGATTCTGGAACAGGCAGTCTGATAATGAATTGTTCAGTTAAAGAATAGATATTATTGACAGCGCAAGTCCTCTCTTGCAAATGAGAGAAACAAAAAAGAAATTGCTACAAAATTCATATATCTCATAATTCGTATCTCAAATCACCTGAATTTTCAGTTAATTACTGGTCTGAAAATGGTCATTACTTATTTAATGCCTGCAGGATTACAATACATTTTTACACAATTTTTTATTCATACGTCAGGAAACAAAGTCTTTAAAATACATAGAAGTCTTATAATAGTATGTGCTTGTCTACAAACATAATGATTCAAACAAAATATAATTGTAAAAGGATATCACAGATTCAATTTAGTTTCTAGCCTAACTAGATATGTATACAAAATTAGAAACTATGACGTCATTCATAGAAGAATATACATGTATTTATTCAAAATAGAAACATTTTAAAGACAGTTTCATGTCACGGCATGGCTTCACTGAAATTACAATAAACGTTCGATATTTTACAGAAGGTCACGTGAGGCACTATTTCAAGTCCAGTACTATGATGTCATTACAGTCTTTATAATACAAGTCTGATGAAATATACAACTTGTTTTGCTCTTCACACACAAGGAAAGATACCGGACACAGCTCAGGTTTCACACTAAGACTTCTTACTTCTCTTGTATTTGGTAGAATTGCGATCACCACACCGTCACAGCAAACAGCTGTAGTCCCATCACTGGTCATCACTAGATCCATTGGATACTTCAGATTTTCATGTTTCATTGTAGCTATCAGCTTCCCGTCTAGTGTTAGTTCATACACTGCATGTTTATAGCGATCTGACACAAATATGCTTTTATTGTCATTATTTAAAACTATATGCCCGGGAAAACTGAACAAGCTTGTGTTATTGACTTCATGTAGAACTCTTCCTTCCATGTTCAGTATCTGAACAGCAGCCGGGTCGCAGAAAGTCACAGCAATAATATCATTCTTGTGATCGATTCCCTCGCAGCCTTTCATGACTTTAAGGCTGTGACTTACTGATAGACTATCAATCGTGTTCAAGATTCGAATCTCCCCTTCACATGGGAAGGTTACTGCAACCGTTCCAGGCTTAATCATAGTCACATCTAACGGGCTAGCTCCTGGTTTATACCTGGAAGTAATCTTATTGTCGCTTAAATTCAGAATTTTAATAGAGCAGTTGTAATTATCAACGAGCACTATTTCATCACCGGATATCATTGCTAGTCCTGTTATCGAACAATTGTCTATGTCCTCTCCAGCTCTGGCATTCAAGTGACATACACTTTCAACATCTTTCCTCCTTTGTGAAATGAATTTCTTGCTTTTTGTCACTCAAATAGCTCCGATACAGCCTTTGCTCGCTTTTAGAGCCGTTAGGTCATATGAAGGTTCAAACTTGTAGCTTTTCACATAGCCTTCAGATGTTAGGTGTTTTGACGATTCCTGATACGTGTTCAGCTTCTTCAGTGCCAGTTTGGCTGTTACGAACAACTGGTTCATCTTCTCCGAATACTGTTCTAGTTTACTCTGGAAATCATTGATTTCAGTCTTCAAGTGTTCACATTCATCTTGTATCTTATTTGCAAAGATACATCCTTAGCAATCAATTCCCAAAAAAAAAAAAAAAAATAACCCCCAAAAAAAAAAAAAAAAAATTTATTAAAAAAAAAAAAAAATATTTTTTTTTAAAAAAAAAACACCCCACCCCCCAAAAAAAAAAAAAAAACACAACTCAAACCACAAAAAAAAAAAAAAAAAAAAAAAAAAAAAAAAAAAAAAAAAAAAAAAAAAAAAAAAAAAAAAAAAAAAAAAAAAAAAAAAAAAAAAAAAAAAAAAAAAAAAAAAAAAAAAAAAAAAAAAAAAAAAAAAAAAAAAAAAAAAAAAACCCCCCCCAAAAAAAAAAAAAAAAAAAAAAAAAAAAAAAAAAAAAAAAAAAAAAAAAAAAAAAAAAAAAAAAAAAAAAAAAAAAAAAAAAAAAAAAATTTCATCTTTGGATCTTATCACATGATTTCTGCTGAACGATTGTTTCCTATGAACGTTTAAACAAGAGGAACAGAAGTATTCATTACATGTATCACAGTAACCCTCTGCTTGTACATCATCACCGTCATCATGACACGGCTGACAAAATATATCCCTTTGATTTTCTAGAAAATCTTTGCGTTCAGACACTTCCATATTTTCGTTTGTGCATCTGTAGATTATGTTTATATAATGCGGATCCTAGCTTTCTTATATGGCTACTTCCCTAACTATTCATTATCAAAATGATCAAAACACCTCTATAAAAGTTTTATAAAATTTATTACATCTTGATAATAGTAGGAAGTTTTTAAAACTTAATTCATGTTCAGATATTGCATGTGACATTACAATGTACTCAAACATGGTTATAACGATCATTGATTTGTCAGGGCACTATCTTTATATAAAGAATACAAGTTAACTTTAAGTTGGGGATATGTTTTAGATATAAATGTTAAAATCATCTCAATGAAAGTTACAAATGTTGATTAGATAACAGAAGGAAGTTTAGATAATACAAAGGGGAGAAACAATACACTGATTACGTCACTGCTGTAAACACTGGCCCCATCACTTCCGAGTTGGCGAAAAGGACTGGAACAGGACGATAAATTTAAAAGAAAGGTGTGAGTCAGTTTATATTCTGTGCCAAATTTAGGGCTTTTATTTGAAAAAAAAGCAATGTGGTTTCATCCAGTTTTGTTTTACCTTTCGAGTATACAGGTATATTCTCAGAATTTACGGTATTTGTTTACATTAAAACTTACAAAGTTGTAACGTCGACCCGAATTAAAACGAAAGTTGAATTTGTCTGAATGCATGCAATGTGGAGAGTTCACAGATACCGTACCTATTTTGTTGAGAAACCTTTTTAGTTACCTAATAAATTAGTTCATTGTTGACGGTGATCACCCGTACATTCATCCGTTTTCCAAGAAGAGGTTGCGTTAAAAACTGGAGGCGGAGCCAATGCTCATTTACTTTCATAAATATTAAACCACTTATTCAACTGTTAAAGCTAGCAAAAGTGTAACCAGTTCATGGTAGATCGTTTCTGAGACAACAAGATATCCGCAATTCCCTCGGCGCAAGTACTGGTCACAGCTTCAGAATGTAGTAGACTGGAGCTTTAAAAGCAAGTTGAAAGAAATTGGGTCTACTATCGATGTTAAACACTTAGACACATTTTTTCTATTAGTGATTACCTAAATTAAGCAGACACCTGCCTTGCGAAACGAATACTGAGGTATCTAAATTGGCTAGTTTCACCTATAGCCACCTACTTAAAGTGGTGATTAATGATTCATCCCTTAGATAGCTGCTTAAAACTCGAAGCAATTACAAAATATGAAGATTACATAATCGATACATACAGGATAGAGTTGAAAGCTAACAGCTTTTTTATAAAACAGGTTTGACTTGAATACTATTTGAATTTAGTGATTTAGCTATAGTTACATTATTTTAAAAACAAGCATTTTAAGGTTTGCTATATTTCCAGTCGAAATTGAAAAAGCATTGTTTTTTTTAATTTCAGTAGAATTTTTTTATACATATACACACACGTTTCAGGCACTATTTTTCATGGTACACACGTTCCGTTACAACAGTTACTTCAAATCAAAAACACAGACTTCGTCTCTGCCTGCTGAATTAAAGTTTTCACATATATACATTTTGCTTTTCTCTTCGCAAAGAAAATAAAGCATGGTTTCTCTGCTACACTGGTTTTGTATCCGTAGTACCTGGCATAATCAAGATCACGCTGTTACTGCCTTCTTGATAACTGCAGACAAATACAGTCTCATCATCAGTAATTGCCAGTCCTCTTGGACTCTTCAACAACTCGCATATCACTGCAGCAGCAACTTTCCACCTATTGTCAGTTCGTACACGGATCTTGCATCAATATCCGACACGAAGACCTTTCTGACATGTTTGCTCAACGCTACATGACAAGGAAAGCGAAACAGTTGGTTTAGATTGCCAATCGCCTTGAAAACGTCTCCATTCAAATTTAGAATGTGAATATCAGGCGGGTTAGTGAAGTTCACTGCAAAAACACCGTTCTATTAGTCGATTCCTCTACAACTCTTCTTGACTTGAAAACTGCGACTTCCTCTTAGTCATTTTTGTTGTCATTAACATGATTAAACCCCTTGGTGGATTGGTTACTGCAACCGGCTCTGACTTTACCCCACAAACACCCCTAGGGGAGCCATCTGGTTTGTATACGGAAGTGATTTTATTGTCTGAAACATTAAGAATCTTAAATGACTCATTGTTATAATCTGCAAGCACGAGTTCATTTTCGGAATTCATGTCGATTCCCGTTAATGAACATGGGCCTTCATTATGTTTAGCTCTGGCGTTCAGCTTCCTTGCTAAACGTGACTTCATATTACCAATGTTTTCCCGCTTCGTCCGGAAAGTTTCTACTGTAAACCGAAAGTGTTCGAAATCGAGTGTTGTTAATATTCAGAGCCAAAAATTCCATTGACGGTTCGAACTTATTACTATTAAGGTAACTCTCTGTAGCTATACATTTGCAACCTCTTGTGTGTCAGCTTCGCTGTTACAAATATTTGATTAATCTTGTCTGAATTTGGGGTATATATTTTGAAGTTCATTAATTTCCATCTCAGTATGTCCACATTCATTTTGAACTTTTTTCTGTTTCAAAGCTTCCTTAGCAGTCAGTTCTTCTATTTCCTTTATCAGTTCTGCTTCGGCACGATCTAGGTATCTATCAGCTCGTAATGGAATGAGTTAATTTTTTCAATAATTTGGTTCTTTATTTCTTCAGTGGCTTTCAGATTCTCTCTTATTTCGTGTTTCTGTTCTGTGACAGTATCGTATTATGCAGTGCTTCTATCTTGTTCTTAATTGGTTCAAGCTCTTTGCTGTTGCCATAGCTACCAGATACATCTGGAACGAGCTCAACCTTGCAGGCTTTGTGTTTCAGAACCATACAGTCTCCGCAACCGACTTCATCGTGGCTTTAACAAAGTAACTGTTTGATCTCAGTATTGTGGATCGCACAGATCTCCGAGCATCGGTCGGTTCGAACCTGAACTTTCGGCATTTCATCCTTTGATTTATAACATGGTTTTTTGTTATCACTTGTTTTCAGTGAACTTTTAGACATGAAGAACAGTGCTCGTTACACGTCACAGAAAAAGCCTCCGCTGCTAAACTGTCCCTATCACTACGGCACGGCTGACACAAGATCTCCTCTGTGTTGGAAGTCTTTGTGTAAAGGTCTCTGCGTCCAGATACTTTCATTTTTCAAGACTGTGCAATCTTCAAAGAAAAAAGAGAAGAAATAAACATGCATGAATTGAACGTTTATAAAATGATTGTGAAAAGTGTACATTTATTGTGTATTAGATTCGCTTAAGCAGTGACGTATTCCGAGTCGGAATGACTGTTACTCTGTTTCTGTTAACAAAATGTTACTATAAATAGTATCGCGTTAAGCAAAAAGAAGTGTGCCGCTTAATTGTCGCATTTCGCAAAAAAAAAATACATGTCGCATTTAGCTAAAAGCATTTCGCCCGGGCCTTCCATAATTCTCATATTGGCTTTGTTATGTACGCCACAGACACACATATGTGTGACAATACTAAATATAATTTTTCATTGATATACAATTTCGAAAATTTGATTTCATGGGTTTTCAAATGTTTTAAAAGTAATTACAAAATAATGTTGAATTTCAAAAAGTACATAAGCTAGTAGCATTATTGATAACTACTGTTTAAAACTGGACACCAAAGCATTGTGACAGCAGATCTTTTAAAAAGTTTTGGCTACATAAAGTGCAAAAATTACTATAAACTAGTATTCATTTATTGGTATTTACTCAGGAAACGGACTTAAAACGAACCAGTGGGTAAAAATAGCCATTTACATGTACCACAGTTACATTGTACCACTAAGTTCAATATCATCCACTTTTAAGGTGAATAATACAATCCCTTTGTTGTTAAATGGTCGTTATGTATATATTTCCTTGACACACAACAATATCTTTGTTTCTCGGAAGGTGTTTGAAACTCGTAAACCTTAACAATATACAAAGATATATTAAATTTCCGCAACAGTCATACAAAACTAAAATCTCG
This sequence comes from Saxidomus purpurata, assembly GCA_022818135.1. Classification (NCBI taxonomy): domain Eukaryota; kingdom Metazoa; phylum Mollusca; class Bivalvia; order Venerida; family Veneridae; genus Saxidomus; species Saxidomus purpurata. The sequence continues at coordinate 7,934,249 of JAFMSR010000016.1, forward strand.
GTTAATAGTGTTATGAAATTACAAAACATGCTGCAGCTTTCTTTTCCTACATATTCTTTCTGAGATGGTATATTTAGCATTCATATGTAATAGTTTGTTATTTTCCACATAAGTCTGCAATATTGTCTCTGGTCAACAAGTTCTTTTGCTGACAACAATTGAGTTATCTACATTTAAGGTCACTGAACTAGTTCTTGGAAGAGGTCGGCAGTGGTGAACTAGTTCATATATATGATTTAGGTCGTGCAGTCAAATGGCACACGGGTCGAAGGTTTTACGGGGAAAGTATGGAGAACGGGATATGGCTGTGTCTATAAAATGAATAAATTTCAATCAGTAGCTTTGCGACCGTTTATATGTTAACAATTACCAACCAATACCACAGGTATATTAAATCATATACAATGGTTGTCATTTTCTGATATATATACTTATCATATGGCTAATTTAGTATATTAAGCTGAACAAGTATATACTAAACTTGATAACCGTTTCTAGCAATAATACATATAACCTACGCTCAATTTCCTACAAAAAAAATAGTTTTACCGAAATTAAGCACGAATTATCTTAAAGCTAGCTTTTCTTATTCTAGTGTACATATATGGAATAACATTCATACGAATATTCGATCTCTTCCATTACTAGTTTTATTTAAGAGAAATTACCCCAAAAATTGTTACAAAAACACAATTTAGACGTATATAGACATGATCATTCTGATGTATTTGGTAAAACATATTACTATGCTTAGTGATTTTTAAAAGTCAATACATGTCTTAAAATGTGTCATGAAATCATGATGATTTATAAGAAATGTTTTTCTCAAATTTCTAGCTACCGTTGTTAAATATATTACAAAGATATATAGAAACTTAAAAAAAATAGTTGGGTGCTCTTTTTGCTGTTTTGTTGAAAACAGTCATACGTTAAATTAAATGTTTATATCCCTGCAGTCTTGCAAAAGTGGCACTTCATTCTTGCCAAGTCTGATTGCTATAACATGCTTTAGCCAATCTTTAGATACAATGTGAAAATATACTTAATGAAACATTATATCCACCAGGGGCTTAGTACTGGACCTTTGAATTATTACATTTAAGACATTTAATACAGTAAATATACATAACCACCAAAACGAATTTTTAAATACATACCTGAATGAATAAAAGAAATGTTCTGTTCATTGTTCTGAACAAAAACGTTTATATTTGCGAATGCATGTGTATAAGATTAATGTGAAGTGTTTGTCAAAGTATAACTGACACAAAGTTTCCATCAGACTCATACTCCATACCACTCATTTGCAATTTCTAAGTGTTTTAACGAGGTTTTCTCAAATGATCTTAGAAAGTGCAAAAATATGAAAAATCAAATTCATTGACATCAAAGTGTTATGTAAAGTTTACTTTTCCGACTCCAGATTCCGTACTTCACGGGCGGTTTGCACATTCGGTATTGTTTTACGATTGGACTCGATGGCGAATAGCACACTTTAAATGTACGCCTATGTATTTAGAGAAACAAATCGGACTGATTTATATATACATGTGGATAAGTATGGATGAATAGAATATTACTGCTTTTACGGAGTACTATTATTATTATTATTATTATTATTATTATTATTATTATTATTATTATTATTATTATTATTATTATTATTAAGAAATTAAAATATGAACGGCTGTGTAGAAGGTTCTACAGAACTTCCTTGTTGTTTTTTTTGCATTTCCGTGCCGTGAGCTCGCCGAAATACATATTATTTCTCCACATTGTAATCTTATATCGCTCCTGATATGATCGTGTTTAAGGCGTCTGAAGCGACATTGTTGCAACTTTTCTATAAAAAATATCATTAAAGCTGCCGTGTATATTTGTCTATGCAACTTAATAAATTAACGTATTTCACTCGAAAAAAGGGTAAAAATAGCAATACATATCACTCGGTATACCCATATGTTCTACAGGATTCGTGTGACGCAAGAATTGCTCCAAACTTGGCTTATGTGGAGTGTTAATTGTGACTTATATCAAGTTGCAGTGCGAAAATTGTGTGTCAAATTTGGCCCTTACTTTTTATGCGTCCGCCATTACATATACCCTTGTCCGTGTTTCAGTCAATCTTGAAAACATTGCGATGTGTACATATTTCTCAAAATAAGAACTTGTTGTCAGAAGACCTACTGGTGATGTAACGTGCATAAACTGTAGCCCGAACAAATTCTCCACATACTTTTAATTATACAATCGGACGGACAAACTAAATCATGCTCACAAATACAGGTACATTGTATACAATAATGATGAAATGTCCGAGCAGTGACTCTGAGGCAAGTACGACTACTGGTTTCGACTACTGTTTATTAAGTTAATATCACCAATATTTTCTACTGCTAGTATAATGAAATAAATGAACAATTTAATTTTTTTAAGGTTTTTTTGTTTAAACAGAACAGTCATGCAACATACTATTATGTCAATGCTGGTTGCTCAATTTCATACTTGTTATTGTTGTGAGCCATTATGTAAATACATGTAAATATCATTATAAGAATGTGCAATAGGTAGAATGTGTGGGTGAATAGAATGGTTTCCAACCTAAACACGAACCTTTAAATAGCATGGCGTTAGTCTATCATGTGACAACGATTATTTAGGACTGAATAAATATTCTGTTCACTAAATATAACAGAAGTCCTGCCGATGAATATAATGTATAGTTTGAACGACAGCCAGGCAGTTTTATCAGTTCCACAATCCGACCATTTTCCGATGCCATGACATTTATAGAGCTAATTGCTTCAATATTAAATAAAATAGCTTCTAGCACTTTTTCGATTAAATGAATGACTCTCATTTTCTGATATAGAATAGTCGTTACACTGTTGCTTCAAATTTCAAATGTCGGCGAACTCGCTGCACGAGAATACCATAAAAACAAGGAATTGCTGTAGAACCTTCTACACAGTCGTTCAGGTTTTCATTTCTTAAAACCTTCGACCCGCGCGTTCAATTTATACATCAGATCAAATGTCGGTTTTCGACACAAAGTTTGCATTAGAAGACAATAAACGCGTACTGGGTGTTCTTTTAGGTGCGTTTGCTATTGGAATGACGAAAGGTCGAGATTTAAGCAAATCAAATAACCAAGTTACAAAGAGGAACGTACCACTTATTCGCAATTTCTAAATTTTAACGAGGTTTTCTCGAATGATCTAAGAAAGTGCAAAAATATGAAAATTAAAATAATTGACATCAAAGGGTTATGTATAGCAGTCATCCTCGACTATGGCTCATCTCTTAAATCGTTAACATAAAGCAATATTGACAAATTCACTTTTCAGACTCCGGAAACCGTACTGCACAGGCGTTTTGCACTTTTGTACAGTTGTACGATTGGACTCAGTGACAAAGCTAATATGGCGACTGGACATTTCCAACTTAATCGGAATCGTAATCTGATTTAGAATCGGACAATTGTTGACTGAAGATTTGGGGACATCTCAACGTTATTCCATATATTATAACTTTTCAATATCGGATATATTACAAAATTAGGCCACAAAACTCTGATCAAAGCGTACAATTATTTCGGCTACATATATTAATCAGTTAAATTATCTTGGAGACCAATTAAATTTTGTTTAAGAATATGCAGTACTTTTCAAGGCATAAAAGTATTGTACAAATAATGATTCGAATAATTCACAAGTGAATTTCCAAATCCTTCTTACGACATGATAAGGATACACAAATGTGTTCGGTCTGAGATATGAGATGGTCACCCTATACTATGGAACGCCGTAGCTATCTTATATTAAGACATTACAAGTTGTCCTGTTAACTGATTGCCTGTCTTCATTAAATTGTTTTTTATCTTCTAAAATGATTGTGATATGTTGTTAATGAACTGTTGTATCTTCTTAAGTTTTATGCTATTTTATCCACGTGTCATGTTGTTATGCCAATTTCACATAATATCAAAATCACACGATGCTTTGACGAGATGTCATGTGAATTCAAGATGATAATACGCTAATTGGATATACTAGCACAGTTTTTAACATGCTTTGTGAAACAGTTAACACTGTATTTAGACAAGATATTTTGTCAGTTTGACGGGATAGCGTATCGTGTAGAGAAGTAAACGTGGTATTCAGACAAGATAGCATGTATGTTTCACATAATATAACAACTGAATAAGAAGATATCATGTGAACTTGACATAACAACATGACACATGGACAGGATAGCATAACACTTAAGAAGATATAACACTTCTTGAACAAGATATCACAATTTTTTTAGAAGATAGAAACAATTTACACAAGACATGATAGTCAGTTAACAAGACAACTAGTAATTTTTAACACAAGACTTCTTCGGCGAACCATTCTGTATGATAAGTTCGGCTATGGTTTGTTCCACACAGCGTCGACTTCCTACGTCTCCTTCGCATTCGTAATCCTTTCCTGGCTAACTGCGGAGCCGTATATGGTGTCATGAATGGGGTCTCTGTTAGGATAGATTTTTGGGCTAATATGAGGCAGTCCGCAAGAAAGGGTAAATATGTGCCTAGTTGGTTGATGAACTTTGATGAACTTCCTTGATGCTGGAGACAACAGACAAGTTCGCGTTGCGACCGATATCAGCAGTGATGGTGATGGCCGGGGACAAGATCAACCTTCTTCAGCCGTGAATTGTCCGATTCAAAATCAGATTACGATTCCGATTAAGTTGGAAATGTCCACTAGTACTAGCACACTCTGGATTTAGAGAAACAAATCAGACTGATTGAAATAATTCCACTATAAAAGAATATATAATTTTCGTGTAACTTCAGTCGTTTCTTTTTGGAAAGACACATCATAGAAACAATAAAGGCTACGTATGAAACACTTGAATTTTGAGAAATAGTTATTCCGCCTACATGGGTGTTTCAGTACTACCTACAATAAACCACATTCTATTTCTAAGAAACTATTCACACTGAAACTTTACAAAGAGCCTATTGTTTCACAATATAGACAGATAACATGTAACACTGTAAACAATTCCCTCTTAACAAAACAGCACTGACATGACCTCTGGGGAAGCAGTTGAAGAATTTATGTACATCTTCATTATCTTGCACAAAAGGACTATAAGACACACCTAAGGTAAATACAGTTTAACTGTAAATATATCGTCATTTTTTATGTCTTTCAGATGTTAAATGACGAGAAGATGAACGAAAGTGTAATTGATCAAAATACTTCTCGAACAGAATCGATAGATTTAGACAAGCTGTTGGAGATAGCAATCGAAAAGAGGATTGTAGAATACATCCCTCTGACAGTATTTTACTCTATAGTAACCTGTTTTGGTATTATTGGAAATAGTCTGACCGTTCGGTTTTATGGATTTAAGGCGAAAAGGAGCACAACGTTTGTCCTTATGGCACTACTAAGTGCTATCGATTGTGTTGTATGCTTCTTTTGTTTTACAACTATCATACCAATGTTTGTGTACATCTATGACATTCATAAAATCGTCTGCCAAACTGGGTTCTTTTTGTATAACTGGGGTATAAGGTCTTCTACTTTAGCATTGTGGGTAATAGCCATTGAAAGGTATAGGCACGTGTGCAAATACGGTCAAAAGCAGTTGTCCGTGAAATTGGCTGTAAAAATAGTTATAGGTCTGTCAGCGATGACAATGATATATTCAACACAATCATTTCTGACGTATGATTCTTTGAGAGTAAATATATCGACTTCAGATAACAAAATTCCATATGTCAGTATACATTATTGTTCGTACACTAAAGAACCAGCTTTGCAGCCTGTCATAGCAGCTTTCCATATAATTGATATCTTGTTTTATTCTGTCGTTAGTTTTACATTTGTGTATACCTACGGAAATATTTGGTGGACATACCGTAAACATAATAAAAACACAGCATATCTACACAATAAGCCAACTGTATCTCCCAGTCAACAGTCAGCCTGTTCTAAAATAGTGCACCAAAATGATGCAGATAGACACAAGGAAAAAGAAGGACAACTGAGAAGCGACGCCATAGTTAATGTAGATTTCGACAAAGAAAATACCGAAACGTTACATGTAACAACCTTCGTAACAGCAGGGTGTACCTCCGGCGCTGAGTCTCAAACAGCTGCTACAAATTATTCTGCAAAAGATGAACAGTCGATCAGGGCATCACAGATAAGTCAATCAGAACGCAATATAACGAAATTGATGTTTGCCGTTTTTGTTGGATTTTGTTGTTGCTTTATTCCTTATATTATTGTACAAGCTAGTATAGAATCATATACAGAATCCGAGTTGCACGCTGGAGTTCAGTTTTCAGTTCGGCTTCCCTTCTTGAACAGCATGATAAACCCTATTATATGTTTTGCTTTTCATAAAGAATATAGACTTCATGTAAAAGGCATTTTTATTAAATGTTAACCCAGAACAGTAGAGTATGAATGCACATCAGTTAAAAGTGATGATAATCGGAAACATGTAGTTCATTTTTTGTCTTCCCTTAGCTTGAATGTTTATCAAAAATTTTATTCGCCTTAATACTAATTTAAAATTTATTTAGTCGGAAATTATTTTAAAATGTGTCTGTCACGAGTTCAATAATTACAAGTTAAAGGATATAAAAGAGGCGATCAGTTAAAGGATATAAAAGAGGCGATCAGTTAAAGGATATAAAAGAGGCGATCAGTTAAAGGATATAAAAGAGGCGATCAGTTAAAGGATATTAAAGAGGCGATCAGTTAAAGGATAAAAAGAGGCGATCGTTAAAGGATAAAAGGGCGAACAGTTAAAGGATAAAAAGAGGCGATAGTTAAAGGTATTAAAGAGGCGATCAGTTAAAAGATATAAAGAGGCGTCAGTCAGTATTTAGAGAGGCGATCAGTTAAAGGAAAAAAGGGCGATCAGTTAAAGGATATAAAAGAGGCGATCAGTAAAGGAAAAAAGAGGCGATCAGTTAAAGGATAAAAGAGGCGTCAGTAAAGGATAAAAAGAGGCGATAGTTAAAGGATATAAAGAGGCGTCAGTTAAAGGATTAAAAGAGGCGATAGTTAAAGGATAAAAAGGGCGATCAGTTAAAGGATAAAAAGAGGCGATCAGTTAAAGGATATTAAAGAGGCGATCAGTTAGATAGGCATATATTAGAGAGGCGATCAGTTAAAGGATATAAAAGAGGCGATCAGTTAAAGGATATAAAAGAGGCGATCAGTTAAAGGATATTAAAGAGGCGATCAGTTTTTTCAAAGGCGATCAACTTTGTTACTTGGTATACACGTTTGAATGAAAAATATACGCTGACGCTTTTTTGTAAATAGATAGAAAATGAAACCAGTTGCGCTTATTTTGCATTTGAGTATATCTTCCGTATGTAGAAGGCTGTTGGGAGATTAGGGGTATATCAGCTGCACATACAAGCCTGTTCATTCTAGAGATTACCTGTGATAAGCCTGATGATAGCTGACCACTTTACACAGCATGCGGTTATCAAGATAATTACTGTTTTATTGACTGTGGAATAGCAAATGTCTTCTTGTGGTTTCTAGCTGCTTGACCACTTGTGACTTTTTATCTATTGTCTGAGTGTGGCAGTAGCAATTTTCAAGAGGCACATATTTGCAAGATATCTGCTACTCTGTTATCGTGTTTGTTTATACAGGCTATATTTGAAACAAGAGGGCCAAGATTGCCCTATATCGCTCACCAGTCTTTAACTTTGATTTTATATTAGGAGCAGTTGACAAAAACGAGTTTGTACTCAAAAATGTAACAAAAGTCCATTTCCCATTACGCCCATCACATTGCTGTAATTGTTCATGTTAAAATATGCTGTTATCTGCTTAATTCTATAAATTTGTTTTATTTTTCAGAAGTTTCATTCTGTTCTGTTTCTTAGAGATAACGAAATATGTACCTGTTAATGTATTATGGTTAACACTTTAAGGGTTTCATGCAAATAAGCGTTAAGGCGTGTTGTTTTAAGAATAACACTGCTAGAATTTCTTTTGATCTTAAGAGAATGACAATCCCAATTAATACTATTACCTATGGTGGCATATTACTGACAAACGTCAGTTAACTAACTTTCGTGTTAATGAAGTGTTTTTTCGCGAAAATGTTTCGCGCTATCTTTTTATCCGCCATATTTAAAAATAAATAGTTAACGCCAAATAGTTTCGTGATATGCAGTTATTAAGTGGTTTATTAAAAATTATCGGCGGATAAGTAGATTACACGAACTATTTTCGCGTGTATCACTTATAAACTGGATATCACGACAATATTTTCGCGTTAATCACTTATTTGCCATATGTAGAAATGGCGGCTAAGTAGATAACGCGAACTATTTTCGCGTTAATCACTTAGTGGATTTTCGCGTTATCTACGTATTTTCAAATATGGCGGATAAGTAGATAACGCGAAATATTTTTGCGAAAACCACTTAATTAACACGAAAGGCAGTTAACTAACATGTGGCAGTAATATGTCACCATAATTACCTTTGGAAAATGAATATTATTAAAGTTAAAAATTAAATATATTATTTTGTGTTACAAGTTACGCATTTGTCGATAATAGTGAAAATCTTAGTTTTTGTATATTCTAGTAAAAAGCTTACAATTTTGTGCGCTTCATTTTCATTTTTATGTGATGATAAGAGAAATGAGTCTGACTCATTTATGTCTTACATGTAAATGTGCTAAAAGTATTGATTGTCTTTTACGCATGTGACTTGAACATAATGCAATATGGCCATTCAGAAGGGTAATATAACTTTTACAAAACTAGTATAATGTTTAAGGCTTTTTTCCTTTCCCCAAGAATCCATTTGTTGACATACAAGTACCAGTCTAACTGACACATTTCAAGGATTAAGTTTATATTGATAATGTCATATGTATTGAAAATACATTGTTAAGCATTTGTTTTACAACAAACGATTCACAGCAAATGATAATTAAGTATCTTGACTAGCTGTTTGATAGTCCTGTTAAATTTCCGTAATGCTAGTTTTAAGCTACTTTTAAGTTGTCGTTCCTGAAATTTTGTAACGAGATTATCAAGAGTTGAAAAAGAGACAACCGTACATGTGAAAGCTGCATTTAAATTATCACTAAAAACCAAATTCTAACTGTCCAAAGTCAATGAATATTTCTAAGAAGTTGTAGTATAAATAAAATCAAGACAACACGAAGTTTCCAATTTACATGTTTCGACTTTATGTCTTCGTCAGAAAATATACAACATACAGTATACAAAACAAAAAGATGTCACGTCCATTAAAAAGAACGTAAGGTTCATAAATATAGATATGGATCAGACTGATGTTGCGGGTTTCATTCAAATGAAATGTATTTAATCAATACACGATTAATAAATATAAAACCTAACATGTCTATATGAAAAACCATAACTAATAAATATAAAATATGTTAAGTTCAATCATCAAATATAACATGCTTAAGCCAATTATTAGATACAATGTATGCAAACTCAAGTTTGAAATTTAACTAACAAAGAATGTGTTTCAGATGAAAATTGCACCATCTTTTAATTATTTCATTTGCATTGCTTTTTAAAATGCAAAAATGTAAGTTGCAAATTGTACATTTCTGCGTAACGAAATATTACAAGACATACATTAAGCTACCAGTCTTCTATTATTATGTAACAGTCATATGTAACAATTTGTACTTTACAAATATAATATATGATTCCTATGATATGTTTTATTGTAACGTTGATTCCACTATCATGTTTTATATTTGTATTGTATGATACATTTGTATATTGTGTCATTAGCTTTCTTTGAATCAGTCAACAGTATTACATCATATTGTGTAGCTCCCTTCTTAATGGCAAAAGTAACTTCATTCTATGAAAATATGTTATACTAGTATGTTCAGATGTATACTTTAACAGCACCAGTTATTAAGTTACAGACTGTACAAGTATTTCTCGTTTTACTATTATGTTGTCTTACTGTTGTGTCTGCACTGCGCGACATTAAAGCCATTGGCACGGCTCTGAAATAATGTTTAGGCAAAGTCAGCATTTTATTTTGATTGCGCACTAGATCGCGCGCTAGCTTCGCACACATCTTTTGCACACTGCCCTAATGTTGCGCAGATACAAGCAAGAGAATGTAAGATATGAAATGTATGTCGGTGTGTTATGTATTGTTAGCTTTACTTCCTGTAAATGAATGAATAAATGGTAAATGGTAGCTTTATTTACTGCAATAAATAATCATGCTTATTTTTGACTTTAGTTGTTCATTACTTATATAAAGGATAACAATCAGTTTTCGTCACAATACTAAGTTCAACATGAAAGATCAAGACGATCAAGATGACCCTCTTTTCTCGAATTTCATCAGGCAATTAATTATTTGTTAAAAACAATATGCATTGAATCGAAATACAATACATATACATTCCTCAATAGTCATACAGGATATTTCCAACTTAAATCGAAATCGTAATCTGATTTCGAACCGGACAGTAGTTGATTGAAAATTGGGGGAAATCTCAACGTTATTCCATGTATTATAACTTTTCAATATAGGATATATTACAAATTTAGGCCACACAACTCTGAACATAGCGTACATTAGTTCGGCTACATATATTAAAGTGACATTATGCGCATCTTACTGCACATAGTGTATTTTTAGTGACAGTCAGTTTATAAAAGCAATTTTTGGTTGTTGTTCATTTAAATATGTTAAATTAATGATTATGCCACATTAGTATTTGAAGTTGGTGCTTTAGATATAAAAAAATCGGACTGATAAAATGATAGTTGATTGTGTCGTTGTTGATGTTGGTAGAGATTTCGGCAGTGGAAGGGAAGCAACTCCTGCATGCAGTTGTTCTTTTCTTAAATTGACTCTCCCAGTCAAATAAGAAAATCAATATTTGGAAAGTTATTATTTCATACTGGTAGCGTGAAGAGTTTGGTGTATTGGGTTAAAAGCTATTATTTCCTCTACGCTTTTGTACACACACCATATTTAGCTTGATTGTTACTTGAAAACAATGCGCATAATGTCACTTTAATCAGTTAAACTATCTTGGAGACCAATTAAATGCTATTAAAAATATGCAGTTCTTTCATAAATGCATTTCAAAATTCTTCTTCCGACAAAATAGGGATACACAAATATGTTCGGTCTGAGATATGAGATGCCTGGGATATCGCCATATAGAAGCAGTCACCCTATACTTTGGTACGCTGTGGTTATCTTATATTAAGACATTACAAGTTGTCCTGTTAACTGATTGTCCTGTCTTTTGTACCATGCACTTACGACAAGGCATTTACCGCACATTCTCAATGAACTTGGTCTCCCGGACAATGTATTTAAATTAATCATGCTATTTCAGGTATTTCATAAAATATGTACGGTTTAGACAATGTTTGCCTTTTGTTTTTCTCTGTAATCCTGAACATGTACGATATTTACCATTAACGTGGTAAAGGTGACAATTTTCAACCACTTCATAATGAGATGTCCCCAATTCTTCAGCCGTGAATTGTCCGATTCAAAATCAGATTACTACTCCGACTAAAGTGGAAAAGTCAACTTGTACAATGTTAAGTAGTCCATATATAACCAGATCCGGATTTATTAGGAACATTAAATAATTAATTATTAAAGTTGATTCATTTTTGTTGACATGAACATGCAAATCGTCTGCGTCAAGGAGATATAACGAAAAATTAAGGAATACAAAAATATTAACAGTATAATTGGTATAATAACATGTATGTGAAAAACACGCATATATAGGCAAAATTACATATTATGTGATGCAGAAAGTGCCGAACTATTTTGAAGTTAGCTGAAGTGTCAAAACTATATGCATTCAGAAAACCCCACACCAGTGGTATATTGACACATATATCAAGTGAAGACATGAACAAAGTAAGTAAATAAATAAACTATTATTACATGTTTAACTACATGTATATGCAAAAGCGGTCAGGGTTTTGGAAAGTAAAAAAGAGCGAAGTATATGCATGTCAATATTTTCTTATTCGGGAAACTATCCATATATGTATATATAACCTCGTCACAAACGTATGAATTGCGAGTGAGTGTTATTTTTATCTTTATAACTTGGTCATTTGATTTTACTAGAACTCAATGTTTCGTCATTCCTATAGCTTACGCACCTAAAAGAACATCCAGTACGCTGTACAGTCTTCTGATACAAAATTTGTGACGAAAAACGACATTTATTTTCATGTATGAATTGAACGCGCGGGTCGAATGTTTTATAGGGAAAGTATGGGGAAAGAGAAATGGCTGTGTCTATATAATGAATAAATTGCAATCTAGAATTCCACGGCAGGTTATATGTAAAATATTACCAACCAATACTATAGGTATATTTAAAAAATAATATGTATCCATGTTTGGTTTATCGTATAATAACCCGAGTTTGGAGTTCTTGTGCGCAAGAATATATCACGAAGGCTGTAGGCCTGAGTCATATCATTACGCATAAGAACGACAAACGAGGATTATTCTACCAAAAACCAAACTTGAATACTTATTATTTCGATTCTAACACAACTTATTTGAAACAACATTTGAAGAAAATGAGAAAACTATTTTCCTCGAACGTAAATTATGCTTGCGTGCTACTCATCTAGATTTTGCCGTTTGAGTTTCCTTCCGCGAACGCTGTAAAGACGCTATTTTAACGTGACTTTCATTCATGAAAGACGGTGTTTCAGGTTCTTCATCAACGTAAACTACTCATCAGAAAAAAAGACTTAAATAATTTTCAAGTAAATGTAACAGGAATTTCATTTGTAGAAATGGTTTGAATTTTCAGGGTACGCAATATCGGTTTAAGTTCCGAAAACTATTGGTAACGAGTATAGATAAATGACGTTACAGTTTTTGTTGATAAATGACGTCACTGTGTAAACAAAAACGACAACAACAAAACAGTAAATAAATTAAGTGTAAATGGTATCGTAACATAAATCAAGTTAACTGGACGTGTGTCATCCATCGGATCCCCCCGCTTTGACCCAAGTCATCCACAATATGCTATGTAAGATATTCTATACGTCGGGGAATAACCAAAATAAATTTCGTTCTACATGTATGTAGGCTATTCGCTGGACGTGTTAGAATAAATCATCTACATGGTTGCTTTTCTGATAGATATACTTAATGTATTAGTATATAAAGCTAAACATCACCTAGCCCTTGAGTATATACAAAATTTGATAACCTTTTCCAGCAATAATACATCAAAAAACACAATTAAGACGTACATAGACATGATCATTCTGATGTATTTAGTAAAACATATTACTAGACCTAGTACATTTCTAAATAATAACATTTAAGGCATTTAATACAGTGAAAATACATGACACCTAAACGAATTCTGAAATACCTGGATGAATAAAAGAAATGTTCTATTCATATTTCTGAACAAAGAAGAAGTTTATACAATGTATATGCAAATGCATGTGTATAAATACTGTTTGTCAAAGGTTAATTGAAAATTATCTCACATTGTATCTGTGTAAATATTTTATTGTTGTTAACATTAAAGGATTAAACAATTTTTTTCATGAACTGTGTGAATGATATTAATAGATCTAATTCAATATTAATTTGTGTTATTGTTGTAGAAGGCCATATTTGAAATTATGCATTGTTTATATGTATCTAAATGTGCATCCTTCCTTAAATAAAGATTTTATTACATTTTTATTATTATCATAATTATTATTAAGAAATTAAAATCTGAACGGCTGTGTAGAAAGGTCTACAGAACTCTCTTGATTTTATTGCATTTCCGTGTCGTGAGCTCGCCGAAATACGTATTATTTCTCCACATTATAATGGTAAATTTCGTGTTTCAGGCGTCTGAAGCAACACTGTTGCAACTTTTCTATATCAGAAAAAGTTCATTAAAACTGCCGTGTATATTTGATGGAATTATTTGTGTATGCAGCTTAAAGCGACATTATGCGCATTTTTTTCAAGTAAAATTCCAGCTGAATATGGTATATGTACAAAAGCCTAGAGGAAATAATAGCTTTTAACCCAATACACCAAACTCTTCACGCTACCAGTATGAAATAATAACTTTCCAAATATTGATTTTCTTATTTGACTGGGAGAGTCAATTAAGAAAAGAACAACTGCATGCAGGAGTTGCTTCCCTTCCACTGCCGAAATCTCTACCAACATCAACAATGACACAATCAACTATCATTTTATCAGTCCGATTTTTTTATATCTAAAGCACCAACTTCAAATACTAATGCGGCATAGTCATTAATTTAACACATTTAAATGAACAGCAACCAAAAATTGCTTTTATAAAACTGTCACAAAAAATACATTATGTGCAGTAAGATGTGCATAATGTCACTTTAATAAATTAGCGTATTTTACTCGAAAAAAGGGTAAAAATAGCAATACACATCACTCGATATACGCATATGTTCTACAGGATTCGTGTGACGCAAGAATTGCTCCAAACTTGGCTTATGTGGAGTGTTAATTGTGACTAATATCAAGTTGTAGTGCGAAAATTGTGAAAATGATGGAATGTCCGAGCAGTGATTCTGAGACAAGTACGACTACTGGTTTCGAGTACGGTTTATTAAGTTAATATCGCCAATATTTTCTACTGCTAGTATAATGAAATAAATGAACAATTTAATTTAAGGCTTTTTTTAGATAGAACAGTCATGCAACATACTATATGTCAATGCTGGTTGCTAAATTTCATAATTTTTTATCCATTATGTCAATATATGTAAATAACATTATAAGAATGTGCAGTAGGAAGAATGTCTGAGTAAAAAGAATGGTTTCCAACCTAAACACAAACCTGAAAAAAGTGTCGCGTTAGCCTGTCATGTGTCAACGAGTTTTCAGGACTGAATAAATATTATGTTCACTAAATATAACAGACGTCCTGCCGGTTAATATCATATATAGTTTGAACGACACCCAGACAGTTTTATCAGTTCCACAATCCGACGATTTTCCAATCCCATGACTGTTGTAGAGCTAATTGCTTCAATATTAATTAAAATAGCTTCTAGCACTTGTCCGATTCAATGAATGACTCGCAAGGTCTGACCACTGGCACGCAGTTTTTTTCTGATATAGAATAGTCGTAGCACTGTTGCTTTAAATTTCAAATGTCGGCGAGCTCGCTGCACGAGAATACCATAAAAAAACAAGGAATTGCTGTAGAACCTTCTACACAGTCGTTCACGTTTTCATTTCTTAAAACACTCGACCCGCGCGTTCAATTTATACATCAGATCAAATGAAAGATTTTGTCACAAAGTTTGCATCAGAAGACAATAACCGCGTACTTGGGGTTTTTTTTTGGTGCGTTTGCTATTGGAATGACGAAAGGTCGAGATTAAAGCAAATCAAGTAACCAAGTTACAAAGAGGAAAGTACCACTCATTCGCAATTTCTAAGTTTTTACGAGGTTTTCTCGAATGATCTAAGAAAGTGCAAAAATATGAAAAATTAAAATCATTGACATCAAAGGGTTATGTATAGCAGTCATCCTCGACTTTGGCTCAAACATAAAGCAATATTGACAAATTCACTTTTCCGACTCCGGAAACCGTACTGCACAGGCGTTTTGCACTTTCGGTACAGTTGTACGATTGGACTCAGTGACAAAGCTAATATGGCGACTGGACATTTCCAACTTAATCGGAATCGTAATCTGATTTAGAATCGGACAATTGCTGACTGAAGATTTGGGGACATCTCAACGTTATTCCATATATTATAACTTTTCAATATCGGATATATTACAAAATTAGGCCACAAAACTCTTATCAAAGCGTACATTTATTTCGGCTACATATTAATCAGTTAAATTATCTTGGAGACCAATTAAATTTTGTTCAAGAATATGCAGTACTTTTCAAGGCATAAAGTATTGTACAAATAATGATTCATATAATTCGCAAGTGAATTTCCAAATCTTTCATTCCCTCTTAACAATACAACACTGACATGACCTCTGGGGAAGCAGTTGAAGAATTTTGTACATCTTTATTACTTTACACAAAAGGAGTATCAGACACTCCTATGTTAGATACAGTTTTACCTTATTTATCGATATTTTAATGTCTTTCAGATGTTAAACGATGAGATGATGAACGAAAGTTTAATTGATAAAAATATTTCTCGAACAGAATCGCCGGATTTAGACAAGCTGGTGGAGATAGCTATCAAAAGAAAGACGGAGGAATACTTCCCTCTGATAGTATTTTACTCTATAGCAACCTGTTTTGGTATAATTGGAAATAGTCTGACCGTTCGGTTTTATGGATTTAAGGCGAAAAGGAGCACAACGTTTGTCCTTATTGCACTACTAAGTGCTTTCGATAGTGTCGTATGCTTCTTTTGTTTTACAAATATCATAGCAATGTTTGTGTACGTCTTTGTCACTTATAAAATCGTCTGCAAAACTGGTTTCTTTTTGTATAACTGGGGTATAAGGTCATCTACTTTAGCATTGTGGGTAATAGCCATTGAAAGGTATAGGCACGTGTGCAAATACGGTCAAAAGCAGCTGACCGTGAAATTGGCTGTAAAAATAGTTATAGGTTTGTCAGCGATGGCAATGATATATTCAACACAATCATATCTGACGTTCGAAACTGTGAGAGTTAATATATCGACTTCAGATAACGAAATTCCATATGTCAGTGTACATTATTGTAAGTACACTAAAGAACCAGCTTTGCAGCCTGTCATATCAGCTTTCTATATAATTGATATCTTGTTTCATTCTGTCGTGAGTTTTACATTTGTTTATACCTACGGATATATTTGGTGGACATACCGTAAACATAATAAAAACACAGCTTATCTACACAACAAGCCAACCGTATATCCCAGCCAACAGTCAGCCTGTTCTAAAGAAGTGCACCAAAATGATACAGATAGACACGAGGAAAAAGAAGGACAACTGAGAAGCGAAGCCATAGTTAATGTAGATTTAGACAAAGAAAATACCGAAACGTTACATGTAACAACCTTCGTAACAGCAGGGTGTTCCTCCGGCGCTGAGTCTCAAACAGCTGCTACAAATTATTCTACAAAAGATGAACAGTCGATCAAGGCATCACAGATAAGTCAATCAGAACGCAATATAACGAAATTGATGTTTGCCGTTATTGTTGGTCTTTATTGTTGCTTTATTCCTTATATTATTGTACAAGCTAGTATAGAATCATATACAGAATCCGAGCTGAACACTGGGGTTCAGTTTGCACTTCGGCTTCCCTTCTTGAACAGTATGATAAATCCTATTATATGTTTTGCTTTTCATAAAGAATTTAGATTTCATGTAAAAGGCATTTTTAAAAAATGTAAACCAAGAAAAGTAGAGTACGAATGCACATCAGGTTAAAAGTGATGGATATAATGTAGTTCATTTTTGTCTTCCCTTAGCTTGAATGTTTAGCAATACATTTGTTCACCTTATTACTAATTTAAAATTTATTGAGTCGGAAATTATTTTGAAAATGTGTCTCTCACGAGTTAAATAATTAGAAGTTTAAGGATATAGAAGAATCGATCAGTTTAAGGATATTAAACTGTGAGTATGGGGCAACAAAAAAGGCAATACATCGAAGAAAATTGTGGCGAAGCAGAGACATTTTCCATGTGTTACTCTTTTTGTTTCCCCATACTCTGTTATCAGTTAGTAAAGTCCAAGTTTAATCTTCTTTAACTGATTTATTGCAAGACACTGAATTGTTTAAAAAAGTAAAATAAACAAAACTCTTTTAAATACCAAATCATTCTTTAATTGAGGCCCCAAATATTGATCAGCTTCAAAGCACCAATCAAAATCAAACCACTGTGCCTTCAGGCAATGAAAAAAGCTGTACCTGATACTGCATTTAGAGCAGAGTAAAGTGTGCTGATACCAGGAATTTAGAGAAACTCTCACTTCAAAGGAAATTTATTCTAGTCATGCAATAAGCTAAACTTACGTTTCGGTATAAGAGTCGTGTGTGTGTTACTTTATGGTCTTTACACCCAGACCTAGTATCATAACGCAGAGGTTATACTCTGCAGCGTCATGTACAGTATTTGATTTGTAGGGACATATTTAATTCTTATTTTATGCATTCGCGTATTTATGTGTGAAGTGTGTATTGTTTTGTTTGATTTTTTTCTCCTCTTGCTTTCTACATATTATTAAGATCTTGGTCTAGATGGACAAATTATTTTGAAAATTGTACATTGAACATAGCATACACGTTTAAATGAAAAATATACACTGAAGCTTTTTGTAAATAGATAGGAAATGAAACCAGTTGCGTTTATTTTGCATTTGAGTATATCTTCCGTATGTAGAAGGCCATTGCATGTTTTGTAAATGTAAAACACTTTTAAATGTGCTATTTCGTTAACGTATCAACTCTAAACTACCATACCGCCGTACAAAACTTTTGAACTACAGGAGCGTTGAGCATCAGCGACTTCTCTAAATGTAAGGAGATTAGGGATATATCTGCTACTCTGTTTGCGTGTTTATTTTTACAGGTTATATTTTAAACAAGAGGGCCAAGATGACCCTATATCGCTCACCAGACTTTGACTTTGATTTTATAGTAGGAGCGGTTGACGAAAACGACTTTTTACTCAACAATGTAACAAAAGTCCATTTCCCATTACGCCAGTCACATTACTGTAATTGTTCATGTTCACACATGCTGTTATCTGCTTAATTCTATACAGTTTTTATTTTTCAGAAGTTTCATACTGTTCTGTGTCTTAGAGAAAACGAAATATGTACCTGTTTAATAGTAAACATTTTAAGGTTTTCATGCAAGTAAGCGTTAAGGCGTGTTGTTTTAAGAATAACACTGCTAGAATTTCCTTTGATCTTAAGAGAATGACAATCCTATAATTAGTACTATCTATGCACTGATTTATTACCTATGGTGGCATATTACTGCCACACGTTAGTTAACTGACTTTCGTGTTAATTAAGTGATTTTCACCAATAGAAAGAGAGACAAACGTACATGTAAAAGCTCCATTTAAATTATCATTTAAAACCAAAATCTTACTTTAAATGATGTGCTGATTGTGTTCATATTAATTAAAGATGCAATATCAAAGAATTTTTCAAAGGCCAAAACATGTCATAAATTTTATTAAAATATATGATTATTGTAAAGGAATGTTTTCTAGCAACCACAGAAGTTTCTTTACAAAGGTATATAGAAAGGTAGCCTTTTCTTGAATTGGCTGAAAACAGTCCAAAGGTCAATTCATATGTCTAAGAAATGTAGTAAATTCTTGTCAAAATCTTAATTATTTAACATTATTAGATGTAACATGAACACACTTGCTGTTAGATATTGTATTCCGATTCCTTTTTAAAATGCAAAAATGTAAGTTGCAAATTGTACATTTCTGCGTAACGAAATATTACAAGACATACATTAAGCTACCACTCTTCTATTATTATGTAACAGTCATATGTTACAATTCGTACTTTACAAATATAAATATGATTCCTATGATATGTTTTATTGTAACGTTGATTCCACTATCATGTTTTATATTTGTATTGTATGATACATTACACCATTAGCTTCCTTTGAATAAATATTCAGACTAACTACAAGCGTATTTTTGCAGTTTTTTAACTTGACACAAACACTGAAATACATTTATGTACTTGTATAAAGTAACTTTCAAAAGTCTCCTCGGAAGTAGTGTGAAATTTATCTCTTTTCATTTAGAGCTGTAAAGGTTTAAGTTATGTTCTTTACACAATAGTATAGATCATACGATTGTTAGTTGCGGTAAAAAAAACAATTTAATGTTGTGTAAGTTATGTGGTTTACTCGAGTTATTTTTCCAGTAACTATGTGCTTAATACATGTTTCCGTTTGTTGGTCTAATCCAGTTATTTCTTTTTTCAAGCGGGTTTGTGAGGACAAAAAATAGGATAGGCGGTAATGGACGGAAATATAAAATGATTGAATCGTCGGAAATGTTGTATTATTATATTACACTGGTTAATATTTCAAAGAGTGTGAATATTATAGAATTAACGAAACTTCTAACGCACCACCTGCTTCTTTTCCTTCTTTCCAATATATACCAGATTATTTTTAACTATCTTTCACGTCGTCCGTTTAAGAAGACACGGGATACATACCTCTGTTACATAAATTTCAAAATGATCGAGTGGTACAAATCATATGAGAGAGAATTTTAATTTAACGTTTAAACCTTCGTTTACTTAACATGGGCTATTGCCTTGATTCACCTCCTTAGGAGATCAACTCTTAAAAGTCTCTTCCGTATTAAATTTGAATCACTCGATCATTTTGAAATTGATGAAACGGAAGCATCTACTCAGTGTTATTCCCGTTATTTGTAAAGACCGACTAGTGGAGTCCCTCACAGTATTCTCCCTTGAACTGCACAAATTATTCAAGGTGGGAAATTGAAAAACTCAGAAAATGGATTTTTCGGCGAATGTCATGTCATATATCGTTTTTTTCACACCTTTCATAGAAGTGGGTCATGTCATATATCAAAATGTCGGGCTCGGCGAGACGTTTAAGATGGCGCAAGAAAATTTCCGGAAAAGTCAACCGGTCGGCCGTAATCGGCGAAAAACCGTTTTTTTCACACCTTTCATAGAAGTGGGTCATGTCATATATCAAAATGTCGGGCTCGGCGAGACGTTTAAGATGGCGCAAGAAAATTTCCGGAAAAGTCAACCGGTCGGCCGTAATCGGCGAAAAACCGTTTTTTTCACACCTTTCATAGAAGTGGGTCATGTCATATATCAAAATGTCGGGCTCGGCGAGACGTTTAAGATGGCGCAAGAAAATTTCCGGAAAAGTCAACCGGTCGGCCGTAATCGGCGAAAAACCGTTTTTTTCACACCTTTCATAGAAGTGGGTCATGTCATATATCAAAATGTCGGGCTCGGCGAGACGTTTAAGATGGCGCAAGAAAATTTCCGGAAAAGTCAACCGGTCGGCCGTAATCGGCGAAAAACCGTTTTTTTCACACCTTTCATAGAAGTGGGTCATGTCATATATCAAAATGTCGGGCTCGGCGAGACGTTTAAGATGGCGCAAGAAAATTTCCGGAAAAGTCAACCGGTCGGCCGTAATCGGCGAAAAACCGTTTTTTTCACACCTTTCATAGAAGTGGGTCATGTCATATATCAAAATGTCGGGCTCGGCGAGACGTTTAAGATGGCGCAAGAAAATTTCCGGAAAAGTCAACCGGTCGGCCGTAATCGGCGAAAAACCGTTTTTTTCACACCTTTCATAGAAGTGGGTCATGTCATATATCAAAATGTCGGGCTCGGCGAGACGTTTAAGATGGCGCAAGAAAATTTCCGGAAAAGTCAACCGGTCGGCCGTAATCGGCGAAAAACCGTTTTTTTCACACCTTTCATAGAAGTGGGTCATGTCATATATCAAAATGTCGGGCTCGGCGAGACGTTTAAGATGGCGCAAGAAAATTTCCGGAAAAAGTCAACCGGTCGGCCGTAATCGGCGAAAAACCGTTTTTTTCACACCTTTCATAGAAGTGGGTCATGTCATATATCAAAATGTCGGGCTCGGCGAGACGTTTAAGATGGCGCAAGAAAATTTCCGGAAAAGTCAACCGGTCGGCCGTAATCGGCGAAAAACCGTTTTTTTCACACCTTTCATAGAAGTGGGTCATGTCATATATCAAAATGTCGGGCTCGGCGAGACGTTTAAGATGGCGCAAGAAAATTTCCGGAAAAGTCAACCGGTCGGCCGTAATCGGCGAAAAACCGTTTTTTTCACACCTTTCATAGAAGTGGGTCATGTCATATATCAAAATGTCGGGCTCGGCGAGACGTTTAAGATGGCGCAAGAAAATTTCCGGAAAAGTCAACCGGTCGGCCGTAATCGGCGAAAAACCGTTTTTTTCACACCTTTCATAGAAGTGGGTCATGTCATATATCAAAATGTCGGGCTCGGCGAGACGTTTAAGATGGCGCAAGAAAATTTCCGGAAAAAGTCAACCGGTCGGCCGTAATCGGCGAAAAACCGTTTTTTTCACACCTTTCATAGAAGTGGGTCATGTCATATATCAAAATGTCGGGCTCGGCGAGACGTTTAAGATGGCGCAAGAAAATTTCCGGAAAAGTCAACCGGTCGGCCGTAATCGGCGAAAAACCGTTTTTTTCACACCTTTCATAGAAGTGGGTCATGTCATATATCAAAATGTCGGGCTCGGCGAGACGTTTAAGATGGCGCAAGAAAATTTCCGGAAAAAGTCAACCGGTCGGCCGTAATCGGCGAAAAACCGTTTTTTTCACACCTTTCATAGAAGTGGGTCATGTCATATATCAAAATGTCGGGCTCGGCGAGACGTTTAAGATGGCGCAAGAAAATTTCCGGAAAAGTCAACCGGTCGGCCGTAATCGGCGAAAAACCGTTTTTTTCACACCTTTCATAGAAGTGGGTCATGTCATATATCAAAATGTCGGGCTCGGCGAGACGTTTAAGATGGCGCAAGAAAATTTCCGGAAAAAGTCAACCGGTCGGCCGTAATCGGCGAAAAACCGTTTTTTTCACACCTTTCATAGAAGTGGGTCATGTCATATATCAAAATGTCGGGCTCGGCGAGACGTTTAAGATGGCGCAAGAAAATTTCCGGAAAAAGTCAACCGGTCGGCCGTAATCGGCGAAAAACCGTTTTTTTCACACCTTTCATAGAAGTGGGTCATGTCATATATCAAAATGTCGGGCTCGGCGAGACGTTTAAGATGGCGCAAGAAAATTTCCGGAAAAAGTCAACCGGTCGGCCGTAATCGGCGAAAAACCGTTTTTTTCACACCTTTCATAGAAGTGGGTCATGTCATATATCAAAATGTCGGGCTCGGCGAGACGTTTAAGATGGCGCAAGAAAATTTCCGGAAAAAGTCAACCGGTCGGCCGTAATCGGCGAAAAACCGTTTTTTTCACACCTTTCATAGAAGTGGGTCATGTCATATATCAAAATGTCGGGCTCGGCGAGACGTTTAAGATGGCGCAAGAAAATTTCCGGAAAAAGTCAACCGGTCGGCCGTAATCGGCGAAAAACCGTTTTTTTCACACCTTTCATAGAAGTGGGTCATGTCATATATCAAAATGTCGGGCTCGGCGAGACGTTTAAGATGGCGCAAGAAAATTTCCGGAAAAAGTCAACCGGTCGGCCGTAATCGGCGAAAAACCGTTTTTTTCACACCTTTCATAGAAGTGGGTCATGTCATATATCAAAATGTCGGGCTCGGCGAGACGTTTAAGATGGCGCAAGAAAATTTCCGGAAAAAGTCAACCGGTCGGCCGTAATCGGCGAAAAACCGTTTTTTTCACACCTTTCATAGAAGTGGGTCATGTCATATATCAAAATGTCGGGCTCGGCGAGACGTTTAAGATGGCGCAAGAAAATTTCCGGAAAAGTCAACCGGTCGGCCGTAATCGGCGAAAAACCGTTTTTTTCACACCTTTCATAGAAGTGGGTCATGTCATATATCAAAATGTCGGGCTCGGCGAGACGTTTAAGATGGCGCAAGAAAATTTCCGGAAAAGTCAACCGGTCGGCCGTAATCGGCGAAAAACCGTTTTTTTCACACCTTTCATAGAAGTGGGTCATGTCATATATCAAAATGTCGGGCTCGGCGAGACGTTTAAGATGGCGCAAGAAAATTTCCGGAAAAAGTCAACCGGTCGGCCGTAATCGGCGAAAAACCGTTTTTTTCACACCTTTCATAGAAGTGGGTCATGTCATATATCAAAATGTCGGGCTCGGCGAGACGTTTAAGATGGCGCAAGAAAATTTCCGGAAAAAGTCAACCGGTCGGCCGTAATCGGCGAAAAACCGTTTTTTTCACACCTTTCATAGAAGTGGGTCATGTCATATATCAAAATGTCGGGCTCGGCGAGACGTTTAAGATGGCGCAAGAAAATTTCCGGAAAAAGTCAACCGGTCGGCCGTAATCGGCGAAAAACCGTTTTTTTCACACCTTTCATAGAAGTGGGTCATGTCATATATCAAAATGTCGGGCTCGGCGAGACGTTTAAGATGGCGCAAGAAAATTTCCGGAAAAAGTCAACCGGTCGGCCGTAATCGGCGAAAAACCGTTTTTTTCACACCTTTCATAGAAGTGGGTCATGTCATATATCAAAATGTCGGGCTCGGCGAGACGTTTAAGATGGCGCAAGAAAATTTCCGGAAAAAGTCAACCGGTCGGCCGTAATCGGCGAAAAACCGTTTTTTTCACACCTTTCATAGAAGTGGGTCATGTCATATATCAAAATGTCGGGCTCGGCGAGACGTTTAAGATGGCGCAAGAAAATTTCCGGAAAAAGTCAACCGGTCGGCCGTAATCGGCGAAAAACCGTTTTTTTCACACCTTTCATAGAAGTGGGTCATGTCATATATCAAAATGTCGGGCTCGGCGAGACGTTTAAGATGGCGCAAGAAAATTTCCGGAAAAAGTCAACCGGTCGGCCGTAATCGGCGAAAAACCGTTTTTTTCACACCTTTCATAGAAGTGGGTCATGTCATATATCAAAATGTCGGGCTCGGCGAGACGTTTAAGATGGCGCAAGAAAATTTCCGGAAAAAGTCAACCGGTCGGCCGTAATCGGCGAAAAACCGTTTTTTTCACACCTTTCATAGAAGTGGGTCATGTCATATATCAAAATGTCGGGCTCGGCGAGACGTTTAAGATGGCGCAAGAAAATTTCCGGAAAAAGTCAACCGGTCGGCCGTAATCGGCGAAAAACCGTTTTTTTCACACCTTTCATAGAAGTGGGTCATGTCATATATCAAAATGTCGGGCTCGGCGAGACGTTTAAGATGGCGCAAGAAAATTTCCGGAAAAAGTCAACCGGTCGGCCGTAATCGGCGAAAAACCGTTTTTTTCACACCTTTCATAGAAGTGGGTCATGTCATATATCAAAATGTCGGGCTCGGCGAGACGTTTAAGATGGCGCAAGAAAATTTCCGGAAAAAGTCAACCGGTCGGCCGTAATCGGCGAAAAACCGTTTTTTTCACACCTTTCATAGAAGTGGGTCATGTCATATATCAAAATGTCGGGCTCGGCGAGACGTTTAAGATGGCGCAAGAAAATTTCCGGAAAAAGTCAACCGGTCGGCCGTAATCGGCGAAAAACCGTTTTTTTCACACCTTTCATAGAAGTGGGTCATGTCATATATCAAAATGTCGGGCTCGGCGAGACGTTTAAGATGGCGCAAGAAAATTTCCGGAAAAAGTCAACCGGTCGGCCGTAATCGGCGAAAAACCGTTTTTTTCACACCTTTCATAGAAGTGGGTCATGTCATATATCAAAATGTCGGGCTCGGCGAGACGTTTAAGATGGCGCAAGAAAATTTCCGGAAAAAGTCAACCGGTCGGCCGTAATCGGCGAAAAACCGTTTTTTTCACACCTTTCATAGAAGTGGGTCATGTCATATATCAAAATGTCGGGCTCGGCGAGACGTTTAAGATGGCGCAAGAAAATTTCCGGAAAAGTCAACCGGTCGGCCGTAATCGGCGAAAAACCGTTTTTTTCACACCTTTCATAGAAGTGGGTCATGTCATATATCAAAATGTCGGGCTCGGCGAGACGTTTAAGATGGCGCAAGAAAATTTCCGGAAAAAGTCAACCGGTCGGCCGTAATCGGCGAAAAACCGTTTTTTTCACACCTTTCATAGAAGTGGGTCATGTCATATATCAAAATGTCGGGCTCGGCGAGACGTTTAAGATGGCGCAAGAAAATTTCCGGAAAAAGTCAACCGGTCGGCCGTAATCGGCGAAAAACCGTTTTTTTCACACCTTTCATAGAAGTGGGTCATGTCATATATCAAAATGTCGGGCTCGGCGAGACGTTTAAGATGGCGCAAGAAAATTTCCGGAAAAAGTCAACCGGTCGGCCGTAATCGGCGAAAAACCGTTTTTTTCACACCTTTCATAGAAGTGGGTCATGTCATATATCAAAATGTCGGGCTCGGCGAGACGTTTAAGATGGCGCAAGAAAATTTCCGGAAAAAGTCAACCGGTCGGCCGTAATCGGCGAAAAACCGTTTTTTTCACACCTTTCATAGAAGTGGGTCATGTCATATATCAAAATGTCGGGCTCGGCGAGACGTTTAAGATGGCGCAAGAAAATTTCCGGAAAAAGTCAACCGGTCGGCCGTAATCGGCGAAAAACCGTTTTTTTCACACCTTTCATAGAAGTGGGTCATGTCATATATCAAAATGTCGGGCTCGGCGAGACGTTTAAGATGGCGCAAGAAAATTTCCGGAAAAAGTCAACCGGTCGGCCGTAATCGGCGAAAAACCGTTTTTTTCACACCTTTCATAGAAGTGGGTCATGTCATATATCAAAATGTCGGGCTCGGCGAGACGTTTAAGATGGCGCAAGAAAATTTCCGGAAAAAGTCAACCGGTCGGCCGTAATCGGCGAAAAACCGTTTTTTTCACACCTTTCATAGAAGTGGGTCATGTCATATATCAAAATGTCGGGCTCGGCGAGACGTTTAAGATGGCGCAAGAAAATTTCCGGAAAAAGTCAACCGGTCGGCCGTAATCGGCGAAAAACCGTTTTTTTCACACCTTTCATAGAAGTGGGTCATGTCATATATCAAAATGTCGGGCTCGGCGAGACGTTTAAGATGGCGCAAGAAAATTTCCGGAAAAGTCAACCGGTCGGCCGTAATCGGCGAAAAACCGTTTTTTTCACACCTTTCATAGAAGTGGGTCATGTCATATATCAAAATGTCGGGCTCGGCGAGACGTTTAAGATGGCGCAAGAAAATTTCCGGAAAAAGTCAACCGGTCGGCCGTAATCGGCGAAAAACCGTTTTTTTCACACCTTTCATAGAAGTGGGTCATGTCATATATCAAAATGTCGGGCTCGGCGAGACGTTTAAGATGGCGCAAGAAAATTTCCGGAAAAAGTCAACCGGTCGGCCGTAATCGGCGAAAAACCGTTTTTTTCACACCTTTCATAGAAGTGGGTCATGTCATATATCAAAATGTCGGGCTCGGCGAGACGTTTAAGATGGCGCAAGAAAATTTCCGGAAAAAGTCAACCGGTCGGCCGTAATCGGCGAAAAACCGTTTTTTTCACACCTTTCATAGAAGTGGGTCATGTCATATATCAAAATGTCGGGCTCGGCGAGACGTTTAAGATGGCGCAAGAAAATTTCCGGAAAAAGTCAACCGGTCGGCCGTAATCGGCGAAAAACCGTTTTTTTCACACCTTTCATAGAAGTGGGTCATGTCATATATCAAAATGTCGGGCTCGGCGAGACGTTTAAGATGGCGCAAGAAAATTTCCGGAAAAAGTCAACCGGTCGGCCGTAATCGGCGAAAAACCGTTTTTTTCACACCTTTCATAGAAGTGGGTCATGTCATATATCAAAATGTCGGGCTCGGCGAGACGTTTAAGATGGCGCAAGAAAATTTCCGGAAAAAGTCAACCGGTCGGCCGTAATCGGCGAAAAACCGTTTTTTTCACACCTTTCATAGAAGTGGGTCATGTCATATATCAAAATGTCGGGCTCGGCGAGACGTTTAAGATGGCGCAAGAAAATTTCCGGAAAAGTCAACCGGTCGGCCGTAATCGGCGAAAAACCGTTTTTTTCACACCTTTCATAGAAGTGGGTCATGTCATATATCAAAATGTCGGGCTCGGCGAGACGTTTAAGATGGCGCAAGAAAATTTCCGGAAAAAGTCAACCGGTCGGCCGTAATCGGCGAAAAACCGTTTTTTTCACACCTTTCATAGAAGTGGGTCATGTCATATATCAAAATGTCGGGCTCGGCGAGACGTTTAAGATGGCGCAAGAAAATTTCCGGAAAAGTCAACCGGTCGGCCGTAATCGGCGAAAAACCGTTTTTTTCACACCTTTCATAGAAGTGGGTCATGTCATATATCAAAATGTCGGGCTCGGCGAGACGTTTAAGATGGCGCAAGAAAATTTCCGGAAAAAGTCAACCGGTCGGCCGTAATCGGCGAAAAACCGTTTTTTTCACACCTTTCATAGAAGTGGGTCATGTCATATATCAAAATGTCGGGCTCGGCGAGACGTTTAAGATGGCGCAAGAAAATTTCCGGAAAAGTCAACCGGTCGGCCGTAATCGGCGAAAAACCGTTTTTTTCACACCTTTCATAGAAGTGGGTCATGTCATATATCAAAATGTCGGGCTCGGCGAGACGTTTAAGATGGCGCAAGAAAATTTCCGGAAAAAGTCAACCGGTCGGCCGTAATCGGCGAAAAACCGTTTTTTTCACACCTTTCATAGAAGTGGGTCATGTCATATATCAAAATGTCGGGCTCGGCGAGACGTTTAAGATGGCGCAAGAAAATTTCCGGAAAAAGTCAACCGGTCGGCCGTAATCGGCGAAAAACCGTTTTTTTCACACCTTTCATAGAAGTGGGTCATGTCATATATCAAAATGTCGGGCTCGGCGAGACGTTTAAGATGGCGCAAGAAAATTTCCGGAAAAAGTCAACCGGTCGGCCGTAATCGGCGAAAAACCGTTTTTTTCACACCTTTCATAGAAGTGGGTCATGTCATATATCAAAATGTCGGGCTCGGCGAGACGTTTAAGATGGCGCAAGAAAATTTCCGGAAAAGTCAACCGGTCGGCCGTAATCGGCGAAAAACCGTTTTTTTCACACCTTTCATAGAAGTGGGTCATGTCATATATCAAAATGTCGGGCTCGGCGAGACGTTTAAGATGGCGCAAGAAAATTTCCGGAAAAGTCAACCGGTCGGCCGTAATCGGCGAAAAACCGTTTTTTTCACACCTTTCATAGAAGTGGGTCATGTCATATATCAAAATGTCGGGCTCGGCGAGACGTTTAAGATGGCGCAAGAAAATTTCCGGAAAAGTCAACCGGTCGGCCGTAATCGGCGAAAAACCGTTTTTTTCACACCTTTCATAGAAGTGGGTCATGTCATATATCAAAATGTCGGGCTCGGCGAGACGTTTAAGATGGCGCAAGAAAATTTCCGGAAAAAGTCAACCGGTCGGCCGTAATCGGCGAAAAACCGTTTTTTTCACACCTTTCATAGAAGTGGGTCATGTCATATATCAAAATGTCGGGCTCGGCGAGACGTTTAAGATGGCGCAAGAAAATTTCCGGAAAAGTCAACCGGTCGGCCGTAATCGGCGAAAAACCGTTTTTTTCACACCTTTCATAGAAGTGGGTCATGTCATATATCAAAATGTCGGGCTCGGCGAGACGTTTAAGATGGCGCAAGAAAATTTCCGGAAAAAGTCAACCGGTCGGCCGTAATCGGCGAAAAACCGTTTTTTTCACACCTTTCATAGAAGTGGGTCATGTCATATATCAAAATGTCGGGCTCGGCGAGACGTTTAAGATGGCGCAAGAAAATTTCCGGAAAAAGTCAACCGGTCGGCCGTAATCGGCGAAAAACCGTTTTTTTCACACCTTTCATAGAAGTGGGTCATGTCATATATCAAAATGTCGGGCTCGGCGAGACGTTTAAGATGGCGCAAGAAAATTTCCGGAAAAGTCAACCGGTCGGCCGTAATCGGCGAAAAACCGTTTTTTTCACACCTTTCATAGAAGTGGGTCATGTCATATATCAAAATGTCGGGCTCGGCGAGACGTTTAAGATGGCGCAAGAAAATTTCCGGAAAAAGTCAACCGGTCGGCCGTAATCGGCGAAAAACCGTTTTTTTCACACCTTTCATAGAAGTGGGTCATGTCATATATCAAAATGTCGGGCTCGGCGAGACGTTTAAGATGGCGCAAGAAAATTTCCGGAAAAAGTCAACCGGTCGGCCGTAATCGGCGAAAAACCGTTTTTTTCACACCTTTCATAGAAGTGGGTCATGTCATATATCAAAATGTCGGGCTCGGCGAGACGTTTAAGATGGCGCAAGAAAATTTCCGGAAAAAGTCAACCGGTCGGCCGTAATCGGCGAAAAACCGTTTTTTTCACACCTTTCATAGAAGTGGGTCATGTCATATATCAAAATGTCGGGCTCGGCGAGACGTTTAAGATGGCGCAAGAAAATTTCCGGAAAAAGTCAACCGGTCGGCCGTAATCGGCGAAAAACCGTTTTTTTCACACCTTTCATAGAAGTGGGTCATGTCATATATCAAAATGTCGGGCTCGGCGAGACGTTTAAGATGGCGCAAGAAAATTTCCGGAAAAAGTCAACCGGTCGGCCGTAATCGGCGAAAAACCGTTTTTTTCACACCTTTCATAGAAGTGGGTCATGTCATATATCAAAATGTCGGGCTCGGCGAGACGTTTAAGATGGCGCAAGAAAATTTCCGGAAAAAGTCAACCGGTCGGCCGTAATCGGCGAAAAACCGTTTTTTTCACACCTTTCATAGAAGTGGGTCATGTCATATATCAAAATGTCGGGCTCGGCGAGACGTTTAAGATGGCGCAAGAAAATTTCCGGAAAAAGTCAACCGGTCGGCCGTAATCGGCGAAAAACCGTTTTTTTCACACCTTTCATAGAAGTGGGTCATGTCATATATCAAAATGTCGGGCTCGGCGAGACCTTTAAGATGGCGCAAGAAAATTTCCGGAAAAGTCAACCGGTCGGCCGTAATCGGCGAAAAACCGTTTTTTTCACACCTTTCATAGAAGTGGGTCATGTCATATATCAAAATGTCGGGCTCGGCGAGACGTTTAAGATGGCGCAAGAAAATTTCCGGAAAAAGTCAACCGGTCGGCCGTAATCGGCGAAAAACCGTTTTTTTCACACCTTTCATAGAAGTGGGTCATGTCATATATCAAAATGTCGGGCTCGGCGAGACGTTTAAGATGGCGCAAGAAAATTTCCGGAAAAAGTCAACCGGTCGGCCGTAATCGGCGAAAAACCGTTTTTTTCACACCTTTCATAGAAGTGGGTCATGTCATATATCAAAATGTCGGGCTCGGCGAGACGTTTAAGATGGCGCAAGAAAATTTCCGGAAAAAGTCAACCGGTCGGCCGTAATCGGCGAAAAACCGTTTTTTTCACACCTTTCATAGAAGTGGGTCATGTCATATATCAAAATGTCGGGCTCGGCGAGACGTTTAAGATGGCGCAAGAAAATTTCCGGAAAAGTCAACCGGTCGGCCGTAATCGGCGAAAAACCGTTTTTTTCACACCTTTCATAGAAGTGGGTCATGTCATATATCAAAATGTCGGGCTCGGCGAGACGTTTAAGATGGCGCAAGAAAATTTCCGGAAAAAGTCAACCGGTCGGCCGTAATCGGCGAAAAACCGTTTTTTTCACACCTTTCATAGAAGTGGGTCATGTCATATATCAAAATGTCGGGCTCGGCGAGACGTTTAAGATGGCGCAAGAAAATTTCCGGAAAAAGTCAACCGGTCGGCCGTAATCGGCGAAAAACCGTTTTTTTCACACCTTTCATAGAAGTGGGTCATGTCATATATCAAAATGTCGGGCTCGGCGAGACGTTTAAGATGGCGCAAGAAAATTTCCGGAAAAAGTCAACCGGTCGGCCGTAATCGGCGAAAAACCGTTTTTTTCACACCTTTCATAGAAGTGGGTCATGTCATATATCAAAATGTCGGGCTCGGCGAGACGTTTAAGATGGCGCAAGAAAATTTCCGGAAAAAGTCAACCGGTCGGCCGTAATCGGCGAAAAACCGTTTTTTTCACACCTTTCATAGAAGTGGGTCATGTCATATATCAAAATGTCGGGCTCGGCGAGACGTTTAAGATGGCGCAAGAAAATTTCCGGAAAAGTCAACCGGTCGGCCGTAATCGGCGAAAAACCGTTTTTTTCACACCTTTCATAGAAGTGGGTCATGTCATATATCAAAATGTCGGGCTCGGCGAGACGTTTAAGATGGCGCAAGAAAATTTCCGGAAAAAGTCAACCGGTCGGCCGTAATCGGCGAAAAACCGTTTTTTTCACACCTTTCATAGAAGTGGGTCATGTCATATATCAAAATGTCGGGCTCGGCGAGACGTTTAAGATGGCGCAAGAAAATTTCCGGAAAAAGTCAACCGGTCGGCCGTAATCGGCGAAAAACCGTTTTTTTCACACCTTTCATAGAAGTGGGTCATGTCATATATCAAAATGTCGGGCTCGGCGAGACGTTTAAGATGGCGCAAGAAAATTTCCGGAAAAAGTCAACCGGTCGGCCGTAATCGGCGAAAAACCGTTTTTTTCACACCTTTCATAGAAGTGGGTCATGTCATATATCAAAATGTCGGGCTCGGCGAGACGTTTAAGATGGCGCAAGAAAATTTCCGGAAAAAGTCAACCGGTCGGCCGTAATCGGCGAAAAACCGTTTTTTTCACACCTTTCATAGAAGTGGGTCATGTCATATATCAAAATGTCGGGCTCGGCGAGACGTTTAAGATGGCGCAAGAAAATTTCCGGAAAAAGTCAACCGGTCGGCCGTAATCGGCGAAAAACCGTTTTTTTCACACCTTTCATAGAAGTGGGTCATGTCATATATCAAAATGTCGGGCTCGGCGAGACGTTTAAGATGGCGCAAGAAAATTTCCGGAAAAGTCAACCGGTCGGCCGTAATCGGCGAAAAACCGTTTTTTTCACACCTTTCATAGAAGTGGGTCATGTCATATATCAAAATGTCGGGCTCGGCGAGACGTTTAAGATGGCGCAAGAAAATTTCCGGAAAAAGTCAACCGGTCGGCCGTAATCGGCGAAAAACCGTTTTTTTCACACCTTTCATAGAAGTGGGTCATGTCATATATCAAAATGTCGGGCTCGGCGAGACGTTTAAGATGGCGCAAGAAAATTTCCGGAAAAAGTCAACCGGTCGGCCGTAATCGGCGAAAAACCGTTTTTTTCACACCTTTCATAGAAGTGGGTCATGTCATATATCAAAATGTCGGGCTCGGCGAGACGTTTAAGATGGCGCAAGAAAATTTCCGGAAAAGTCAACCGGTCGGCCGTAATCGGCGAAAAACCGTTTTTTTCACACCTTTCATAGAAGTGGGTCATGTCATATATCAAAATGTCGGGCTCGGCGAGACGTTTAAGATGGCGCAAGAAAATTTCCGGAAAAAGTCAACCGGTCGGCCGTAATCGGCGAAAAACCGTTTTTTTCACACCTTTCATAGAAGTGGGTCATGTCATATATCAAAATGTCGGGCTCGGCGAGACGTTTAAGATGGCGCAAGAAAATTTCCGGAAAAAGTCAACCGGTCGGCCGTAATCGGCGAAAAACCGTTTTTTTCACACCTTTCATAGAAGTGGGTCATGTCATATATCAAAATGTCGGGCTCGGCGAGACGTTTAAGGTGGCGCAAGAAAATTTCCGGAAAAAGTCAACCGGTCGGCCGTAATCGGCGAAAAACCGTTTTTTTCACACCTTTCATAGAAGTGGGTCATGTCATATATCAAAATGTCGGGCTCGGCGAGACGTTTAAGATGGCGCAAGAAAATTTCCGGAAAAAGTCAACCGGTCGGCCGTAATCGGCGAAAAACCGTTTTTTTCACACCTTTCATAGAAGTGGGTCATGTCATATATCAAAATGTCGGGCTCGGCGAGACGTTTAAGATGGCGCAAGAAAATTTCCGGAAAAAGTCAACCGGTCGGCCGTAATCGGCGAAAAACCGTTTTTTTCACACCTTTCATAGAAGTGGGTCATGTCATATATCAAAATGTCGGGCTCGGCGAGACGTTTAAGATGGCGCAAGAAAATTTCCGGAAAAAGTCAACCGGTCGGCCGTAATCGGCGAAAAACCGTTTTTTTCACACCTTTCATAGAAGTGGGTCATGTCATATATCAAAATGTCGGGCTCGGCGAGACGTTTAAGATGGCGCAAGAAAATTTCCGGAAAAAGTCAACCGGTCGGCCGTAATCGGCGAAAAACCGTTTTTTTCACACCTTTCATAGAAGTGGGTCATGTCATATATCAAAATGTCGGGCTCGGCGAGACGTTTAAGATGGCGCAAGAAAATTTCCGGAAAAAGTCAACCGGTCGGCCGTAATCGGCGAAAAACCGTTTTTTTCACACCTTTCATAGAAGTGGGTCATGTCATATATCAAAATGTCGGGCTCGGCGAGACGTTTAAGATGGCGCAAGAAAATTTCCGGAAAAAGTCAACCGGTCGGCCGTAATCGGCGAAAAACCGTTTTTTTCACACCTTTCATAGAAGTGGGTCATGTCATATATCAAAATGTCGGGCTCGGCGAGACGTTTAAGATGGCGCAAGAAAATTTCCGGAAAAAGTCAACCGGTCGGCCGTAATCGGCGAAAAACCGTTTTTTTCACACCTTTCATAGAAGTGGGTCATGTCATATATCAAAATGTCGGGCTCGGCGAGACGTTTAAGATGGCGCAAGAAAATTTCCGGAAAAAGTCAACCGGTCGGCCGTAATCGGCGAAAAACCGTTTTTTTCACACCTTTCATAGAAGTGGGTCATGTCATATATCAAAATGTCGGGCTCGGCGAGACGTTTAAGATGGCGCAAGAAAATTTCCGGAAAAAGTCAACCGGTCGGCCGTAATCGGCGAAAAACCGTTTTTTTCACACCTTTCATAGAAGTGGGTCATGTCATATATCAAAATGTCGGGCTCGGCGAGACGTTTAAGACGGCGCAAGAAAATTTCCGGAAAAAGTCAACCGGTCGGCCGTAATCGGCGAAAAACCGTTTTTTTCACACCTTTCATAGAAGTGGGTCATGTCATATATCAAAATGTCGGGCTCGGCGAGACGTTTAAGATGGCGCAAGAAAATTTCCGGAAAAAGTCAACCGGTCGGCCGTAATCGGCGAAAAACCGTTTTTTTCACACCTTTCATAGAAGTGGGTCATGTCATATATCAAAATGTCGGGCTCGGCGAGACGTTTAAGATGGCGCAAGAAAATTTCCGGAAAAAGTCAACCGGTCGGCCGTAATCGGCGAAAAACCGTTTTTTTCACACCTTTCATAGAAGTGGGTCATGTCATATATCAAAATGTCGGGCTCGGCGAGACGTTTAAGATGGCGCAAGAAAATTTCCGGAAAAAGTCAACCGGTCGGCCGTAATCGGCGAAAAACCGTTTTTTTCACACCTTTCATAGAAGTGGGTCATGTCATATATCAAAATGTCGGGCTCGGCGAGACGTTTAAGATGGCGCAAGAAAATTTCCGGAAAAAGTCAACCGGTCGGCCGTAATCGGCGAAAAACCGTTTTTTTCACACCTTTCATAGAAGTGGGTCATGTCATATATCAAAATGTCGGGCTCGGCGAGACGTTTAAGATGGCGCAAGAAAATTTCCGGAAAAAGTCAACCGGTCGGCCGTAATCGGCGAAAAACCGTTTTTTTCACACCTTTCATAGAAGTGGGTCATGTCATATATCAAAATGTCGGGCTCGGCGAGACGTTTAAGATGGCGCAAGAAAATTTCCGGAAAAGTCAACCGGTCGGCCGTAATCGGCGAAAAACCGTTTTTTTCACACCTTTCATAGAAGTGGGTCATGTCATATATCAAAATGTCGGGCTCGGCGAGACGTTTAAGATGGCGCAAGAAAATTTCCGGAAAAAGTCAACCGGTCGGCCGTAATCGGCGAAAAACCGTTTTTTTCACACCTTTCATAGAAGTGGGTCATGTCATATATCAAAATGTCGGGCTCGGCGAGACGTTTAAGATGGCGCAAGAAAATTTCCGGAAAAAGTCAACCGGTCGGCCGTAATCGGCGAAAAACCGTTTTTTTCACACCTTTCATAGAAGTGGGTCATGTCATATATCAAAATGTCGGGCTCGGCGAGACGTTTAAGATGGCGCAAGAAAATTTCCGGAAAAAGTCAACCGGTCGGCCGTAATCGGCGAAAAACCGTTTTTTTCACACCTTTCATAGAAGTGGGTCATGTCATATATCAAAATGTCGGGCTCGGCGAGACGTTTAAGATGGCGCAAGAAAATTTCCGGAAAAAGTCAACCGGTCGGCCGTAATCGGCGAAAAACCGTTTTTTTCACACCTTTCATAGAAGTGGGTCATGTCATATATCAAAATGTCGGGCTCGGCGAGACGTTTAAGATGGCGCAAGAAAATTTCCGGAAAAAGTCAACCGGTCGGCCGTAATCGGCGAAAAACCGTTTTTTTCACACCTTTCATAGAAGTGGGTCATGTCATATATCAAAATGTCGGGCTCGGCGAGACGTTTAAGATGGCGCAAGAAAATTTCCGGAAAAGTCAACCGGTCGGCCGTAATCGGCGAAAAACCGTTTTTTTCACACCTTTCATAGAAGTGGGTCATGTCATATATCAAAATGTCGGGCTCGGCGAGACCTTTAAGATGGCGCAAGAAAATTTCCGGAAAAAGTCAACCGGTCGGCCGTAATCGGCGAAAAACCGTTTTTTTCACACCTTTCATAGAAGTGGGTCATGTCATATATCAAAATGTCGGGCTCGGCGAGACGTTTAAGATGGCGCAAGAAAATTTCCGGAAAAAGTCAACCGGTCGGCCGTAATCGGCGAAAAACCGTTTTTTTCACACCTTTCATAGAAGTGGGTCATGTCATATATCAAAATGTCGGGCTCGGCGAGACGTTTAAGATGGCGCAAGAAAATTTCCGGAAAAAGTCAACCGGTCGGCCGTAATCGGCGAAAAACCGTTTTTTTCACACCTTTCATAGAAGTGGGTCATGTCATATATCAAAATGTCGGGCTCGGCGAGACGTTTAAGATGGCGCAAGAAAATTTCCGGAAAAAGTCAACCGGTCGGCCGTAATCGGCGAAAAACCGTTTTTTTCACACCTTTCATAGAAGTGGGTCATGTCATATATCAAAATGTCGGGCTCGGCGAGACGTTTAAGATGGCGCAAGAAAATTTCCGGAAAAGTCAACCGGTCGGCCGTAATCGGCGAAAAACCGTTTTTTTCACACCTTTCATAGAAGTGGGTCATGTCATATATCAAAATGTCGGGCTCGGCGAGACGTTTAAGATGGCGCAAGAAAATTTCCGGAAAAGTCAACCGGTCGGCCGTAATCGGCGAAAAACCGTTTTTTTCACACCTTTCATAGAAGTGGGTCATGTCATATATCAAAATGTCGGGCTCGGCGAGACGTTTAAGATGGCGCAAGAAAATTTCCGGAAAAAGTCAACCGGTCGGCCGTAATCGGCGAAAAACCGTTTTTTTCACACCTTTCATAGAAGTGGGTCATGTCATATATCAAAATGTCGGGCTCGGCGAGACGTTTAAGATGGCGCAAGAAAATTTCCGGAAAAAGTCAACCGGTCGGCCGTAATCGGCGAAAAACCGTTTTTTTCACACCTTTCATAGAAGTGGGTCATGTCATATATCAAAATGTCGGGCTCGGCGAGACGTTTAAGATGGCGCAAGAAAATTTCCGGAAAAAGTCAACCGGTCGGCCGTAATCGGCGAAAAACCGTTTTTTTCACACCTTTCATAGAAGTGGGTCATGTCATATATCAAAATGTCGGGCTCGGCGAGACGTTTAAGATGGCGCAAGAAAATTTCCGGAAAAAGTCAACCGGTCGGCCGTAATCGGCGAAAAACCGTTTTTTTCACACCTTTCATAGAAGTGGGTCATGTCATATATCAAAATGTCGGGCTCGGCGAGACGTTTAAGATGGCGCAAGAAAATTTCCGGAAAAAGTCAACCGGTCGGCCGTAATCGGCGAAAAACCGTTTTTTTCACACCTTTCATAGAAGTGGGTCATGTCATATATCAAAATGTCGGGCTCGGCGAGACGTTTAAGATGGCGCAAGAAAATTTCCGGAAAAAGTCAACCGGTCGGCCGTAATCGGCGAAAAACCGTTTTTTTCACACCTTTCATAGAAGTGGGTCATGTCATATATCAAAATGTCGGGCTCGGCGAGACGTTTAAGATGGCGCAAGAAAATTTCCGGAAAAAGTCAACCGGTCGGCCGTAATCGGCGAAAAACCGTTTTTTTCACACCTTTCATAGAAGTGGGTCATGTCATATATCAAAATGTCGGGCTCGGCGAGACCTTTAAGATGGCGCAAGAAAATTTCCGGAAAAAGTCAACCGGTCGGCCGTAATCGGCGAAAAACCGTTTTTTTCACACCTTTCATAGAAGTGGGTCATGTCATATATCAAAATGTCGGGCTCGGCGAGACGTTTAAGATGGCGCAAGAAAATTTCCGGAAAAAGTCAACCGGTCGGCCGTAATCGGCGAAAAACCGTTTTTTTCACACCTTTCATAGAAGTGGGTCATGTCATATATCAAAATGTCGGGCTCGGCGAGACGTTTAAGATGGCGCAAGAAAATTTCCGGAAAAGTCAACCGGTCGGCCGTAATCGGCGAAAAACCGTTTTTTTCACACCTTTCATAGAAGTGGGTCATGTCATATATCAAAATGTCGGGCTCGGCGAGACGTTTAAGATGGCGCAAGAAAATTTCCGGAAAAAGTCAACCGGTCGGCCGTAATCGGCGAAAAACCGTTTTTTTCACACCTTTCATAGAAGTGGGTCATGTCATATATCAAAATGTCGGGCTCGGCGAGACGTTTAAGATGGCGCAAGAAAATTTCCGGAAAAAGTCAACCGGTCGGCCGTAATCGGCGAAAAACCGTTTTTTTCACACCTTTCATAGAAGTGGGTCATGTCATATATCAAAATGTCGGGCTCGGCGAGACGTTTAAGATGGCGCAAGAAAATTTCCGGAAAAAGTCAACCGGTCGGCCGTAATCGGCGAAAAACCGTTTTTTTCACACCTTTCATAGAAGTGGGTCATGTCATATATCAAAATGTCGGGCTCGGCGAGACGTTTAAGATGGCGCAAGAAAATTTCCGGAAAAGTCAACCGGTCGGCCGTAATCGGCGAAAAACCGTTTTTTTCACACCTTTCATAGAAGTGGGTCATGTCATATATCAAAATGTCGGGCTCGGCGAGACGTTTAAGATGGCGCAAGAAAATTTCCGGAAAAAGTCAACCGGTCGGCCGTAATCGGCGAAAAACCGTTTTTTTCACACCTTTCATAGAAGTGGGTCATGTCATATATCAAAATGTCGGGCTCGGCGAGACGTTTAAGATGGCGCAAGAAAATTTCCGGAAAAAGTCAACCGGTCGGCCGTAATCGGCGAAAAACCGTTTTTTTCACACCTTTCATAGAAGTGGGTCATGTCATATATCAAAATGTCGGGCTCGGCGAGACGTTTAAGATGGCGCAAGAAAATTTCCGGAAAAAGTCAACCGGTCGGCCGTAATCGGCGAAAAACCGTTTTTTTCACACCTTTCATAGAAGTGGGTCATGTCATATATCAAAATGTCGGGCTCGGCGAGACCTTTAAGATGGCGCAAGAAAATTTCCGGAAAAAGTCAACCGGTCGGCCGTAATCGGCGAAAAACCGTTTTTTTCACACCTTTCATAGAAGTGGGTCATGTCATATATCAAAATGTCGGGCTCGGCGAGACGTTTAAGATGGCGCAAGAAAATTTCCGGAAAAAGTCAACCGGTCGGCCGTAATCGGCGAAAAACCGTTTTTTTCACACCTTTCATAGAAGTGGGTCATGTCATATATCAAAATGTCGGGCTCGGCGAGACGTTTAAGATGGCGCAAGAAAATTTCCGGAAAAAGTCAACCGGTCGGCCGTAATCGGCGAAAAACCGTTTTTTTCACACCTTTCATAGAAGTGGGTCATGTCATATATCAAAATGTCGGGCTCGGCGAGACGTTTAAGATGGCGCAAGAAAATTTCCGGAAAAAGTCAACCGGTCGGCCGTAATCGGCGAAAAACCGTTTTTTTCACACCTTTCATAGAAGTGGGTCATGTCATATATCAAAATGTCGGGCTCGGCGAGACGTTTAAGATGGCGCAAGAAAATTTCCGGAAAAAGTCAACCGGTCGGCCGTAATCGGCGAAAAACCGTTTTTTTCACACCTTTCATAGAAGTGGGTCATGTCATATATCAAAATGTCGGGCTCGGCGAGACGTTTAAGATGGCGCAAGAAAATTTCCGGAAAAAGTCAACCGGTCGGCCGTAATCGGCGAAAAACCGTTTTTTTCACACCTTTCATAGAAGTGGGTCATGTCATATATCAAAATGTCGGGCTCGGCGAGACGTTTAAGATGGCGCAAGAAAATTTCCGGAAAAAGTCAACCGGTCGGCCGTAATCGGCGAAAAACCGTTTTTTTCACACCTTTCATAGAAGTGGGTCATGTCATATATCAAAATGTCGGGCTCGGCGAGACGTTTAAGATGGCGCAAGAAAATTTCCGGAAAAAGTCAACCGGTCGGCCGTAATCGGCGAAAAACCGTTTTTTTCACACCTTTCATAGAAGTGGGTCATGTCATATATCAAAATGTCGGGCTCGGCGAGACGTTTAAGATGGCGCAAGAAAATTTCCGGAAAAAGTCAACCGGTCGGCCGTAATCGGCGAAAAACCGTTTTTTTCACACCTTTCATAGAAGTGGGTCATGTCATATATCAAAATGTCGGGCTCGGCGAGACGTTTAAGATGGCGCAAGAAAATTTCCGGAAAAAGTCAACCGGTCGGCCGTAATCGGCGAAAAACCGTTTTTTTCACACCTTTCATAGAAGTGGGTCATGTCATATATCAAAATGTCGGGCTCGGCGAGACGTTTAAGATGGCGCAAGAAAATTTCCGGAAAAAGTCAACCGGTCGGCCGTAATCGGCGAAAAACCGTTTTTTTCACACCTTTCATAGAAGTGGGTCATGTCATATATCAAAATGTCGGGCTCGGCGAGACGTTTAAGATGGCGCAAGAAAATTTCCGGAAAAAGTCAACCGGTCGGCCGTAATCGGCGAAAAACCGTTTTTTTCACACCTTTCATAGAAGTGGGTCATGTCATATATCAAAATGTCGGGCTCGGCGAGACGTTTAAGATGGCGCAAGAAAATTTCCGGAAAAGTCAACCGGTCGGCCGTAATCGGCGAAAAACCGTTTTTTTCACACCTTTCATAGAAGTGGGTCATGTCATATATCAAAATGTCGGGCTCGGCGAGACGTTTAAGATGGCGCAAGAAAATTTCCGGAAAAAGTCAACCGGTCGGCCGTAATCGGCGAAAAACCGTTTTTTTCACACCTTTCATAGAAGTGGGTCATGTCATATATCAAAATGTCGGGCTCGGCGAGACGTTTAAGATGGCGCAAGAAAATTTCCGGAAAAGTCAACCGGTCGGCCGTAATCGGCGAAAAACCGTTTTTTTCA
Organism: Saxidomus purpurata; assembly: GCA_022818135.1. NCBI lineage: Eukaryota > Metazoa > Mollusca > Bivalvia > Venerida > Veneridae > Saxidomus > Saxidomus purpurata. The sequence goes on from JAFMSR010000016.1 coordinate 7,975,484, forward strand.
CACCTTTCATAGAAGTGGGTCATGTCATATATCAAAATGTCGGGCTCGGCGAGACGTTTAAGATGGCGCAAGAAAATTTCCGGAAAAAGTCAACCGGTCGGCCGTAATCGGCGAAAAACCGTTTTTTTCACACCTTTCATAGAAGTGGGTCATGTCATATATCAAAATGTCGGGCTCGGCGAGACGTTTAAGATGGCGCAAGAAAATTTCCGGAAAAAGTCAACCGGTCGGCCGTAATCGGCGAAAAACCGTTTTTTTCACACCTTTCATAGAAGTGGGTCATGTCATATATCAAAATGTCGGGCTCGGCGAGACGTTTAAGATGGCGCAAGAAAATTTCCGGAAAAAGTCAACCGGTCGGCCGTAATCGGCGAAAAACCGTTTTTTTCACACCTTTCATAGAAGTGGGTCATGTCATATATCAAAATGTCGGGCTCGGCGAGACGTTTAAGATGGCGCAAGAAAATTTCCGGAAAAAGTCAACCGGTCGGCCGTAATCGGCGAAAAACCGTTTTTTTCACACCTTTCATAGAAGTGGGTCATGTCATATATCAAAATGTCGGGCTCGGCGAGACGTTTAAGATGGCGCAAGAAAATTTCCGGAAAAAGTCAACCGGTCGGCCGTAATCGGCGAAAAACCGTTTTTTTCACACCTTTCATAGAAGTGGGTCATGTCATATATCAAAATGTCGGGCTCGGCGAGACGTTTAAGATGGCGCAAGAAAATTTCCGGAAAAAGTCAACCGGTCGGCCGTAATCGGCGAAAAACCGTTTTTTTCACACCTTTCATAGAAGTGGGTCATGTCATATATCAAAATGTCGGGCTCGGCGAGACGTTTAAGATGGCGCAAGAAAATTTCCGGAAAAAGTCAACCGGTCGGCCGTAATCGGCGAAAAACCGTTTTTTTCACACCTTTCATAGAAGTGGGTCATGTCATATATCAAAATGTCGGGCTCGGCGAGACGTTTAAGATGGCGCAAGAAAATTTCCGGAAAAGTCAACCGGTCGGCCGTAATCGGCGAAAAACCGTTTTTTTCACACCTTTCATAGAAGTGGGTCATGTCATATATCAAAATGTCGGGCTCGGCGAGACGTTTAAGATGGCGCAAGAAAATTTCCGGAAAAGTCAACCGGTCGGCCGTAATCGGCGAAAAACCGTTTTTTTCACACCTTTCATAGAAGTGGGTCATGTCATATATCAAAATGTCGGGCTCGGCGAGACGTTTAAGATGGCGCAAGAAAATTTCCGGAAAAAGTCAACCGGTCGGCCGTAATCGGCGAAAAACCGTTTTTTTCACACCTTTCATAGAAGTGGGTCATGTCATATATCAAAATGTCGGGCTCGGCGAGACGTTTAAGATGGCGCAAGAAAATTTCCGGAAAAAGTCAACCGGTCGGCCGTAATCGGCGAAAAACCGTTTTTTTCACACCTTTCATAGAAGTGGGTCATGTCATATATCAAAATGTCGGGCTCGGCGAGACGTTTAAGATGGCGCAAGAAAATTTCCGGAAAAAGTCAACCGGTCGGCCGTAATCGGCGAAAAACCGTTTTTTTCACACCTTTCATAGAAGTGGGTCATGTCATATATCAAAATGTCGGGCTCGGCGAGACGTTTAAGATGGCGCAAGAAAATTTCCGGAAAAGTCAACCGGTCGGCCGTAATCGGCGAAAAACCGTTTTTTTCACACCTTTCATAGAAGTGGGTCATGTCATATATCAAAATGTCGGGCTCGGCGAGACGTTTAAGATGGCGCAAGAAAATTTCCGGAAAAAGTCAACCGGTCGGCCGTAATCGGCGAAAAACCGTTTTTTTCACACCTTTCATAGAAGTGGGTCATGTCATATATCAAAATGTCGGGCTCGGCGAGACGTTTAAGATGGCGCAAGAAAATTTCCGGAAAAGTCAACCGGTCGGCCGTAATCGGCGAAAAACCGTTTTTTTCACACCTTTCATAGAAGTGGGTCATGTCATATATCAAAATGTCGGGCTCGGCGAGACGTTTAAGATGGCGCAAGAAAATTTCCGGAAAAAGTCAACCGGTCGGCCGTAATCGGCGAAAAACCGTTTTTTTCACACCTTTCATAGAAGTGGGTCATGTCATATATCAAAATGTCGGGCTCGGCGAGACGTTTAAGATGGCGCAAGAAAATTTCCGGAAAAGTCAACCGGTCGGCCGTAATCGGCGAAAAACCGTTTTTTTCACACCTTTCATAGAAGTGGGTCATGTCATATATCAAAATGTCGGGCTCGGCGAGACGTTTAAGATGGCGCAAGAAAATTTCCGGAAAAAGTCAACCGGTCGGCCGTAATCGGCGAAAAACCGTTTTTTTCACACCTTTCATAGAAGTGGGTCATGTCATATATCAAAATGTCGGGCTCGGCGAGACGTTTAAGATGGCGCAAGAAAATTTCCGGAAAAAGTCAACCGGTCGGCCGTAATCGGCGAAAAACCGTTTTTTTCACACCTTTCATAGAAGTGGGTCATGTCATATATCAAAATGTCGGGCTCGGCGATGACGTTTAAGATGGCGCAAGAAAATTTCCGGAAAAAGTCAACCGGTCGGCCGTAATCGGCGAAAAACCGTTTTTTTCACACCTTTCATAGAAGTGGGTCATGTCATATATCAAAATGTCGGGCTCGGCGAGACGTTTAAGATGGCGCAAGAAAATTTCCGGAAAAAGTCAACCGGTCGGCCGTAATCGGCGAAAAACCGTTTTTTTCACACCTTTCATAGAAGTGGGTCATGTCATATATCAAAATGTCGGGCTCGGCGAGACGTTTAAGATGGCGCAAGAAAATTTCCGGAAAAGTCAACCGGTCGGCCGTAATCGGCGAAAAACCGTTTTTTTCACACCTTTCATAGAAGTGGGTCATGTCATATATCAAAATGTCGGGCTCGGCGAGACGTTTAAGATGGCGCAAGAAAATTTCCGGAAAAGTCAACCGGTCGGCCGTAATCGGCGAAAAACCGTTTTTTTCACACCTTTCATAGAAGTGGGTCATGTCATATATCAAAATGTCGGGCTCGGCGAGACGTTTAAGATGGCGCAAGAAAATTTCCGGAAAAAGTCAACCGGTCGGCCGTAATCGGCGAAAAACCGTTTTTTTCACACCTTTCATAGAAGTGGGTCATGTCATATATCAAAATGTCGGGCTCGGCGAGACGTTTAAGATGGCGCAAGAAAATTTCCGGAAAAAGTCAACCGGTCGGCCGTAATCGGCGAAAAACCGTTTTTTTCACACCTTTCATAGAAGTGGGTCATGTCATATATCAAAATGTCGGGCTCGGCGAGACGTTTAAGATGGCGCAAGAAAATTTCCGGAAAAAGTCAACCGGTCGGCCGTAATCGGCGAAAAACCGTTTTTTTCACACCTTTCATAGAAGTGGGTCATGTCATATATCAAAATGTCGGGCTCGGCGAGACGTTTAAGATGGCGCAAGAAAATTTCCGGAAAAGTCAACCGGTCGGCCGTAATCGGCGAAAAACCGTTTTTTTCACACCTTTCATAGAAGTGGGTCATGTCATATATCAAAATGTCGGGCTCGGCGAGACGTTTAAGATGGCGCAAGAAAATTTCCGGAAAAAGTCAACCGGTCGGCCGTAATCGGCGAAAAACCGTTTTTTTCACACCTTTCATAGAAGTGGGTCATGTCATATATCAAAATGTCGGGCTCGGCGAGACGTTTAAGATGGCGCAAGAAAATTTCCGGAAAAAGTCAACCGGTCGGCCGTAATCGGCGAAAAACCGTTTTTTTCACACCTTTCATAGAAGTGGGTCATGTCATATATCAAAATGTCGGGCTCGGCGAGACGTTTAAGATGGCGCAAGAAAATTTCCGGAAAAAGTCAACCGGTCGGCCGTAATCGGCGAAAAACCGTTTTTTTCACACCTTTCATAGAAGTGGGTCATGTCATATATCAAAATGTCGGGCTCGGCGAGACGTTTAAGATGGCGCAAGAAAATTTCCGGAAAAGTCAACCGGTCGGCCGTAATCGGCGAAAAACCGTTTTTTTCACACCTTTCATAGAAGTGGGTCATGTCATATATCAAAATGTCGGGCTCGGCGAGACGTTTAAGATGGCGCAAGAAAATTTCCGGAAAAGTCAACCGGTCGGCCGTAATCGGCGAAAAACCGTTTTTTTCACACCTTTCATAGAAGTGGGTCATGTCATATATCAAAATGTCGGGCTCGGCGAGACGTTTAAGATGGCGCAAGAAAATTTCCGGAAAAGTCAACCGGTCGGCCGTAATCGGCGAAAAACCGTTTTTTTCACACCTTTCATAGAAGTGGGTCATGTCATATATCAAAATGTCGGGCTCGGCGAGACGTTTAAGATGGCGCAAGAAAATTTCCGGAAAAAGTCAACCGGTCGGCCGTAATCGGCGAAAAACCGTTTTTTTCACACCTTTCATAGAAGTGGGTCATGTCATATATCAAAATGTCGGGCTCGGCGAGACGTTTAAGATGGCGCAAGAAAATTTCCGGAAAAGTCAACCGGTCGGCCGTAATCGGCGAAAAACCGTTTTTTTCACACCTTTCATAGAAGTGGGTCATGTCATATATCAAAATGTCGGGCTCGGCGAGACGTTTAAGATGGCGCAAGAAAATTTCCGGAAAAAGTCAACCGGTCGGCCGTAATCGGCGAAAAACCGTTTTTTTCACACCTTTCATAGAAGTGGGTCATGTCATATATCAAAATGTCGGGCTCGGCGAGACGTTTAAGATGGCGCAAGAAAATTTCCGGAAAAGTCAACCGGTCGGCCGTAATCGGCGAAAAACCGTTTTTTTCACACCTTTCATAGAAGTGGGTCATGTCATATATCAAAATGTCGGGCTCGGCGAGACGTTTAAGATGGCGCAAGAAAATTTCCGGAAAAGTCAACCGGTCGGCCGTAATCGGCGAAAAACCGTTTTTTTCACACCTTTCATAGAAGTGGGTCATGTCATATATCAAAATGTCGGGCTCGGCGAGACGTTTAAGATGGCGCAAGAAAATTTCCGGAAAAAGTCAACCGGTCGGCCGTAATCGGCGAAAAACCGTTTTTTTCACACCTTTCATAGAAGTGGGTCATGTCATATATCAAAATGTCGGGCTCGGCGAGACGTTTAAGATGGCGCAAGAAAATTTCCGGAAAAAGTCAACCGGTCGGCCGTAATCGGCGAAAAACCGTTTTTTTCACACCTTTCATAGAAGTGGGTCATGTCATATATCAAAATGTCGGGCTCGGCGAGACGTTTAAGATGGCGCAAGAAAATTTCCGGAAAAGTCAACCGGTCGGCCGTAATCGGCGAAAAACCGTTTTTTTCACACCTTTCATAGAAGTGGGTCATGTCATATATCAAAATGTCGGGCTCGGCGAGACGTTTAAGATGGCGCAAGAAAATTTCCGGAAAAAGTCAACCGGTCGGCCGTAATCGGCGAAAAACCGTTTTTTTCACACCTTTCATAGAAGTGGGTCATGTCATATATCAAAATGTCGGGCTCGGCGAGACGTTTAAGATGGCGCAAGAAAATTTCCGGAAAAGTCAACCGGTCGGCCGTAATCGGCGAAAAACCGTTTTTTTCACACCTTTCATAGAAGTGGGTCATGTCATATATCAAAATGTCGGGCTCGGCGAGACGTTTAAGATGGCGCAAGAAAATTTCCGGAAAAGTCAACCGGTCGGCCGTAATCGGCGAAAAACCGTTTTTTTCACACCTTTCATAGAAGTGGGTCATGTCATATATCAAAATGTCGGGCTCGGCGAGACGTTTAAGATGGCGCAAGAAAATTTCCGGAAAAGTCAACCGGTCGGCCGTAATCGGCGAAAAACCGTTTTTTTCACACCTTTCATAGAAGTGGGTCATGTCATATATCAAAATGTCGGGCTCGGCGAGACGTTTAAGATGGCGCAAGAAAATTTCCGGAAAAGTCAACCGGTCGGCCGTAATCGGCGAAAAACCGTTTTTTTCACACCTTTCATAGAAGTGGGTCATGTCATATATCAAAATGTCGGGCTCGGCGAGACGTTTAAGATGGCGCAAGAAAATTTCCGGAAAAGTCAACCGGTCGGCCGTAATCGGCGAAAAACCGTTTTTTTCACACCTTTCATAGAAGTGGGTCATGTCATATATCAAAATGTCGGGCTCGGCGAGACGTTTAAGATGGCGCAAGAAAATTTCCGGAAAAGTCAACCGGTCGGCCGTAATCGGCGAAAAACCGTTTTTTTCACACCTTTCATAGAAGTGGGTCATGTCATATATCAAAATGTCGGGCTCGGCGAGACGTTTAAGATGGCGCAAGAAAATTTCCGGAAAAAGTCAACCGGTCGGCCGTAATCGGCGAAAAACCGTTTTTTTCACACCTTTCATAGAAGTGGGTCATGTCATATATCAAAATGTCGGGCTCGGCGAGACGTTTAAGATGGCGCAAGAAAATTTCCGGAAAAGTCAACCGGTCGGCCGTAATCGGCGAAAAACCGTTTTTTTCACACCTTTCATAGAAGTGGGTCATGTCATATATCAAAATGTCGGGCTCGGCGAGACGTTTAAGATGGCGCAAGAAAATTTCCGGAAAAAGTCAACCGGTCGGCCGTAATCGGCGAAAAACCGTTTTTTTCACACCTTTCATAGAAGTGGGTCATGTCATATATCAAAATGTCGGGCTCGGCGAGACGTTTAAGATGGCGCAAGAAAATTTCCGGAAAAAGTCAACCGGTCGGCCGTAATCGGCGAAAAACCGTTTTTTTCACACCTTTCATAGAAGTGGGTCATGTCATATATCAAAATGTCGGGCTCGGCGAGACGTTTAAGATGGCGCAAGAAAATTTCCGGAAAAGTCAACCGGTCGGCCGTAATCGGCGAAAAACCGTTTTTTTCACACCTTTCATGAGGGTCCCCCCCCCTCAGAGGGGTCATGTCATATATCAAAATGTCGGGCTCGGCGAGACGTTTAAGATGGCGCAAGAAAATTTCCGGAAAAGTCAACCGGTCGGCCGTAATCGGCGAAAAACCGTTTTTTTCACACCTTTCATAGAAGTGGGTCATGTCATATATCAAAATGTCGGGCTCGGCGAGACGTTTAAGATGGCGCAAGAAAATTTCCGGAAAAGTCAACCGGTCGGCCGTAATCGGCGAAAAACCGTTTTTTTCACACCTTTCATAGAAGTGGGTCATGTCATATATCAAAATGTCGGGCTCGGCGAGACGTTTAAGATGGCGCAAGAAAATTTCCGGAAAAGTCAACCGGTCGGCCGTAATCGGCGAAAAACCGTTTTTTTCACACCTTTCATAGAAGTGGGTCATGTCATATATCAAAATGTCGGGCTCGGCGAGACGTTTAAGATGGCGCAAGAAAATTTCCGGAAAAGTCAACCGGTCGGCCGTAATCGGCGAAAAACCGTTTTTTTCACACCTTTCATAGAAGTGGGTCATGTCATATATCAAAATGTCGGGCTCGGCGAGACGTTTAAGATGGCGCAAGAAAATTTCCGGAAAAGTCAACCGGTCGGCCGTAATCGGCGAAAAACCGTTTTTTTCACACCTTTCATAGAAGTGGGTCATGTCATATATCAAAATGTCGGGCTCGGCGAGACGTTTAAGATGGCGCAAGAAAATTTCCGGAAAAAGTCAACCGGTCGGCCGTAATCGGCGAAAAACCGTTTTTTTCACACCTTTCATAGAAGTGGGTCATGTCATATATCAAAATGTCGGGCTCGGCGAGACGTTTAAGATGGCGCAAGAAAATTTCCGGAAAAGTCAACCGGTCGGCCGTAATCGGCGAAAAACCGTTTTTTTCACACCTTTCATAGAAGTGGGTCATGTCATATATCAAAATGTCGGGCTCGGCGAGACGTTTAAGATGGCGCAAGAAAATTTCCGGAAAAGTCAACCGGTCGGCCGTAATCGGCGAAAAACCGTTTTTTTCACACCTTTCATAGAAGTGGGTCATGTCATATATCAAAATGTCGGGCTCGGCGAGACGTTTAAGATGGCGCAAGAAAATTTCCGGAAAAGTCAACCGGTCGGCCGTAATCGGCGAAAAACCGTTTTTTTCACACCTTTCATAGAAGTGGGTCATGTCATATATCAAAATGTCGGGCTCGGCGAGACGTTTAAGATGGCGCAAGAAAATTTCCGGAAAAGTCAACCGGTCGGCCGTAATCGGCGAAAAACCGTTTTTTTCACACCTTTCATAGAAGTGGGTCATGTCATATATCAAAATGTCGGGCTCGGCGAGACGTTTAAGATGGCGCAAGAAAATTTCCGGAAAAGTCAACCGGTCGGCCGTAATCGGCGAAAAACCGTTTTTTTCACACCTTTCATAGAAGTGGGTCATGTCATATATCAAAATGTCGGGCTCGGCGAGACGTTTAAGATGGCGCAAGAAAATTTCCGGAAAAGTCAACCGGTCGGCCGTAATCGGCGAAAAACCGTTTTTTTCACACCTTTCATAGAAGTGGGTCATGTCATATATCAAAATGTTCCTAGAGATAAATAGCTTCCTCCCGGTTCTAAGTTCTCTTTATACTTTGATATTTTTATTCTTCATTATGGCCGTATTTAGACACAAGCCCATTCTGGCTCGAATAATTATTTGATGTGGATCGGTCAGTGGTTCGAATTTATAACTGTTCAAAATATATATAAGATTTTCTAGTCAAGACAAAAGCAAACAATAAACTCAGTGCTACTGGTATTTATTAATGTACGGTTGTAACAGTAACTATTCTAGAAATATATATATATGTGAAAACAGAATGATTTGATTAAGTAAAGAGCTGATATAAAAGTAAAAGAAGAATTTATAATAGTGGTTTGCTAAAAGCAAAAGTTAATTGAGAATACTTCTCAAAAGAGATGAAACACTTATGATTCTATTGCAAAACATTTGCGAATTATATTTTTAATAGAAATGTACCAGTATATATAAGCCCGTGCAAAATCACATGACTAAACAAACAATTAAATATTGGTTCTCAAGTGAACCAGTAAAATTAAGACGCTTTCAAAAGTTAAATCAATGAAAATAAACTAGGAAAGACGGACAAGATGGCAGCGCCCACGAAATGAAATTTTGACTGAAAACGTAATTTACTTTTTAGATATAGATATTTGGAACTGTTACAATAATAGCATTCCAATTCTGTACAAATTGATCAGATAATCTATTCTTCACTGCAGGTTTAAAGTGGTAGATAATTGTTTACGTGTTGATGAACAAAATATTCTGACATTCCAAGATCATTCAGCGGATTTTTATAACAGATTTCCAAGGAGAGAGCATGATATAATCGTTATGCAGCAATATCATAGTACGATACTACAGTTAACATATTTTATCTTTCTTTGCATGTGACACTTTACTCCAGTAACACATTACTCTCCATATTTAATACTAAGTGAGATAGAATCTATACCTTATTCGCCATAAATCATGCAATTAGGTGTACTTGCTTTCAAACCGAGTATCATTTTACAATACTTGATATATACTAATATTATTTTAAGTATTTACTGCCAATGGGAAGTAACCCGCAACAAGTAGAACTATTTACAACATTCAAACCTTATTTATGACAATTTTCCATTCGAATTCAGGTTTCTACGCAACAGAAATCACCCATTCAACTTCAGCAAAACTAAAAATATCAACCATATATTAAACCATTTAAATAACCTTGTTATATACTTTATTTCCTTATACCTACCCTGACCACATTCGAAACTCCAAAAGTACTCACTTCCGACACGGACCTACTTCGCCTAATAATTTTATTCCATATCTTGCACTCGCACACAGTTTCTCCGGTATCTTTTGACATATTCCCAAATATATATCTTTTCAATTATTTTCAAATTCATTTCATTCACAAATCACAATATTCCGATGCTCAAATGTGTACTATTTTGTTCCTCTATCTCTTGTGTAGTAATACAACATTTCGTTACTTACCACAGCGTACGTAGCAACAAATATTTCTTGCTATCTGAAAGTAACTTTAGTGTTAAATCCAAATTGATTAAGCTTGATGTTTAAGGTAGGTTTTCGATCAGTTGGCTTTTGTCACGGGAGTAAGACGGTTTGTATAAATGAAATGTCTTGTTATAACTGCATGTTTTGCACGTGCTATAAATAAAAGGCGGGATAATGGCCAATCGCGCTATAGACGCTAATGACTGTTAAAAAACTTTTGAATATCGGTGTAGCCAAATATCTAAAAACAAATCAATTAAAACTATTTCAAGTTTTTGCAAGGTCTGTTCTCATGGCTGCAAGAAGACACTTAAATTACAACCACACTCATTGCATCATGTTTTTCAAGCGTGAACTGTGTTTTTCAGCATCATTCATCATCGTAACTCAGTGTGTCCATTTAGTTTATACTAATTTCTTTTAGCTCGATTGTGAAGAAATCTTGTAGCTTATCGAGACACTCTCGAGTCTGCTTCCTGGAAAAATCAGTACTGGTGTCATATGAGGAGGTACAGTCGTCGGGGATTAGCGGCAGACACCTAAACCTCTACACCACCGCTTTGAAGGGTAATATGAATTTAATATAATATAGATCAAATACTTGATATATATTTTATTTATTTCGCAACATAAAACGTAAATTGATATGATGTCAGTGAAGGTTCAATAATGAGTCCGCTCAACCCCGTATAAAAAAATGAACCGGCTACCTACCTACCGACCTACCTACCTACCTACCTGTAACCCCATTCATTTCACTAATTTATGAATATCTGCGTTCACAGATTAATTTGTGAATAATAAATGTTCACACTTGATCATCTCTTCACACAGTATCTATCAATAATGTTGTCTGCGTTTTTTCAATACCCGTCTGTGTTTTCCGACTATTTTTATATTTGTCTGCGTTTTCCGAATATTTTTATATTTGTCTGCGTTTTCCGTCAAAGAGAGCCAATACTTTCATGTCTTTACTGACAATAATGTACGGTATACTAGAAAAATCGTGTGCTAAATTATCAAAACATGAGAACACTTACAGTGTAAAGGCAGCTGGAACAATGCTCACTGTGAGAAGTGCTAACTGAACAATTCTAACTGTGAGAAGTGCGCACTGAACAACACTCAATGTGAGGAAGTGCTCACTGAACAATGTTCAATGTGAGAAGTGCTCACTGAACAAGGCTTAATTTGAGAAGTGCTCATTGAAAGATGCTCACTGCTAGGAGTGCTCAGTGAACAATGCTCAGTGTGATAAATGCTCACTTAACAACACTCACTCTGAGTAGTGCTCAATAAACAACACTGAATGTGGGTAGTGCTCAGTGAACAAGGCTCAATGTTAGAAATGTCCATTGAACAATGCTCATTGTGAGAAGTGCACACTGAACAACACTCAATGTGAGAAGTGTTCACTGAATAATGTTCAATGTGAGAAGTGCTCACTGATCAATGCTCACTGTGATAAGTGCCCACTGAACAACACTCACTGTGAGTAGTGCTCACTGAACAATGCTCACGATGAGGAGTGGTTAGTGAACAATGCTCAGTGTGATAAGTGCCCACTGAACAACACTCAATGTGAGTAGTGCTCACTGAACAATGCTCACGGTGAGGAGTGGTTAGTGAACAATGCTCAGTGTGATAAATGCTCACTTAACAACACTCACTGTGAGTAGTGATCAATAAACAACACTGTGAGTAGTGCTCAGTGAACAATGCTCAATGTGAGAAGTGCTCACTGAACAATGCTCACCAAGAGAAGTGTTCTCTGAACAGTGCTCACTATTAGTAGTTCTCACTGAACAATGCTCACTGTGATAAGTGCTCACTGAAAAATGCTCAATGTGAGAAGTGCTCACTGAACAATGCTCAATGTGAGAAGTGCTCACTGAACAATGCTTACAATGAGAAGTGTTCTCTGAACAGTGCTCACTATGAGTAGTGCTCACTGAACAATGCTCACTGTGATAAGGGTTCACTGAACAACACTCACTGTGAGTAGTGATCACTGAACAAGGCTCAATGTATAAAGTGCTAACTAAACAAGGCTCAATGTATTAAGTGCTCACTGAACAATGCTCGCCATGACAAGTGCTCACTGACCAGTACTCATTGTGAGAAGTGTTCACTGAACAATGCTCAATTTGAGAAGTGCTCACTGAACAAGGCTCAATGTGAGAAGTGCTCACTGAACAATGCTCACTGTGAGTTGTGTGCACAGAACAACGCTCACTGAGCAAAACTCATAAAAAATAAAGATGGCGTTATGAAAGGGAGTGGGTTATTTTAAATAGAAATGAATACAAATAATTCATGATAATAGAATTCGTTTTAGAAAACAATGGGACGGTTTTGCGACCGTGCGACCACATACACGCATCACAAAGGAAACTCCCGATTTCCAACGAAATCGGGAAACAATTGCTAACTTTAGTAACCTGTCAAGTCTCCCCAATGGGGATTTACATAAGTAACTTCGAAATTTTTACTACAGTATATATAGCAGAATTTTGTAACATTCAAACGGTAAATAAATTTCAAAATATCAACAGATTGAAAATAACATTAAATTATATTTTTATTTTTAAATTAAATTGCGCCATTTAAATTTTAAAAATGTGAAAGAAAAGAGTGTTTTGATACAGTCATAGCGTTTTCGTTGTGCTTGTACGTATCGTGTACGTTTTAGTTGGCAAATTTCACCTTACATCGTATACAAATGACAATATACATGTTACATCGAACCAATTCAAAAGTACAACGAATATGAAAGAAAGGTGTCAATTGAATGCTTTTGTTATGTCAGAGTAAAATCTTAGGGACTGAATAGAACACTCTTCAAATATAAACTAAAATGTTTAGTTTAACAGACAGCTATACAAGTTGGTCTTGTTAAAGAAGAAAGCTACCAGACACCCAAGATGGGTGTGGTTTTCCTTTCGAACCTCATATTTGGTTTCGCCATTGTCTTTATTATACCCAGTCTAGTGGTGTAACGTTGTCCGTTATTCATGTTTTCCGGAGTGACGATTGACAGTTACCACTTCGTATGTGTGTTTCTTCGTACGTCTGTGAGCAGAACTCAAAAGCAATGCCAGGCTTTTATTTTAAGGTCTTTTAGTGACGGAAAGAGCGCGTGAGGTACTAGCTGCAGGTATTTTGATGCTTTAATCTGCTTTATCATAAATATATGTGTTTGTAATCATAGGAAAGATCCATGAGCGCTGAACTATTTTATAGAATATGACATAGATAATATTAAAATGTATTATAACACAAACGTTCTCGGCTGTACTTAAATGCTGAAACTTTAAAGTCGTAAACTTTGTCTGAGAATTATTTTACGCTAGTTTCAAACATATTGTGACAAGGGGAGCAAGTATGTACAATATTTCTTTTTCTTGTAACGTAATTATTTCCCTTAGACCAAAGCGCTGTATACGCTGAACGCTTGGGGTAATAGGTTTAAACCCTTTATTACAAACGTGCCCTCTACTAGATCAACAGCTCCAAATAACGAGATTGATAAAATATTGAACAAAAATGTCTGAATAATTAGTGAAATATATTTGAACTAAAATAGACCTTTCAACCTATGCGTACATTTTGTGTATGTTTTTTAAAAAACGAAGTCAGCTTTTAATTCAACTTCTACGCTTGGACAATATTGCGGAAACATAATAAATCATATTGTACAGACGTGTCACCTTGCGTTATTGTTATCATACATTAGTTAACAGACCTCTTGTCACTTAAATGCTTAAAGAATCTGAATCGTTCAGAAACTGCTAAAACAACAGATCTTCTAGGGACCTACGCACCCCCTCGCCCCCTCCACTCCCGGCCCAAACAAAATATGTGCGTACATTACAAACAGGTCTAGCTACGCCCCTGACAGGTATATTTAGTTACTTACCTGTGCACATGGTAAGCCGCCAGCTAGTTAATGAATGGTTACCACGACTAATTGCCCCGGTTCCTGGCATCGATTTGAAAGGTGGGACTTCTGAGGTAAACAAGTAATTCTATAACCTTGTTTCCCTCTTCAAATATGTTTAAGGGAACAAGGCAATGTAGAAGACAGCTATATTAGCCACCACAGTAAGGGTCATTGAAGGATCAATGCTAGCGGGTGAAATTTTCTCTCAAAGGTGCATAGCCTGGATTTCTAAAAGGAAAATAGTTACTGATCTGTTAAAATACAAGAGGGCTAAGATGTCCCTATATCACTCACCTTGGTACAAGTCCACTTGCCTGGTGGAAGATCACTAAACAATGTTATATACCAAATAGGTTTTCCTATATACGTCTTTGTAAACAAGTGACTCCCTCCTCCCCCCCGGGGCAAGGACAGTTTTGACCCCAGGGGCATAATTTGAACAAACCTTGAAGAGGTCTACTAGGCAATGCTACATGCCAAATATCTAAGCTCTAGCCCTTGTGGTTTCAGAGAAGAAGATTATTAAAGTTTTTCCTATATAAGCCTATGCAAAACTAAGTGACCACCCGTGCGGGGTCAATTTTGACCCGGGTGTCACAATTTGAACAATCTTGGGAGAGGTCTACTAGACTATGCTATATACCAAATATCTAAGCTCTAGGCCGTGTGGTTTCAGAGAAGAAGTTTTTCCTATTTGTTGCCATAGCAACCAGAGTTCTGGATGGAATGTAATTCTTTGAACAATTATGATAGAGCTTCATACAAGGAACATTCCTGCATAGTTTTATCAACATTGGCCTAGTGGTTTCAGGAGATGTCATTTGAATCAAAATGTTGACCGACAAATCAATTAGAAAAGCTCACCCTGGCAAAGCAAGGTGAGCTAAAAAGTGGTCAAAGAAAAGGCCTCTGTGAAGTAAGTATGGAGCAGACACAAATTTCAAGACTCAAGCCTTTGACTGCAAGTACAATGTAGTGACCTTGACTTTGAGACAGTGTTACTGGCTCATGTTTATTACATCATCTTCATGAGTGAAATTTGATCAGAGTTTCATCAAAATCCTTCAACGGGTTAAGGAGATATGGAGCAAACAGGAAGCTTTGACCTCAAGTCTTGACCTTGAGCCAGCGTCAAGGAGTTTTTGAGCGGATGGGTGGAAACCACTCCTATTATCACTACCCAAGGAGTATTGGTAGAGAATCATTAAGTGATAATTTCTTTCAATTTCAAAGATTTATTCCAATACTTCAAACCATCTTTAATATGCGATATATTTTTATTTAGATTATACAGGAAAAACAGATAAACCTAACTGGGACCCCTTTATCTAAGATCATTGCTGTTAATAATGTTGATGAAGAGCCATAACGGTAATTACACATTTGTCAAGTGAAATAAAGTTCAGGCCGTAACTTTCAGTATCATTTAGGTTGTCATAAAAAATCGACCACCACTGCCGGGATTCGAACCCCAGGTCTCTGGATTACTGGTCCAGCGTACTAACCCCTGCACCACATCAAATTTTTCATGACAAATTACGCAATATTCTTGACGTATGCACCAGAATGGCGCGTTTTCTCTGAAAGTCTCACAGATAGAAGTGCCGAACGGCTTACAAACTACCCGTGACACGAGAATATTAATAAAATATCATTTTTATGAATTTTGAAATTTCTATCTAGAATATATAGGAAGTAAATGCTCAAAGGGTTATACCTTAATAGTTGAACCCTTACTTGCAGTGCTGCATTTCATTGTGGAAGAACTAAGCTGAATTTATATACTCAATACCGTTCTCAGATAATAAAACGACGGAATGTCAACATCAAAACTATATCCCTGCAATAAACTGATGTAAAGTACTGTTCTGTGAAAATCTGTTGGAATGTTATCAAAGAGAACGCAACAGAGGTCACTGTGACCTTGACCCCAAAGAACAGGATCATCTACTTTGTAAAACCAATCATCCTATGAAGTTTGAAGACTGTTGTTGATAATTATTGAGGAAAACCTACCAGAGGTAACTTTGACCTTGACCTACTGACCCCCAAAACAATAGGGAACATCTACAGGTTCGAAGGAACCATATGAGCAAGTTACATGAAATTCAAATGAAAATTGCCACTTGTAGTGTTATCAGAGACGGACAGACGGACAGATGGACGTCCTCAAACTGGCAGTTATATGGCTATTCTTTTGTTCTTTCTTTTGTTTTTTTTTAACCACATAAGCCATAACATACGCAAATAACTAAAACGGAAAAATGATATCAAAAAGAATTTACTGTTAACCTATTGTTGACATAGCCACTTAAACCCCACGATGGACAAGACACAATCACTTTAGCTCTGCTGGACCCTGTGGCCCTTTAATTTGGCTGCTACAAACAGATACCCCTCATACATTTATTAAAGGTTTAAATGAAAAGCAACACCAGATTTCATACATAAAAACTATAATGTTTATTTTTTACTTTTTGTTTTAAAATGTTAATCATATCAAAGTAAAAATGTATCTAAATAAACTTAATACAAAGCATATCAAGGCATTTCCAGTAGTAAATGTACACAGAAACGTATTATACAACAGCAGAATCAGGGGCAGAGAAAGAATTTATAGACATGAATCTTGTAGTTTGGAGGGAAAAATGTATTTTGTTTATACAGGTGATAAAACAGTGTGCAGTGAAATAATTTAACAGAGGAGATAAAAGTTTGGTAACATGAAAGTCTAAAAAATGGCAAAAGTGAAGTGTTAACAATTTTCTAAAATTATTGCTCTTCAATATAGATGCGTAAATAACCACCTGAGAAAAAGTAGAAAAACTGAAGAATAGATATAGAAATGTTTGTACATGTTGAATCCTTGTAGTTTGATAAAAGCAACAATACATTTGCAATGTGAAAAACCTAAAATAAAATAAGTCTCAATGAAATTATATCTAAGAAAGAACGCTGTTCACAATCTAGCCTTCTGATACTGGGTGTAAGCATAAAATAACTTGTAAGACCAGACTAAAATTCTTTGCACTGATTGGTTAAGAATGAGCTTGCTTTTCAAACGGACCAATCACAAGCCAGAGATGTCAGACTGGTCCTGCAGTGAAGTTTTACAACCTATCCCCTTGGATCATAGGCAAAGCACTATTTCCTTGCAGCTAAAATAGTTGCAGTATCATCTCAATTTAATTTCATGCTCACATGCAAAAGGGATCTACGAATGAAAACACAGAACTAAGCATTTTTTTACTAAAAACATTTAGCCATCATAAACAAAGGATCTTGTGTGCCATCAGTAAATGCCTATTAATATTGTGAGAGCCATTCATTTTGCCAAAAATTGTTTGGTGATGTTCAGTCTAAAAATAAAACTGTATGTGAATAAAACAGGTATGTGAAACATATCTCAATACACTCACTGAACTTAACTAAACTAAAAGTGGCGGTTTAAACAGAACCATAAAAACTTTCCTCGGTAATATCTATTATCACATTTTGTTCAAACAGACATTTTGAACGATCATACGAAAAAAAAATCTATGATTGAAATACCTCTGTGACCTTGTTGTGAAATTATTTTTTTTAACTTGTTGACCTTTCAGCATGGAGATGCAAGCCTTTAAACAAATGCTAAATTTGTGATGAACTAGGAGACAAAAACCAGGGACCAAATACAGATCATCTCTGGAAAGCAAAAATTTCTCATTATTGTAACCATTTAAATGAGAAAGTTTTTCCTCATTTTCTTTTTTTCCATTTGAGTGTGGCTAACGAGCGAAGTTGTTGAGTACATTACGTAGCTCTACAGATGGACTATGATCACAAGTTTTGAATGCTTTTCCTTACAGCCGTGCAAAAAAGGACAATTAAAAAAATTAACCGATTTCTCTTTGCTTCGAAATTCTGTACTCGTAATAAACACTACCATACTGTGTTGATATACATGCATTAAAAACAACAAAGGGTAAATATATTAAACGTCATTAAAAAGGCTATATATACACAAGGCTTACAGCCTTTTTCTTGTCTAACAACAATAGTTTAACAAATATATACAACCTTATCTGTCACAAACATACTATAAATCACTTATAAACCACTTAAAAATTTCTAATGTACTTTACAGATTTAAATCGGAGCTGTCTGGGTGAAAACCAACGTCTTAAATTGCTATCTCGGTCAGAACCAGACTTTACGTGTTACAGAGTGGCTTTTTAAACAGTGCCACTCAAATGCACTCGACAGAAAATGAAAAAAAAATCAGCAAAACAGTAAACTGGCCTATCTGCTATCCCATCAGTAATTAATTTCAAAATTCTTGAACACTTCATTCTTATTAGGAAATCATTATTACATGTATAAACAGATATATTGCAGGCTATTAGATATATAACCCCATCAAATAAATTTGTCTGAATGTTGAACTATATCTGGAGCAGTATGTTCTATTTCAAAATATTTAACTTGAGCAAATACTATCAGAATGTGCATATGTTTTTGTCTGAATTTCAGCAAAGGAACATGCAATTATAAATGTTTTTCTCCAATATTTATATACCAGTGTGTGTGTGTGAGAGATCACAAGCTAAAGAAAAGCAGCCTGTGTATACATCAAGTAGTGAATCGGTTGAAACTGCCAAAGCAATATGAATATGAACAAAATTTAGATGACCAAAAACAAATATGTTTTAACAATTTTAGTTATGTTCAATTCAGTTCAATGCATATGAAGTGGTCAGCGGTCATTCTATAAGATCAAAATACTTCTATTTTCAAACATGAAAGGTAATGTTTGGTATTGCAATAACAATGAATAACCCGATGGTTTCCTTCCGCCCTTTGTTTTACTACAGCGCTAGACACAAAAGCATATCGAAAGATCGCTAGCCAAGCACAATATTATATTTCAATACCTGAATACAAGAGTGCATTGCTTTCTCAGATTTCTCGTTTTGTGACCGTCATTGGGCAATAGTTGAAGTGAAACTATAAAAGCTTATTGTGTAAAGCTAACAAGCTCATTGTGTAAAGCTAACATGAAGTCATTCTCATGGCACAAAATGTCACGTACGAAGGTAGAAAGAAACCAACTACAAGAGCACTTTTTCTAACGTCAAAAGGCAAACATGGCACAACAATATATACAGTTTTAAGAAGACACAGGTGGTAGGTAAACTTTAGCGGACACGTAGGCTCATTGTTGCGTGTTTGCACATAGAAAAGATTAACGTTACCTCAATTACTGTAAATAATTAAATATTGCCTCAATACAAATAAGTATCGAACAAGTTGAAATTTCTTCATATTGCTGTCCTTGTCCTAAAAGCTAGGCCGAGCAAACTTTACCGTGTCTAGTGACTAAGAATCCACTGTATAGTGTTCAAGTACTGTATCTTTAACCCAGATCTACCTAGATTTTTACAATGGGATCATCCATCTTCCAATATGGGCAAGTCTATTTTTCTAAATATGGGTGTTTTTAAGAATTCTGTTCCAAAGGGTTAAAATCTTAAATCCTGAGCAGACGACATTTTATTTGCCATCTGCTTCAGTGTGTAGCTGCTTGAAATGGTATATATTTCAGTACACACTAGGCACAAATGGGTTAAGGTTAATGAAATTGGACTCCAACTCTAAACACATGTATATATTTCTACTACAAGCTGTTCAAAATTTATTTAAAAAATGTAATAAAATGTTAAGAAATATACTCCCATTATTACAGAAGGCTAGGAATTTGTATTCTTCCTTTTCTGTATTAAATTTTTAAAAACTCCCAATATTCTATTAATAGATTTGTTGTTTAAAACAAGTGTGTTACAACCTTTACAATTCTTGTATATAAAATGACAAAAGGCACAAAATTTCACACAACCATAGAAGAAGTTAAAGGTCAGGCACAGCCGAGATGACACATTGCATCAAGAGTAGTAAAAATATCTTCGATAGAAAAAAAATTATTACAATAAAAGGCACTCTACCTGTGATAAGATTATGCATGTTTAAAAAATGATTAGATAGATATGGATGAGTTACTGGCAACATGAAATGATGGTTGAATGATGCCATTCATTGATTAAGCCAAGTACCATTTTCCGTCATAAAAATTTACCGTAGTGCAAGAAAAAAATGAAGCAAGATAGTCATGGGGATTTCTCATTATCAAATGCAGCACTATTTGTTTAATCGGCATAGAACCCGATTCACATTTTTCATAACTTTTTTGCGGACTTCTTATTTTTATTTCTCGACTTGGGATTCCATTTGCCTTGTTATCCACTTTTTAAAAATGATTTTTAAAGGAAATCCTGCCAAAATTCTGTGAAAAATGCAAACCAAGAAGTCAGGTTTTAAGTTAATATATATACAGTGCAAAGAATACTGAAAAATAAGTTACTTTACAACTTACAAGATGGACATTGTAGTAAATATACTAAGACATCTGTGATTAATTCGAGATCAAATTACACAAAGAATTTTGACAAGGGAAACAACCCATCTAGTCTTGTTCAATTAACTATAAGTTATCTCCCTTCCACTGCTTCAATAGAAGACAACATTACAGGATTTACAGAGCACAGCAAATCCCCGGTAAAATACAACTTCTGCTGTTGAAATTAACCTGTTAAAATGTTGGACACAACCAGTGTTTTACGGACACCGTAACATAATACTTCACTTCAATACTAATCTAATCTCTCGCCTAAACGCATTTTTAAGGCATGTTCTATTGTTCTAATGTTTTAACTTATCGTTATTTCACTCAGTAGAATATCACAGTTAAGCTACGATGTGATTCTAAACAAAGAAACGTTTTCAAAAAAAAAAAACGTGAACAAAACTTAAATTACTCATTTAAACTGTAATTATAACATTACACAAACAATTAATATAATAAACTCTAAACAGCGTGTCCAGTTTATGTTTAACATTCCACATTATGTCTAACTTACTTTCTTTTCGAAAAAAACACCCAACAACATCCCTTAATTGTATCATGCAAATACATGTATGTAAGTTTGTGGGATAGGTTTTCATGCATACAAAAACCTACTGTCAGCAAAACTACAAGATCATAATAATAAATAGTTTTCCCAGTAATGTCGTAATGGGCGATCAAAACTTTAATGTTATTCTCAGATTGAAGCTGCTGACCTTGGAAACAGTAGAAGTTTCCTAAAGTTAGCCCATTCAAAAAAAATATTTCCGAGGTTAAGTTAAAAATAACATCTTCCCGAAATAATTAAAACCGTTTAAAGCCCATGTCAATTTTCTATTCTTTTCCAAGTTTTACTCTGTGCATGCAGTAGCTGTTGTAAGTCAAACTGATAAATCACAAAAACATTATTTTTGCTGTCTACTAACACAAGTTGCATGTTTTTCACAGTGCATCCCCTTTTATAAAGGGGATTACTCCTAAAATTAGCACCAAACAAGCCCTGGAATGGCCACGCTGTTGAGGGGCTTCTAATTTCCACTCATAGGAAATCTTCTTTTGGACTGTGTCACAGAATTTTGTCTGGAACCGTCTAGTACTGAAATCTGTACTGAGTACCAGTCTGACTCAGACTGTGTTTCAGGTTTTGCACTGCTGAGCCCATTTTGGCAGGATTCTTCTTCTTGCATTTGTAAACCAGTAGTTTATTTGGTTAATAGTAAGACCAGTCTGTTTTATAAGCATTGCCTTCTCGTCATCGTTGGGGTAGGGATTATCTTTGTGTTGCCGCAACCAGTCCAACATAATTGCAACAGCCTAAAAAACACAGTTACCAGAAATCATTATACATACATATCATAATACAACACCATCACTTTTAATTATATAAACTGAATGCAATGCCTGATCAAGTTTCCGGTGCAAAACTGTTATTCAAACTTCAAACATAATGAGCTACTCCATGGTTCACTTCCTGTAGATTCAGTGCAGGTGCATGCCCTGATGTGCAGCTGTGGCTTCCAAAGGACTTGGACCTGCAAACTCCAGGATGAGCTGGTAGATATCCGAGTATCACAGTGCTACTGTTAAAGTTATGTCTAAAAAATTATTTCTCTATGTGTTAAATATCTAAAATAGACTTGTTTATCTTTCAAAATGTACAGAACTATAAACATGTCAAAGGAATGCTAATTAATAGAAAATTAAACGAATCAAGTAAACAAAGAATGAATAGTGTAGATCATGATCAGGCAGCAGATATGGCCTCAAAGCCAGATTCATGTGCCTCCAACTGGGAAAGAGTTAAAGACAACCAATGTATGAATAAACTATGAAAATGACCTACAAGCCTGTATTGTGTGACAATACAAACAATGACATTTACTATGTCAAGTTCCTCCAGACTTAATTAACAGTAACAGCTGAAAGTAATTGGAGAAGAATGGAAATGTTTTCATGCATTAATTATGTAATTCATGAATATTATATACGCCTGACGTGCAGCTTCCTTCGAGGCTCACATATGCATATTGCAAACTGCTGACATTTAACTTACCAATCTGAATTATCAGGGCCAAATTTCTGAGGACTGGTTTAATTTTTTGAGTTTGTAAACATATCAAGGCCCATGGAACTTTGCTCACACTATATTATACACGTCTAACTTACCTCTTTTGGCAGACTCGGATGTTTCTTCGACTCTGGTTTATTTGGATGACTGCTACTGCTAACGATGCTTCCACATTCGCTACCGGACTCGAAATCTACCATGGACTTGAAATTTGGAGACATCATCCCACCAAATTCCAGACCCTTCTTAGCTTGTGGCGACATAAACATTGCCCCTGGCATCTGCAAACAATAAAATATATATTTAGCTCAATGGCTTTTTATAAACCAGTGGTTGACAGATCTGGCTGTTGTTTACACTGTATTTCAACAGCATTTCAGTTACAGTAACAACTGTTATGTTACATGTTAGCATCAGCCGACAAATTCCTAGTACATGTAACATGCTGTAGGATATGGAATGACTTGAGTTTCATACGTCAAGCAGCCTCCAGCATCGACCGTAAGACATTCTATTGCATAAGCTACCGTGTTTGTGAAAGTCTACACATAATTTCTGGAGATGTAAAACAGAGTCAGTAAGAGAGAATGCCTCCGTGGTCAAGTGGATTAGAGTCGCTGACTTGAAATCACTGTAACTTCTCATAGATTAAGAGTCATGGGTTTGAGTCTTGCTACCGACCACGTCTCTTTATGTGAGAAAGTTGGCAGTTTCTTACGCAGGATAGGAGTTAAGTACTATATATCCCTGCAGATGAGATGGTTAGAATGACCAGCATCCAGTTGGAACAGGCATTCAAATTAAGCTCCCAACAACAATACGTCCATGGTTGTTTTCTCAATTGCATAAAGTCTTACAGCATCTTAAGTTCTAAGCTGTAAAATTACTGTTCACTACACCTTTCATTAACCATGTTTTCTGCAGTGTACATGTTTGCTCAATAGCATGAACTGGAAACCTGTGGTCTATAATTAACAGTGCTTGTTAAAAACAGCAAACAATTTCAACATTTTCAATACCGCTTTTGTAAGGAATGATTGATCTAGCGTATTAACCGTCAAATATACGTCAAATACACGACAATATTTTCCAGGTTTAAATAAAAGCATATTGATCTGGAAATACCAAGGTGCTTTAAACACAAGATTACCGGCTCCTTTTTTATACGAGGTTTTAATAACTTTGAGCCCTAACACTTTACAAACACAGTTGATAGCTGTTCTTACACAATGGACAATACAAAATGCTTTTATTTACTACCGTTGTTGTGACAAACAGCTCTTTATCCAGGGGATTGGAAATTTAAACCAAATTACAAATCTACTTTTAGTTCCATTTGGAAAATGCATTGGTCCTACTTTGCACAGAACATTTTTATATACACTGCTTCAACGTAAATGAGGACCTATTAATATTCTGATAAATTTCTAAAAAAAATTAATAAATTAACAAAATTGTATATTTCTTTTAAAATTTTATCACCAGTCCCCTATATTCATTTAGATAACGCAACCTTCGGCAAACTGTTGACAAGTGGGCCATTAATGTCTAGCTAGCCATGTATATACTCAATTTTCACTTTTTCTTCAGATATGACCATAAATCATTTTTGACTGTAGATGAGATCTGATGGATATGACAACCATTTTTAAGCGATGTAAAGTAGCATATATCATTAACAGTAAAACAGACCTATTCATTTGATGACAATAAGTAGCAACAAGATGACGTATTCCCTACGCTTCCCATTAACTTTTAAATGCTCGTCTTGTTTTGTTTATCTGTGTCTGTACGAATGAATTACGACGTTACAGCATGCAAGTCTGCTTTTGAAACTAACGAAAACATTGCTAGTTCTGGCAATCCTAATATATCACAGAAAAACAGCCTCAACAATTGTTATTCCGGTTGTTGCATGCGTACCTGCTTTGTTTGTTGCGCAAAACTTGAAACTAATTAACGGAATTGATCACATTTTGTCCTGTTCTGAATGAAAATCTATTTCATGGTCTTGACGATAAATAGCACTGGCGCCGATAGATACAATATCAAACATGGACTCCGGTATTACCCCCAATCCAATTTAAGCATACAGCTTTTTTTTTGTTTCGAAATCAATCATGATAATATCTATCCGGAATGCTAAAACTGTCAATGTCGGATAAAATATATTCGAGGCAAGCTTAGATACGATTGATTTCCCATTACATTTGAGTGTTAAATTGATTGAATGATTACCTTGCTTTCATTAATTCAATATTTAGCAAGGAAATAACACTTCAAAAGCATATTCTTAGCTCAAAATGTTACGAGGTTTTCATATTTTATGAATTATCTTCACTTGCTGGTGAAACAGTCCATTTTCATCTAATTTAACGACAGGTATTTTTCCCTGTTCATAAAAAATTTAGGATAGTCTGCACTCTACTGAAATTAATTTTAAAGGGAAGTAACTCTTCTTGCCATCATGCCACTACATCTAGTCATGCAATTAATTTCGTTAATGCATGTTTGTTTTCACTTTTACAGCTGTAAATGGTTGTTGTTAACCCATTTCGCCGACAGCGTTATCAATTTCTGCATGTTTCTACTATCAGTACACGCATCTGTTTCAAACACTATGACCATAAAACAAAAAAAAATTCTAACATATTTCCTTTTGTAATAATTAATAAAGTGCATTTTTTGCCTCGACTATTCTGCAGTCCGTTCATTCACCATTCATACCATTGCTATAAAAATAAAATATATATATATATATATATATATAAATATATATACACGGCATTCTTTCTTTCCCTTTCAGAAACACTTGATAAAAAAACATCTGACTGTTTAGACAAGTGGTCTCTGATTTAAACCGGATATTAGCTGACACAATTTGAACAGCAGGCTGTCTTTATTATGCACTGACCCTAAGAGCACATTAAATAAAAGTGAACTACTGTGCAGTCAATGAAAGGTGTTCAATGAAAGACAGACTTAAGTGAATATACTTAACTAACAAAAGATACGTCAGTTTCTCACGACGGTTGCATCATCTACATTTATGCAGTTTGCTGTTCAATATGAACACAATACTATGTAAAAATATTTAATTTATTAGATTTTAATTCAAATGATAATCTGTAATTCATTCATGTACCAGTTTAGGAGGCGTTGACAAAAACACCTAAATTTTTAGAGTAACATTACATTGTATATGGGAGACAGTATGTCTGCAGGAAAATCACAAGTAAAGAGAATTACCGTAATATTTCTGTTGAAAGAGTCTTAATTTTTTTTATATATATATTCACAAAAATCCTGATTTAATTTCTAAAATTTACCTTCTTTAACAGTATAAAATATTTACCATTATGAAATAAACACGTTAATCGTAAAATGTTTAAGACATGGCGGTAAATGCTGAATTTCAACTTCTAGACTAAGTACACACATTCACAAAATATTCGTACACCTGGGAAACAACTGGAGTAATAAGTAGGCTATAGTATTAATTATATCTTGACTCTCTTATGAGAGCTGGGAATGAAACTGTAACATGCAATATTAACTAATTCATAGAAAATAATCTTAATTAATATGCAACCTATTCCATATTCTGTTGCCAGCAGATATTTCAATATTTTAAATATCAAACTGCGCATAAAATTAATCGGCCTTTTTTGTTTTATTACTTCTAATGGTAAGGTACATTCTTTTTATAAGCAGGCATTTATGTTACATGTATACATTTTCTTTTTGCATTAAAGTTCCAGCAATCTTACTTTGTAAAAATATTGATACTTATATATAATTATGATCCTTCACTTTTTGGTTCAAATACAGTAAATTGGGTAATTTTTATGTGATGAAAATTTTGCTATTGTGTGTGCACACATACTTACAATACAAAATCCATGTGAAATGAATCTTTTGCAAGATATTTAAATTAGCAAAGTGGTAAATTTGAGAAAATAGCGAAAATTAAATCATCGCAAATCCTACCCAATTTACATTGAATGTTTTCTCTCTGGTCTGAAGTGTCAAGATCGCAAAGATCTTTAATGAGTTGTATTGTTTTACCATTCATCCAAAGGCTTGTTACTTAAGACCCCCCCCCCAGCATGTTCATTACTGCCCTATTTTTGGACACACCTATGCCCAACCCACTCTCCAATGAGGAAGTCTCAAGGAAACATTCTTTATTTCGTATCAAACAACCCAGCAAAATCTAACACTAGTCAAATACAGATCTATGTACATGTATACATAAAGTAGAACTTTCATTATAGCCTGGCCAATCCTTATTTCTATTGTATATTATTATACTTATGTTGTATCCTTCCCTTTTTTTCCACCACTCAATCACCTGTCAGAAGTTCAGCATAATGAAGCCCATCATAAAATATAAACCATGAAATCTTGAAATATTTTCACCTACAGTCACTCTGTTCTATCTTCTGTATTCATCTATAACTTCACCTCTGTGTACCTCAGGTAAAGTGATGGTTTTTTCTGTTCACAAACGTTTTTGACAAAGGAAAATTGCAACATTAAACTTCAGTTTTGAGATGCTGCAATGTGGATATGAGTGGAAGAATTTGGATTTTGGCTGAAAACATTTTTGATTTTGGCAGAAAAAAATCTTGACACTATTCAATAGGTCATTGCATAGAGTTCTGATATTAGGAAGTAAAACCTGTTGAAAATTATATTAGGGGTTAACAGTCAAGGTTTTCTTGTTTAATTGTGTTGCATTAGGAAGTGATTTGTCAAGCACTGTCAACCTGTTTCTACTGAAATTCGACAAACGTGAATAATTATAACTGTGCCAATGCCATTTTTAAATGTACAAATGTATTTAATGTGGGTAGTCTTTATGCAGACATGCATACCACTTTTTCATATGTGCATGTTCGGCCATTAAAACAGTTTGCCCCACATGCCTCTTGCAATCATGCAGTGGAACTAAGTCCCCGGAATGCCCTCACTGACTACACCGTACTATCATTGCCTTCAAACATCTGCCCTAAAATGTCCTTGAAAACAGAGACTGGTTTCAAATACCAACAAAAAATGTACATTGTCCTATGTGACCTCATGCTGGGACTCAAAATTACCCAAAACTGACTATATTTACCCAAAATAACAAAAAAAACACAAAGAGACTCAAATCACAAGGGTGTCATTGTAATTGCTTGAAGCCACATGGCCTACAAGCTTCCATGCACATGCCTGTTTTACACACCATTAATATAAGGCTCTTCATGATAAAACATATACCCAATTCTGACAGGCAAGAAGCAAAAAATCGGCAGTTAGGAGGCATCTGTTTTAGAATAGTTTTCCACTGGCTGTGAAATCAAGATTCTATAGGTTGATTTATTGTTAAACTTGGTATCTTTATGTTTCGAAGGTTCTAAATTTCAGTTCACTATATAACGAAAAAAAAAATCTTAAAAGTTATTTATGACCGTGGGAGGTCTTATAAAAGTTGAGATTCGTGATCATATATGAATTTACATTTAAATTTCTTTATCATTATAACCTGGTCCATTAAGTGTTTTTGTTGCAAAAAAAAAAGTTTGTTTGGGCACTGGAAGAGATTTAGATCTCTTTTCCGCCACCTTTGGCACGGCACACGATCGGCCTTACACGTTCCTTAAAGTTGATATAATAATACGCCCTCGCTACATTATCTCTTACAATCATTACCTTTCTAATTTATTCAAAAACATTTGAAATGCATTTAAAAACCTCCTGAAAACTGGAGTATTTTGCTGGAAAATATTTAAATGCAATAAAAATTCTTAGCTGATATGAAATCAGTAGATTTCGTTTTTAACATTAAATGGATTCTTTGACAGAATTATTATTTTGAGAGCATTTTGGCTAGAGCATTCTTCCCATGATTAATGGTACGATTTAATAACAAATTAAAACAGCTTTTCAAAAGCCAGGTGTTTAAGAGTTTGCATATGTAATTACAGCAGGCAGTATTCCAATGTCTATATTTATACAACTCAGCAACTATGACTTACTTACAGAATTTAATCTTAAAAGTTGATCAGACAAGTATTCTTGTCCTTTCGAAATACATTGATTTCAAATTACAACAAAATTACAAAACCTGTGTCCCTAGAAGGTCGCTTTCATTGTAATAGGAAAGGATTACACTCAGAACCTCTTGACCAACAGACAAGTACTACACTGAATCACACATTAACCAAATCTAGCAGGAACTTTTAGCAAAAGGAGAAAACTGAAGAAACACCATCTAAAATTAAGTTGTTTTTTTTTTTCTGTCTTTAAAAATGGAAACCAACGCCCAACCCAACCCTCCCCTTACATTAGGATTTTCACTTACAGTAGTGAACAATAACCTCCAATGTTATACTTCAGGTAAACGTTTATGTTTATTTTACTAATTATAATCATATTCAACCCAATAAAAATAAAGAGGAAATCGTAAAAAGGCAATTTTATGGTCATAAAAAGAGTTTTTGATAGCAACTTATGGATAATATTGAGTGTTTGACCGGATTATGTACATTTCAAAATCTGTGTCAGATTTTTTTCGTATTAACAGCTGGATCTTAAAAAATAAGTACCTGGAATGAAAGGTTTCTTACTTTACTATACTTTCCCTTCAAGTTACAGAAAATCTTTTCTTTAATTTCAAATTGAATCTGCCATAAATTAGAAGATTTATGTGGTCCTACGGAATCTTTTGCACAGTTAAAGAAATGAAAATAATTAACCTCACGAAAAGTCCCCTTTTGTACGAAGTTACGCTTGAAAATGTAATTTAGAATTGCGTGCCGCTGTTGCTTCGATGAATTTTGGCATGTTTTGAAAAACTTTACCATCCCCAATATCCCCGTAATCTTTCAAATAATCTTAACATGTACCTGACACGAGGGTCACAATATTATAATCGTAACTAACCTCATCCAAACTGATAAAAAAAATTACATTTACTGTCAAATCAGCACTTCAAAGTTTTTCATCGAGAGTATCACACACTTAGTCGAAATAAAAATGACAGCACCATTTCTTACAGAGAAATTTTTTCAAGTTTAAAGAAGATGGTTTTCAGTCGACACTGTGATCTTGCTTTTACTGTTAATTTTTTTGATTTAAGGCTACAAACTTTAAACGTAACATTTCCTAACTCATGGATAGCAATCTAAACTCCAAGGGGGCAAAAGAGTTATTTGTTTTGAAAAAGGTACAGAACTTTGTTTTATTTTAAAACGGCATGTAACAGACGAGAAACAAATGTACAAAATGTTGTAATCGGGCGCAATTTATCGGTTCAGTTAGAATTTCAGTTCAGTAAGTACTCCTCCCACACGAACAAAACTATCTTCATAAAGAATCTAAGTATATTCAAAGTCATTGAACTAGCTATCTGATTTCCAGCCCCCTCTGTCAACGAAAATGTCTTGGTATATTTTATGGGTGCGTATTAAATTCGAGATCTTTATCTCCGTGAACCAATGGGCTCTAAGCTCACGGCGATCTCAATCACGGGCCAAATCAATATTTTTAAAACTTACTTCATGACAAATTAAACCTTTGTATTTTTAAAATACAAATATTGACAAGAGGGTTTATAATGAATGATTCATTTGGATTAATCTTTTGTATAAGGTTTTATAATAGTTATAAAACTTTATTTGTGTAGAATCAATACAATACTGGTTGCAGCAAAGTGGAGGAACTTTCAAATATTCATTTTTTTAACAAAAAGTTAACAAAACAAATGTTTGTATAATATGTTTCTGACATTTATAATACAGTACATGTATGTGCACACATTTGAAAGTCTAACCCCTACTTCATATACCTAAGTTATATTAATTAGAGAATAATTATCATAACTTTTTTTAACCCAGATGTGCCTGGACATTAGTGAGGTCTGCAACAATTAAACTTGACTCACTGATAACTGACCAATACAAAATAAGTTATCTATTATCTTGTATCTGTTTTAGTAGTAAACCCCTAAGCCCTTTTATTTCTATTTCTTTCATTATCTCCATAGAGTTTTCCAGCAGATACCCTTCCTTCGAAAGCCGACGAAAATTACAATAACGTCCGACCAGGACTTAAGTTGTGGGCATTTAATCAAAATTCTGGAAAACACCCCTATCTAAAGAAACAGACTTGCCCAAATTTGGAAGTCATTAAAGATTCCATTGTGAAACTAAAAATCTAAGTATTAATAGGTTAAGATCTATAACAAAAGGGAGGCATGGATGAAATGTTTGGCAGTTATCCTGCAGACACAAGGTAAATTGATACAACCATGTAGTCTGAATGTCGATTTGATGTGTTTTCAATAAGTTACATGATGCTTGACCATATACATTTGATAACATTTAGTGTTATTTGAGAGGAATTTCAGAAATTTCTTAAGGGATACCCATTGTAAAACTTCTTACCATCATATTGCTCATGCCCATGGAAAACTTGAGATCTTTCTGTGGAGTACCCATGTCTGGTGGACCCATTGGTCCCATCTGGGGCCCGTTTGGCATGTTTCCAGGGTTACCTGGTCCTACACCACCTCCAACATGAAGTGTAGCTGGCTGTAATGACACAAAACAATATATCAATTAGCATTTATTTTACCTGTTTTTATTTCAAACCTGAATCCAGGTACCTGTCAGGATGGGTGAGGATTTTATTCCTGTGAAAGAAGATATCTACATCTTCATGTAATTGTAAGATACAACTAATACATGCACAGGGTTTCCTTTAAATTAGAGTTTTCATCATTTTCAACTTTTTATGCAACTTTCAACTGAGTGGTCACCACTAACCTGAGTGACAAAAAAAAAGACGATAGAACTTTCATGTATGTTTTTTTCTTCTGCACTTCAGCAGGCATTATACACGTTTCCATCAGTCAATCTTCCATCAATCTGATAGAAACAAAAACTAAATGCAGAGAAAAATAATCTAGCAAAGTTCACCATGCCGAAATAGTTTTTTTCCCTCTAATCAGAAGGTGATTATGAACCATTAGTTGTTGAGATAAGCAACGAGAATCTGGAGAAATAATCATAGCATGTATCAGGTTCCCCATAAACACAATCAGACTCTGGTAACGTTTCTGGCACCGCTGGTACATACATACAAAACATAACTGACTATTTCACTCAAAAACCTTCTCAGCTTTATCCCCTTTGTCTAAATCTACATCTTATTTTTTTTTGCATGACTCAGTGATTTTTTCCATGAAGATATGGAGTGCAAATTCAGGCTAGTGGAATTAAAGATTCTTTTCTATGTCTACTTTTTCATTTTGAAAAAAAAAGTTTTAATTCAGTTTATCAAAATGTCCCAGAACTGTAAAATGTATACTGTACTAAGCCAAACTTATTCAAGCATACTTGGAAAACTGTAAAGAGGGTAAATTCACAGGATTTAAGTTTTTTTGCTGCATTCACAGTTTCTGTCTGCCTAAAATTAATGACATTGGACTCAGTGACATGAATCCCTCCCCCGCCCCCCTATCAGTTACCTCAAGCAATGACTTTGCTTAAATCCAAGTTATTTTGAAAGAGCTCTGCAGGATTAGGCAGCTTTAGAGACCTTGACGAATGGCATGGGAGGTCCTACTTTAGATTATCAGATTATCATCCAGTGTAAATTTTTCCACTGCAGGGTGCAGATCAGAGAATTTCATTCTCTATTTTCAAAAACTGGATTTAAAAAATTTGTATAATGACTGAACACAAACATAGACATGTAGCTCTGTCATAGTCTGTGAAGGTGATATGCTAATTATCATACGATATGCTAATTATCATGCAAATAATTATCATTAATTCAAGTTCAATAAAGTGTAATATTCTAATCTGATGTATATAATCGATCATACTTTCTAATATTACAACATCCTATGCAGTAAATGTCAGTGTACGTATAAATTTCGAAAGTTTGCTGCAAAACCACAGCAACTTCTTTATGGAGTAAGAACAAGGTAGAACAATTCTGCATTAAAATCTGTAATATTTTATAAACGCTTCGATTTTTACATTAGGCAAGCAGACTTTACAATAGTGTTAAGATATACAACAGCATAGTAAATTTTGCAGTTACAACGAAAAGAAAAAATATTACTACGAGGTAATAAAGCATAGCGCTGTCTGGGACAAACTGTCGATTTTTTTGTGTCACTAGTTTACAACTGCATATTATCATATAATTAACATTTGGGGAGACATTTTCTAAACATAGACTGGCGGGAATTTATTTCTTTGTTGACACAGTTTTATTCATGTTTGAAGAGATTTTAAAAACACACAAAAATGTAACAGTTTTGTTGTTATATCAGTAACAAAATATCAAATATTGTGCAAAAAATCTACTTTTATGCAACATGTGTCAAATTTCACATTAAATTCTAATATTAAACTGCAGGTCAAGCACATTTCATTTAAAGTATATGAGTAGTTGAAATGCTTCAAATGAAATTTTTTGGTAATTGAAAACCACACTACAGGTTGTTAATGTTTTTATGGTAGCATAAGAATATTTGCAGTTAGGGTTGAAGACCACTAGCCGTCAACGTGAAAGAACCAGGCTCAGTTTTGAAACAAGTCCGCTACCAACAATAACGGAGAAGACCCAAGGGGGGAAAAGGGTACAGGTCTTAAGTAAAAACATGACTGTATGTTCAATTCAACAGGACAAAGATATCAAACTTCCCCCCCCCCAAACACCTGCTTCTTTTACCTGGACCTCCCCTAATCTGACAGAGGGAGATCCAGACTTTCTCTTAATGATCACATGGTTTCTTTAATGATTAGTCACCTTCACCTGTGACAGTATCGAACCCCCGAAATCATTATTTATTTCTTCCCATGACGAAAAACCGAACACAACCTTTTCTTAAAAGTTAATGGAAAATTAAATCAAACTTGTTTTTAAATGAAATTCAAACACAATGAATATAAAAATTCCCCTTAACAAAACAGCTCCAGGAAAAATCAAATTGTAATATTTTGTTGCCGATGATGAAAACCATGCGATCTCCTACAGTTTCAATATGAATAAACCCTGGGAAAAGTTTTCTGGTAAAAATCTCAATCTGTTATCAGTTGAATTCATCAGCGAGAATTCACAATGAATCCAGACATTAAATGTATTTTCCAGTTGCAAAAAGTTATGTTGTTATGTCAGAAGCATTCTACTACGGTACACGGCTTCCTCTATTCAACGGGTAATGCATCCCTCATCTTGCATTAACTGATTCATTTTAGCGAAAGTTACAATAAGGTTTAGAGCTGGCGTAAATTTCACTTGTTAAAACAAGTACTGACAGTACAGGGAATTGTTCACACACCACCAAAGGCGGATTTGAGCCCACAACCACTTGAATGGCTGAGAAGTACTACTGAATAATAAACTGAAAAACTGACAATTAAGTCTTTAAAATAGCAGGTTTGATGCCGACTTGATAAAACAAGCTTTTTAACATAAAGTGGGACCATTCAAAAATTGGGTCAGCTAGATTTATGGTTCCTTGTCACTGCCTTTAGTTCATTGTGTGAAGTAACAACTCAAACCCTTCAATACTTTTCAAGTTATGCTCTGGACAAATGTGGATGGATAGACAGATGGACAGACGAAGTAGCAACTATAATTATGCTATCCCTACATGCATGACATAGAGCATAAAATGAGCTTAAATTTCATGCAACAAACAAGAGGCAGTCTCATGTACAGACACTTTCAACATCTATAAAATGCATATCCTCAATTAAACAACAGTGTGCAAAAAAATTAACTTGCAACAACTTTAATTACCGCTAAGATTTTACTGTTACAACAATCTGGAGTCCTGCCCGTATGGCATTTATATTGCTGACTTTTAAAACTTATTTGCATGATGTTAAACATTAAGATTTTCAAGGAGTAAACTTAAAACGTTTGTTACAAACAAAGAGAACCCCAGATATCCTCTACCTGGTCAACTAATTAAAACCAATTTACCAAAGAGCCGCTGTTGATATACTTTTCACTCAAAACGGCTTTTATCTCGACCACCTACAAAGTCGCCTGTTTAAAAACAATTTGAAAAATTCCAAGCCGTCATTGAAATTCAATGAAAGCACTATCCCGTTTCAGTCAAATAAAGGTACTTTTAAATACTTAAAAAAACCCAGAAAAATGCTTAATAAATCTTTTGCAGGCATTTAACTTCAGTTTTCAGTAAAAAGATTCTTGAATGTGCACAAGAACAATCGCCTTAAAATACCAGGAGCTGAAACTATATCGCTCACCTGGATACCGTTGGCTACAAGGTCATCAATAGCAGAAAGGGTCAATTTTGACCTGGGGATTCTGATTTGAACAATCTTCATAGAGGTCCACTAAATAATGCTATATTTTAAATATCTAAGCTTTGGGACTTGTGGCTGTAGACAAGTAGATTTTTAAAGTTTCCTCTATATTATAAGCCTATTCTAAATAAAGTGACGCCCAAGGCAGGGACAATTTTGGTCCAGGGGTCTTGATTTGAACAATCCTGGTAGAGGTCCACTAGGCAATGCTACATGCTAAATATCTCTGGCACTTTGTGCCAAGTGTGCTAATTATAATATTCTAGTCTTGCCAAAGGGTTAGATGTGACTTTAAATACCAGACGCAAAAATGAAAAGAACCATTTTGTTACCTTTATGTAACTTTTCCGCACTGATTGGTCAAACTTTTCACAGAATTCTTCAATAGCACTAAGAGATTTTGATGTAGATTTGCTGTGCTTGTCCGTTTCTTGATCCTGTTTCTGACGAATTTTTTCTGTGGAAAAAGAAATGCAAAAGCTTATTTTAGCATCCAATTACCGGGTATATAAACATCTATGGCTAAACAATTTCTTTTTATAAATAACTAACAAAATTAATTAATTGTTGATTTAATTAAGTCATCTGTACCTACCTTAACATATTACCTCAAGCTATTGAAAACCAAATCTGGCAACTAAAATAGAGGAATTTGTTAAAAAAATATTCTTCACTTCCCCCAATTTCTTTTCTGCCCGAGCTAAATATAAAACAAAGTTCTTATGCCTAAAAACAGTTTTTGAAAAAAAACAACAATACAGTCAACTCCGTATACAACAACTCCGGATATAAGGAACACATTTTCCGGACCTGATCTTTTTTCTTCTTTATACAATACGAAAATTCTATATGGATATAACATACTCTGGATATAAGGAATAAATTTTAATTGTCCTTTTATATAAAGGAATTTGTTTATGTTTATATGGAGTTTATTGTGATTATTAAAACTACTTATTACATACCTATTAAGCAGTGGTGAGCATACTTCAAGGCATCCATTACAACGCTCTCAACTGCCAAATTTGTTTGGTAGTTTCCAGCCGGTGGGTTCCGATGCAAGAAATTTTGTAACAACTTATCGAAATCCGCAGGTAGGTTCGAAATCAGCTGATACGGGAAATTGGGAGTACTAAAATTCATGTCTGCTATAATTAGGTCTCTTAGTAAAGGAAACAATGGATGAGATCTAAATGCATTAGATCTGTCCGTTATCAAATGCTGAATAAATCTCTGTTGTGACGCCATCATTGGTGGTCGGTTAGGTGAGGCACCATTTTTGCAATTATTACAGTTTGGTATTGCACATGGAACACCAGACAACTGTCCACACTGACCTTGACCCATACCCATACCCTGACCTTGCATACCCATTGGTGCTGACTGAGGCGCCACCCCCATCTGATGGGGCTGTTGTGGAGTCTGAGGCATTCCCCCATTCCAGCCCATATTGTCATTTATATTAGATCCCTGAGTTTGTTGAAACATTTGATTTTCCATATCGTTCATGTTCATGTTTCCTGGCATTGCACGATTTTGTTCAAATTGAGGATCATATCCCATCATTCCACTGTTTCCTCCAGCAGACGGCATACCCATATGCATCTGTCTCTGACTTTGATAGCCATTTTGAGAATTCGGCCCCATTCCCTGAAAGTTTTGACCACTGTTAAAATTCTGATTCATATTTTGACTTCCACTACCCATTACCCCTTGGTTCATTCCCATCATTCCACAGTTCTCGTTTATATTACCCTGAGTTGGACCAGAAAACTGACAGTTCGAATTTTTCATTAATGTATTTTGTATACTGACTGGGTCAAACATGCTAGACCCTTTTGAAGGATCCTGTATCTGACATGAAGCCTGGCCCCTATACGAGTCCATCTGTGGTTGTTGCATAGGACCCATGGGGCCGTTAGGCATCTGACAGTTCATGTTAGACATGTTCGCCTGATTGGACATATTTTCATTGAATGCCGACATAACTAAATTCTGATTGTTATCCATGCCGTAATTGCTGCTGGAAGATTTCTGTTGGAAGTCAAACTGTTGCATATTATTAGGTGTATTTGAGTATTCGAAGGGATTCATACTGGTTTGACCATTATTATTAGGCACTGTATACGGAGCTGTCTCCGGTTTGACATGGTGGTTTAACCGCGGCATCATTTTCGAATGCATTTTTTGAATACTGTTTCTATATTCTTCTAACTCACAATCCGGAACATTAGTTCTGTAACAAGGTTCGTACGGCAAGCCACCATTTTGTCTTGCACAATTAGCACTACTTTCTGCGAACTGAACAGTTTTCTGAGGAGTTGCCCCCAGTGACATTTTTTGCTGCGAGTTTGCTACATGCATGTGATTTGAAACACTAGAGGGCACTGTTGAAGTGGCAGAGTCCAAACTTCTCGTACTCATAGTGTCTGAAGATGTGAAATATCCCTGATCTAACGGAGAATCAACTGGACGGCTAAACTGAGA
Source organism: Saxidomus purpurata (assembly GCA_022818135.1). Classification (NCBI taxonomy): domain Eukaryota; kingdom Metazoa; phylum Mollusca; class Bivalvia; order Venerida; family Veneridae; genus Saxidomus; species Saxidomus purpurata. The sequence goes on from JAFMSR010000016.1 coordinate 8,012,732, forward strand.
GTTCATTGTTTGACCTTGCATATTCATGTTACCAAGGTTACCAGAATTATTCATAGCACATGACTGGTTTCCCACAGTTCCTTGGCTAGCAGGTGACATATATTTATTTTGCTGCTGCTGTTGAAAATTTTGTACATTCACATTTGGCGGAACTGGTCTACCGAGTCGCTGATACGGCTGAGCCATAGGTGTTTTAACTGTCCCATGACTTTGACCTTGATATTGTCCATACTGAGGTGGTGGTTTATTAAATCCTGGTGCTCCTGTAGTACTATGAGGCATCTGAGGTGATGGTGCACCACCCCCAATTGTCCGTGGAGAATAACACCTTTGTGGCACATTTTGATTATTGTTGCTATGTACACTAGAGTGGTTACTATGCGTACTATGGTCACTATGAGAACTTTGGTTTGAGCTGACTGACAGGTTTGACCTGGGTGACATGGCACCTTGTGAAGTTGGTATAGGTCTTCGCGGGGTTGGGGGAGTCTGTGGTGCTTTAAATACATGGCTATTACCCATATGAGTCAATGGCGGAGGGCTTGGGGGCCCAGAATTGGACATATGAAATCTCTTGCTCACCGGGCTACTAGAACCACTAGATGTTGCTATAGTTACATTTGTGCTTGATGCAATTGAGTAAGATGGAGAACCACAGTTCCTATTTCCCCATGCATTATCACTGGTACTTTTATTTGTTGGTGTATTAAGAGCACTATTTGACTGTGACTGGTTGGTTGGGGTTGGAAACCCTGACGAACGTAGAGCCTCTGGGGTCATGTATCGCTGGGGATCTCCCATGTCCTGCTCCATGAGAAACTCGACGAAATCCAGTTCCATTCCTTCCTTCATACCGATGTCCTCGCACAGCTCCTCAAGGAGCTCGTTCGGCAGCCGTTCATCGTCCATCTCTTGCGGTTCCTGTGTGGGCAGAGAGTTAGGTGTATCTGGAGACCCACAATTCTCTAGCGACAACGTCGTCGTTACAGACGACGCTGACGGACTAGCGGGCGCCTCACGGTACTCCATCAGCTGAAAATACATAAAATAATCTTTTGAAATAAATTGTCATTAAGTAATTTCGTACAGAGCATTGCAAACCTTACTACAAAGTACACATCTATAAAAAATAAGAATTAATACACCTTTAATGAACAGTTACTCAGCCTACTGTTGTACTGAGGCTGTGACTGTAAACAATCTAAACAACAACAACAACTATTGTACCGAGTGACAGTGTCATGTACTGAAACTCCATGCCCCGGAAATTCTTGAATTCCTGTCAATAAATAATGAACAGGCATGCATTCTTACATACTCCAACTTACACAGCTCTCACTTTAAATGAAAGAAATGGAAAATGCAGCCTTTCCAACTATATTCAAAACAAACTGTTTCACAACTGATGCTTTAGACAAAGCATTATCTTAACCTATTTTATTTCAACCTTTAAACATGTTAAACAATCTTAAGAAGATGGTCATAAAATTATAAATTTGCTGAACAGTACTTTTGATAAAAAATTTTTTTACTTAAAATACTAACAAAATGTTGCCATATTGTGACCCCTATTTATCATACACTTATTAAAAAACGTTTAAAAACCTTTTACCTGAATTAATTACCTAAACCATGTAAAAATTCCTTGTACCAAATGTGTGTCTATCATACAAATAACATTGTTGAAAGTGGGGATACATGTTTTTAGTGTACACACCAGTCACCAGTATTATGACAATGTTTCAACAGGGTCAATGTATTTTTTTTTAAAAACAACAGGAACACTTTTAAAAATGAAGTCAGGTCAGTGGGCCATATTTCTATTTTTATCGCCATGTTGGTAAAATCCTCTTCAGATTGGGAGGTTGATATAGAAAACAACAGCATACCAGAAGAGACTCTAGGACTACAGGAAACAATATTCCCACACTTTCCTTCCCACAAAAAATATACCATACTTAAACTCCATTGAGCTCTCAAGGCATTTTAGAAAGACTGAAACATTTCAAAAGTTTCTTTAGCACCGTAACCATGGTAATACTCACTTATATGTGAGATCAAAGATGGGTACACTTTGGGTGTTGGACAGCGGCTTTTTAAACCCTGTCCATGCTATTTTCATTTTTTTTTTTTGCTAGACAATGAAATTTTTCAAATTGGCCAGTTCTATCAACTGTCCGTTGGGAGTCGTCACTGAATATTTACTGACTGCAAAGTGAATAGTGCAGATAATGATCAAACTGCAGGGAAGCGAAAACTGATCATAATCTGCACCAGTTGAAAAGCCATCAGAAAACCAAGAGTTGATTTCTGACTGTTATAACACGAGCTGGGGACGGTAAATGAGGCGAGTACGGTAGTGAGAGAAAAGCCCTCAACAACTTATGATTGTATACTTGGCAGTTTATTCATGTGGACAGGATGTTGCAACCTTGCTTCTGATTTAAAAACATCTTAGAACAATTGCAAGGCAGTCCCTGACACAGAACAGCTGCCCACAAGTACCTTGTCTTTCTCTCCTCTCTTAAAAAACGTAACAGAAAATTCACAGACTAAAATCTGTTCTACAAAGAGGAAATTTTCCCACATCTATCTTCACAACATGAGACCTACAGAAAAATCAACAAAATATTGTGTGACAGCTACTATCCCCATGCCACAATTTGACAGTGACCACTACTTCATCAAGCCACACAACTACAGTCTGAATTTGACCCATGAGGATGCAACCTTTTGTTTTCCTTGGTTTTTATGGTTGTTTTACAATAAGCTAAAAGTACATCCATGGCTCTTTGCTTGAAATCATACTACAAGAACAATATTCTGAAGGTGCAATCAGCTTCTTGAAACTCTACCCAGGACATGATGTTGTACAATTTATTTCTTTGAGGAGGCAGTAACAATAGCGACCTTTTTCCCAGGCTCCCAGCACACAGTTGTTCACCTATATTTTCAATCAAAGATAAGGTTTTACTGCCCCAATATCAATACCATAAATATCTGTTTTACCCAACCCTTAAGCTCATCCAATATTCAAATACCATAGTAGTAAAACAATAAAACTTCTTTATTCGAGAGCCATTCAATACCATTGATATAGAAAGCTATATGTGATAAAACAGAATTTCAATGTCCATAGTTTTCAGCTATCTCTCTAATTTATCATTCATAATACAATGAAAACCAATTAAGCATTCACATGTAAATTATATTTAATGTTTATCTTACAAGCTGAAATCATTTTTCATTGTCTTAATGAAGGTTTAAAGCCCGGAAATCATTCTCAATTACACATATCTTTAATCAATGTGATGTGCAAATACCATGTAAAACCATATCCAGTTACTAAAAACATACAAGTGATAACTCTATGTTGGTTTTCAACAAACATCACATTTAAAGCTTCAAATTGTTCATTTCATTAATAGATGCCATCATCGAATGTTTACATACATATTATGGTGTGCTAGTGCTACTCATGAAAATTAACCCCGGGCTTCCAATGCATTTCTGAACTCTTGTCACTCCTTTCTACAAAACTTTTTCTGGACAAGTCATTGAAATTTTGCCCCGATTAAGAGCTCTTATTAAATTTCTTTCCCACTTGAATGATTCTGGAGCATCTGACAAGTGGCAGGGGAAGCTCTGCATCCTGTAGCCACCGAAACGGCCAGGATTGGTTTGCTTTGCGCGAAATAGGCTCTTCTTTTTCCGGACAATCACCAAGCCTTGCGACAGGTAATTTACTAGATGAAAATGCAAAAGCAAGCAACAGTTTTTTGCAATGCAATGAAACTAATCAACCGAGAATTCTCTGCTCGATTTTCACAAGTCAATTCCGGCTGATGTGGTCACATGCAATTACAGCGTAATTCAATAAAGCACAGTAGAGATGTTATCTGTGTTTCCGCTGTAATATTTTCAGTGTTGCTTTTACTAAATTAGAATTGTAAATTATGCAGATAAACTTTGGTATAACAATAGTGGAATGTTATTATCCTCCCATGTTACAACTGCGCTTTTTCTTCATACCATTAAGTGAATTAACAACCAAACATACGAATCAGGCATGTAAATATTCATCATTTCATTCACCAGACTACTTTTACAGACAGAACAAATTTTTACCGATATAATCAAAGCGAAGCATTCAATGCTTTTACGAACAGAATTTCAAGCAGCGATATTTATTTACCTTCTTGAATTTAGCAATTATAATTAAACAAGTCACACACAACACAACATATTTCAAATTTTTTGTCACACTTGCTAGCGAATGAGTCATAAATTTCAATCTCCGTAGACTGGTCATAATAAATTAAGCTTTATCTGGTCAAAGGGTTTTATAAGTCAACAGTTTTTCTTAAGGTTTATTTATTTAAGATATCCAAGAGGGTCATATCTATAAAGATTCATTGAAAAATAAAGTAATCTTGGTCCATTATCACTGAATTCGTCATTTGTCATTTTGCACAAAGACGTTGATTGCAAACCCGTGATCGGGGCGGCGAAGTTTACAGGAATTAATCGCAAATAATCACGTCCCTTCCCACTTACAATTCTGGATTTTTAGGAGATCAAGTAACCTATGAAAATGGAAGGTCACATTTTAATTAAACAGTGGCTGGGCTTTGACAATAGAACTGGAAGTCATTCACGAGACGAATTGATGTAAATCATTTACGAAATGTTGTTATTAAAATGGCTTTTATTTCACATAAAAGGCCAGCAAGAGGCCTTTTCCGAAACCCATGTGATGGTATTTTGTGATAAAGGATTAAAATATTCAAGCCTGTAGACTCTATTATTGTAAAAGGACACATGAAGGAGGAAGGGACATTTCTGAAGATAAAGAATGAGTTTCAACCCCCTTGTCAGCTCTGGTCAAATTTACACAAACACCACAGACAATGTTACAAAAAACAGGGTATAATTATCACTGCTAAACGATTCTGCTCCCAGCTTGGTTCTCAGGCTGCTGGTTGTCTTACGATTTTAACCACAGATTTTTTTTACCCCGGCACAGCCTTAACACTCTTTAATATTATGAAAACATTACTATAAATATGCAATAACAAATAAACTGGTAGAATAATGATAGATCTTAATGTTCTTATAAGTTTCGCTCTTAAACACTGCTTACATTGCGTTTCATTCGTATATTATGTTTCTCTTTCGTCGCGAAAGAGTGATGCACGTAAAAAAATGGTTCATACAGTGCACTACATTTACAACATGTAGTAGAAAAGAGGAATATGTTTTGTACAATTATGTCAATTTCGCGGTGAAGACATCAGTTTATTGGTATATTTATAAGAGCAACAAGTAATTTGTATCATCCTAAATGGCCACTGAATTTTAACCCTTTCCCCGTCACATTTCTAAACTGAATTAGTCCTTCTTTAAACCAGGTATGTCATAATTCTTCAAAAGGGTGGACGCTGAACATTTACTGAATGAATGGCAAACAGTGCAGATCATGATCAGACTTCACTTAACTTACTGGCTGATCATGATTTGCACTAGAATGACTTGTCATCAGGACTGGAACAGGTTATCTCGTTTATATGGTCCAAGTTCTCTTCACAATGAATATTTCAGTATGCTATATTATCACAAAATGACTTTTTGATTTAACATGCAATTTTCCTTAGGTAACTGACAGGCAAAACACGTAATTCATTAATTCCTTTTGGCAAAAAAATAAGCACAACAATTTCAGAGGCGACAAGTGTAATTAGGCGGTTTTTTTTACATGTTTGTCTGGAAAAAAATAGGTACTGTATAATTTCTAATAAAAAAGAGCATAGCTAGTATGGGTACTGTTTTGTACCGTTAACAGGCTTTTTATAATGAAAGCCAGGTTCTTTGATGGCTAAGCGAACAGTATGGAGTTAGATCAGACTGCAAATCTAGGTCCATCTTCAGGTCACAGTTTTCACACATTGTTAACTCATGGTATGCATTATTCCGATACAGTTTCAGGAATTTTATCAATTTTGAAAAATACTGATCCAGAATGATTAGACTACATTCTCATCAATGTAAACACACTCCCTAAATAGAAAGAAACCTGCCAGTTTTCAAGGGTAAAAACTAAAATAAAAAATCCCATTAATTAGCAATAATATGAAACACATAACAGATACAGTATAGGAAATTATCTTTCAAGATGTTATGAGTCGATTTTTCAACATATGTGCACCAGCTAAACAGCTAAATCGAATTTTTGAACATCCGCTAAGTTAATTTTCAAACTACATGCATACTTTTAACGGAAAAAGATTTATCTATGAAGAATTTTGAGAGATTATTTTATCTAGAAGTATATATCACAAAATTCAACCTGTACTAAACTTAAATTTGATTAGAACTTCAAACTTGCTCTTGAAACTATTGTTCAAATTGTATACTCTCCGACCAATTTCAAACAAAGTCGGCTAAAACCAGACTTCCTACTGGCAGCAGGATGCGTTCATGTTTAAAAATAGCAAGCAGACATCGAGTGAGCACGTGTTCTGAGTGGTGTCGAATTTCAGTATCAAACAAATTTTCATTAAAATTAGGACAATTTTTTAGGTATGAATCTTAAATGTGACATAAGCTTCTTAGACCAAAAGGTCAGATTTTTCAATTAAAAGAACTATAAAAGTAAAACTTCTCGCCAAGATAGCTACATACAGTTCAACGATAAGAACTGAGTAAAACCTGTAGGCCAAATGAATGATTTAATCAGGTATCGGTAGGCATTATTCTAGACTGCCAAAAAGGGCATGGTGCTCTCAAAATCTTAGGGGCAGGGTGCACCAACTTAGGGGCCAGGCATTTTTTGCATGTTTGAAAGCTTTTGATCAAAAAATATCCTTTAAAATGGAAAACTTTGCTTCCAGAAGATTGTACATATAACACCTTTATATAAAAATAATGTTCTTATATTATGCTAAGAGATGTTTCTCCAATGATTTTAAATGGTTTCTATATCTTTTAATGTGGGTTACACCAAAACGGCAGCAGGAGGAGGAAAAAAGGACAGGGTGCAGCACCCTACTAAAACGCTCTTGAAATATCCCTAGTACCGGTATGCACTGAAGCCGAGAATATCAACTTTGCAATTGATTATTGAACTGTGCAGTTACCAACTCGGCAGTTACAATGTTAAATGCAAACCTGGACTATCTGACAGATAGATCTTTTGGTTTGAATGTGTATGCCAAGTCTGACATCTGTCATTGTGCAAGAACCATAGAATGATGTCATATGCAAGAACACTGCCCCCAACTTGGAAGATCAAGGTCACAGTATTTGATGAACTGTTATGATTATAATTCTGCATACATTTCAGTATATAACAAAATGATAGACCTTTGTGTGCATCAAGTCCAAAATTTTTGTTGAGGCCAAGTTTGGTGCAATTTCAAAATATTTTGGCACACATAACCATATAACAAGATAGTGTAGTCACCATAACAAGATAGCATATTTACCATAACAAGGTAGTGTAGTCAACATAACAAGATAGATAGTGTGGTCACCATAACAAGATAATGTGGTCACCATAACAAGATAAATAGTGTAGTCACCATAACAAGATACTGTAGTCGCATGATAACAAGATACTGTAGTCACCCACGGCGTTCGGTAGACCTGAGCTCCCGGGTTTTGACCCGTGAAAATTTTGAAATACTGACCCGCGATTAAAACGCCCGACGAGTCATATTTGACCCGTAGGAATTTTCATTCATGCGTCGATTCTTTAGCGTACGTGTCAATCAACTTGTTAATTCCAAACACTCGGGCCGTTGCAACCGTTGTCGCGTCAGAAAGTGAGAACCGAGGCGGAGCTTGTATTTTAATCTACTCAATTTCAGTCAATCAGCGACGATCACGCAGGTGCACATTTTCTCGGCTTGATAATGACGTAATCAATGGATGATTGGATTTAATTGACAAGCAATAAACACATGTTCGGCATCTACTATGTGTAAAAGGTGTTGTTAACACGCGGCATATAAATGATGCAATCAAAAGAGTATGCGCATCATTTAGTAGATGATGGTGACACTCGAATTAGATAATTAGTGGATGTTTTTTCGGCGGCCTAGACGAGTAATATATTCAAGTGCGAGTTTCGTCGCGAGTTTAAATTACTTGTAAGAGCGCATTTATATCGACTTGCATGTTGAAAGTTTAACTAACGTTATTTTCACTTCTAAGAGCCTTTCTTTCTTTTCCATCCTTCATAAAAAACTTGATATGGAAAGATAATCAAAATAATGAGCCTTATAAATTTGTGTCAAATAACCTTCAATATTTGTTAATTACAATAAAATCGCGGGGAAAAAAGACGGAAATCGCGGACAAGCGAGATCGCGAAAATATGTGACAAACTGGAAACAACGTACATTTTAGCCTGGGAAAGGGATCAGCAGCTAGATCTATCTTACTTAAGAATTTTTTGAAAATATAACAGTACCGCTTCTGAACACAAACTGAAAAATATGATGTGCCAGCGCTAGAGTACAGGGCTGGAAACCCTATGACCCATGGTTCGACCCTTAAAAATCTCACCTTGACTCTTGAAAATTTGAATTTGACCCTTGAAAATTAAGGCTGAAGAGTCAATGACCCTTGAGTTTCAAAGCCTACAGGACGCCCTGGTAGTCACCATAACAATATGGTGTAGTCACTGTGTAACAAGATGGTGTGGTTTTGCAAAAATCATGTTTTCAGCTGCAGCTTAAAGTCTAGTTGAAGGTCAAAGTGTACAATGGTCGGTCATATATACTGCTTTATAGATGGTTGTTGTTGTTTGTGTCTCAGCTTTAAAATTATTATGCAGGATGTGATTCAGAAATGTATTATCTGGGTGTTTGGTAGACCCGAGCTCCCGGGTTTAGCCCCGTGAAAATTTCGAAATACCCGTATTTGACCTGACGAGTCAAATTTGACCTGTAGGTATTTTCATTCATGCGTCGATTCTTTAGCGTACGTGTCAATCAACTTGTTAATTCCAAACACTTGGGCCGTTGCAACAGTTGACGCGTCAGAAAGTGAGAACCGAGGCGGAGCTTGTATTTTAATCTACTCGCTTTCAGTCAATCAGCGACGATCACACACGTGCCCATTGTCTCGGCTTTGATAGTGACGTAATCAATGGATGATTGGATTTAATTGACAAGCAATAAACACATGTTCGGCATCTATATAATCATGTGTAAAAGGTGTTGTTAACACGCGGCATATAAATGATGCAATCAAAAGGGTATGCGCATCATTTAATTAGTAGATGATGGTGACACTCGAATTAGATAATTAGTGGATGTTTTTTCGGCGGCCTAGACGAGTAATATATTCAGTGTGTGATTCGTCGTGAATTAATTGTAAGAGCGTATTTATATTGACATACGTGTTGAAAGTTTTACTGACGTAATTTTCACTTCCAAGAGCCTTTCTTTCTTTTCCATCCTGCATGAAAAACTTAATATGGAAAGATAATCAAAATAATAAGCCTTATAAATTTGTGTCAAATAACCTTCAGTATTTGTTAATTCCAATAAAATCACAAGAAAAAAAGACGAACATCACAGACATGCGGGATCGCGGAAATATCTGACAAACTGGAAACAACGTACATTTGCGCCTGGGAAAGGGATCAGCAGCTAGATCTATCTAATTTAAGAATTTTTTGAAAATATAACAGTAGAGCTTCAGAACACAAACTAAAAAATATGATGTGCAAGTGCTGTATTATCTACCAAATGATGTGCCAAATTCAAAAACTATGAACTTAAGGTCAAAGGTCAAGGTTACACATGAATGAACTCTATAAATATCGACAAAAAAGCTATGGGGTAACTCTAATTTGCATAAATTTAACAATTTATTGCGATGAAATACTGGATTGATAGTATAAAGTGCAATGTCGGTCTTTATGTAGACTCATATGCAAGTTTAAACGAAATAAAAAGCTTATTTATAAACAATATAGAGTTATTATGAATTAGATATTCTATGATAATAAGCTAGTTGCTACAGTAGGCAGTCGTCTTTTTTCATTTTTATTCTTTGATTTTGTTTTTGATTTTTAAACTAAATATGCGTATAGACCAGTGACGAAGGCCGAGAAATCTCCATTCCCGAATTAAAATACCCGGCTGTGCAATTCACAGTACTCTCCACAAAGTAGTTTTCATATATAACTTCAGGCTAAGGAAGAACAACCTGCATTATCAGGTGGCCCAGCTTAGTCATGTAACACTTTGTGAAAGAATCTAGCCTGTAACCTCTAAATCAGATACTTTATCAATATTATGATAACAAATCTGTTACATATGAAGTTGATAAACTTCCTACACACTCTACACATTATCTAGCCAAGATACGATGGCCCTTTAACTATCAGTGGACCCCTTTGATGTGACAGCTGGCCACAATTAGACCCATCCAGATTTTATGACCACTTGTTTGTAAGCCTGTGATATATTGCCTGAGGCCAAAGTTCTGTCTGATCTAACACAATGTTTATCTGATGGAGAAAATGGAGAAAATATAATCTTAAATAAATAAATGAATATTTCAAATAGTAAAAATATGTATAAAACAAATAGAGAGTTATCTTGTTTACAATAGTGACATTAAATTAATACCATATCTTTTTTAAAATCACAGACTAAATTCTTCAGATGTTTTTAAATCATGCAGGCTTTGCTTTGAACTGATTTTCGAAAGTGCACTTAGAGAATATCAGCATTGTAATACGAATTGAAAACATTGATCTAGCATTCATTCCTATTTTTAGGGTTCGCCAATACAGGTCAGTTGGTCATCTTAGTACACAATCAAGACACATTTCTGATTATTCTCAACCACATGTAGACCTACTATATAGCAGAGACCTATAAATAACAGAGATTGGAAGTTCATCTTATTCCTCCTATAGGGTAATCAGTATTTAGAAAGTGCCTGCTTGAGCTTGAGCGATGCTACTTTTTGCGTAATAAATTCATCAAAGCGAGGCTAACTCCCAAAATACACTTTAGTGTTGGCACTTCAGGTCTCGTTGCATTGTCATCACTTCCCCAGGCTAAGCATATCTGCCGATCTGGGTAAATACCCCAAATGAGCTAAATAGCCTGATCTGGCTAAAACATAAACAATATAAAAGTACAATTCTTTAAATAACTTTTTTACTAGGAAAAAGTGCAAGTTTATTTTAGCTCATTCGGGTTATTTACCTCGATCGGGAGATATGCTCAGCCTGTTCCCTATCGGTCCACAGGAAACTTCCAATATCTGTTATTATATGCTTCTGCAGAAAGCAAATTATATAAATTTTTCATTTTCAAGCACAACGTTTCTTTTATACCTCTTCGAGTGTGGACACTGGACTATCGTAATCCCGAGAACGCTTCGTAGATTTACACGTCCCTATTCGATTACACTAATGGACACATTTGATTTACACGGACTACTGCTAACAGAGTGCGCCTCTCTCGTACGATCACGATATGCACTGAAAGCCGTTGTGTTCGGCTTACAAAATTCAAATTGCACATTGTTATCGATGAGTTCTTTAAGTTTGTCACTTCCGCTGATTTTCTCCTTGGCGTATAAATAATCCTGTTTTTCCGCGTCCGTCTGTGTGGAGTCGGGACTCACTGTACTGTACAACATCTTACATTATTTCTAAAACAGTCCTGTCTACTAACAAAATCTCTCTCCTCAAAACACTGCTACACAAAAGTTACTAAAAGCTGTCTCAAGAAAACACTACATATTTCTGTCCCAGTAAAACAAACAAACAATAAAATCTCAGTTCTGTTAAATATCTTTCAGTGTATATTATACACAAAGTCTTTTCACTCTTTGTAGTTTTTACCCACTAATTGAAAAAGCACAGCTCGTTGTTCACACATAACATACACTTGTGACTTGGTCAGTACAATAGCTGTTCACTGAACCATGAGATGGTCAGTTTTATCTCACTCAATTATCCTTCTAAATCTGTACACATTTAAAGTTTTAAATCCACACAAAATATGTCTACATTGCTTCTATATAATCAACTCTTCTTATTCATGAACACATATTTATCTGTGCATCCAAGATAAACAATTAATCTCTCTTTCTTTACTTTTCATTCATTCACTGATAAAACTGCATACCACTAACAAAGACCATTACTCCATTTTGAAAGCTGCACCAAATCATTTCATTGGTTAACCTGTAAACCATTCAGCCAATGAAAAGGCTCTATTCATTCATAACAACTGCACCACCTGCTCAAGAAAATTTCTATGAAAACAGACAAATGCCTCCACATGATTAATGTAATTTAACCCCGGCAGCTTGCCTCTGGGGAGTAAAGTAGCTTTGAAGTCAAATGATTGGTGTTGATTACTTTCCTCTTTCATGTAAGCCTTTATTTCATTTTAATTGAGATTTTTGATAATTTAAATATATAAGGTCATATATTTTTGAGATTGGAAAAAAAATAAAAGCAAACTTATGACTGAAATTTAATATATTTTTTTAATTTAATAAATCACTGTACTGCATTAAAAAAAATTAAAGTAGTTGGAGAAATCAGGTCTTTGAAAAAATACATATTTCAAATTTCATTTAAAATAGCAATTCTTCTAAACAAAATAAAGATAACTTACAAACAAGGTATTTGTAACTTAGAGTTACTTCAATGATATATAATTACAAATTTATGAGTTTTTATTAATTTAGGATTTTTTTGTAAATTTATGATTTATTTTTAATTGAAAATTTATTTACAATACAACTGAATTATTATTTGTTCTTTTTATAATTTCATTCTTAAAGATTGCAAATTTTTAATTTTAGAAACTGTAACACTTGCTACTTTAACTTCATTCACTCAGTCATCACTATAGATAGATAATCCTTTATTATACAGTGGTGACATGTGTATAGTACCAATTAATTATTAATTATAATTAACCTGGTATTAAAAAGAGACTGGTCCCATGGGAGGGAAGAAAATGTCTGATTGACATTACTAACAAACAATTTTTTCTGGTTCATTAATAAAACTTCTGCTATTAATTATCTATTACAAGTCACAATTTCCTGGTTACATGCAAACCCATTAATCTACAAAACATAAATACAATTTACGAGTGCATTTCAAGAGAAGCTGAATCATAACTGGCAGACATTTATAAATTCATAACATTTATAAATTCATATAACATATAAGCGTGCATTCACAATTACCTTTATTTTTTGCCAGTATTGTAAATATTTTACTACTTAATATCTACAGTGTGTAAAAGTTGCACCATAGTGTGAATTGACTACATTGCTTTACATTTCAGCAAAATAAATTCTTATACTTTCATTTCAATAATAGACCTATGTAGGTAACTTTCTCCAAATTTTGTTTTCAAAAAAAAATAAATTCAAATTTTGAGAGGAAAAACAGTAATTTGTTTTAGCCAATAGAAAACTTGTTTACCTAATCAACTAGCTTGTGTGCTCTTTCTGTTGGCAATCTGCGCCAGCACAAGCTGTTTCTCACAAGCTTGTTTGATCATCTCTTTTGATCTTATTCAAACCCAATTACACCCTTTGACTGCATATCAATAATCTGCATACATGCCATTCAGTCTGTTCAGAAATCCAAATGTTTTTATAATGAATTTTCAATTTAACATAATTAGCACCATTTTAGAGGTACACTACAACAGTTGTGATTTCTAACAAGTAGCCTGAATGCATGCTAATTGGTGTTCAACAGTTTGCATGCTAAATCGTTACACAGTAGACTTTAGCCCCACACTCTTCCATATCTTGATGAAGTGAAAAGGGAGTCAGAGTTGCGTGATCAATACATCTTTTAACTCAGTAACTGATTTCGATTAAACACATGAGCAAATCGGAGGACCAGTGGTGACATATGCTGGACTTGTAATCCATGGGTTCATTGAACATTATTCTTGTGTTGGTTAATAAAATGTAGGATTTTTTCATCATTTATGGATAATGGAGCCCCCAGGTGTTGCGACTTAGCCAGGCACTGATAAAATTTAAAATCTGTTAACAATTTCAAACCTTTCATGCTGGAAAAGCTATCTTTACGACCAAACAAAAAAATATGTGCTTCTTTAAGTCTCTAAATCAAAAGTTAAAGGTTAGTCAGCAGTTTTTTTATTTTGCCTTTTTTGTCTGAAACACTTAAATTTTTTTTTTAAATCATTTTCTCAGTTTGAGGTCAGCAGCAAAAAGTTATGGGATGTCGTGAGACCGGAAACACATTTTTTGGGGCCTAACTGATTTAGAGGGCTTACAGTATTTGATATGACTTAGAAATTTTACACTGGCTTGCAAATCAATACACGACAAAATTAAAGTTTTGCAAGATAAAAATAATGTCAGTTTGAAAAGAAATTTTGCTTTGTCATACAGCAATTCAAAGTTCTGTTCTCTACTAACAAGTAATTACCATAATAATGTCTATAAATAGACTAACCATATTTTATTTTTCTACCCAGTTGTTTCTTGTTTTAGGAGTTACTCCATATATCCTAAACTGTTGAGCATTATAATAGAACCAAACATTATATTAAAGCAAGGCAAAACAAATGCTGAACTTGTGCATAACAAATGTCACATATTCATTAATCAAGAATGCCTTTACAGTGTCTTTAAACAAAATTTAAAGAAAAAAACGCTTTATGTAGCAAATCGCACTGAGTGCAATTTTATGGTACAGATGTGGTTGTATGAATTTCTTCTTGCAAATATTTTCAGGTGCACAGATTCTAAATCAACTGAGAAACGTCGGTGAACACAGAGAACGGATAAAAGCGTTAACTTGTAACCTACAAAATTATTACCTAGATTATAATACACTTACGTTTTGTAAATTGTTCACTTCTTTTTCTTTAGTGCGCCTGTCTTCTGCCATGATGAGACCTTGTAGAGCGGAGAATGAATGCTCACCGCTCGACTTGACAGGCCCTTCATGTGTCGAAGGCCCTGGCATTTTTGTAGGGCCCGGACTTGCATGACGGCCCTCCTGTTTTATATTGGCTGCTGCCATCTTACATCAGTCATCACGCCTGAAAATATATAATAAACAAGTCTTCATTACAGAGGCAAAAAAGGACTTCTATTCTGGTTAGAAGGATTTGGCGGTTCAAAATTTACCAAATTAGATGAACGCCTACTACAGCAATGGGTTCTGACAACCTCCATGCAAAAATCTACATCTGAATTTTTCGTAAGCTATCACCTGGTATGAAAACACTTAAAAGGTCACCTGTCTTAGGCAACCAATATTGTAATGTCTCAAATAGCCAGTTTCTAAACAATGCGCTTTATTCAGCAATCACTTGCATCAGATGGATTTTCTGTGTGCATTGGTGCCTGCTTCGAACACGTTTTATTGCATGGATGTTATAAGCATTTGTTCTACATACTGTGAGAGAGGTAGTCAGGACATACATGATGATGTATGCAACAACTCAATGCCTATAAAATGCATTTTGAACTCATTAACACTGTATCATAACCATGCAGCTAAAAGCCCCGTGATAGAAGGACCCCGCAAAGTACTTCTAGCTTGTTTTAACAGACCTAGCCCTACAATTAAATGGCAGAAGTATATTGATCTATTGCATTTGAAAAACTAGATTCCTGTAACCTTTAATCCAATAAAAAGTTTGTTACATGCAATCCTGTACAATTTCATTTATTATTTAGAAAATTAATGACAATTAAGGGCAGTTATGCCATCGCCACAACCATTGCAGAATCAATACAAATCTTGCGGAGAAAATTGCACTGTTTTTCCCTACTTTTTCTGGGCTGTAACCAGAAACCCCAAGGTATACCTCTTTTACTACCCGGGGAAACGTGATCATATATCTAAAGGAAAACGAGGTAATGTATTTCTGATATTTTGCACTGTGTGTAGGGGGTGGAGCTTAAAACTGTGATCTATCAGTTAAAATAGCGCAACAGAGCAAATGCGCCATAATACAAAATAGATAGAGTACTGTTGACTAGAACTTTAATTGCGTCATTTCTCGGTGGCCATATACACCTTCTCAAAATAACATAATTATTCTCGCATACAGTACTCTATTATAACTCATTTACCCCACCCTATAAGGTATTTGGGGTGTTTGTTCACGGACATTCTTCCTTATGTCATTTCAGTGTAATATAAATTATTACATGAAGCAAATATTCACCAAAAAGAAAGCTTGTAGGCCGGCAAATGCAAAGGATGCCAAAGTTCAAACCCAACTTGAGCCAAATTGTGAATCTACAAAACACTTGTCTTGTAACGTACTCAATGCTGAAGATTTCTGCAGCAAAATGAATCAAACTGACCTGCAGTGTAAAAATTAAACATTTTCTGGGATTATTTTAAACAAGACATGTGGTTAAATGTTGGTGAATAACAAATGAGGCTATATGGGCACAAAAAAAGTATCTTAATGTGCTTTGGTTTCTAAACAGCTCATTTTCAGGTCTTATACTCAAACAAGTCTTAAGTAAAATGTTATAATATCACTGCAACAAAACCTATGTGATTCATCTTACAAAAAAAGATCAAGGAAGGACTGCCGCAGGCAAACTAGTGTACTAGATTACTTTTTGTAAGACATTCATACAGTCGCCTGTGTTAGTTGCCACTTTTATATATACAAATCTTGACCTCAAACAATCTTATTATAAATCATTCATATTTTACCAGCACTTTGCATTCTTGACATGTATAATTAATATCAATGACATGAAAAAGATGAAATCTCCAGATTAAAACACAAAATGAGGATGACAACCTGCTTAAAACGTTTTGATATGGCCTACAGCCATCAAATTAAACTTAATAAATTACAATGGACATAAGGTGTCCCCTTGTTTCACACTTGAGGTGTTGCTAAAATGACTGTGTAATTTGTTTTATTAATGCTGTAACAAAAGGAAGCAGAATGTAACTAAATTATAAAGAACAGATAATAAAATATTATCAGACAAATATCTTCTCAACTTAAAACTTGGCCAAGAAACAATACGTATCAGCCTATCTGCAGTAAAGATGCACCTATTATATACTTTAACTAGCATATCTTTTCAAAGTATTAGGATGAGTTTTGTGAGTAATATATTTAAGCTAAATGAGTCAAACATGAGTCCACTCTTTACCAAAGCCAGTCGTGATAACAATTGAATTCCGCCCCTCCCTCCAAAAAATGTCCATTTTCAAGGGCAATTTTGCAATGTCCTTTGACCCAATATTGTAAAATAGGTAATTTTTGTGTGATAAATATATCACAATTTGTGAGATAGACTTATTAGCAAATTTGAAATTCGCGAAAGAAGGATTCTGAAATAGTAAATCCATGTGAAATGATTTTCACAAGACAGTTAAATTAATAGAAGTCTGAAATTTGCGAAAATTAAATCATCGCAAATATAAAGGATGTCATGGCAGTCATCAAATGACCAATGCCATTGGGGTACTTGCCACAGAACTTATACCAGCCATGTCATTACACTTTATACTGACTGTACTAAATATCATTCACTTTCATGGATAGCAAACATTTTGTCTGACAATAACATGAAAATCCAAGAATTATCCAGTGTTTTATATTTAACTTTATGATCTCCAGTATGATTAAAATGTAATCGTAACCTGAATCTAATAGGAATTTTCAGGGATTTTTCCAAGTCTGGGGAAGGCGCCCTAGCCGCTCAATTTGGGGAAATAAAGTGATATTTAGCTGGAGGGGACACTAAAATCCTGGTGTAAAGTCGCAGTTTGGGGGAAAATGCATGCTTTTATAGAAATTTTCGTTGGGGAAACCCTATACTGATCTCTGATATATAACAACACAGAACATGTTTACAACACAGACAATTTGTAAATGAAACAAACTTATATGTGAAAATTGCATCAATCCTTTCATAGTGTCAAAATTGTTTGTTGATAAACAGAAAAAATATGTCATGGCTGTCAAATTAACTGAATGAACAAGTGAAATGCGGATATCAAAAATAATTAATAAGCGCCAGAAAAGACACCAGTATATAGCGGGCTAAATTAAAATAAAGTTGAAAAATGTATCAGGCAACAGTTATATACATGTACTAGAGACAGCTTCCTAACAATCCGATAAAGCATCAAGGTGTTATTGGAGCAAGACGGCTCTTAGTCACCACTAGAGTATCTGGCACAGTGACACTGAACAGTGACCTCATGTACTGACACTTTGCAATCACCTTTTACTGAATGATCAGATAGAGCCAAAAAAAAAAAAAAAAAACCACGCAAAAATTCATTTGAAAATGCAGATTGTATGGTGTACACTAGCTGTCAGTCTGCCCAAGCGTTCAGAGTGTATTATTTCCCTTCTCAAAGATAGCATTTCAAGCAAATACATATCTGACTTGACCTATGCTCCTTGACTGTATTACATTACATGTCATAAATCATAAAGTGTAACCAAAAAAAGCTGCCATTTATTAACAATGTAGATCACAAAAACATGTAAACCTTGCAGAAGTATTTGAGAGGCACTTGGAACTGCAGCTGCATAATATTTTACCTTACATTTTTTTATACCCTCTTAGTACCATCTATATCCTAATAAAACTAACTGCATCATTACCTTATGTCAGAGAACATTAAATTTATTGTGTGTGTGCAATTTTCTTTTTATTATAGTAAACACGTTTGATATGCAATTTGCAAAAATAGCTAGGCAGTTGGGCAAGAGGCAGGGGAGAAAGTGATGGGGAGTGGGGAGAGAGGGGCGATGAAGGAAAGCAAGGGCGACAGGAAAAGGAATACAGAGAAATGCGTGGGAACAACAGGCCAAACGAAAATCTAGTATTAAATTCAGATAACTGATAGCAAGTTAACAACTGTGAAATAATTTCAAAATAAATCACTTTGACAGCAAAATATCAAAACAGACATGACAAAACATGGCTAAAAAATCCAACATTATATTATATGCACACTGTTACCAGTACATTGAAAGACACGTTGTTGGTTCAATATTTTGGAGTTATGTCACTAATAATAAATAACCCTTTTTAATGAACATGCCTATAACTATGCAAAAGGGGCTCTTTTGAGGTTATGCTGTGGTCAACTGAACTTAACTGGCATACTTTAAAGTTGCATGACTAATCAGGATGTACTTTCAATTACAATAAAAAGTTATAATTAACATAAATAAGTCTGTAAATAAATGGGCAGGGATGGTCCGAAAATTTCTCCAAATCAACAAAATGCGCAAAAGTCTCGTTGAGTTCATCCATTTGCAAACATGATTACATAATAAAATAGTAGTTATAATAAAGTGCCCTTTCAGAGACAAGATTATTCAAGGACCTTATCACAGACCTGTAGACAGATGCTTAACTCTAAAGCTTTAATACTAAATTCTACATCTAAAGTAAGAATGAATCATTGCTTTTATTAATTAAATAACTAGAATAACGGGTCTCTTTACTATTTTTCCAGTGTAAGGAAAATGTTAATTAATGATATTATACTAATGTAGTACTTGAATCCCTGATGATAAAATAACATGTATATATACTTCAGTTTCTCAGTGATTGATACAAGTACAATATGGACCCAGATCTGCATGGGTAGATGCATAGGATGCCCTAGCTGAGTCAATACTGCATGGTTAAGTCCAAAACATGCTGTTTCTTGCACAGGCGTGATAACAGTACTATTATTTGTCTATGGTAAATAAATAATAAAACACTCTCCAACTATAGCCCAATATGTTTATAAATAAATGTGTTTTTTAATTGCATAATCATTTTTCTACTTCACATAATCACCTTTCACAATTTTTCATTTTTAGTGCCTTACACAAGGAAAATCTTTAAACCTTAAAAATGTGCAATCTAAATTGTAAAATTTTCTTTTAATTGTAAAAACGTGTTTAATATTAATTTGATTCATCAAAACTGAAATACCGCTGACAGTTGAAATCAAATGTATAACTATGTGTAAAGAGAATATGCAAACGAGTGAACTTTTTCCTAAAATATCCAGCACCAGTTTAAACTTCCATCAGAAACATTCAAAACACAACAAAATCACCAGAGATTTTTTTTTCCACTACCTTAAACTAATATTTATCTATTGTTTTAACTCCAGTCTCCATAAAGATACACCAAAGATAAACAACAGCCAAACTATCCACCTTTCAAATTACAGCAACTGCAACATGAAGCACTCACAAAAAGTATAAATCTGTCAGTTCACAGCAAGTTTATCCAATATACAATATAAATCATATTTTCAGCAATGTTTAATCGACAGCTTTACCTACAAACCCTATCAGGAGATTCTAAAGGTGTATTGAATACATGAAAGCTCTTAGTCACACTTTGGGTGCCTTTCATTGGGTCAGTAATCAGCGGTGAACTTCTCCGCCTCCCGAACCACTATTGTATCAGTTTTATCGTAATGTCAAACAGTTTTATAAAAGGAAATCCCACCCCTATTCTCGTTACAAAAACTCGCATAGTAATCTTACCGTCTAAACCTTCAGCATAAACATTACAAAACACGCTCATCAGAGCGTGTAACACAGTCAAAACGGAGCTTTAACCTAACAAAACTATTTGTATTTTACCTGTCGACTCAGTTAATTTGTTTTCCATGTAGCTTAAAGCAAAAATTTATCATTTAGGTAAAAGGTCACTTACGTTTAAGACTTCAAAGAGTTTTATGTTTAAACTTCTAGTTCACGTATCCAAATCAATTTTTATCAAACTGATACTAAAACAATAACAAACACATTAAAGGACTGTCTTTGGAAAATTTGTAAGTCCCATCATTTGAAATGGAAAAATAGTAATAACAGTGCTGCAAGACTGCTTCTTCAATAGGACTATTACAAAAAGACCTAATAGTCCAGAAATAGAAAATACAAATAGAACAGTGGGCAGCATCACATCCGCTGCTGCAAAGAGGAAAATTCCCTAAAACCCTTTCCTTGTTCTTGTAATAAGATGAGACTTTCTTTAAATATAATGTAGGTAAAAAGAAGGGGGGAGAGATTCATCCCTAGCTTTAAAGGTGATGCACTACAGAATTCAAAATAGGTTTATGCACAGACAGATTTAATCTGGCAAATTTCCCTTACTACTTGAAATAGATTTTTGGAAACTTTGGAGGGACTTCAAATAATCGAGTGCTATAAGTGACTTAGTGCACGAGATGCAGAGTGTGACATATCTGTAACTGTGCAAGATTTTCAACATATTTTTACAAACATTAATCTGCTAATTGCAAGTTCTCTTCACCTGGCATATTTTGTAAGACCTACTGATTATTATTTAATTATTCTTCAGTTAGATGTTGGTTGATTTTCGTATCTAAATGATAAATGTGATTATAATGTCACAAAAAGAGAGAGAGAGAATGAAATGAGCAGCTTTGCTAAGTCTAAGTTGAGCAAGGAAAGAATTGTAATATATGTAGAAATAGGACATTTTTAGCAAGGAATATCACTTCTGACAGAAATTTCAGCAAGCGCAGGGCTCCTGTAATAAGAATAAACTGTCAGCACAGGAGGTTCGACTTCATTTGTACCTATAGGCAATTTAATAGCTAAGCTTATGGTTCCAGTAATTTCTACCTTCATTGTGATTTCAAATAAAGACACCCAAAGTAAAAGACTTATCAGGCTTTTAAAAATTTAGTCTACGTTCATAACAGAAATAACCACAACACTAAAGATTTAACTGCTAATTAATCATAACTGATGCCATTAAATAAAGCATTAATTTATAATGTGATGGAAAGCTTAACTTCAGGGAATAACAGTACCTAGCAAGCTCTTCCACTTGTTAGTTTATCTGGTGACCCAGTGGGGCTTCGACATTCAGTTTTTACCGAAGTTAACCAGACCACTAAATTCTGGTTGTTCATCTGTGTTTCACTAGCCCATATTGTATTTTGGTTACTTTGGGCATCAAATGACCAATTTAGCATGAAGAATTGCTGATAAAGCCAGCAGTCCTATTTCTCTCCTTCCATAGATATACTACAACTCTGTACTTTGTTGAAATTACTACATTAGTAACACCTCGCACAATGATAAAAATACAGAGTTTTCATTGGATGACAAATAAAGCCTTTTTTAGAGCATTTTACCAGGGTGATGCATCATCTGATCTTGGAGGTTGCGAGTTCAAGCCGCACTTGGGTCACGACCCTTCCTCCTCATGTGACACCAGTAATGGTTTTTCCAGGAAGTGACCCCAAGAGTGACTCAATAAGCTACAAGCTTTCTTCACAATCGAACTAAAATAAATGAGTGTGTAAACTAAACTACCGTGATGCATCCTGCCCTCTTTTGCCTCCCTGCTTCCCTTTTGTTGTAATCCTCATATTAAAAAATATAGAAGTTATTTATAATCCTTGGAGAAGCAGTTTTTGGCATTAGTAAAAGTTTTTTTTTATTATATAAAGGTATTACATCCTTCCAAGGTCTTTCAAATAATATGGTCCGGAAACACCCTCTATAAATGTCTTATCGTACTGATAATCTTGTCTCGGTTATCGATTTTTACCTGGAAGCGTTTATCACGCCGTGCATTTATCACACCGAGCGAGTAAACTGGTATTTGTCCGATAGTTGTATTCAAAACTGCCCGTCATGGTGTCATTTAAATACCACATTTAATTAAAAAAATGGTATAATTGGAAAGCTTGGAAATTTTCTGTAAAACTATGAAATTAAAACCTCTATATATGATTAACTATTATCTTTAACGCGAGTTAAACACGGTCCATGCTATTCCGTCTTGGGCGTTTTAGCGATGGATGGTAATTTGACTCGCGATACTGGTCTTACAAAACTGTACGTTATTATGTTATAAAATAAAAAAACGAAAATCTAATTCATATCCGTTCAAAAATAACTCTTAATTTACATTTTAATTAGCAATTTTCCATCATTTGACCCTAAATATATAGTGAAAACCTGTGCACAAATATCACCGTATCGCGAAAAAAAAATCACCACTGACGCCATTTTTAGATTTTGAACGGATCTAACCGTCCCAGAAAATTAAAATACGGGTGAAATACGAAAATCTAAGACATAACAGACGTACATTAGACTTAAATCTATGAGAAAAAGATGTTACATCAATCCCATGAACACCATGCAAGTAGGAATGAAGCTCTAAAATTAGGTCGGTTTTCGGCTTTTGGTCATTTGTGAAAAAACCCCGTATGGCTTGTATGAGGTCAATCTTTTCAAATTTGCGCGTAAATCTCAAAAACCTAAAATGCGATAGACATTTTCGCGTTTGTAAAATAAAATGTATATATTATGTAAATGTGTCTATACGGGAATGCATATTTATTAAAAGTATTTGCAAGGATCACTTTGTATGGTCAAATTGATTGGTATTATACCAAAGATAAAACTTACATATAACATATCTATTCAAAACTCTTTTTTTTAAATAAAAAAAAATTTTCATAATTTTAGAGCTACTTTTACATGCCAAACTGTCATTATCACGTCTTTTGATGCCCAGGCAGGTTATTTACTAATATCAATACGCTCACATGCCAGGTAGCCATTAGTATTTGATCTCGAAGCACCTTGATCCTTATTATGAAGAATAACTTATTTGGCAGTTATTCATTAAAATAAGCAGTACCAACACTCCAAACATTCAATTGTCAAACATGCCATGCCCCTAACGCTAACCCATTTTTTTAAGGACACAGTTTGCCTTTACTTAAAGCACTGCTGGAACTTTTTAAATTAAACCAACAATTATGTAAGTAAAGTTCAAACACTGTTATTCTATATGAATCCAGAATTGCTCAGATGCCAATGTGCATTTTTTTTACCTAATATTTCCTCCCTAATTCTCCCAGTGGTTGAAGCTCCCGACCCCCTAAATGATAAACATCATTTATGTTATTAAGTATCAAAATAAACTAAGCAAAAATAAAAATCATATCACTTTGACTTGTTGTTCCAAACTTGTGCCCTTTTGCAGCCATAACAATTGTAGGTACAAATAATTATACATGACAACCAGTGTGAATTTTAAGAGTTCCCAAAAACTTTTGTTGGTCACTCCAACAAACCAGTCATTCAGTAATATAATTTTGTAATGATAAGGATGCTATATTGTTTAGATCATTGTGATCAAATTGATTGGTATAAGTATAGTAGATTAATGTACAATAATTTTTTTTCCAAAATGCGGTCCATGTTTGTCACGGATCCGAGGCAGGTTATTTTGATTTACGCTCGATTGGACCATACTATTTGAGCCTTGCTCAAGCTAAGTTCTCAATTTTAAAAGCATATATACATCAAACATTCAATTTCAAACATGCAAAAAATGCCATGCCCCTAACTTTTTAACACAATGGCCTTACTGGCACTCTGGAAAAATCCTTACACCATTATGTAAGTGTTCACTGATATTCTATAGAATACAGAGTTTCCCGTCCCTATCTCCGTGGTTGAAGATAAATGATAAACATTTTATTTTTAAAAAGTTAAAATAAACAACAATATTATACTTTACTTGTTGTTTCAAACTTGTACTTTTTATAACAATTTAGGTACAAATAATTATACAACAAGGTATTTAAGATTGCACTTTTGTTGGTCTCCATCTTTCATTTCTAACCGTTCTTGTGTATTTTTGTATTATCAAGATTTAAAGTAAATTTGACAATATTGAATACAAATGTCAGGTGAATGTTGAACTGAATTACTCTGCCTTGTCAATTAATTGAATAAAAACATATATACATGAGGAATAGGGAATAACTAGTTAAAACACATGTATGGTATCAACATTTATATACCTGCCACAAAACAGACACTGAAAAACAGATTGTCTGTTGCTTTCACTGAACTTAATTGTTCATCTGGCTAAAAACAGATCTATATCTAACTTTATAAAAGAATTTCAAAGAATAACATCTCACTAACCTTATGTTTTGGGTAGTTTTATCTTTATTTGAAACTTCCAAAAAAAGTAAACAATTTTTTCAAGCGTCTACCAAAGGGACGATCATCGTAAATAAAGCGCGTACCTGCATAGATCAATATTTGTAATGTCTACAATGCCTTTTAACGGAATTTTAACGGGATATATAATTACTTACATAATTAGTTTAACCGTTATTCCCATTCACCGAAAAGTACTAAACAGCGGTCGAAAAACTTTCACTTGTTACTTTGTAAACTTTTTTTCGAGTTTTAAAGATGGCGGCGGATGTAGCTTTTGGCGTAATGGTCCGGAAGTTGCCGAATGCTAAAAAAACGCGCCAAAATGTCAATCCGCATCATTAACTAATTGTTAGATATAGACGTGAAATTAACAAACCTTTCAGTTTTCGAATCCTTCTATAGCGCAACTGCTGAATGAGCTAACCTGTTGAGAAATAGCATTTTCCACAAGTTTTGTTTTATTCACGACCTTTGGGAATTGTTAGGTATATCTAGATCTATCTGGTCAGGGATCGAGATAGGGCCGATATGAGATAGATCTAGATCTAGCTAAACAATTCACAAAGGTCGTGAATAAATAAAGATGCAAATTTAAAACATTTTTACAGCATATCAAAAGTATAACTAGATCTAGATTAAAGTTATTTTCAAACGTTCGGCTGGTGTGAGCTATTGCAAGCCATGCACTGTACTATTTATTTCAAAAAGAGATACAGTTCTATCTCGCATAGTTATTAGAGGCTAGATATGGCTTATGCCATATAAACATATAAATGTTTCTTTGGCCCTTTTTGTTTGTTTTCCCCAAGGTCTTTCAAATAGACCTTGGTTTTCCCTAGTATGAATGTTTTCTTTTATCCTTGTTTCCACACGGTTCCCTTGAATATATTTCACTATCATTAAAAATACACATCTAACTTTTTTATCTCACCAATTTCAAAGTGAAAGAGAGCTATTGGGTTCTAAAAGAGATATCTCTTAAGACTTCCATGCAAAGAGATATCTTTGTATCACAGAACAATATCTCATGAACTTTTAAGAGATAAGAGATATTTGCTTAGGCATTAACATCATTTGAAAGATATCTTTGTATTTTTAAGAGGTATTGCTCAGAGTTACAGATATTTAATAAAAAAAGAAATAGAAATATCTTCTTAAAGAGGGTAGATAACAAATTCAGAGAAAGAAGATATGTTTCTTTCAACAGATTTGAAATATATCTCCCAATACTAAAGAGACATCTCTCAATGTAATTGAGATATCTCTTCGCATTACAGAGATATCTCTCTTACTTCAAAACATATCTCTTTATAAGAGATATCCATTTAAATAGAGATATCTCTTAACCATAGAGTAATATCTCTGAGAAGTAGAAATATATAGAGATCTCTCTAATGGTGATAAACATATCTCTGTAAGTAGAAGAGGTATCTTCTAATGTTCAGGAGATATCCTTCTGTGACACAAAGATATATCTCAGCATAAAAGAGATATCTCTATTAAAATGAAAAATATCTTTGAAATTAGAGTGATACATCTTTTACTTGTTTATCAAAAAAAAATAGAGATATCTCCTTAAATAGAGGAGATGTCTCTTAAATTCAAAGAAATGTCTGTAAATAATGAGATGTCTTATTTTAATAGAGATACCTCATATGTTTTGAAAGAAAAGAGATATCTCTCTGCCTGACATGAAGACTCTCCTACATATAAGATATCTCTAAAAGACATATCTGTTTAAAAAAGAGAGATACTTCTCTTAAACTTGGAGAGAGATCTCTCAAATGATGATAAACATATATCTCTGTTAGTAGAAGAGATATCTCATAATGTTCAGGAGATATCCTTCTGTGATACAAAGACATCTCTCAGTGTGAAAGAGGTATCTCTATTAAAAAGAAAATAGCTCTTTGAAATTGGAGATATATCTCATTTTGGAATGAATAGTACAATAATAATTATTGCTTGTGAGACAGAGATATCTAATTTTAAGAGATACCACTCAATTTTAAACAGATATTTCTTTCACAGAGATATCTTTTGAAGTAGGAGATATATCTCTGTAAAACAGATATATCTCAATTAGATTGAGAGATAACTGCACAGTTAAGAGATATCTTTATTGCAATGAGAGTTATCACTGTAGTATTGGGAGACATTTTTTAAAACATGAGAGATATCTTTATTAAATGAAAGATATCTCTGAATTCAAGAGAAATTCCCTGATTTTAAAAGACATCTCTATTAAATTAAAGATATCTCTTTCTTGATTAAATATAAAAAGATATCCCTCTAATGTCAAAGAGATATATTTTATTTTTAATAGAGATACCACTTTCACACTGAGAGATGTCTTAAGATATATCTCCTGAACTTCATGAAAGACCTCTTCTACTTACAGTGGTATCTGTTTAGCTTAACATGATTTGAGAGATATCAGTTATTTTGGAGAGGTATCTCTCAAAGTTAGAGATATCTCTCTGTTGTAAACAGAAATCTCTTTTACCACACTTTATCTCCCAAAACCTGTGTTGTATTTTCATCAGAATTTCAGGGAAGCATCAGTACGAAGTTTAGTTGTGCATATTACAATTTGGGGTCAAAGGTCAAGGTCACAGGGGCCTGAAACTTAAAAATCTTGTCCACTCTACCTCCAAAACTTCTTGTTGGATTTGCACCAAACTTTCAGGGAAGCATCAGTATGAAGTCTAGTTGTGCATATTACAATTTGGGGTCATCTTGTCCACTCTTCATTTCCAAAACTCCTTGTTGGATTTTCATCAAACTTGGTAGGAATCATCAGTATAAAGTCTAGTTGTGTAATTTGTAATTTGGGGTCATATGGATAAAGGTTAAGGTCACAGGGGCTTGAAATGTAAAAAAAAATCATGTACACTCTTCATCTCCATAACCCCTTGTTGGAATTTCATCAAACTAGTATGAAGTGTAGTTGTGCATATTATTGTTAGGGGTCACTTTAGCCCAGTGAATTCGTTCCTTTGGGAGGGAGAGGGTCATGGGGGAGACATGTTTTTTCAAACAACAATTCTAGTTTATAACTTACCTACATTGTAAAATTCAGGTTAAGTGTGATCAGCATGACATTTCCAGCAACTTATCATTCTGAAAAGAGTAACCTGTATTCAGGCAGCTGTATATGTGTACGTTTTTTGTTGTGTAATTGGTGTTCTGTGTGTGTGTGAAACCCCTACTTTGCTTAAGTAGGCATACAGGACTGTATTTGCTATCTTACCAAAGTGTACTGGTATCCTGTGTCCCTATTGTCTCATAGCTGGATTGTTGATTTGTACTGGCATGTAGATTGTGTCCTTTTGATTTTGGAGCCCCTTGTTGTTTAAATCATGATCAGATGCATAGGTAGTTGAGAGTTTAACTGGTCAAAGGTTATAGTCACTGACCTTAAAATGGACAGTGGTTTCTCATAAGAAAATTGTAACTTAATTAATGAAAATCTTGAAACTTTGTAGTAGCTTATATTTAGCAGATAAGCATTTTTTAGCTTCTGTCGGCATAATTATTAAAGTAAGTCGCATCAATAGCTTAAAAGCACTAGCTATATTATATTTAAAGAATCTGATACTGTAAACAACCCTTATTTAGTTTGTTGTCAGAGGTGCAAAGGTCAAGGTCACATCGATCTCAACATACCTAGTAGAGGTCAGTAAGATCAAACAAGAAATTATAAAGACAGAAATTTCTTATTTACACTTGTTGAACTGAGGATTAAAGATACATTGACAAAAAAGTTAACAGTAATTAACAAGCAGATTTATTTCAACAAGTTGTCTAAAATGGCTCAGAACTGATAAATATCATGAACAATTGGGGGAAATAAGCCTTGCAAACAGTTTTCATTCAAATGTAACACTTGTGTGGAAAACAGAGTCAAACAAATGTTTTGATTTTTCTCCACCAATGAAAAATACAGTGATCTAGTTACAACTGAAAATAGGGTTAACTGTTTTGTAATTTTTATTAGAAAGGTTTAAGGCTTTTAAAAATCAACAAAGGGAAGCCACAGGGAAGTTCCATTACATATAGATTTACTGTTGCAAATGTCACTCATTTAACCCAACTAACGCTTAATACTCTATCGTTTTTTTTTTTGACCGTTGCAAATTTAACTTGAGATAACCAATCAGAAACAAAGTTACATTGATAGTGCATTAGAATAGGGTATTACATGAACAAATTTCATCTTTGATCTAAACAAACTAACTTTGTAACATAACTGCTAAATTTCTGAGACATCAAAATAGCGTTTCTTTGAACTAACTACTTCTCAACCATAAAAGACTTACAATATATTCCAGAAGAAATACTGCATCTTTCTAATTGACAAAGTTTTATAAAAGTAAAACCAACTTGTTTTCTGTAAAGTTAAGGTTTTTCCTAAATCGTAGCAAGAACCTATAGATATTTCAACATGTTTGCAGTTTTGAAACATTAGGGTGCCAAAACGTCACAAAATACGCCCATTAGGCTGTTTGAACTACATGTATAGAACGGACATTACTAATCTAATAATTTTTTTGATAATTCAAGGGCCATAATCCAAAAGTGCCATGGCAAATATTTTCACCAATAAAATAAACAGCTACTTTGACAGCAAAGTGTTTTAGCTGAGGACATGAGCATGTGTATAAAATACCTTCCAAATAAAATTTACAATTCTGGAGGGTTGTATTAAATCCATTGCTAAGCAGTTAACTACACATATTGCTATGTTATCAGTATAATTACTAAGCATACTATGTGTGATCTCGATGAAAGTCCTTTCCATGATACGGTAACATTCTGCGGAAATTTTCAATCTAATCATATGCTACTGAGATATGAGATCAATACCAGTTTTCATGCAAACTTCAACCAAAATTCTTAAGTTGAACAAGGGCCATAATTGGAATCAAATTTGGTCAAGAGTTATTTAACATGACTGTGTGATACCCCTGAAAAGCTTTATGAAGTTTGATATTAATCCAATTACTGCTTAATGAGACAAGTGCATGATGGAAGCTTGCATGTAAAACTTAATCCAAAATGTCTAAGTCCAACTAGGGGAAAACTTTTAATTAAATTCAGTCAAGAGTAATCTAACTTGACTGATTCAGTCAAGAGTAATCTAACTTGACTGTCTGGTACCCTAGAAGAGATCAATTAGGGTTTAAATCAATCCCACAACTTGATAATATAATATATGTGCATGATAGTAGCTTGTATTTAAAACGTCAACCAGAATGTCTAAGCCCAAGGGCCATAATTTGCATTATATTAAGTCGAGAGTTATTTATTGCTTGTATTATACCCCTGACCCCATTATTTAAGTTTCAAATCAATTTGTCATGATAGTAGCTTGCATGCAAAACTATAACCAAATGAGCAAAGCCAGCATAAGGGTGACCACAATAGCCCTCCTTATTCTCTGAATAGTCAAGCTAAGATTGCCTCACTTTCAGAGTACGAACAATGCTAAAATGAGTATGTGAATTATGCTATACATGTATAACACCAAGATAAATAACCACCAACAAGACAACTATGCTGTATAAAGGCGCTGGCAGTAACAACCTTTGTCCTATAAGACAATGAACTTTAACAATACTTCACTGTTATAATTTATCTTTAATGACCTTTCACCAAAGTCAATAAATATATATCCTCTATTATATGTGAACCATATAGTTCTATAAATATCTGAAACAAAAATTTCCTCGAGAATGATGGATGCTCCTCAAAGTTACACTTGACATTCAAACAGAAATTATATCTCTTGAACAATACCCTTCCTTTTCTTCACTTGATTACAAAGCTCCAAAAGTTTTGTTAAATGCCAGCTACTTCTTCAATTAGATTGTTTATAGTCCCCATCAACCCTAGGATTTCTCCCTAGGTGAACTTGCCAAAGCCCGAATGCCAGCTAGAAGTTACTAAGATACAATGCGGACAATGATGGTGTATGTTTACAAGTAAGTAGTAATGATCAAAACATCGTAAATGTATGATAAATTACCAAGCCAGAAAATGCTTATAACATCGCCATATCTTTATGAAGTTTCAAATGAAGTTGCATGTAATTCTATCAAATGGTTACTGAGAAACGTTACTGACAAGAATGGTGCTATATTATAATGTATAGATGAAAATAATTGAAGGGCCATAACTCCATGAAAAATTATTCAGCCAGAAAATGCTGACAATGCATACATCTGTTCTTGGCAGAGAAGTTTCAAAGGAAGTGCTGCTAAATTGCACACAATGCTTGCCTAGGCAAGAATACAGGAAGGGCAGACATACGGACTTACAGACACTTGAAGCGGCAACTATAAGCTACCGTTTGGGAAGCATTTAAAACAACACATACATATTGTTAAACTAATGCTATGTCCCATGAACAGTTTGTTTATATTGTCTAAGAGCTTGAAGGAACACTTTTTTAGTCTCTTCTATTGTATCACTATATATTTTCATATCTTCTTCTTTGGATTTTAAAGTCGTTTGTAAAGCTGTCTTTAATGCTTCATTTTCATCACGCTGTATTTCCAAACTGAAACAGAAAAAAGGACGTTAAAATTGTGAGTCAGTTGTGAGAGGATTCAAAGCAAATCAAGCTGCAAGCTTCTACACCATACTGATAAAGACTTTATATTCTCGGGTCTATTTCGCGATTTTCCAATTTTCTATTTATTGGCTAGTTTTTTAATTCACCAACCGCACTATTTCATATATAATCTGTGATTGATATTCAGTAATTTAATGAATTTATGAAGTGCTTCATCTGCAAAAATAAGAACCTTGCTGGACTATAATAATAATAATAATAATAAATTCTTTATTTTAAGAAGGTAACATGTACAGATATGCAAACAAAATATTTACAACATCTTAGTTCAAACATGGCCTTCTGTAACATGGAAAAGGAAAAATGATTTTATACTCCATTTACACATTGAAACGACAATCACTCAAGAATTGAAAATAAATAATCGCATTTATACCTAACAAACATCTATCGGATAATAAAGATATTTAATTACATCTGCTTAAAAGATAAGTTTTTCAGTGACTGTTTGAATAAGCTCAAAGATGTAACTGAGCGAATATTTGTAGGAGTATTGTTCCAGTATTGTGCAGACATATAGGAAAATGAGGTTTTCATGTAATTTGATCGTTGTTTAGGTGTTACCAAGTCATTGTTAGTAATTGATCTAAGGCAATATACATTATTACTGGAAAAGGTGAGCAAATCTTTTATATAAACAGGCGCCATGTTATACTGGGCTTTATATACCAAGACTGCCGTATGATAATGACACCTGTCTGCAAAAGACATCCATTGAAGTTCATGTAATAATGCGACGTAGAATTATTCAGTCTTTTTTTCGAATTAATTTCGCCATTCTAATTTGTAGTTTTTATATCGAGTTAATGTTCTTTCTTCCTGCTCCCCACACAGTGCAGCAATAGTCAAGTGTTGATAATACATATGCATTGTAATACATTATTTTCATATCGTCTATCGCCGCTTAGATAAAAACTTATTTTTTTTGAATAGCGCTATTTCATTATTAATTTTGGAACAAACTGTTTGTAATTGTAACTTCCATGATAATGCGTTGTCTATATAAACACCAAGAATCTTTTGTGCAGTAACATTTTCAATTTCAGAGTCAGCTATATTTAATTTCAGATGCAAATCATTTTTACTTCTTAGTTTGTGGGTCGTAGTTATTATCATACATTTAGTTTTTGAAGGATGAAGCGACATATTGTTTACTTTACACCAATCAGTAATTGCCTTAAGTTTGTTTGCAGTTTATTCTGTAAGACATGTATATCAGAGTTGGATTCATAAAGGGTAGAGTCATCTGCGTATAAGTCGATATTACCTGAGTCCATTTCATAGCGCGATGTCATTAATGTATAGGAGAAAGAGAAGAGGTCCTAGGATCGAGCCCTGAGGAACCCCAAGTTACTTCTAGTTTCTTAGATGTTACGTTATTTTCCTTAATGACTTGATTTCTATTGGACAAATACGATTCGAATAGCTTAATTGATTTTTTAGAAAAATGATACAGTTCAAGTTTATGTAAGAGAATTGTATGGTCGACTAAATCGAAAGCTTTTCTTAAATCAAGGAACACTGCCCCATCCCCATTTGGACTGCTTCATCCCCATTTGGACATGCTTCATTGTTGATAGTTTGATTTCGTCAAATAGACATTCACCTTTATACAGAACTAAACAAAATTTTAACAGTCACAGTCCAGTTTTTTTTTAATTACTTCAATTGGTGATAACTGAACTGATTTTATTCAGAATTTAGCATGACTTTAATGTGAATACAGAACTAGAAGTGTGATAACAGACATATATCTCCCCTAATTTGAAAAATGATTGAAATGATCAACGTTTGCCAACAGCAAAAACAAATCCATTGCTAATATAAAGCAATAATCTGTTTTTCAAAAGCCACATACCTAACGACTAGCTCCTCCACGGACATATTGCGTACATCATCATCCTCTGGCATCGTGGGCATGTTAGCGACACTGGCAGTTAACGCAGATTTCTTCCTAGCAGACATCCCTCCAGCTGTGAAGCAATAACCATGTATAAATATAGTGTTTTAGTTTTATTTCTTTAAACAGGCTTCTATTGTTATGTGGTAATCATATTGTCCCAGTTATGCAAATTTCACACTTTATAAGGATCAGGTTAACTCCATCCCAATAATTTGAATCAAGCCAAGGTTGTGTCATTTTTCTATGTTCCAAAAAGCCATCCTACCAATTTACACGAGCTTCAATGTTTAGTCAAACTTTTAAAACAAATAATTCAATTTTGTACAGGTAAATAAAAGACTTAATGCCAACACAAAAACATCAGGTTTTTTTAGTTTTACAATGGGATCTGCAGGCTTCAAGTTTGGGAAAGTATGTTTCTTTAAATAGGAGTGTTTTGGGAATTCTGTTCTAAAATGCTAAAAACTGAAATTCTGAGCAGACGACATTTTATTTGTCGTCTGCTTCAGAGTGTAGCGGCTTGAAAATGTATACATTTTAGTAGACACTAGGCACAAAATTTAATAATATATGTGTATCATACCAGATCTTGCAGTGCCAAGGTTAGCTTTGGCCACCTGTTTTTCTAATAAAGCATTCCTCCTCCTCTGCTCCAACAGGTCTCTCTGAAAGTCCTGAATCTTGTTGTTTGATTCATCCAACCTAGTCAAGAAAGGAAGGATTAAGGTGTTAAAATACCATTGTTTTCCCCTTTGTTTAAGTTATGTTAAACCAATGTTCCACTCAATACTGTTAATTGGTTAATTTTCAGGTAAGACTTATTTTCGAATTTCGAATTCGCAAAAGGATAAATCTCTAAAAGTACTCGTAAATCTGCAATGAAATGAATTCTTCGCAAGATTTTTAAATTAGGGAAGTTGGTAAATTAGCATAAATAGTGAAAAATAAGTCTTTAATATTACCTAACTTACAGTTGTAGACAGAAACTAAACACTGTACATATGAATAACCTTTCTTACTGTTAATTATATGTTTTCCATCAACTGTTATTTCATTTGTGAGTCTTAAAATGTTGTTTAAATGACATACTTTGCTTAAACGCTTGAAAGGAACCAATGCACCATCATCTTAGTTTCTGGTTATGAAATGTTTTCCTGTAAGATTCACCTAAAATCTCTGTGGTTCTGATTGAACAAATTTCATCTTACGAGATAAGGAATTGTACCCTCTAAATACCCTCTAATACTCTACAAAACTTTTCCCAAAAGAGCTGACTAGAACAGTTGGGACAAATACATTTCCAAAACAAATCTATGCCATAGGCAGTCAAAGTGACCATCATGATTTAGCAGGCATTTGCCTTGTTCAGTTTGTTAACAAAATGGCCACCATGATTTAGCAGGCATTTGCTTTACACAGTCAGTTAACAGTCACCATCTACTTGAAGAAACCTCTTTTACTAGGCTAGTCGCTTTCAGAGGCATACAGAGGCATATCTATTGCATTACTTTTTATGACCCCAAAACTCCTATTTTAGACAATATTTCTACCAACTGACTTATACCTTGTCTGTTGGACCTTCATTAACTCCATCAATTTGTCTCTCTCTACCTCTGCCACCTGGGCCACTGTATGGTACTCTTGGCACTGGTACTGAAGCTGAGCGTACATCTGGTTATCTACTGCCCTACTGAAATAACCACTTTCATGTTAATATACAACAGTTTCTGTCAGACAACTTTCCTTATCATTATTACTCTCTTTCCATGTATGGTTAGTTCTTACTCAGCTTATTGGGAATTCTTTATAGGAACAGTAAACCTGTAATAGCCAATTAAGATCTTTTAATTCAATTTTTTCAACAATGGAATATACATGCTGTAGTTTTTATCTTGTGTGAAATAGACAATCTTATATTTAAATTTCAAAAAAAATGCAACAATGTTTCAAAACCAGGTTTTCTACATACATGTATAAACGATTTTTTTTTCATTTTTAAATGGAAAAACTCATGGCAAGTGCCCCCAGCTATTTCCTGGTGTGAAAAAAACCTTTGAACAGGTGTTCAAAAAACATTTAAACAGGTGTGAAGGCAAGAAAAATATATACATGTAGATTAAGTTTGTTAAGCTAACATATGACCCCGAAAGCAATCAAAAACTACCATAATTCTCAATATAAGCTACCTACATACCAAACCAAGTTTCATTGCAATACCTCATCTGAGCTTTGACCTATTGGCCGAAAACCATTTTTGTATTTTTCAGTAACTTGGACCTTGACCTAACGGATCCTAAATGAAATCCCAAGCTAGTTCTCCATATAAGCTACCTACATCCCAATGTTCATAACTCATTCCCAACACCAGTTATTGGCCGGAAACTGTTTTTCAATTTTCAGTAACAGCGACCTTGACATACACACAAGAAGCCCCAAAAGCAATGCCAAATTTCATCTAAAACTACTTACATACCATGTTTCATGGCAATACCTCCTTCCTAACTAAAACAATTGGCTTGAAACAGCCTGTCTGACACCACCCACCAACATAACAACATACCCCAATCTAATAAGCAGGATTTTCAAGTTTGTTGGACTGGTTAAAAAGGAATATTATAGAAGACGGTTTTAATCAATCACACTGAGTTGCAGACAATTGTCCAGTGGATTAACACAGTGACACACAACCTGGCGAGACAAAGTATGTATTTATTCTCCACCAGTTCATGGAAGTTGCAGAAGGACGAGGCCAGGAAACATTGCTTGACTTACCTAGCAGATGAAGGTCTATTACCAGAGGGTGGTCTACTACCAGATGAGGGTCTGTTGCTCCTTGAATGACTCCTGGAGATACCCCTTGATGGAGGTTTTACTGATTCCACCACTGGACCTCTAGATGGCAGGACATTTGTATCACCGACTGTCATATTTGGTACCTCTGACATCCTTTAAAAAGAGCACAGCTGTGCATTAACATTTATTATTGCATTATAGTACCAACATTTAAAGCTACTCGTTCACCATTTCCCTGTGAAAAGTATTAAATTTCTGCAAAATGACATACTGAAATGTAAAAAACGGCTAGAATCAACAATACAAGTAAAAATCTATACAGTAATTTGAGAAAATCTGTTGAAAATGTTGGTGAGCTCGATTTGACACCTACATTATATGTTTATATTGGAATTTCAAAAGCATTTGCAATGCTTTATAAGCATGTAATTTAAAATGACTAAAAATACTTTACAGAGATTTTATCCTGGAATCTTTTTATTTGATCATTAACAATGAAAAAAAAAAGTATTGTCCCCTCTTTGGAAAAGTACTATAAATCAGCCATATATTGCGATAATTTGACATATATTGAAAATTGTCACTTTGATAAACAAACATTACCTGTACTTAATTCAAATAATAAACCCAATCAAGCAGCCCTTTAATCTTTACCCTACAGAAGGCAGACCATTCCGAGTTTGCAAAAATCAGCATACAAGTTTCATTATTAAATCTCTTAAGATTCAATGGGAGCCCCTTTGAAAAGTAAGTTTCATTATCTAAATCAAAAGGCACACAAATGTTTCGGATTAAAGAAATGTAAATGTTCACATTGTATTTTACCTGGACTCTGGTGGTGGGGTTTCTGTGCCAATATTGTATTGCAGATCTATAGTTTCAAACCCTGTCGATGGTCTACTGTCCACCATCACATTCTGTACTGGCACAGGTGTCTGTCTGCTGGACATGGGCTGATCCCCGACAGGCTGAAATAACTTGTTTGCTTGGGCTCTCTGTAGATGCTGAAAATGCAGTCAGCTGTTTTAATTATTAAATTTTTATACCTAGATTTTTACAATGGGATCTTCTGACTTCCAATTTAGGAAAGTCTATTTCTTTAAATAGGGGTGCTTTGCAGAACTGTGATCCAAATGTTAAAAACTTATAATCTTTAACTTTGAAAAGGTATTCATTGTAATAAATGCTAGGCACAAATGGGTTAATTAATGTTGCTTGACTGACCATAATTCTTAGTTTTACATAAATTCAATGTTCTTGGGCACTGATGTCACACCAATACCACAAGGCCTGAGTTTTTTGTAATAAGTATGACAACTTATTGTTATTAGCCACAGGGAAAAGGATGATTTATTTACATGACCACAAAGGATGAGATAAATCAAAGCTTTCCTTTTCGGTTGATTTAACGTTACGCAATTTGACGAAATGTTTCCATTCAAACCTTTTCCACGTGCATTTATTGGTTTTATATAAACTTAAATTTCTGACTTGGTATATAGAGATCTCTTGACACTTGACTGACCATTGGTATAACAATTAGGTATCTTCACTTTGTACAATCACAAGTGGTTTGTGTGAAAATCAACTTATTGTGCTTCTGGCGGAGAATTGCATAGGTAAATTCCCTATTTCGAAACAGAAAAACACTTTTGCTTGGTATAGGCATGATGGGAGATTCATGACAAAGGTAATCCATTCAAACCTTCCATGTGCAATTTATTTGCTCTATATAAAGGACAATTTTGATTAAAATGTGCTTCAAATCAAATCAAATCAAGTGTCAGGTAACTTACAACCATCACACAGCACAAATGGTGCCGAGAAACAGTGCAACGACTGTAATTTCTATAAATAATAAATCTTGCCTCTTCACAGGCACATCACCTAGCAACAAATCCAACCTACTATAACTGAACATGTATTCCCATGGAACATGTATGCTTTTGCCGATTTAAAACTGTTTCGATACTATTTCTGTCATTTTAAACAGGCAGACAGTTCACCTATTATGTATTAACCAACATTCCTGAAGAACCAGTACTAGACCCGTATCTTCCATAAGAAACTGCAACTTTGCCACCTTAAAGAGACATTGTCAGAAGCGGACTTTGAACCCATAACCCTTTGTGAAGGGGGTATTCTCTAATAAATCTATGTGAATTGAATCTTTTGTGAGATTTTTAAATTAGCAAATGGGAATTTCACCAAAAAAAAATTGCAAAAATTAAATCATCACTAATATTACCCAACTGACATTAAATCCTGCACTTTCACAGGCCAATCGCCTAGCAACAAATCCAACCTACTATTACTGAGAGTGTATTCACATGAAACATGTACACT
Source organism: Saxidomus purpurata (assembly GCA_022818135.1). Classification (NCBI taxonomy): domain Eukaryota; kingdom Metazoa; phylum Mollusca; class Bivalvia; order Venerida; family Veneridae; genus Saxidomus; species Saxidomus purpurata. The sequence continues at coordinate 8,051,442 of JAFMSR010000016.1, forward strand.
ATAGGTATCATAAAATGTCCTAATAAGCAACTGTAAGAGATGCAACAAATTTTGTCTTAACGAAAGAGAATTACTGATTTAAACAAAATCTGCAAATTAGACGACCACCTATATATTTAGCATACACACTTACTGCAAGTTTTAACTGCTGAATCTCATTCTCCAACACTTTAACTGTTGACTCTTTGTCTGCTACTATTATCTTGAGCTGTTCGACCACGTTGTTCTCGTGCTGTTGTTTGGCTGACATTTCATTTAGCTGATGTTGCTGCTCTAGTTTAATATTGTGCTGATTCTTCCTGGCTTCATCCAGCTGCAGCCGTAAGTTTGTCTGCTCTTTCTTTAAAGAAAAGATTTACGTTTGTTGGTTTTCAAATTCACTGTTTGTTGGTTTTCAAATTCACTGTTTGTTGGTTTTCAAATTCACTAATTTAGGATTTATTTCAAATTCACTAATTTAAGATTTGGGTTTTGTTGTTTATCAAATTCACTAATTCATCAGTTTCTGCTGTATTTTGGGACCTTATAGAAGTTTGAAACAGAAATCTGAAATAAAAGTAATAGGTCACCCGCCTTGATCTTGAATTATCAGCCTTGTACACCTTGTGTTTCTTGGACACAGCATTTAATATTTGTTGACCTATGATTTTCTGCATTGACAGATCCAATTCTCGCTATACAATTTGTAAGAAGATTCTAGAAGAATTTGTCCCGTACACATATAGAAATGGTAGCGAGCCCTTTAATCACTCCTGAAATAGGTTTGACTGTACAAGAAACCAAATTGTATCTTATAAGAATGTCTTTTAAATACGAAATTTGGGTAATTTTGCATGACGAAAATTTCACTATTATAAGAAGAAGTATTCGGGAAGTTTCTAATTCACGAAGGAGAATTCTTAAAGAATATGTGAAATTAATCTTTTGCAAGATTTTAATTTTAGCAAAGTTGGAAATTCGCGAAAACAGAGAGTAAAATGGAAATTTGCGAAAATAGAGAAAATCAAATAATCTGGAAGATTACCCAATTTACAGTACAAAGACTAGTACATATCTGTAATATAAATGCTGACTAGGCAAACAAAAGCATCTCACCATCAGTGCCTCTATAAGCTCATTATCATGTTCATTTTTCTTTAACAACTCCGGTACTTGTTTCTTCAGATTTTTAATTTCATTACTGAGGACCTGGTTTCTGAAAACATGAAAAATACATGTCATAGACTTTGGCACCTTGAAAGCTCATGTAACACAAAGACAGACTACATGTAAATCTGTCCATTCATCATAACTTCCAGGCCCTGTCGTCATCTAAATTGACAGATTAGATAGAATTTTAGAGATGGCAACTGAGTGTTAAGTTTGATTTGGTCAAGTTTCAAATTTATGGGTAAAAATGAACTGTTCAGACAAAATGTGGAATACAGTTTATAGAACCAGAGGATATCAGTTGACATCTGCTGCAAGAGAACAATTCTGTTAAAAGTTACTTATGTGTTTTCAAAGTACTTGTTACCTTTTAAACATAATGCAATAAAGCATATCACATACATTTTCATAATAAAGTTAAGGCCTTACATATCTTGTGTGCCTTAAATACCGTAAACGTTGTTTTGCAAGGTTTTTATTTTTGCAAATGAAAGATGTTGTAAATTCATCAATCTCGCCAAAATGTCTGTCTCAAGATTTGCTACAGTTTTTGTTTGGCTATACCAGTCCTGCTTGTGAAACAAGAAGATCGCGAATAGATAAAAAATCGCAAAATAAACACTTCACGAATATAAAGATGTTTATAGTACCTTGTTTTTGCCACATCCAGTTTATGTTTGAGAGCGAAGTTGTCCTCTTCCAATGCTTCTTTTTCTGCAGCCATTTTCTACAAAAGATAAACCATTCACTTACACATTTAGAACACACACAACAATCATTCCTTATTCTTATTCACTAACTGGTCTGGTCTGGTTAAATCAAATCATATTCCAAGTTTTCCAATGAAAATTTGTTCAGTGGTAAGAAATTAGTTAGCTCAGCTAAATCAAGTTTTTAGTTTTCTAGTGGTTCTAAATTGTGCCACATCAAAACAAAACCTAATAGCATGTGTGGCTTTTCTAACAAAATAGTTTTCATTACAGAAGAATTAACTAGCTATGCCCTGTAAATATTCAGTCTTAGAATTTTTAAGCAGTGAAAAATATTGTTACTTCAAATATGATACATCAACAAAAATTAAGACAGTGTGCAAACTTGAACACCTAGAACAAGCGTAAGGCCACAATCGGGGATCAAACCCACAGTGTTCTACTGTAGTAAGAACATTGTTCTTGGTGACTAAACTGTGTGGTAATACAAGAATAAGGGAACAATCCACTTTGGGCCATACTTTTTTTATGCAAAGGCAGATGCACAAAATACTGTTGTTGTAGTAACTGTTGATGAAAGAGAAACTGTTACTTTATTTTAAATCTTTTTCCTCAAAAGATCAAAGCTTATGCAAAAGAAGCCATTATGTAATATGGTAATATGGTACTTTTCACCTCAGCTGAACCAATGAACATTTTTAAACATCTTTATTTGAACATCTTATATTACAGGAAGTGGAGAAAAAAAACATTGCAGATATAACTTCATAAAAACAGTATCAACTGTCATAAAATACACCTGTAAGCAGACAACTCTAAATTGTTCCTATTTTAGACTTTAAAGAGCAATACCTTCATAGTGACTATGGCGATTTGGCTGGTTTTCAAACTTGACTGAGAAATAAGGCTACTAAACATTCACAGCAAATTTTGCAAAATTTGGATGAGAGTTGTTGAAGACAGAAAGCAGTCAACTTTATTGTAGCTGGCTACTGCAGCCGGTGATCCCATAATACAGCCAGTCACGACTGGCGTATAAAAATTAAGCCAATGGAATGCCTATATAATCTTTTCATCAAACCAAAGTAACAGTATTTAGGTTCATAAAAACCTACTCCTTGAGCTTCTTTCTTTTCTTTTTCAATTTTCTTAAGTTGTTCTTTATGCCTATCTACTGCTGATCTTCTCTTTCCGATACCGAGCATTTCAGCCTCAAGGTCTGTAGTCTCACTTGCACCTTGCAGCTTCAGTATCTCTTGCTTCAGCTCCTCATTCTGAAATACGGACAGACAGATGGATATAGCAGTTTTCGCAAACACCTTAACAAGGTATGTGTCCTCTCTTAGTTAAGTTTATACTTATCTTTTTTAGCTCGGTTGTGAAGAAAGCTTGCAGCTTATCGAGTCACTCTCGAGTCCACTTCCTGGGAAAACCAATACTGGTGTCATATGAGGAGATACGTTCATGACCCCAGTGGGACTCGATCCCGTTACATGTATACTACTTGGAAAAAAACATCGCCATATTTATAACGGAAATACATGAATGATCCTATATCACAGCTTTATACCCAGAAAATCATTTAAAATCTTTATTGATTATCCTAGTCAAAAACTTAGAATCCAGCCTTTTGTTAGGTATATTCTTATTAAAGAAATAACCTGGCAGAACTCATCCTTTTCATGTTTTTAAAGCATTTAATTTGTTTTCAGATTCTTTCTTGACCATAACTCAATATGGAAATTTTGAAAGAGGAAAAAATTGGAAATAACGAAATAAGCAACTCACGAATATAAAGACTTTTTACAGTAACCAACTTCTTTGCATGTCTTGAAAGAGCAATTTAAGGGACCGTAAAACTGATGTACCTTTTGTTGCAGCTGTAAAATCTGTTGGGCTCTTCCTCTCCAGTTGCTTGTTGCGTTTAGACATAACTGTACATTCACACTGTCTCCAACTTCTTGAGCTAATGCCTGTTAATATAACATATCATAGTCAAGTTTTTTCTGTTGTTACTCAAGGATTATAAAAACCAAACAAGTGGCACTCAAACGAAACTTTTCATACCTGAATGCTGGTCCTTTTGTCTTCCCAATGTATTTTTCCCATTTTAATATTGCCTTATCTTTGAGCGTAAAATAATGCTGAACCATAAACAAAACAAGAGGTCGGTTCAAAAGATCTTATGTCGCATTTGCTTTCAGTCCTGCTGCTCTAAGTTGGGTAATATTTGCGATGAATTAATTTTTGGCTATTCTCTTAAATTTCTCCACTTTGCTTATTTAAAAATCTCGCAAAAGATTCATTTCACATAGATTTACTATTAGAGAATTATAATTTCATGCAATAAATTTCGCAAATGAGTCTGTCTGAACACAAATCATGAAATTTTCATCACCGAAATTTCCTAATTTACAGTAACTCAAAATATCATTCTATCATCCTACTGTACAGTACATATGTTTCGTAGGTTAGAATTGGCTAGCGGTGACACTTTAATAATAAATTCTTTACCTTTAAACAGAATGCCACTTTTCATTTCATTTATTTAGCAAAACTCAGCTCAAGTATGCCTTTGGCCAATAAACAACATAACAACAATCATGGCAACATGTCGTAGCTGGAACCAAAACGCCGCATCATACCCGTAGTTAAAAATAGCCTTATAACTAAGAGTCATTAATCTATTTTTAACTTAAATGCAGTATTTGGGTCCCAGCTTTGGCATATCCACCTGTAGGCAACAGGTACCAGTGTATTTGTGAGACTGAGGTTATTCAGTACTTACCTTATGAGCAATTCTGAGTTCTTGCTTCAGTGAAGAGTTACTGTTCCTGTAGTCAATCATCTTAGACTCCATCTGTCGTAATTTGTCCTGTAATACTTTCAACTCATTCGGGTCCTCTTGCTAGAAAAAGGGGAAATACACTACGTGTACATGTATATCAGAGTGTGTATAAATATAAGGTAACAACAATTATGGATACATTCATTACATTGTATGATGCATCAGGGAATAAAGCAAAACTTTAGATTACTCATGGACCTATATACACATGGATTGATGAATTGGCAACTCTCGTATTTTCTTACATAAATGATTCAAGTATTCATGTAAGCAGAGATATTAACCAGATTCTGCCTGTCTTCCATAATGAATTGAATCAAAAGTATATTTTATGATTATGAATACAATAATATATGCAAATATGCATAACGATCAAATATTGTTTTTTTCTTCTTTTTAATAAAGTCTGTTGGCAAGTGCGCTACATCAGGACCGTCTCAATCTGACGATATCGCTTTATCGATTTTATGAAATAGCCAATCCATGTGTATATAGGGGCATAGATTCATCAAGGATTTACAGCGATAATGTTATTTCGTTATCATTTATGTGATCACCATGCAAGTTAAATGAAGTTAGAAACTTTCCTTGATAAACTGTAAGAGAATATTCTTCAGTCATAACCTCTGTGAGTTAAAATTCTATATGAAAGACTACAAAAGTTTTTTCTAAGACCAGTCTCAAATCTCTATCATCTAATTGGACAGGAATTACCTAAATTTCAAAGCCAACCAATCAGAAGCGAAAAATCTGAGCCTGAATTTGGACTGGTTTACAAGAAAGTTTGTAGACATTTGTTCTTGATCATGAAGGGCAAAAATGAATCACTTTACCTTTTCATCGATACTTGATCTAAGGCTGACTGTTGAAGCCCTCACTGATTTACCATCAGAATTCAAGCTTGTTACCTGAAAAAGTTTAAACATTTCACCATCAGCTTAAACTGAAGGAAGTGGCTAGGTAGCTGAGCCGAACCGGGTTAAATCATTGGTGGATTTCTCTTGTATTTTTTTCAGCTACATTAGTTTAGTTATACTAATTTATTTTAGGTTGATTGTGAAACAAGTTATACAACTTATATTAATCATTCTCCACACCTCATTCCTGATGGTATCCAATGCCGTGAGGGTATGAGAGAAGAGATGCCAGATTCCCTTTTAATGCTGAAGATTAACTACATTGTCACATGATATTTATCATATTCAAAATTAGAAGCGGAGAAATTCAGGAGAAAATGGTTATTGTCTAACAAACTCATAAAAATTGGATATTTAACAGAGAGATGCAACAAGTGCACAAAACTATATGACGTCACAAACTGGAATGTCACATGATTCAAACAGTTAAATTTACAGCTTAACAAAGTATAATAATTTGATAGATGTATACTTTTTACACACAAACCGCCAAGCACATGACACATAATTAATCTGATATCACCGAAACTCTCATGTACTCAAGAATGAGCACACTCACTCATAAAATCACTCATGATTTAATTGCTACACATCTGAACTTTTGGCTGTATGCTAGTCATCCATCACAAACATGGACACAATTATTATTTTTTAAAGATACAATATCAAAATTTCAAAAGTCAACATATGTCTTAAAATATGTCATAAAACATGATGATTGGCAAGTAATGTTTTCTCAAATTTCTAGCGACCATTGTAGAATATTACAAAGGAGTATAGAAACTTAAAAAGACCTGGGTGGTCTTTTTGCTGTTTTGCTCAAAACAGTCAACATTCAATGTTAACATCTCTACTGTCTTACAGAAGTGTCACTTCATTCTTGCCAAAGTTTGATAAATATAACATGCTTTAGCTAATTATTAGATACATAAATAACCCCTTGATAAAACTTATACCTATCAGGGGCTTAGTATTGGGCCTTTAAATATATATGTGATATATATATATATTTTTCATACGCTTGTTTCTCTATAAATAAAATCTGCTGTTAAGATACCTGCTGTTGCAATTCCTGACATTTTCTTGACAGCTGTCGACTTTTGGTCTTCTCTGATTCCAGCTCAGCTGTCATCTCCCGTACTTTCTTTGACAGTTCTACTATCTTTGTTCCAGCTGTTTCATTGGTTACGGGACCACCAGTAGCTAAAACACATCAACATTAGTTGCTTAGCAACAATACATAGTTAGTCTTAGCTTACTGTAAAACTCATTTATTCTGCGAGTTATTTATTTTCAATGATTTTTCGCGAATGAAACACTTCACAAATTCATTAAACTCTCTAGAATAGCAAACAATGATAATATATAAAATAGTGCTCGCTTGCATTTTCAAAAACTCTCGAACAAATAGAAAATTGCGAAATAAACAACTGGCAAGTATAAAGACTTTTACAGTACTTTTTCTGGATATTGATCCAGTATTACAGCTCATGTTACTTTGAAGGTAAATGAAAGACTAAATGTTTATGAGTCATCACTAGCAAAACTTTTGCAAGTTGATAGAAAGTTTTCGATGTAAGAATCAGAAAATTCAGTAATGCTATACATGTACAAATCTTCTTTATGCATTTCGAGTCTAAATTTCTTTATGTCTACCATTTGACAGTAACACACTGATTAAAATTAATGAATGAAACACTGAAGGTAAATATTATACAATTAAAAAAGTCCTCGTTCTAAAATCATTATCTCCTATACCTCGTAAAAGATATAATGAAAATATGCGACAATATAACAGAAATGATGTCTTGAAATCGGCACACGTCTACATGTTATTTTCCAGGTCTAAGGTCAGTATAACGTTGATAGGTAAAGGAAATGTATCAAATTACACGTATACCTGCTAAAGCAACTTTCTCTTCCTCTCTTTTCTTTTTCAGATTGCGAAGCTCGAAATCTCTTTCACTAAGCAGTTTGTACACTCTGCCATTTTCATCTTTTAGCTCCTGCAATAAAGAACATATCAATGCACTTCTTTCGCGGAACAAAGACCTAATTTCAAAAGAGAAGAACAATTAAGTCACAAGTGTAAGGGAAAGCTTTGTTGTTGTTGTTGTAGGAGTTTAACGCCCAACTATAATTGAGTCACTTGTACAGGCAGTTTACCTAAAAATGTTCCGGTGACGAACCAGTACTACAGCCCTATGCTCCGTACAAAACTACCAACTTTCTCACATAAAGAGACATGGTTGGTGGCAGGGCTAGAAGCCATGACCCTCAATCTATGAGAGGTTACAGTGATTTCAAGTCAGTGACTCTAACAGCTCAACCACAGAGGCAGGCTACAAAATTGACTTTCTCTGCAAGTTCAACCAAAAGCAATGACTCTACACCAACACAGAATCATAAGCATTATAGTGCTTTAAATAGGGAGATACTCAAAATACCCTCGGTCAAAATCCCCTTGGTCCAAAAATGGCATAGTAGTCATAATCCCCTCAATGGATTTTACATTGTAATTTCAATTTTTGTTGTTTTCAATCATTCGCGACAGTGAAGTAAAACTAGAGACAAATAAAACATTTAGTAATTTTTTCATTCAATATATGCTTTTCCACTTGTAAAATCATTGAGAGGATTATGACTACTATGCCATTTTTGGACCAAGGCGATTTAGACCAAGGGGATTTTGAAATACACCCCTTCAAAAAGAATGGTGTCTGAACAGATGAAGTTGGATGCAAAACTTTTAGTAAGACTGTTCAAAATCCTACAGAATTATGATTTTCATATATACTCTTACTAACACCCTGAAACTGCCGTATATACATATCTAATTCAATATTTTTGTGCCTTCACATAATTTATGCACTCTTGTGTTTTAAGGTGTCATAGAACCAGTTATATTAGGGGTGTATATAATTTGGTGTATATACTTTTAGAGCAATTCATTTGGATTTTTTTCTTTGGAACACTGGAGTCAAAGAATTATGAATTTGGTTAATTATTAGATAGTGACGGCATATTTGTTACAATGACTCTAAGACTATTGGCAACTTCTACATGTATATCAGTGGTATCAACAATGATGTACAAACCCTTATCTGCTCATTGAGATGATCCACTAATTCCTCCGACACATAACTTTGGTTTGGTACAGGATCAGCTAGCTGAAAAAAAAAAATCTCAACATATTTGTTCACTGCATTTGATACAGTTCTAAAACAACTAAACATTGACTACATGTCAGTTAACTGTTGAATACCAGTACCAAAAGTATTTATAAAAGATTGGTCTTGTCTTGGACTCTATCTCAAGACAGGCTTGAATCTGCTGATTACATCTGTCAAAATTTCTACTTTACACACCAGCATAGGTCAGAACTGCAAGTGGCGATCATATTTAATATAAATGATAGAACTATAGGTTGTTGTTGTGTGAGTTTAACGCCCATTTCTACCATAGTTTAACACCCATTTCTATCGTATTTTAGTCAATTAAAGAAACAGGCAGTTTACCTAACCACCTTTCCTGAGAAGAACTAGTACTGCAGCCCTAAATCCGCTATGAAAAAACTGCCAACTTTCTCACTGCAAAGAATGAAGTCTATAATTCATGTACTGCTAACAGGATTACATTAAATTTTATTTATCAAGATCAAAATTAACTGCTTACTCTTAAATCTAGCTGATCAGACACACCGAACGCATTGCTTGTTGTTGTTGACAGGACAGAAGCAGTTTTAGCACGCTGTTCTTCCTTTCTTTGTTTTCGTCTCGCTAACTTTTTCTGCTGCTGGTCCTGCAGAAGCTGGAATTGTGATCGCAAGTTTTCATCAGCTGTTGCCATGGTTACATTCTGTAAAATACATAGATCTCTGAAGTGGTTGCTACTGTATTGTAATAGAGTCATTTTACAAAACAATGAACTTTACATTTTGATCATTAGAAAACTGGATTCATTGAGTAAACTTTCAGTGCGAGTTCTTATTGATGTAGAGACATTGTATCAACTACAAGGATGTTCCAGACCCAACTGAGCTGCATCATTTAGAGATGCACTGGAAATATGATAGAGCCAAAAATAAATATGGCTGCCACAGTAGTAACAACAAGAGCTGTCAGTAGGACAGTGCTCGACTTTTTTAGTGCTTGCCAATAAAACAAAACTTTGACAGTTAAGGGCACACAAGACTTTAACTAGAAATTTCTAGGCACAAATCAAGAAACATTTTCACAGAGTTATCTTCTCTAGCTTACAGATAGGTGTCATGATGCTTACAGATAGGTGTCATGATGCTTACAGATAGGTGTCATGATGCTTACAGATAAGTGTCATGATGCATACAGATAGGTGTCATGATGCTTACAGATAGGTGTCATGATGGTAGATAAGAACTTCAACTTTCAAAGTAATATCTCAAATTGTTAAGTCAAAAAATGGACAAGAATGAACATTTTAACTGAGTTTCTAGGAATTTAATTTTTGGTAGAGACATACTATGTATATGCTATGATAGCATATAAAAATTTTGGTGGACACATTTTTTGCTCAATATACACCTGTGTCCTTGACATTAAGAGTAAAAAAATGGCGTAGATACAGTCTGATAATTCAAGTGAAAAGTGTTCTATTTTCCAGTAAAATGCTGCTGAATATTTTTTCAAAAAATTTTATTCATAAACTTAAGACTTCCATGAATCAACAATGATCTTTATAGTGTGTAAGCAGATTTTACAAACAGAAAGTAGGGCCACAATTTACAAAGCGCAATTACAGGGAATTGTGGGATTTTTTTAAAAGGTGAAACATGGTGGATTCTTTATTCAAACAAAGTCTGTTGCACAAAAGATTGTTTTCACTTTAGACATAGATGTAATATCAGTTTGTAAAATCGGTCGGTCTTGCAGTCGAAATATTGAGGCTAGTGGTACCTAATATTGAAACTACACTTTCTGCTTATTATGGAGCACATTAAAATTAGGCGTAGAGGCGTGACAGTTATAAAATAGGAAGTGTCTCCAGGTCCGGATCTCAAGACTAAACATCTCCAGGTCCAGACCCGGACCCCGAGACTATCCATATAATCAGAGATAAATTTTCCCACTGTGAGAATCTGCGACCTGGGTGTTAACATTCCATTATAATCATGATCATGACATGAGCATCATGAGCATGTAGGTGGAATTCAGTCTTTGAGTTTTCATTTTTTCTATCCTAGATAGCTAAAATGAAAAAATCTACATCAGTCGCCCTGAATTGACATTTGTTATAGTATGGTTACAAGTTAACTACAGGTTGATTTATTGTTTAACTGATATAAACGAGTTGACAAACCTTCGAAGTGCAGAAAAAATTTCTTCTGTCGCGACAACAAAACAGCTTCGACGATAAGAAAATCTTGACATTTCATTGGATAAAAATAAGTATTAGACCTGTTAGACAGCGACATAAATAATTTCTCCGGCTCACTCATCACGACTCTTTTATAAAAGTTTTTACTAACTGTCCCGGCGCAGCCAGTGTATAATATTTACCGTGTCCTAATACAATATAGTAGGCCCCAGATATTAACCAGGACTGAAAAAGACTGGTTCCCGTCGTACTGATATATCAAACAGTACTGTTACCGATAAACTAGTGAAAGGGGAAAGAAACTATGTCAGTCAGCGTACACTATCTGTTTATTATACCGTGCATACTAAAATATCTGCAGCATGGATTCCGGGACATATGTTTTTTTGAGACTCAATTTCTTGAGCTCACTGAAAATCTCATAAAATCCCTAAGTGAGGGCAAACAATCTTATGTTCTCTTTTTGGACTTAAATTGACAGTGTCAACCATCTGAAACTCCCGTACGAGCTTCAAGGGCATGGTGGCACCACCCATGTTGCCAACTGGGTAAAATCCTGATTCCTCTGACGAAGTTCCTTTAACTATGAGTACCACAAGGCTCTGTCCTCGGTCCGCTTCTCTTACCATACACCTTGCCTTACATCAATGACCTCTCTTGTTCTGTTACTTCTCAGGTGCGACTGATGACGCAGCAGTTTACCTTACCGTTAAGTCTATTTCAGACTGCAAAACCCTCCAAAGTGATCTCCAGCAACTAGAGAAATGGTTGGACAGAGAGTTTAACTCCAGCAAATGTCAGGTCCTACATATTCCTAAAAGCTGTCGGCACATAATATTATTTCAAATTCTCTTTTTCCTCCCATGCAGTTAACTGGAATGGTCTGCATCTTCATATTGCTACAATGCCTAGTTTAAACTCTTTCAAGCAGGCTGTTTCAGATTTAAACTACTAGATCATCGAGGATGTTGTATCTTTCTCTCTATTCTACTTTATTTTACACAAGTTAACAAACTGATTACTTTTGCTTTCACTCTTGCACTATCTATAGGGAACATTCCATGTAGTATTTTGAATGGTTTCATTTCACTAATTTTTCTGTACCACCCCTGTCCATAGCAGTCGAAAGAGAGTTGTGACAGTATCAAGAGCTATATAGATAGTAACGAAGGGCCTTTATTCTGGTAAAACTTGTTACAGTTACAATTCCAAAGGTAAAAACTGTTGGATCCAAATCATTTCGCTTTATGCTGGGTCCTAATACTACCCAGCTATATGGGATGCACTTTATGGAACTGGTTACTTCATATAAGAACACAATAATAAACTCTCTTCTTTTAAGGTTGCTGTTATAAAACACAGTTAAGCTTCGCCCACATACGCAGTGCTAATTATCAGATATACAGTATAGTGTTTTCCTATAGATGTATGCACTAGCCACATTGCAATATCTGTTCACTATACTCTATATATACTAGTAACAAATGATCGTATGTCTGGTAAGTCTGGTAAAACTGGTTGCAGACAAAAGAGTTTAGAACTTTTCAATTCATTTATTGTCAGGGTTGTTGTTGACTCTCGTTAGATGATAATCGTCAAATGTACATAATTTAAAATCGGGTACCTGTGATAAAGAAATAAGAGATGTTTGTTAACCACGTATGCTTCCCCCCCCCCCCCTCCCTTGATGCAAAAGTGGAACTACAAGGGGTCATTTGCTGGTCATAAACAATCTTCACATCAAGTTTCAAGATGCTAGATTCGCACTTCCTCGAGTTATCGTTCGGAAACTGTTCTACAAATCCGGGTCACCGTGACCATGACCTTTGACAATCTGACCTCAACAACAAATAGGGGTCCCGTGCTGGTCATGACCAACCTCCACATAAAGTTTCAAGATATTGGGCTCAAGAGTTCTCGAGTTATTATCCGGAAACCAGTTAATAGACGAACGGACCGACCGACATGCTGATAGACCGACATCTGTAAACCAATATACCATTCTTCTTCGAAGGGGCAAACATGGAAAAATAAATGCTAGAATCACAACAAGTGAAGTGAAAATCAACATAAAGGATCTAGCAATTTGAGAAAATTTATTGAAAATGTTGACGGCACCGGTACACTATATGGTTATAATTGGATTTAAAAATCTTTTGCAACGCTTTATAATACGACAGTGAATATATTGTAGGTTAAAAAATAAAGAAATACTTTATAGAAACTTATTCTTAAACCTTTTTATTTGATTTTTCGATATGAATATGTTAATAAAAGACAGTTCGAAGCACCTTATTTAAGGGCGAGCATGACAATAAAAGTCTGCTTTTATTTTTAAACATATTAAGTTTTGCTATTATTTTGACCGCAAGCACTAGTAATTAGAAAACCAGGTTATTAAAGTGAAATATATTTTCTTTTATTTACAAACACATGTAGATTTAGCTAGTTACTATTGCTAACATAATAACCTAACATGAGATGAGTACAGTAGCAAATGATTAAATTTTCATAATATTACCGTATCACACTCGGTTGAACTATCCAACGAAGGAGAAAAAGTACGTTAAAACAAGTGCTTAAAGTGACATTATGCGCATCTTACTGCACATAGTGTATTTTTGGTGACAGTTTTATAAAAGCAATTTTTGGTTTCTGCTCATTTAAATGTGTTAAATTAATGATTATGACGCATTAGTATTTGAAGTTGGTGCTTTAGATATAAAAAAATCGAACTGATAAAATGATAGTTGATTGTGTCTTGCAGTGGAAGGGAAGCAACTCCTGCATGCAGTTGTTCTTCTCCCAGTCAAATAAGAAAATCAATATTCGGAAAGTTATTATTTCATACTGGTAGCGTGAAGAGTTTGGTGTATTGGGTTAAAAGCTATTATTTCCTCTACGCTTTTGTACACACACCATATACAGCTGGATTTTTACTTGAAAAAAAAAATGCGCATAATGTCACTTTAAATGTCACGGATCCTTTCGCATTACTGCCAAATATCAAAAGTTTTACATTTATGGTGTGTGGTCAATTATAAAAAAGTTATTGGTTAGGTAATATTCAGAATAAAGTCGTTTTTCAACTAAGTTAATTAACTTTAAGCATTTTAAGGTTTTAACTAGCATATGGAATAATGAGTTTTGTTGTATTTTTAAGGTAAAGTCAATCAATGAAGCTAGCATATATCAGAATACATGTTGTTCACTTCTGCTTCCTGAAGTCGACATTCTGACATACATGAAAATAAATAGATTGTAAAGAAACAATCTTAATACTTAATAATTCTAATTGTGTTGGATTTAAACATCTGTCTGTTTATATCACTATTTGGCAGCATCTACCAGTATATGTCATTCAACACATGATAAGGATATTTTAATGTTTTCTATATTTTCAACAAAAAATATTGCATGCATGCATATGCCATGCACAAGTAATTAAGTGTTTTGCAATATTTATATCACAAGAAAAGCACTGAAATTCCCGGAGCATTGGGGCCCCCCCCACGGAATTTTGTGTCGATTTCCATCTTAAATGCATCTACGTTCTTCATTACATTTGTTAATTTATGCTTTTTAGAACGCCGGCTCCTGCAACGTTAATTCCAAGTCCTTCTTTGTAAAATTCACTCAACCTGAATTGTTAGAACACTGTCAATATTTTGATACTTTCGGTGTGCGCTAAGTTTCACTTTGATTTCATTGTTATGGAATGCTATACACATACTATTACCTAAATAAGCGTAGATATACTATGTTGACTCAAATTTGTATTTAGTCTAAATCATATTCGCCAATAAATTTTCCGAGTATCGCGCCAAAAACGCGCCCACTCTTTGACACACCCAACCTTTGGTCAATAGCTTCTGCCTTCTCTTGTTCACCAAGATATTTCCATATACGATACAAATTGTTCAAAGATGTTCGTGTTCCACTTTTTTCTACAACTGGTACATACAATGGCATCATTTCCCTAAATTCTTCTTCTTTGTAACAATTGTTACAAAAATTAAACAACTGGACATAATGGCCTTCTAATGATGTTAGGTTTGACGATGATGGCAAGTGACAATTTCCACACCGGCATGAAACTTCAACAATATGCGAATACTCCTTCAACCGTGTTTTGAAGGACCAGAGACTCTCCTGCCAACTCCGCATACTGCTTCAGATAAAATTTAATGCATCCGATGTACATCTTGTTGCTCACATTTTGAGACAGGATATCCGAAACCTTCGAGAGAAATACCAGATCGCCTTTTCCAATACTGAAGCATTCTGGGACTAAGGTATCCGGCAATTCTTCTATGCAGTTTGGACCAAAAACCTCTGTCACGTGGACTGTGTCATATCTTTCGCACAACTTTGCTGTCATTGTTGTCTGCTGTTTTATATCCACATACAGTGCAAAACACCACTGATACCCTATATGCATTTCCCACGGCAGTTTCTTTATCAAAGCAACACCATCTGTCATCAAAGTGCCTCCCATTTCTTCTATGACATCCTGAAGAACTAACATAGCCCCGTGGAAATCTTCGTTGTATATCAAGTTCTGAAGCAGTTCTGTACATGCCGGTAACAATGACTGGTCAGAGGGACCTACCTTAGCATCGGGTCGACCTTCAATAATGATGTTTTCGATGATTTCTTCCACAAAACGCCCTATTCCGGACGACATTACATTCATCTGATCCAACAGGAAGTACACTGTTACTACCGGCTGAAGTCTTGCACAGTCTAGCCTCTTACTACATTCAGCGAGTGTTTTTTCGGGGATGAATTTTAATAAATTCTTTTCCCGCATGAAGTAATGTGGCACCAGACGACTCTGAAAGCATTCTGAAATTCTCTTCAGAAGTATCAATAAGCATTCTCCTGGTTTCGACTTCCAATAAGATTTGTCCAGCTTCTCGCAAGCGTAAAAGAAAATACTTCTCACAACAGAAGATGGGAGTGGTATGTCTTTCAGTGTACTATATACCAAAACCTTGAACACGAGAAAGCACTGTCTTTGTTCAGACGAAATAAAGCGGCAAATTTCTTTCTCAGCAGCAACAAAGGAATAACACCAATTGTGGTCATCAAACGAAGTCATAAAATGTACAGGATCATCAAGTACGTCCGCAAATCTTGCATCTGGCAATATAGGAACCACGTGACATCCTAATTCAACAACTGTATTTATCGTTTGCTGATCAGGAAAACCGTTTTCTCGAGAACGCCCTGGCCATTCTTTTGCAACATCTGGCCATGTAGACTTGAAGCCGATGGCTTTATAGAAATCACTAATACTTTCTGTACTCTCCGAAGGGAAAATATCATCAACATAGTCATTATTCAGTTCGAACGTCTTCAGACATACTTTTTTCCCGTTTAAAGATAGTGTCTGTCCTTTCCATATTGTCGGCTTTTTTGGGATCAGTAACACCCGACCAACGACCGCTGCATCATTTTCAGCGATAAGATCAGTTGCCCCAGCAGATTCCATAGAAGCAACAATCTCTGTATCATTTGGAGTTTGGAAATAAGTTAGAGTTTGTGTCTGAAAGCACCCGTTTGCAGCATCTTCTTTCACTGATGGAAAAAATATGCTTATATCTGGTCCTAAACTTTCAGTTTTAACTTTACATGGCTCCAACTTGTTTATGAATGAGCCAAACATTTCGTTGACATAATCTTCTGCTTCTAATCGGCTTGGCACAAGAAGGTCTACAAACTCTGTCCCTGAACTTTTTATAAAGTCCATTCGAAATAGTTGCCTGAGTATGAAGTTGATATGCTGCACGGGACACGTTATCATGCAGTGCTCTTCAAGCGTATACGGGAGCAAAGATTTGAAAGTATCTCGTCTGTCACGTAAACCTGAACATTAAAAGAAAAGGTTCGAGCTTGACATTTACACTGATGAAAAACAAAATAAAATACATTTAGCTTCACAAATTGTCGCAGAAATAGTTTAAGAAATGTAAAATTGAGCAACAAGCGATATCGGTCATAAGATATATCAATTCAATTTAAAAATAAAGCAGCTCTTTCGCTTATGTAAATTTATTAAAAACTCATATCAGTACAAAAACTAGATGAATACTATAATGTTGGTTGATCAATCTGACAGTTCGAATAGAACAGAACAGAAACACACATAACTTTTAAGCTGATATTGTCGTTCTTTTTCAAAATTGAAATATTGCATACTTTCCAAAAGAGACTGTCTCCACTGTTTTGGGCGCAAGCTCATATAATGTGATTCACTAACGTGTCCAAGGTAAATCACACTGTTGTCGTCTAGTCGGTCATATTCGGCATCTGATTCCACACTTTCTCCTTAAATGAAAAGATGACATCTACTTATTTACTATGGATAGTTTTATGTGGCTGTGGTATGTATAAAATGTACGCTTATCTAGTATGTTGCCATCGAGTTATACTGCCGTTTGAAATTTAAATGCATAAATTAAAAGCTAAAAGGCCAAAAACAATGCATAAGACATTGATTGTGTAACTTTTTTAATTTACACAAAGAATCGTAAACTATACTATTCAAACATATTGGGTTGGTCAATGTTAATTACGTGAAAGATCCTTTGGATACAGAATGGTTTCTCTTTGTCCAGACATTCCACCATATATAACAATCCGCATGTTTATCACGTTGGCAAGGGCACTGGAAAAAAACAATATTTAATATCCATGTAAACTACTAAGACCCTTTTCTGGTTGTAATAGAATGGGATAGATGCAATATGTTATGTAGACATATCGATGGATAAAACCTTATGGAAACGTAGAGGCAGTATTGGTACAAATAACGCTATCATTTCATTTCTTTTACAATATTGAACAGTATATTAAAAAAGCTCACAAAATCTTATTTGATTTCACTAATGTTAAATGTTTTGACAAGGGAAAGGTTGAGATAAACCTAATATACTACCTGGAAGTACTAGTATTTGAATTAGCTATGCTCGTTTCAAAATTAAGGTTTCGCATTTATGGACGGAACCATTTGCTTGCATATACAGACAACGATTTAAGACACTACTGTACAATTTTTTCAATAGTATGTCGCAGGAAGTATAAATTCAAATTAGGATAACGCCAGAGAAAATATAATTTTAATATAGTTTACCTGACATTAATGTGGTCACCCCATTCTCCGTCTTCACTCATTCTGGTAATATATGATTCCCCGGTCTCAAATCTGTAGAACATATGTAATTTTCGTGTCCTGGAAAACAAAGTTTACTGTTTGGTCAATATACCCCAGTTTCCAGGTCATTCATTACCTTCTGTTACTTAGATATGACAGTATTCCCGAGTACTGACAATCACGAGAACAGGATATGACAATCGGTCAAAACACAACTTTTCAATACTGTCATAAATAATTTCTAAACTTTAAGAATAGTATTTTGCTCCGGATGGAAAACAATACACAAAGGAATCCAGATATTTTCCTGAATCAACATCTTACAAACGGAATTAGCAAATAGTTTTTTCTGAAACTTAAACGCTGCTTCAACCTATTTACCAAAATCGGTCAGAAATACATGCCATTACTATGCCAACTGCCTGTTAAACTATCTGACAATCAACTTAACCTTTCTCAGAGTGATTGAAACACTTCTCCTTGTTAATCCTTGGAAAAGTCAGATGATACTAGAGTTTTAAGTTCCTCCCACTTTTTCGGACTATAGCAATTAGCACGAAAAAAAGAAAATGAGATAATGTTTACTGAATCAACCAGGCATATAAACAAACGGTAATTCAGCGAATAGGTTTTTCAGACGGTAGAAATGGTCTAAAGCAAGCCTCGCCCCTTCCAAGACCTTTTCCAAAATCAGTCATGAGAAACCCTTTCCCCTTCAAAACGTAACGTTATTAATATCTGGGTACTTCAAACAAGTTTGCTGATCGTGTTTATATTTTCGTCGATTCATGAATACATTACTTTCAGTTCATTCATTTTATTCAGATGTTGTTCAGTTGGAACTGAAACAGTCTGTTCATTAAGATAATATCAGCTGCGTGAAACATGCCCCTCTGTTATGGTATTGTTGCAAATCCTTCGGATGTTGAAGTTTTTAAACCTTCGTTATGATAACGTAAATGTATACTAGCAATTTGTCAATAAAATCGACATCACCCAATCTTCCTTTAATTTAATTGTACTGACCATAAATGACAGCCGGATACAGTCGTAAGAAATTTTTTCAAAATAATCAGATGCGGTACAATCATTGACACCTGAACTAAGACAAACTTTATCTCTTTAATAAAATGGGAAATATCGCAAAACGGGAACGAGGGAAATACTTTTAGGTAACACTATCATATTGACAAAAATACTAACTGCGGTTGGATTTTTCCTCAGGTGATTCACCGCTGACTGCCTTAGACTATGCGTTGTGAAACTAAAGTCGCCACGGACACGCAGTTGGTCCACTATAGCGGCAAATAGACAGTTTCCGTCCGGGTACACATCATACGGCACCAGCTGTTTAGCTTCTATAACTTCTCTCATCTGCCTTATCATCTTGCCAAAGGACGCCATTGTTTGAACTTGGCCCCCACAAGCTAAATAACGAGTAAATTATACAATTATTTGAATAGCGTTATTTTATCTACATTAAACTTATTTCCGGTATAAGATACATGTTTCGATATATTGGTCTTAATGAGATTCATTGAAAAAAGTCACAACTACGGGTTTGACTGTACTCTTTATGATCCCTTTATAACTCTATGAAATAAAAATGTTGAACAGTCTTTATTAATTCTTTATAAATTCCATCCGTGTAGGCAGAAGAAAAGCACATCTCCGTATATTTCAGTATGGTTTAAGAAAAAAGCTAAAACAATTTCCAGTACTACCATGATAAAATGCTTCAATTTTATAGTAAAGAGACTCATCCATGCGTAATAACCACCCATCTAGAGATGAACTGACTGGTTAGAAACGCAGAGGAAGTCTCACGTGTATTGGTGCTATACACCGGGTATGTAAAAGAACCGGGTCTATTCGTAAAACGAGCTAGGGTCTATTATCCGGTTTCCCTTGTATCTTTATCTGTCTCTCTTCAACTTGCGCCTGTCAGGAGTATTGGCAAGTTCACCCAGGATCGGCCTGGACTAAATAAGTCGGACCATGTTTTTGTAAAGCCTAAACGATATTTTTAATAAAACCCCAAATAAGTGCAGAGGAAGGTTATACGTCTTTATTTTGGGGCTCGGCTTTTCAGGCCTAATAGAATTTTAAGAGTTTTACTTTAATTATGTACTTTCCTGTTCCAAACATATATCAAGCTCACTGTACATGTATTAATAATCATTCTTGGTACTAATTACAGTAATTATCTCACTCAAATTAGTCAGACATTAATTGTGTTATTGTATAAACCTATGTGATAACAGTTTATTAACTTACTTGAACACCTGCCGTTACTACTACCAGCTTCCCCACTCATACCCATCGAAGAAGTCAAGCCAGTGCTCCCTTTCCCCCCGAGCTTTTCGTAGCACTGCATGCACGGAAGTTGGAGTGAGGGTCCACCCATGACCTCTGAAGTCTCGAGGAATGCTGGTAGATCATATCCTTTTTCTTTTGCCATGCTCGCAATCATAGTAAGAGGCGACATGTAGATAACACGCGTAGTGCCTCTACCTAGAGAAAGAATGTTATGCTTTTTCTTATGCAGTGTACAGATGACGTGTTTCTTATCGGATTAGCATTTCAGATGATTTACCCATGCCGGAAAAAATCGGTTTGGCAATTTTTGTGCATTTTGCTATCATTTACTTTCGAGATTTGATTTAATTTTAGTAAATGTATAATAAAAATGTCGTCACATTTCCTCTTTTATTGTCAAAGAAGAGAAACTAATTTTTTTCAAAAGATTACATCTCAGATTAAATAAATCCTCTACATGTATTATTAAAAAGATCAATAGTGTTTCGAACTTTTTTATTTAGACTTTATGACAGACACAAAGACGAACTGATTCTTACCTGATCTCTTCTTTAAAAGCCTCATAACACTGCTCTTCTTCCTTTTGCCGGCATTGGAGCTTTTCTGTGACGCTGACTGTCCATGTGTTTTCAGCGCTTTATATTCTTGAATGCGTTCTTTGTTTAGTATGAGAGGTAAACAAACTAAATCCTCTTCGTTTAATGTCCAGTCAGATTCCACAACTTCCCTGTCGGTTTTTTCATGTTGAAGTTGATGTGCTGCATTTTCATTTAAAGAAGTAACATTGTTAGCACCAGGATGATCATGTCCATCAAACATGATCGGGCTATTTCTCTCTCCCATTGAAGGTATTTCATAGGCACTTTCGTCTTCATGATGTTCATCGTCAGAATCAGTGAATTCGTTGTCGAATAGCATATCTGGAGAGCTGGCTCTGAACACTGTAGGTAGACTTTCATCGCTTTCCGTGTCCATGGTTTCTTCCGTGGTTATATCATCAAAAGTTCTGTCTGCTAATCATTCCGTGTCTTTGTGTTACTTTGCTTCTGTTGATATAGAATTTGTGATTGTTTCGTATCGTATCTTCCTTTGTCCGAGCTACTCCATCACCTGAAAGTGTGTTGTTTATATTAACCAACATGAAATAAAGTCTATCAAAATGTCGTAAAATCTGAAACACGTCACACAAATTCCTGCGAACATAGGAAAAACACTAAATATTCTTACCCATCACGTCCAATAATTTATTCCAACATTTACGGATGATTACAGTGAAGGCAAAGTAATTATTCGTTCACAATACTAGTGATTATATTAAAATACTTCCATATTGTAAATAAAAAGTGCAAAACAGAAACAAGAACTATATCGATTCCAAATCGAAAGTAGACCGTAGTAAGAGTTTAGTTCTCTTTTACACTAAAATTAAACAATCGTTTTTCTTCCTTTCTCACGAAATAACAAATTCCTACAAAATCCTGCATAAAATGATCATTATTTGCTTGTGATTTATGTCTGTACTTAAGTATAAATTGACTTACCTCCATTTCAAAACCGAAAGTAGTAAAAACCGATATATTATCAGTATGTCGTCCTTGATATTGCATTGCGCATGTCTGTGCTGGCACATGAAGTGTGACACGCACATGTAGAGGGTTTATTTTAATTTACCAACGTATAACAAGTGCTTATACCCTTTTAAATACACCTGGTACACGTTACTGTAACATTGAGCAGGACAACATAATTTACATTCTTCATGAAATTATACGGTAAAACTAAGACTTATTGATTAAGTCGTATTTACCAGTTAAAGAGAAATTAATACAAATAAGTTGAAATAACACATATAATTCTTTGTAACTTATCCAAAGATAGATTTCATCGATACATTACATGTAGGATAATGGTAACTTTACTTCTAAAGCATTGACAAGCGGTCACTATACGTACTGTGCCTGGCCATGTGTAACATATACATATACCTTCACTAATGAAAGTTTATTTGATCGCAGACTCCATAATCATTTTCATGAAATGTTGCATTAAAAATCAGCGGAGTATACTTCTATATAATCATACAGTGTTATGTCAGTAAAGTTTACATATATGGTGTTATTTCAGTAAAGTCTATATATCTAGCGTTACCTCCGTAAAGTCTACATATATGG
The DNA here is from genome assembly GCA_022818135.1 of Saxidomus purpurata. Classification (NCBI taxonomy): domain Eukaryota; kingdom Metazoa; phylum Mollusca; class Bivalvia; order Venerida; family Veneridae; genus Saxidomus; species Saxidomus purpurata. Next base: position 8,074,070 of record JAFMSR010000016.1, read on the forward strand.
CGTTATTTTAGTAGTCTACATATAATTATGGCGTTATTTCCGTAAAGTCTACAAATATGGCGTTATTTCTGTTAAGTCTACATAAATAGCGTTATTTCCGTTAAAGTCTACAAATATGGCGTTATTTCCGTTAAGTCTACATAAATAGCGTTATTTCCGTAAAGTCTACATATATGGTGTTATTTCGGTAAAGTAACTACATATATAGCGTTATTTTCGTTAAGTTTACATATATGGTGTTATTTCGGTAAAGTCTACATATATAGCGTTATTTCCGTTAAGTCTACATATATGGCAATATTTCTGTTAAGTCTACATAAATAGCGTTATTTCTGTAAAGTCTACAAATATGGCGTTATTTCCGTTAAGTCTACATAAATAGCGTTATTTTCGTAAAGTCTACATATATGGTGTTATTTCCGTAAAGTATACATATATAGCGTTATTTTCGTTAAGTCTACATATATGGTGTTATTTCGGTAAAGTCTACATATATAGCGTTATTTCCGTAAAGTCTACATATATGGCGCTATTTCTTTAAAGTTTACATATCTAGCGTTATTTCCGAAAGTCTACATATATAGCATTATTTCAGCGATGGAGCTCAGAATTATACACGATCAAATGCTGAGTTAAAAAATGACCTTTTTAATTATTCAAGGGCCCAAGCTCTGCCTTTAATGACCAAAACCTCAACTCCAGGTGCACAACTTTACATCCTGAATAGCATAACTGTAACTTTTCATGACTCTATGCCATACATCTTTGGGGTTACATGCGGCACAAACCCAACAAGATCTGTTCACTACACCCTACATGCTAACTTAATTCTTGTAAATTGGTTACAACCAAATTTCTTCTTTAATGAAATTTTTCCTCCGAAGTGTAAAGAAAGTATTAGTGATTTCTATAAAGTCATACAAATGTCACACCAAAGAAGTCTGAATCAAGTCTTTTCAATAGTGTGCGAGCAGTTGGACACATAAGATCTTTTCACTGTATCCTATTCATTTATATGCAAGTAAATTGGGATTTAAAAAGCCTTTACAACGCTTTATAATTTGGTAACGTATACATTGTAGTTTCAAAAATTCAGAAATACTTTACAGGAACTTGTACTGGAATAGTTTTATTTGACGATTCGCTCTTAAATGTATGTTAATTTCAACGAGTTCGAAGAACCTAATTTTTTCACCAAAATCTGGGGACGAGCAGCTGTAATGCAGAGTCAGCTACTGGCAAAAAAAAGTCCGCTTAAAAACATTGACTTAGCTTGATTGCAAGGAACAGTAATTAAAAAACCAGGCTATTAAATTACAAATACGTTCCCATTTTTTTATAAACACATGTAAATTTAGCTATAATAGTGACTGTTGCTAACATAATAAACAAACCTAACTGAGACGAGTGCAGTAGCGATAATAATGATTACATTTGCATCAATTTACTATATTCTGCTAGAAATTGCCCAATGAGGAAGAGAGAAAAAGTACAACAAAACAGTTGTTAAAAAGTTCACGGATCCTTTCTCATTAGACCGTCAATTATCCAAGACTTACTTTTATAAATTGTGGTCAATCAAAAAAAGTACAATTTAGGAAATATTCAGGCTCAGGCTGGTATTTCGATTGAGTTAATTTAAAACTTTTGGCATTTTAACTCGCATTTGGATTGATGAAATATGGTTCATGTTCAGGAAAAGTCAATCAATGTAGCTAGTATATATTGGAGTACCTGTTATTTACTTCCCCTTCCCGAAGTACATAAAATAAATAGAATATACAAAAACAATCATGCATGCCTTTTTTCTCATTGTGTTTCATTTAAGAGAATGCCTGTTTATATCACTATTTGACAATATCTATTCAGCTTTATAAAAACATCTACCAAGAAGTCGTTCGAAACTAGTTGCATGCATGCAAACGGCATACACAAGTAACTAAAATCTCCTAAAGTCTCCGAGTAATGCATCAAAAACGTGACCACCCTTAGACACGCCCATCCTTTTGATAGATAGCTGCTGCCTTCTCTCGTTCACCAAGACTTGCCCATATAGTATGCAAATTGGTCAAAGATATTGGTGATCCACATCTTTCTTCAACTGGTACGTACAATGGCATCATTTCCCTGAATTCTTCTGTTTTGTAGGTATAAAAACAAAAATCAAACAAGCCGACATAGAGACGCTGTAATTCATGTAATCTGAGATTTGACAATGGTGACAGGTGACATAACCGGCCTTTTCCTTCTCCTGCTGTAGTATGCGACAAATCATAAGCTGTATCTGGAAGAACGAGAGACTCTCCTGCCAACTCTGCATACTGCTTCAGATAAAATTTAGCGCAGCAAATGTACATTTTGTTGCTCACATTTTGAGACAGAATTTCCAAAACCACCGATAAAAATATCAGATCGCCTTTTCTTATACTGAAACATTCAGGAACTAAGGTATCCGGCAATTCTTCGAGGCAGTTTGGACCAAAAACCTCTGTCACGTGGACTGTGTGATATCTTTCGCACAACTTTGCTGTCATTGTCGTCTGCTGTTTTATATCCACATACAGGGCAAAACACCACTGGTAGCCTATATGCATTTCCCACGACAGTTTATTTATCAAAGCAATACCATCTGTCATCAAATTGCCTCCCATTTCTTCTATCACATCCTGAAGAACTAACATAGCCCCGTGGAAGTCTTGAATGTATATCAAATTCAGCAGCAGTTTTGTACATACCGGTAACAATGCCTGGTCAGATGGACCTACTTTAGCGTCGGGTTGACATTCCTCATTGATATTTTCGATGATTTCTTCCACAAAACTTCCGATTTCTGACGACATTACATTCAACTGGTCCAAAAGGAAGTACATTGTTAGTACCGGCTGAAGTCTTGCATGGTCTAACCTCTTACTACATTCAGCGAGTGTTTTCTCGGGGATGAATTTTAATAAATTCTTTTCCCGCATGAAGTAATGTGGCACCAGACGACTCTTAAAGAATTCCGCAGTTCTCTTCAGAAGTATCAATAAGCATTCTCCTGGTTTTGACTTCCAATAAGATTTGTCCAACTTCTCGCAAGCGTAAAAGAAAATACTTCTCACAACAGAAGTTGGGAGTGGTACGCCTGTCAGCGTACTATCTACCAAAACTTTGAACACGAGAAAGCACTGTCTTTGTTCAGACGAAAGAAAGCGGCAAATTTCTTTCTCAGCAGCAACAAAGGAATAACACCAATTGTGGTCATCCAACGAAGTAACAAAATGTACAGGATCATCAAGTACGTCCGCAAATTTTGCATCTGGCAATAAAGGAACCACATGACAGCCTAATTCAACAACTGTATGTATCGTTCGCTGATCAGGAAATCCGCTTTCTCGAGAACGCCCAGGCCATTCCATGGCAACATCTGGCCATGCAGATTTGAAGCCAATGGTTCTATAGGAATCACCAACACTTTCTTTACTCTTCGAAGAAAAAATGTCGTCAAGATAGTCATCATTTATTTCAAAAGTTTTCAAGCATATTTTTTTCCCGTTCAAAGATATTGTCTGTCCTTTCCATAATAGCGGCTTTTTTGGGATCAGTAAAACCCGACCAACGACCGCTGCATTTTCAGCTATAAGATCAGTTGCCCCGGCTGATTCCATAGAATTAACAATCTCTGTATCATTTGGAGTCTGGAATATAGTTGTAGTTTGTGTCTGAAAGCACCCGTCTGCAGCATCTTCTTTCACTGATGGAAAAAATATGCTTATATCTGGTCCTAAACTTTCAGTTTTTACTTTACATGGCACCAATTTGCACATGACTGAACCAAACATGTCTTCGACATAATCTTCTGCTTCAAATCGGCTTGGCACTAGAAGGTCTACAAACTCTGTACCTGAACTTTTGATTAAGTCCATTCGAAAAAGTTGCCGGAGTATGAGGTTCATATGCTGCACTGGGCATGTAATCATGCAGTTCTCTTCAGGCGTATACGGGACCAAAGATTTCATAGTATCTCGTCTATCATGTAAACCTGAATATTTTAAGAAAATGACTGAACTTATCATATACACAGATGAAAACCAAAATAAAATGTTTCACAAAAGCTACAAAAATATATCGAGCATTAAGTGACACATTTTCTCCATCTGCCATTAGATATATAAATTAAATTTAAAAATAAAACACCTCTGTCGTATATATAATGTTATCAAATACCAAAATTATTACAAGAAACTAGATTCAATATTCTTAATTTGGTTGATCAAGTCGACATTCCGAATCACAAAACAGAACAGAAACCCAAATATATTTTAAGCTGATATTGTCGTTCTTTGTCAAAATTGAAATAAATCATACTTTTCAAAAGAGACTGTCTCCACTGTTTTCGGCGCAAGCTCAGATAATGTGATTCGCTAACGTGCCCAAGGTAAATCACACTGTTGTCGTCTAGTCGATCATTTTCGGCATCTGACTTCAGACTTTCTCCTTAAATGAAATTATGACATCTATTAATATACTGTGGATAGTTAAATATGGCTGCGGTATGCTTAAAATGCACGCTTGTCTAATAAATTACCATCAAGTTATACTGCCGTTTGAAATCTAAATGCATGTATTACCAGTTAAAATGCATAAATTTTCAGTTAAAATACTAAAATATGTAAAAAGAAGTAGATTGTATCAATTTTGTAATCTGAACAAATAATAAAGAATCGTAATCTATACTACATGTACATGTTTTCAAGTATATTGTGTCGGTCAATGCTAATTACGTGAAAGATCCTTTGGATACAGAATGGTTTCTCTTTGTCCAGACATTCCACCATATATAACAATCTGCATGTTTATCACGTTGGAAAGAGCTCTAAAAAGCAAGTCATAATATTCCTGTAAACTACTCAGTCCCTTTTCTGGTTGTAAGACATATTAGGGAACATACATGAAATTATGTCAATAAATTACGTCTTTTTTGTTTTACACAACTTTTATTTATGAATTCTCCTACCAGTGTTAGCTTGTGTAAACTCTATGTATGATATTATTCGCCAAATATGCTGCAGCAATATTGAACAGTCAGCATAAATATATAAGACTCTGGTTCCATCTCAACTTTGATGAGAAAATTAAAACCATGTTATTACCTCGGCATGTTAATTACTATTACATGTAGATACGTGTTAGAAATACTGCAAACATATAGCATCATAGCGCAGCACGTATTATTAATGACTACAGCACTCATTCAAAGAGCTTGGTGAACGTATATGCTTCAACAGTGGTGAGAACTTTAATAAGCTGCTTATAGCTTCCAGTTCAATCCGCATTTGTATTATGTGTAAAATGATTATCATGCTGTATAGTATATAAATAATTCTGTGAAAAGAGAAAGTAATTATTATGTAAACATTTAGATGGATAAAACCTCTTGAAAGTGTTAGGCAGTATTGTTATAAATATCGCTACAATTATTTTTACAATATTGAACAGTATATTCTGAAATGGTCCGCAACTTTGTAATAGCTTTAGTATTTGACACAATTTGGCCACCAATCTAATCGCTAAGATTTGAAAATAACGCTCTTTCTTTTTATTATTAAGACCGATTACTTTATTGATTTAATTCAATAAGAGTTCGCTCTTAAGATGAAAGCCTGTTAGCTCTGCCTCAATTCATGTCGGGGGCTACGTTTACATGATTAAGGTTTTGCATTTGTGTAAGGAAATTTTTGCTTGACATGTAAGCATTTAACAAGTCAAATTTTACCAAATTAAAAACTTTCCAATAGAACGTCACCGTACTTTCAAATTCAGATAACGCCATTTGGAACGACTGTTAAAACTATAAAAAAAGTTAACGTACTTTAATTTTTTAAATTATTTAGACACGCAATCGTTATGAACATGACATTCGTAACATATGTTACCTAAGAATAATGTGGTCACCCCATTCTCCATCTTTGCTCATTCTGGTAAGATATGATTCCCAGGTCTCCTCATCTGTAAGAAACATATACAATGGCGTCTCGTCGTCCTGAAAGTTCAGTTAAGTCGGATGATACAGGATGATACGTTCCAGTTCATTCATTACGCGTGCATTCATGTTCTTCGAATTTTATCTGAAACAGTCTGTTCGAATAGTGACTTGATATGGCAAGCGGTTGAGAAACTGAACCTGACTCAGTTATAGAATTTCGGTCAAACTTTTGGGATGATTATGTTTTTAACCTTTGCTATTGAAAAGAACACATAAAAAGGCAAATCCATGCCATTAGAAACGGTGATTTATCGACATGCAAGGACTAATCTGCTGGCTTTAATTCTTTATCTAAAATGCTGTCCAATCATTTAGCAAAATATCAGTCATAGAAAGAAGATTTCTGGGATACTTCAATCAATTTTGCTGATCGGGTAAAAACAGATACTATTCATCGATTCATTTTCCTTCCTAGGTACATTCACTCTCAGCTGATTGCATTTTATTCGATGTGTGTTAAATTATAGTCGCAACAGACATGTCATTGAGATTACATCGATAGCGGCAAATAGACAGTTTCCGTCTGGGTAACATCGTACGTGCAAATCTAAGATGTTTAACTTCTATAACTTCTCTCATGATTAACTGCCTTAGTCTTCTTCCAAAAAGGACGCCATTGCTTGATCTTGCCCCCACAAGCTTTATAAGTCGTGCGAGTAAATTATTGTAATAACTGGTATAGGTGAATATCGTTATTTTATCTACATTTAAATTACTGTCAGGTATAAGAGTACATCTTTGACTGATATTTAGTCTCTTAAAACTGGAAGATATCATTAGACAAAAGTCACAGCTGTTGGTTTGGATTGTACTCCTTTAATCCCTTCATCAGTTTATGAACAAAAACGTTTTATTAATTCCATTCGACAGACGTGTAGGCGAAAATAACTACATGTATTGGTGCTTTCTATTATAGTATGAATTAATAAACAGCGAAACAATCTTTCGGTTTATTTTATTGGGGTCTAACTGGACACTATTCCAGAGCATATTAAACTTAAAATTTCGAAAATAGCGTGAATCTACATCTGTTAGCCGACTAGGGCAAAATTTAACGACATTTCACGACGTTTAATCGTAATATGATTTCCGTTCTTGTCGCTCGCTACCCCCACTTTTGAAATCCTGTACCATATTTTAATAATTTCCTGCATGGTAAAATAGGTATGTTTGCAAAAGTATCTTTTACATTTTAAAATATTTCCAGGTTCAAAACCACCGACAAGTAATGTAAAATTAAAAACAGGAATTATAATTCTACAAGCTAACATGTGTAACAATTCTGCAATATTGCCAAAAACGAGGGATACTAACTGTTCCTAATTTTTCCTCAGGTCATATCACACATGTACGAATTACACTAGGCTTTGTCAAATAGATTCGGACTAGGGCCATCACTATTGATTATAAAACTTTTATAAGTAGTATATGAATTGAAATATAAGAAAAATAAAAATGTTTACCAGTCTAGCTTTTTGAGATAAGTTCCCACTTTTAACCTGATCACGGCAAAAGGAGGTTTTTGTATTTTCACGTAACTGTACAAGCTTGATAAAATCAAGGAAATTATTAAGATAACTAGTATTTCAACATCGTTGTAAAATTGCTTTAAATTATTTCTATAGTATTCATGTTTTGATATATAGTCCTTAATAAGATTAATTAACGAAAAAAGTTTTGGCTCCTTGGTTAGGATTGAACTCCTTTAGGACCCCTTCATCAGTCAATGCAGACTTACAAACGTCTTTACCACATTCAATTAGGTAGGCTATAAAAGAAAAAGTATTCCATATGTTCCTTAAACTAGGAAGTATGATAATACACATCCATTACCTTAAAATGATTTACTTTTTTTTATAGAAAATCAACAATGCGAAATAAGGCTGACAATGTTTAAGTAAAGCCTAACCGATTTGTGTTATTTTTTCGGCTTTTCAAAATAGTAAGATATTTTCTTTAATTATGCACTGGCTTATGCTTAAAGGTGTTAATGAACACGTATCAAGCTCAATGTACATGTATTAATAATCATTCTTGGTACTAATTTCAGTAATTATCTCACTGAAATTAGTCAGACATTAATTGTGTTATTGTATACACGTATGTAATAACAGTCTTTTAACTTACTTGAACACCTGCCGTTACTACTACCAGTTTCCCAACTCTTGAAAGAAGTCAAGTATTTTCCCCCGAGCTTTTCATAGCACTGCATGCATGGCAATTCGAATGAGGGTATACCCATGACCTTTGAAGTCTCCAGGATTGCTGGTAGGTCATATCCATTTTCTTTTGCTATGCTCGCAATCATACTTAGAGGTGACATATCGCTTAAGCGCGTAGTATCTCTACCTAGAGGAAACATGTTATGGTTTGTCTAATATTATGATGTACAGATGACATGTTTTTGGCATATCGGATTGGCATTTCAGGCGATTTTAACCATTCCGGAAAATCGGTTTGACAATTTTATGCATCTTGCTATCATTTATATTATTTTCGAGATTTGATTTAATTTTAGTAAACATATACTTTTAAAATTCCGTCACATTTCTTGTTTTATTTTCAAAGAAGACAAATAAATCTTTTTTCAAAAGATTACATCTCAGATAAAATAAATTCTCTATAACTTAATAGATCGATACTCTTTTAAAAAAATCATTTAGACTTAACGAAAGACACATAATAGACGAACTGATTCCTACCTGTTTTCTTCTTTAAAAGCCTCATATCCCTGATCTATTATCCTTTTGTCAGCATTGGAGCTTTTCTGCGACGCGGACTGTCCGTATGTTTTTAGCGTTTTATATTCTTGAATGCGTGTTTTGTTCAGTATGAGAGGTAAACACACTAAATCCTCTTCGTTTAATGTCCAGTCAGATTCAGTAAGTTCCAAATCAGCCTTCTTCATGTTGAGGTTGTTGTGCTGCATTTTCATTTAAAGAAGTAACATTGTTAGCATGAGGATGATCAAGTCTATCAAACATGACCAGGCTATTTCTCTTTTCCATTGCAGGCATTTCATAGGCACTTTCTTCTTCATTTTCACCTTGAGAATCATTGAATTCGTTGACGAATAGCATATCTGGAAAGCCGGCTCTGGAAACTATAGGAATACTTTCGTCGCTTTCCGTGTCCATGGTTTCTTTCGTGGTTATATCATCAAAAGTTCTGTCTGCTAATCCTTCCGTGTCTTTGTTCTGCTGAAATAGAATTCGTGATTGTTTCGTATAGTATATTTCTTTGAATTCTCCATCACCTAAAAGTGTTTTTATATTTATAGTTATTATTTATTTTATTACATTTGCCATAAAAATGTCGTAAGATTAGAAATACGTAAAGCAAATTCCCGCGAACATAGGAAAACCCCTAATATTCTTCCGCATCACATGCAATACCGGTAATTTATTCCAACATTTACGGATAATAACAATTGTCACAGGATGTAAAATAGAGTGAAACAACCCTTGGCGCAGGTTTCATGAGTTCTTTTATTTCATACTGTACCGTCTGGTCAAAAAACCTAAAATATAAGAATGAAAGTATATAAAATCACATAAAACACAGCAATTCATTATACCGTAACAACTTGTGTACGAACTTTTTCAGTAATAATAGATGTTTTAAAATATTAAGTATTTTATATAATTTCCTTACCACAGCGTCCTTATGAATGAAATAACCTTATGGTTAAAGATAACAATGTCTACTTCATTTTGTCAGTAACACCTGCTCGTAAGAGAGAGGGCGCAGAGCTGATGAGAGAAAATCTGGATGTAGTGGTTAAAGGAAAGGATTAGTAAAACAAACCAATAGAATTGGACCTTTCTCCAATAGAGGTAGGACACCTGTACAACAAATAAGACGATTGGACAAACACCATGATACTAGACATACAGATATACATTGACGTGACATGCAGCGAAAAAAAAAAACAAGTGCGCGTGGGTTACGGCTATTCCAACTATGGAGCGCCAGACCGGACGGTCCACTAAAATACTATCAAGGCAATGTAATTATATCGTTCATAATATTAGTGATTATAATAAAAGTGCAAAACAGAAACACGCGAAATCGATACCAAATCGAAAGTAGACCGTAGTAAGAGTTTAGTTTTGCTTTTTACTAACATCAATCAAAGCGCTAAAGACACTGAATTTGTGTGTCTCAAATCAAAGAGGGTTTGATGAGTTCTCATCTACTTAAAGCGGAAATTAAAACTAGTAATGAAAGGTTGCAGACTTACTTCGAAAATGCTTTACAAGAAAATGTCACTGTGAACATAATCATTAATATAATTCAGATCAATTGCTTTTCCCAAAAGAATAAAATTATTATGTTACAACTTTGAAAGGGGAGCGGTGGTGTAGAGGGTTAGGTGTCTGCCGCTCATCTCGGAGGTTGCGGCTTCGAGCCCCACCAAGGTCACGACCGTACCTCCTCATATGACACCAGTTCTGGTTTTTCCAGGAAGCGGACTCTTGAGTGACTGGATAAGCAAAAAGCTTTCTTCACAATCGAGCTAAAATAAATTAGTATAAACTAATACATTAACTTTTGGGATTTACAACTTAGATTAATCGCTTTCGATACCAACTCTAGATGGAATCAACCTCGAAAAGAGAGAGAGGTAATGTAAACATACATGTGTCTTGCCTACGACACTACCACCGTTGCACTGGTGGGGATCGAACCCGAGACACTCCGATCCTGAGTCAAACACGCTAGACCAAAACGGCGCCATTGCGGTCCGCTATAACTGGTATAGTTATGATTATTGACTACGGTCGATACCCAACAAATAATGACCTTAAATTTTGACCTTAAAATTAAAAAAAGACATCTTATCATCTTAGAAACCAAGACCTAAACGTATAGATTTTAGATGGTAATCATATCCTAAGCCTACTTAGTAACATTAAATGAAGGTCATCTACTGCATACTAGTTACCTCTCTACGAAGTACGCGCACATGCCCAACGGTATACAAAAACATTTTCTAGTTTTTTTTACTATTCATGGTCATCATGACATCTAATCCAAACATACATAACTGTCATTTAAATGTCATGGTCAGCATCCCTACTAAGCTTGTACTTCCTAATTACGAAGCATCTAAACGACACACAGTGATATACTAAGCGGTATATCACTCAAAAGTAAAATCTATTTTCATTTTAATATGTTAATTTAAACAACATTGTTCAAAGGTGTACTATTTAATGCGCTTACACGAAGTCGCTGCTTTGAACTTGTAGTATTCCGTGCATTCCTTGCATTTCATGAAATTTTCGCTGTTCTTTTTTACTCCTCAAATAAAAGGCTATTCGTCTAAATTTTTGTTGTTGCTGATATTGCTGGCGATACCAAAAGTGTGGAAAATTTTACTACGAATTGTTTTACATTACGTGAATTCATTCACAACAATACAAATCTAAGCTAATTAGCGCATGCACACTCATAGATGTTGTGTGAAAATTACGCGGGAGAAAATTTCAGCACTCAAAAATAGGTCCGGACACCTAGAGTGATATACTTGGTAGGTATATCACTCTCAAATCCTTCTTTGCCTATATAAGAGAAATTTGCAGTAGTGTAACAATATACATTCATAACCTGTCTAAAACAACACTTGAATGTTTAAAAAGCAGATTATTATCTATCTTACTTAAAATATTAGACTCTAGCAGTCTGGAGAAAAAGCCACCAATAACCCCAGTTATTTGTAACCAGGTACGAACCGACTATCGGTTAAAATGCTTTGCTGATAGTTTTCAGTTTTATATCTAAACGCAAATTTCAGACTTGTAGAAATATTTACAATCGCCCGGGACATGCGTACGCATCTTGCGCAGCTTTCTTCACCATTTATCTTTGTAGAATTTGTAAAACAATTTTCGCTTTATAGCAAAATATCTATTCCTAAATAAAACACACCTTCGAATAAATAAAAAAATTGATATAGCATGAAATACGATAATCATTATTATCAATTACGTTCTCAGCATATGGGAGACGTGCATGCGAAGTCTCCTGAGAAGCTTTTTCAGTCACTGTTAGAAAGCAAACTTCTGTCGTGAGAGACTTCTGGAGCACCTGATGTGTGATGTGGCCGGCTCAGTCACGAGGCAAACACTACCTCTAGAGCACACGGATCTGATCACTCATTGAAAATCTCACCAGGAAAGCTCGGTGATACTGACTGGAAATTGCAGACATGCCGGGGGCTCATCCAAAACACAAGCTACACATGTAGCTTTTGGACGGTCCTTGATAAAATCTCTTCTAAATCAAATCAAATCTATCCATTACGCAAAAGACTGACTATCAATCAGACTGTAGTGTAGTATATCTTAAAACGGACCATAGGCTATTTAAAGGTATGTACACTTTTGATAATACAAGCGTTGACAAGTTCAGAAATTCGTTGTTTTAGGTTGAATCCCGATTTTCTCACCACGTTTTGTAATTTACAATTCAAAAGTACGTGCTAGATTTATAGTAACTTTTATATATATAACCTTTTAAATAGACCTGGTACACGTTACTGTAACCTAGAGCAGGACAACATAATTCACATACTTCGTGAAACTATACGGTTAAACTAATACACGTACTACTGTTTAAAGTAACCATCATAACAGGAAAGGCACTATCAATGAACGTTGCTAAAGTTATACAGCAATTGACTTTTAAGACACCTAGAGATTTCCATTTTAACCAGTGTCAAGGAAACTTGATGAAAGTATTTGATACTACGACGTCAAATCATAGAAAAGCGTTTACGACTATTAAGATGTCTGGTTTCACTGAATCATGTTCATCTTTATTAAATGCTAGGTTGTTATGCTCAATCTTGTAAAATACCTGTCACGTGGTCAAATAGTTACAAAAACAGTATAAACATTGAGATACTAGACTATCCCGACAGGTAAGCACGGTTGCTTTGATAATTTCTATGTGTACAAATAAGTTGAAATAACAAATATAATTCTGTATAACTTATTAAAAGATAGAATTCATCGATACATCGCATGCAGGATAAAGGTTACTGTACCTCCAAAGCATCGCATAATCCTTTATCATTTTAAATAAATGTTACATTAAGAAATCAGCGGAGTATACTTCTACATAATTATACAGTATTATTTCAGTAAAGTGAACATTATATAGCGTTATTTCAGTAAAGTCTACATATCTAGCGTTATTTCAGTACAGGAGCTCAGAAATATACACGACCCAATACTGATATTTTGGATGAATATATAATTGCTTTGAATAAGTATAAACTAGAAATGTGTCCCTAGAACACGAATGCCACGAATTTCGGCCATACCTCCCACCTTTGCTATGCGCAGCAACAAAGCCCCAGATGCACTTCTTTACACTCTGCAACATTACTGTAAGATTTCATGACTCTATATTAGATATCTTTGAAGTAATGTGCAACACAAGTTCAAAAATGACCATTCGATTTATTCAAGGTCCCAAACTCCGCCTTTAACGACCAAAACCTCAACCCCAGGTGCACAACTTTACATCCTGAACAGCATTACTGTAACTTTTCATGACTCTATGACACACATCTTTGGAGTTACATGCGGCACAAACTCAACCAGATCTGTTCACTATATCCTACATACTAAAAGTAAGTAAAGGGCCTTAATTCTGGTAATATTAGTTATAACAAAATTCCTTCCTTTATGATATTTAAGTCATACAAAAGTCACACCAAAAAGGTTCGTCTGTGACAGTCTGAATCAAGTCCTTTCAAAAGTGTGCGAGAAGTTGGACATATAAGATCTTTTCACTGTACCATATACACATGTATATATGTAAATTGGGATTTCAAAAGCGTTTACAACGCTCTATAATTTGGTAACGTATATATTGTAGTTTCAAAACTACAGAAATACTTTACAGGAACTTGTACTGGAATATTTTTATTTGATGATTTGCTCTTAAATATGTTAATTTCAACCAGTTCGAAGAACCTAATATTTTCACCAAAATCTGAGGGCGAGCAGCTTTAGTGCAGAGTCAGCTACTGGAAATTAAAGTCCGCTATTGATTTTGATTGCAAGAACCAGTAATTAAAAAAACCTGGCTATTAAATTCAAATACGTTCCCTTTTATTTAATAACATATGTACATTCAGTTATAATAGTTACTGTTGCTAACATAATAAATGAACCTAACTGTGGATAATAATAATTTATTATGCATACTTTGACTGTATTTTGCTAAAATTTGCTATCCAATGAGGAAGGGAGAAAAAGTACAACATAACAGTTGTTAAAAAGTTCACGGATCCTTTCGCATTAGACCGTCAATTATCCAAGACTTACTTTTATAAATTGTTGTCAATCAAAAAAAGTACAATTTAGGAAATATTCAGGCTCAGGCTGGTATTTCGATTGAGGTAACTTAAAACTTTTAGCATTTTTACTCGCATTTGGATTGATGAAATATGTTTCATGTTTAGGAAAAGTCAATAAATGTAGCTAGTATGTATTAAAGTACATGTTATCTACTTCCCCTTCCCAAAGTCGACATATTGACATACATAAAATAAATAGAATATACAAAAACAATCATGCATGCTTTTTTTCTCATTGTGTTTCATTTAAGAGTGTGCCTGTTTTTATCACTATTTGACAATTTCTGTTCAGCTTTATAAAAAAATCTACCAGGAAGTCGTTCGAAACTAGTTGCATGCATGCAAACGTCATACACAAGTAACTAAAATCTCCTTAAGTCTCCGAGTAATGCATCAAAAACGTGACCACCCTTAGACACGCCCATCCTTTTGCTAATAGCTGCTGCCTTCTCTCGTTCACCAAGACTTGCCCATATAGAACGCAAATTGGTCAAAGATATTGGTAATCCACATCTTTCTTCAACTGGTACGTACAATGGCATCATTTCCCTAAATTCTTCTGTTTTGTAGGTTTGGAAACAAAAATTAAACAACCGGACATAGAGACCCTGTAATTCATATAATCTGAGATTTGACAATGGTAACAGGTGACATAACTGGCCTTTTCCTTCTCCTGCTGTAGTATGCGACAAATCATAAGCAGTATCTGGAAGAACGAGAGACTCTCCTGCCAATTCCGCATACTGCTTCAGATAAAATTTAGCGCAGCAAATGTACATTCTGTTGCTCAAATTTTGAGACAGAATTTCTGAAACCACCGATAGAAATGATAAATCGCCTGTTCTTATACTGAGGCATTCTGGAATTAAGGTATCCGGCAATTCTTCGAGGCAGTTTGGACCAAAAACCTCTGTCACGTGGACTGTGTGATATCTTTCGCACAACTTGGCTGTCATTGTCGTCTGCTGTTTTATATCCACATACAGGGCAAAACACCACCGGTAGCCTATATGCATTTCCCACAACAGTTTATTTATTAAAGCAACACCATCTGTCATCAAATTGCCTCCCATTTCTTCTATCACATCCTGAAGAACTAACATAGCCCCGTGGAAGTCTTCACTGTATATCAAGTTTAGAAGCAGTTTTGTACATACCGGTAACAATGACTGGTCAGATGGACTTACTTTAGCGTCGGGTTGACCTTCCTCAATGATGTTTTCGATGATTTCTTCCACAAAACTTCCGATTTCTGACGACATTACATTCAACTGGTCCAACAGGAAGTACATTGTTACTACAGGCTGAAGTCTTGCATGGTCTAACCTCTTACTACATTCAGCGAGTGTTTCCTCGGGGATGAATTTCAATAAATTCTTTTCCCTCATGAAGTAATGTGGCACCATACGACTCTTAAAGCATTCCGCAGTTCTCTTCAGAAGTATCAATAAGCAGTCTCCTGGTTTTGACTTCCAATAAGATTTGTCCAACTTCTCGCAAGCGTAAAAGAAAATACTTCTCACAACAGAAGATGGGAGTGGTATGCCTGTCAGCGTACTATCTACCAAAACCTTGAACACGAGAAAGCACTGTCTTTGTTCAGACGAAATAAAGCGGCAAATTTCTTTCTCAGCAGCAACAAAGGAATAACACCAATTGTGGTCATCGAACGAAGTTACATAATGTACAGGATCATCAAGTACGTCCGCAAATTTTGCATCTGGCAATAAAGGAACCACATGACAGCCTAATTCAACAATTGTGTTTATCGTTCGCTGATCAGGAAAACCGTTTTCTCGAGAACGCCATGGCCATTCTTTTGCAACATCTGGCCATTCAGACTTGAAGCCAATGGCTTTATAGAAATCGCCAATACTTTCTGTATGTTTCGGAGGAAAAATGTCATGAAGGTTGTCATCATTTATTTCAAAAGTTTTCAAACATATTTTTTCCCCGTTCAAAGACATTGTCTGTCCTTTCCATAATAGCGGCTTTTTTGGGATCAGTAAAACCCGACCAACGACCGCTGCATCATTTTCAGCTATAAGATCAGTTGCCCCGGCTGGTTCCATATAATTAACAATCTCTGTATCATTTGGAGTCTGGAATATAGTTGTAGTTTGTGTCTGGAAGCACCCGTCTGCAGCACCTTCTTTCACTGATGGAAAAAATATACTTATGTCTGATCCTAAACTTTCAGTTTTTACTTTACATGGCACCAATTTGCACATGACTGAACCAAACATTTCGTTGGCATAATCTTCTGCTTCAAATCGGCTTGGCACTAGATGGTCTACAACCTCTGTACCTGAACTTTTGATTAAGTCCATTCGAAAAAGTTGCCTGAGTATGAGGTTCATATGCTGCACTGGGCACGCAATCATGCAGTGCTCTTCAGGCGTATACGGGACCAAAGATTTCATAGTATCTCGTCTATCATGTAAACCTGAATATTTAAGAAAAATGACTGAACTTAACACATACACAGATGAAAACCAAAATAAAATGTTTAAAAAAAGCTACAAAAATATTTCGAACATCAAGTGACACATTTTCACTATCTGTCATTAGATATATAAATTAAATTTAAGAATAAAACACCGCAATCCCCTATATAATGTTATCAAATACAAAAATTATTACAAAAAAATAGATTCAATATTCTTAATTTGGTTGATCAAGTCGACATTCCGAATCACAGAACAGAAACCCACATATATTTTAAGCTGATATTGTCGTTCCATGTCAAAATTGAAATATAGCATACTTTTCAAAAGAGACTGTCTCCACTGTTTTGGGCGCAAGCTCATATAATGTGATTCGCTAACGTGTCCAAGGTAAATCACACTGTTGTCGTCTAGTCGATCATTTTCGGCATCTGACTTCACACTTTCTCCTTAAATGAAATTATGAAATCTATTAATATACTGTGGATAGTTTAATCTGGCTGCGGTATGTATAAAATGCACGCTTATCTAAAATATTACCATCAAGTTATACTGCCGTTTGAAATCTAAATGCATGAATTACCAGTTAAAATGCATAAATTACCAGTTAAAATAAGAAGAAGATTGTGTAACTTTTGTAATCTGAACAAATAATAAATAACCGTAAACTATACTACATGTATTGAAACATATTGCGTTGGTCAATCCTAATTACCTGAAAGATCCTTTGGATACAGAATGGTTTCTCTTTGTCCAGTCAGTCCACCATATATAACAATCCGCATGTTTATCACGCTGGAAAGAGCTCTAAAGAAAAGCAAGTCATAATATTCCTGTAAACTACTCAGATCCTTTTCTGGTCGTAAGACATGTTGGGGAACAAGCATGAAATTAAATCAATAAATTACGTCTTTTTGTTTTACACAACTTTTTTTATGAAGTCTCCTACCAGTGTTAGTTTGTGTAAAATCTATGTATGATATTATTCGCCAAATATGCTACAGCAATATTGAACAGTCAGCATGAAGATATAAGACTCTGGTCCGATCTCAACTTTGATGAGAAAATTAAAACCATGTTATAATATTGGCATATTAATTACTATTACATGTAGATACGTGTTAGAAATACTGCAAACATATATCTTCATCGCAGCACGTATTAGTAATGACTACCGCACTCATTCAAAGAGCTTGGTGAACGTATATGCTTCAGCAGAGGTGAGAACTTTAATAAGCAACTTCATACTTCCAGTTCAATCCGCATTTGTATTTGTATTATGTGTAAAATAATTATCATGCTCTATAGTATACAAATTCTGTAAAAAGAGAAAATATTTATGTAAACATTTAGATGGATAAAACCTATTGAAAGTGTAAGGCAGTATTGTTACAAATATCGCTCCAATATTTTTACAATATTGAACAGTATATTCTAACACGATCCGCAACTTTTTGTATATAGATTTAGTGTTTGACACAATTTGGCCACCAATCTAATCGCTCAGATTTTCAAATAAACGTCTTTCTTTTATTAATTAAAACCGACTACTGAAATCACTTAATTCATTAAGAGTTCGCTCTTAATAGAAAGCACTTTAGCTCTGCCATCAATTCATGTCGGGGGCTATGCAAACACTAAGTAAGTTAGAGTTTATTAAGTCAAATTTTAACAATTAAGAAACTAAGTTAGAGTTTATTCATTGTCGGACACCCAAATTTTAACAATTAAAAAAACCCAGTAGAACGTCACGGTACTTTCAAATTCAGATAACGCCATTGAAACGACTGATAATACTCTAAAAACGTTTACGTAATTATTTCAATCATTTAGACATGCAATCGTTATGAACATGTCATTCCTAACATATGTTACCTAAGAATAATGTGGTCACCCCATTCTCCATCTTTGCTCATTCTGGTAAGATATGATTCCCAGGTCTCCTCATCTGTAAGAAACATATACAATGGCGTTTCGTCGTCCTGAAAATACAGTTAAGTCGGATGGTACAGGACGCCTCAAATTCCAGGTCATTCTTACACGTGCATTTCTGATACTAATAGTTGATACTATTCACGAGAATATGACTTGAAATGACAATCGGTTAAGAAACTAAACCGAAAACCAATGAAGAATTTCGGTCAACTTTTAGAATGTTATACATTCCTCTCGCTATGAAAAGAAACCACATAAAACAATCGAGACAGCATCCATGCCATTAGAAACGGTGATCCAGCAAAACCTTTTTGGGTACTAAAATGCTGCTTCAATCCTTTATCAAATCAGTCATCGAACGCAAAGAGTGATCTGGGTTCCTCAAACAATTTTGCTGATCGGGTTAATATATTACCTAATTCACATTCCCTCCTAGATTGATCCATTTTGATTCACAGTTGATTCATTTTATTCAGATGTTGTTCAGTTGTATTCGAAACAGTCTGTTCATTGAGATTATATTGGAATCTGCGAGAAACATGACCCTGTATTATGGTATTGTTGCAAATCTTTGGGATGTTTAAGTTTTAAAACCTGTGCAATGATTTGTTACTAAAAATAGTATACAGTCGTGCGATATATTTTCGTGGAAATCAAAGGGATCAGGTGCGATACAAATCATGACCTGAAATGATTTACTGACATACAAAGGAGTATCTCTGACAGATGTTTATCATAAAACCGGAAAATATATATTAGAAGGAAGTATTTCATGTAATTCTATCATTTTGACAAAAACAGATACTAACTGCGGTTGGATTTTTCCTCAGGTGATTCACCGCTGACTGCCTTAGACTATGCGTTGTGAAACTAAAGTCGCCACGGACACGCAGTTGGTCCACGATAGCGGCAAATAGACAGTTTCCGTCCGGGTACACATCATACGGCACCAGCTGTTTAGCTTCTATAACTTCTCTCATCTGCCTTATCATCTTGCAAAAGGACGCCGTTGTTTGAACTTGGCCCCCACAAGCTTTATAACGAGTAAATTATATAATAACTAGTATTTGAAAATTGTCATCTTATCTACATTTAACTTATGTCCGGTATAAGATTTATGTTTTGATATATAGTCCTTACTGAGATTCATTGACAAAAGTCACAGCTGCGGTTTGGACTGTACTCCTTTAGATCCCTTCATCCGTTTATGTAACAAAAACGTCTTTATTAATTCCATTCGTGTAGGCAGAAGAAAAACACATGTATATGCTTTCTATTAAGTATGAATTAATTAACAGCGAAACACTTTCGGGTTAAAATTATTTACGTTTTTTATAGAAAATCAACCATGCGAAATAAGGCTGACCATGTTTAAGTATAGCCTAAACTTTTTCGGCTTTTCAGTCTGTATAAAATAGTAATATATATACTTTTATTATGTACTACCTTATGCCTAAAGGTATTAATGAACACATATCAGGCTCACTGTACATGTATTAATAATCATTCCTGGTACTAATTTCCGTAATTATCTCACTCAAATTAGTCAGACATTAATTGTGTTATTTTATAAACATATGTAATAACAGTATTTTAACTTACTTGAACACCTGCCGTTACTACTACCAGCTTCCCAACTCTTGAAAGAAGTCAAGTATTTTTCCCCGAGCTTTTCATAGCACTGCATGCACGGCAATTCGAATGAGGGTACACCCATGACCTTTGAAGTCTCCAGGAATGCTGGTAGGTCATATCCATTTTCTTTTGCTATGCTCGCAATCATATTTAGAGGTGACATATAGATTAAGCGCGTAGTGTCTCTGCCTAGAGGAAACATGTTATGGTTTGTCTAATATTATAATGTACAGATGACATGATTTTGGCATATCGGATTGGCATTTCAGGTGATTTTATCCATTCCGGAAAATCGGTTTGACAATTTTATGCATCTTGTTATCATTTGTTTTCGAGATTGGATTTAATTTTAGTTAATATATACTTTAAAATTTCGTCACATTTCTTGTTTTATTTTCAAAGAAGACAAATAAATCTTTTGCAAAAAATTACATCTCAGATTATATAAATTCTCTATAATTTAAAAGATCGATACTGTTTTAAAAAAAGAATTTAGACTTTATGAAAGACACATAGACGAACTGATTCCTACCTGTTTTCTTCTTGAAAAACTTCATATCCCTGATCTTTTTCCTTTTGCCAGCATTGGAGCTTTTTTGCGACGCTGACTGTCCGTATATTTTTAGCGTTTTAAATTCTTGAATGCGTGTTTTGTTTAGTATGAGAGGTAAACAAACTAAATCCTCTTCGTTTAATGTCCATCCAGATTCAACAAGTTCCAAATCGGCTTCTTCATGTCGAGGTTGTTGTGCTGCATTTTTATTTAAAGAAGTAACATTGTCAGCACCAGGATGATCAAGTCTATCAAACATGACCGGGCCATTTCTCTTTTCCATTGCAGGCATTTCATTGGCACTTTCGTCTTCATTTTCACCGTGAGAATCATTGAATTCGTTGACGAATAACATATCTGGAAAGCCGGCTCTGGAAACTGTAGGAAGACTTTCGTCGCTTTCCGTGTCCATGGTTTCTGTCGTGATTATATCATGAAAAGTTCTGTCTGCTAATCATTCCGTGTCTTTGTTCTGTTGAAATAGAATTTGTGATTGTTTCGTATAGTATATTTCTTTGACTTAGCTTCTCCATCACCTAAAAGTGTTTTTATATTTATATTTATTATTCAAATGTTATTACATTTGCCAACAAAATATCGTAAGATTCGAAACTCGTAAAGCAAATTCCCGCGAACATAGGAAAACCCTTAATATTCTTCCACATCACATGCAATACCGGTAATTTATTCCAACATTTACGGATGATAACAATTATTATTTTAAGTTGTGACTATAAGAATAAAACACAACAATTCATTATACCGTAACAACTTGCGTACGAACTTTTTCAGTAATAATAGATGTTTTAAAATATTAACTATTATATATAGTTTCCTTACCACAGCGTCCTTATAAATGAAATAACCTTATGGTTAAAGATAACAATGTCTACTACATTTTGCCAGTAACACCTACTCGTAAGAGAGAGGTTGCAGAACTGACGAGAGAAAATCTGGAGGTGGATTAATAAAACAAACCAATAGAATTGGATCTTTCTCCAATAATCCATTCACACCTGTACAACAAACAAGACGATTGGACAAACACCTTGATACTAGACATACAGATAGACGTGACATGCAGCGAAAAAAACCAAGTGCGCCGAATCTGACGCATGCGCGTGGGTTACGGCTATTCCAACTATTGAACGCCATACCGGACGCTCCACTAAATACTACCAAGGCAATGTAATAATATCGTTCATAGTATAAGTAATTATAATAAAAGTGCAAAACAGAAACAACTCGAAATAGATACCGAATCGAAATAAGACCGTAGTAAGAGTTTAGTTTTGCTTTTTACTAACATCAATCAAAGCGCTAAAGGCACTGAATTTGTGTGTCTCAATTCAAAGAGGGTTTGATGAGCTCTCACCTACTTAAAGCGAAAATTAAAACAAGTAATGAAAAGTTGCAGACTCATTTCGAAACTGTTTTACAAGAAAATGTCACTGTCAACATAATCATTAATAGAATTCCGATTAATTACTTTTCCCAAAAGAAAAAAGCAAATTATTCTGTTACAACTTTTGTGATTTACAACTTTGATTAATCGCTCTCGATACTAACTCTTGATTGAATGAACCTCGAAGAGAGAGAGGGGTAATGTAAACATACATGTGTCTTGCCTTCGACACTACCACCGTGGCACTGGTGGGAATCGAACCCGGGACACTCCGATCCGGAATCAAACACGCTACCCAACGGCGCCATTGCGGTCCGCTATAACCGGTATACATATGATATTGACTACGGTCGATACCCAACAAATAATGACCTTTAATTTTGACCTTAAAATTAAAAAAGACATCTTTTCATCTTAGAAACAAATACCTTAGTAACATTAAATGAAGGTCATCTATTGAATACTAGTTACCTCTCTACAATGTTCGCGCACATGCCCAACGGTATACCCAAATGTTTCCTAGTTTTTTTTACTATTCATGGTCATCATGACATCTAACCCAAACATACATGACTGTCATTCAAATGTCATGGTCAGCATCCCTACTAAGCTTGTACCTTCTAAGCCTAAGCTTTGTTTTGTTGACCCAAGGTCGACCTTCACCTTTGACCAAAATATCTGTACGGTCTAGGAGTGGTCATAACCAGCCTATCTATCGTGCTATATTTAGGAAATAGATTTCACATTTGAGTGATATATCGGTTAGTATATCACTGTGTGGAGTGTAGATGCGTAGTAATCTAATCACGAAGGCCGAAGACCTGAGTCATTGATTACGAAGCATCTAAACGACACATAGTGATATACTAAGCGGTATATCACTCAAAAGTAAAATCTATTTCCATTCTAACACGTTAATTTAAACAAAAAATGTTCAAACGGGTACTATTTGATGCGCTTACACGAAGTCGCTGCCTTGAACTTGTAGTATTCCGTGCATTTCTTGCATTTCATAAATGTTCGCTGTTCTTTTTTACTCCTCAAATAAAAGGCTATTCGTCTTATTTTTGTTGTTGCTGATATTGCTGGCGATACCGCAAGTGTGGAAAAGTTTACTAAGATTTGTTTTACATCTCGTGAATTCATTCACAATACAAATCCAAGCGTATTAGCGCATGCACACTCATAGATGATGTGTGTAAATAACGCGGGAGGGAATTTCAGCACTCAAAAATAGTTCCGGACGCCTAGAGTGATATACTTGGTAGGTATATCACGCTCAAATCCTTCTTTGCCTATATAGGAGAAATTTGCAGTAGTGTTAGAATATGCATTCATAACCTCTAAAACAACACTTGAAAGTTAAAAAGCAGATTATTATCTATCTTACTTAACATATTAGACTCTAGCAGTCTGGAAAATGAGCCACCAATTACCCAAGTTATTTGTAACCAGGTACGAACCGACTATCGGTCAAAATGCTTTGCTGATAGTTTTCAGTTTTATACCTAAACGCAAATTTCAGACTAGTAGAAATATATACAATCACCCGGGACATGTTTGCTCATCTTGCGCAGCTTTCTCCACCATTTATCTTTGTAGAATTTATAAAAAATAGTCGCTTTATAGCAATATTTTTTCCTAGATAAAACATACCTTTAAATAAAAACAAATTTGATAAAGCATGAAATACGATAATCATTATTATCCATTACGCAAAAGACTGAATATAAATCAGGCTGTAGTGTAGCATATCTTAAAACGGACTATAGGCTATTTAAAGGTATGTACACCTTTGATAATACAAGCGTTGAGAAGTTCAGAAATTTGTTGTTTTAGGTTGAATTCCGATTTTCTCACCACGTTTTGTAATTTACAATTTAAAAGTACGTACTAGATTTAAAGTAACCTTTATAATAGACCTGGTACACGTTGCTGTAACCTAGAGCAGGACAACATAATTCACATACTCCGTGAAACTATACGGTATAACTAATACACGTACTACTGTTAAAGTAACCATCATAACAAGAAAGGCATTATCAATGAACGTTGCTAAAGTTATACAGCAATTGACTTTTAAGACACCTAGAGATTTCCATTTTTAACCAGTGTCAAGGAAACTTGATGAAAGTATTTGATACTACGACGTTAAATCATAGAAAAGCGTTTACGACTTTTAAGATGTCTGGATTCACTGAATCATGTTCATCTTTATTAAATGCTAGGCTGTTATGCTCAATCTTGTAAAATACCTGTCAAGTGGTCAAATAGTTACAAAAACAGTATAAACATTGAGATACTAGACTATCCCGACAGGTAAGCACGGTTGCTTTGATAATTTCTAGGATGTGTTTGAAATTGAGTAACAATGTCATTAAGACAGTTAGAAGTCACAAATCATGTAAATGTCTTAGCATGTCAGTCTTGATGTTCTCAAGCTCAAGTTAAACTGAATCAGACCCCCTAAATGTGCACGTGTTTCTGTTAGCGTCGGCCTTTGAAGTAAGGTTTTGAAACTTAATATACCAACTTTTGACTAAAAGGTAACTCGTGCCAAGAGAAGAAATTGTGGTGATAATTCACGCTTCATGATGGATTGTTATAATTCCTGGTACATCTCCCTTAAAATTTGTGATGTTATGATTTGTGCTCATTCCAATAGACACAGCTTACATGACATTTACGACGTGAAATGATGACGTAGTCCGGTATAATCGAAACCAAACAATTGGGTAAAAGACTTTAAATTCTCCGGACTAATTTTATCACGATTACTCGTTAGTTTTCTTTTAGCGCGGGAAATCACGTGATCAAAACAAACAGTAATCGTCCGCGTAGGAAAATAGTTATATACAGAAGAGGTAAACCCATTGATTTCCTTTAACTTATGATGTATTCTATAAATTTTGATTTTTAACAAAAAAAATCAATTTTTCAAATCATGTCAACAGCAGAACCTGTTGTTTTTTTCTCACTTATATCGTATTTTATAAATGTGAGCTGCGTTCAATCTGCATGAGTATATTAGAAATTGAGAAGTACTTCGGTTTTTAAAGTAGCGGTTTCTTGTCGGAATACTGGGAGTAGAGTTGTGGTGACAGACACCCAATTAAAATTGTATTTTCTTCCTTTTTCAAGAAATAGCAGAAAATCCTACATGAAATGGTCATTAATATGCTGGCTTTTATGTCTGTACTTAAATATAAATCGACTTACCTCCACTACAAAACCGAAAGTAGTAAAAAACCGATATATAATCAGTATGCCATCCTTGATATTGCATTGCGGATGTCTGTGCTTGCACATGAAGTGTGACACATACATGTAGAGAGTGTAGTTTGTTTTACCAACGTATAACAAGTACTTATACCCTTTTAAATAGACCTGATACACGTTACTGTAACTTCGAGCAGGGCATCATAATTTACATAGTTCATGAAACTATACGGTTAAACTAATACATATACTACTGTTCAAAGTAATCATCAGAACAAGACAGGCATTATCAATGAACATTGTTGCAAGACTATAAGTTATAACACACTGTTTAGACTTAGAATTTATAGAAAGGGTCAAGCCGCCCAGTAAAGATGTTTAAGCTGGGGCTTTTAACTCTTTAATCTTGCACTGGGGAGTTTAGGCAGTATTGATAGGTAGATAGATATAGAGAATATCCGAAAACAATATATAGATGAACTAAGACTTATTGATTAAGCCGTATTTACCAATTGATTTACTTATTAAAAATAAGTTGAAATAAAAAATATAATTCTGTATAACTTATCAAAAGATAGAATTCATCGATACATCGCATGCAGGATAAAGGTTACTGTACTTCTAAAGCATCGCATAATCCTTCATCATTTTCATGAAATGTTACATTAAGAAATCAGCGGAGTATACTTCTACATAATTATACAGTGTTATTTCAGTAAAGTCAACATTATGTGACAGTCTGAATCAAGTCCTTTCAATAGTGTGCGAGAAGCTGGACACATAAGATCTTTTCACTGTATCCTATTCATTTGTATATATGTAAATTGGGATTTACGCTTTATAATTTGATAACGTATACATTGTAGTTTCAAAAATACATAAATACTTTACAGGAACTTGTAGTATTGGAATAGTTTTATTAGACGATTCGTTCTAAAATATGTTAATTTCAACCAGTTCGAAGATCCTAATATTTTCACCAAAATCTGAGGACAAGCAGCTTTAATGCAGAGTCAGCTACTGGAAATTAAAGTCCGCTATTGATTTTGATTGCAAGAACCACTAAATAAAAAACCTGGCTATTAAATTCAAATACGTTCCCTTTTATTTAATAACATATGTACATTAAGCTATAATAGTTATTTGTTGCTAACATAATAAATGAACCTAACTGTGGATAATAATAATTTATTATGCATACTTTGACTATATTTTGCTAAAATTTGCTATCCAATGAGGAAGGGAGAAAAAGTACAACATAACAGTTGTTTAAAAGTTCACGGATCCTTTCGCATTAGACCGTCAATTATCCAAGACTTACTTTTATAAATTGTTGTCAATCAAAAAAAGTACAATTTAGGAAATATTCAGGCTCAGGCTGGTATTTCGATTGAGGTAACTTAAAACTTTTAGCATTTTAACTCGCATTTGGATTGATGAAATATGTTTCATGTTTAGGAATAGTCAATAAATGTAGCTAGTATATGTACATGTTATCTACTTCTTCTTCTCAAAGTCGACATATTGACATAAATAAAATAAATGGAATATACAAAAACAATCATGCATGCCTTTTTTCTCATTGTGTTTCATTTAAGAGTATGCCTGTTTTTATCACTAATTTACAATATCTGTTCAGCTTTATAAAAATAATCTACAAGGAGGTCGTTCGAAACTAGTTGAATGCATGCAAACGTCATACACAAGTAACTAAAATTTCCTTAAGTCTCCGGGTAATGCATCAAAAACGTGACCACCCTTAGACACGCCCATCCTTTTGATAATAGCTGCTGCCTTCTCTCGTTCACCAAGACTTGCCCATATAGTACGCAAATTGGTCAAAGAATTTCGTGCTCCACATCTTTCTTCAACTGGTACGTACAATGGCATCATTTCCCTAAATTCTTCTGTTTTGTAGGTATGGAAACAAAAATTAAACAAATCGACATAGAGACCCTGTAATTCATGTAATCTGAGATATGACAATGGTGACAGGTGACATAACCGGCCTTTTCCTTCTCCTGCTGTAGTATGCAACAAATCATAAGCAGTATCTGGAAGAACGAGAGACTCTCCTGCCAATTCCGCATACTGCTTCAGATAAAATTTAGCGCAGCAAATATACATTCTGTTGCTCAAATTTTGAGACAGAATTCCTGAAACCACCGATAGAAATGATAAATCGCCCTTTCTTATACTGAGGCATTCTGGAACTAAGGTATCCGGCAATTCTTCGAGGCAGTTTGGACCAAAAACTTCCGTCACGTGGATTGTGTCATATCTTTCGCACAACTTTGCTGTCATTGTCGTCTGCTGTTTTATATCCACATACAGGGCAAAACACCACTGGTAGCCTATATGCGTTTCCCACGACAGTTTCTTTATCAAAGCAACACCATCTGTCATCAAATTGCCTCCCATTTCTTCTATCACATCCTGAAGAACTAACATAGCCCCGTGGAAGTCTTCATTGTTTAATAAGTTCATAAGCAGTTTTGTACATACCGGTAACAATGACTGGTCAAAGGGACCTACTTTAGCGTCGGGTTGACCTTCCTCAATGATGTTTTCGATGATTGCTTCCACAAAACTTCCGATTTCTGACGACATCACATTCAACTGGTCCAACAGGAAGTACATTGTTACTACCGGCTGAAGTATTGCATGGTCTAACCTCGTACTACATTCAGCGAGTGTTTTCTCGGGGATGAATTTTAATAAATTCTTTTCCCGCATGAAGTAATGTGGCACCAGACGACTCTTAAAGCATTCCGCAGTTCTCTTCAGAAGTATCAATAAGCATTCTCCTGGTTTTGACTTCCAATAAGATTTGTCCAACTTCTCGCAAGCGTAAAAGAAAATACTTCTCACAACAGAAGTTGGGAGTGGTATGCCTGTCAGCGTACTACCTACCAAAACCTTGAACACGAGAAAGCACTGTCTTTGTTTAGACGAAATAAAGCGGCAAATTTCTTTCTCAGCAGCAACAAAGGAATAACACCAATTGTGGTCCTCAAACGAAGTTACAAAATATACAGGATCATCAAGTACGTCCGCTAATTTTGCATCTGGCAATATAGGAACCACATGACAGCCTTTTTCAACAACTGTATTGATCGTTCGCTGATCAGGAAAACCGTTTTCTCGAGAACGCCCTGGCCATTCTTTTGCAACATCTGGCCATTCAGACTTGAAGCCAATGGCTTTATAGAAATCGCCGATACTTTCTGTATGTTTCGGAGGAAAAATATCATGAAGGTAGTCATCATTTATTTCAAAAGTTTTCAAACATATTTTTTCCCCGTTCAAAGATATTGTCTGTCCTTTCCATAATAGCGGCTTTTTTGGGATCAGTAAAACCCGACCAACGACCGCTGCATTATTTTCAGCTATAAGATCAGTTGCTCCGGCTGATTCCATAGAATTAACAATCTCTGTATCATTTGGAGTCTGGAATATAGTTGTAGTTTGTGTCTGAAAGCACCCGTCTGCAGCATCTTCTTTCACTGATGGAAAAAATATGCTTATTTCTGGTCCTAAACTTTCAGATTTTACTTTACATGGCACCAATTTGCACATGACTGAACCAAACATTTCGTTGGCATAATCTTCTGCTTCAAATCGGCTTGGCACTAGAAGGTCTACAACCTCTGTACCTGAACTTTTGATTAAGTCCATTCGAAAAAGTTGCCTGAGTATGAGGTTCATATGCTGCACTGGGCACGTAATCATGCAGTGCTCTTCAGGCGTATACGGGACCAAAGATTTCATAGTATCTCGTCTATCATGTAAACCTGAATATTCAAGGAAAATGACTGAACTTAACAAATACACAGATGAAAACCAAAATAAAATGTTTCACAAAAGCTACAAAAAGATATCGAGCATCAAGTGACACATTTTCATTATCTGTCATTAGATATATCAATTAAATTTAAAAATAAAACACTGCAATCTCCTATATAATGTTATCAAATACAAACATTATTACAAAAAAACTAGATTCAATATTCTTAATTTGGTTGATCAAGTCGACATTCCGAATCACAGAACAGAAACCCCCATATCTTTTAAGCTGATATTGTCGTTCCATGTCAAAATTGAAATATAGCATACTTTTCAAAAGAGACTGTCTCCACTGTTTTGGGCGCAAGCTCATATAATGTGATTCGCTAATGTGTCCAATGTAAATCACACTGTTGTCGTCTAATCGATCATTTTCGGCATCTGACTTCACACTTTCTCCTTAAATGAAATAATGAAATATATAAATATACTGTGGATAGTTTAATGTGGCTGCGGTATATATAAAATGCACGCTTATCTAGTACATAACCATCAAGTTATACTGCCGTTTGAAATCTAAATGCATGAATTACCAGTTAAAATGCATAAATTACCAGTTAAAATAAGAAGAAGATTGTGTAACTTTTGTAATTTAAACAAATGATAAATAATCGTAAACTATACTACATGTATTCAAACATATTGCGTTGGTCAATGCTAATTACCTGAAAGATCTTTTGGATACAGAATGGTTTCTCTTTGTCCAGTCAGTCCACCATATATAACAATCTGCATGTTTATCACGTTGGAAAGAGCTCTAAAGAAAAGCAAGTCATAATATTCCTTTTCTGGTCGTAAGACAGAATGGGAACATGCATGAAATTAAATCAATAAATATCGTCTTTTTCATTTTACACAACTTATTTATGAGTTCTCCTATTAATGTTAGCTTGTGTAAAATTTATGTATGGTATTATTCGCCAAATCTGCTATAGCAATACTGAACAGTCAGCTTGAAGATATAAGACTCTGATTCGATCTCAACTTTGATAAGAAAATTAAAATCATTTTATTACCTCGGCATGTTAATTACTATTACATGTAGATACATGATAGAAATAATGCAAACATATAGCATCATCGCGCAGCACGTATTAGTAACGACTACAACATTCAGTCAAAGAGCTTGGTGAACGTATAATGCTTCAACAGTGGTGAGAACTTCAATAAGCTGCTTATAGCTTCCAATTCAATCCGCATTTGTATTATGTGTAAAATAATTATCATGCTGTATAATATACGAATAATTCCGTGAAAAGAGAAAGTATTTATGTAAACATTTAGATGGATAAAACCCCTTGAAAGTGTTAGGCAGTTTTGATACAAATATCGCTACAATTTATTTTACAATATTGAACAGTATGTTAAAAATATTTATTTTATTTTACTTTTTATTATTTAGACACGCAATCGTTATGAACATGACATTCATAACATATGTTACCTAAGAATAATGTGGTCACCCCATTCTCCATCTTTGCTCATTCTGGTAAGATATGATTCCCAGGTCTCCTCATCTGTAAGAAACATATACAATGGCGTCTCGTCGTCCTGAAAGTTCAGTTAAGTCGGATGATACAGGATGTCACGTTCAGTTGATTCATTTGATTCAAATGTTGTTCAATTGTATCTGAAACAGTCTGTTCATAGAGATTATATCGGAAGCTGCGAGAAACATGCCCCTGTGTTATGGTATTGTTGCAAATCAATGGGATGTTTAAGTTTTTAAACCTTTGTAATGATATGGTACATGTAAAGGCAAATCATGACATGAAATGATTTATTGACATGCAAAGGAGTATTTCTGACAGACGTTTATCTCTTTCATAAAACGGGAAAATATCTGTTAGAAGGAAGTATTTTATGTAATTCTATCAATTTGACAAAAACAGATACTAACTGCGGTTGGATTTTTCATCAGGTGATTTACCGCTGACTGCCTTAGACTATACGTTGTGAAACTAAAGTCGCCACGGACACGCAGTTGGTCCACTATAGCGGCAAATAGACAGTTTCCGTCCGGGGACACATCATACGGCACCAGCTGTTTAGCTTCCATAACTTCTCTCATCTGCCTTATCATCGTGCCAAAGGACGCCATTGTTTGAACTTGGCCCCCGCAAGCTTAATAACGAGTAAATTATACAATTATTTGAATATCGTTATTTGATCTACATTAAACTTATTTCCGGTACAAGATACATGTTTTGATAGATTGGTCTTACTGAGATTCATTGACAAAAGTCATAACTACGGTTTGGACTGTACTCTTTATGATCCCTTCATCAGTCGATGAAATAAAGATGTAGAAAAATCTTTATAAATTCCATCCGTGTAGGCAGAAGAAAAAACATCTCCGTATATTTCCATATACAATTAGTAGTATTTGAAAATCGTTATATGATCTACATTCAAATTATGTCCGGTATAAAGTCACAGCTACGGTTTGGACTGTACTCCGTTAGATCCCTTCATCAGTTTATGTAACAAAAACGTCTTTATTAATTCCATCTGTGTAGACAGAAGAAAAGCACATCTCTGTGCTTTCTATTAAGTATGAATTAATAAACAGCGAAACAGTTTCGGGTTAAAATGATTTAATTTTTTTATAGAAAATCAACCATGCGTAATAAGTCTCACCATGTTTAAGTATAGCCTCAACGATTTGTACTTTTTTTGGCTTTTCAGTCTGTATAAAATAGTCAGATTTTTACTTTGATTATGTACTGGCTTATATCAAAAGGTGTTAATGAACATCATATCAAGCTCACTGTATATGTATTAATAATCATTATTGGTACTCATTACAGTAATTATCTCATTCAAATTAGTCAGACATTAATTGTGTTATTTTGTAAACCTATGTAATAGCAGTCTAATAACTTACTTGAACACCTGCCGTTACTACTACCAGCTTCCAAACTCATGCCCTTGAAAGAAGTCAAGTATTTTTCCCCGAGTTTTTCATAGCACTGCATGCACGGCAATTCGAATGAGGGTACACCCATGACCTTTGAATACTCCAGGAATGCTGGTAGGTCATATCCTTTTTCTTTTGCTATGCTCGCAATCATACTTAGAGGTGAAATATCGAGGAAACATGTAAACATATAAAGAGGAAACATGTTATGGTTTGTCCAATATTATGATGTACAGATGACATGATTTTGGCATATCGGATTGGCATTTCAGGTGATTTTACCCATTCCGGAAAATCGGTTTGACAATTTTTATGCATCTTGCTATCATTTATTTTCGAGATTTGATTTAATTTTAGTAAACCTATACTTCCCATTACATCTCAGATTAAATAAGTTCTCTATAATTTAAAAGATCGATACTGTTTCGAAAAAATTTATTTAGACTTTACGACAGACACATAGACGAACTGATTCCTACCTGCTTTCTTCTTTAAAAGCCTCATAGCCCTGATCCTCTTCCTTTTGCCGGCATTGTAGCTTTGCCACGCTGACTGTCCGTGTGTTTTTAGCGCTTTATATTCTTGAATACGTGTTTTGTTTAGTATGAGAGGTAAAGAAACTAAATCCTCTTCGTTTAATGTCCATCCATATTCAACAAGTTCCAAATCGGTTTCTTCATGTTGAGGTAAATGTGCTGCATTTTTATTTAAAGAAGTAAAATTGTCAGCACCAGGATGATCAAGTATATCAAACATGACCGGGCCATTTCTATTTCCCTTTGCAGGCATTTCATAGGCATTTTCTTCTTCATTTTCACCATGAGAATCATTGAATTCGTTGACGAATAGCATATCTGGAAAGCCGGCTCTGGAAACTGTAGGAAGACTTTCGTCGCTTTCCGTGTCCATGGTTTCTTTCGTGGTTATATCATCAAAAGTTCTGTCTGCTAATCATTCCGTGTCTTTGTTCTGTTGAAATAGAATTTGTGATTGTTTCGTATAGTATATTTCTTTGAATTAGCTTCTCCATCACCTAAAAGTGTTTTTATATTTATATTTATTATTATTTATTTTATTACATTTGCCATCAAAATGTCGTAAGATTAGAAACACGTAAAGCAATTTCCCGCAAACATAGGAAAACCCTTAATATTCTTCCACATCACATGCAATACCGGTAATTTATTCCAACAATTACGGATAATAACAAGTATTACTTTAAGTTGTGACTATAAGAATAAAAGTATATAAAATCACATAAAACACAACAATTCATTATACCGTAACAACTTGCGTACGAACTTTTTCAGTAATAATAGATTTTTTTAAATATTAACTATTTTATATAATTTCCTTACCACAGCGTCCTTATAAATGAAATAACCTTATGGTTAAAGATAACAATGTCTACTACATTTTATCAGTAACACCTGCTCGTAAGAGAGAGGTCGCAGAACTGACGAGAGTAAATGTGGAGGTGGATTAGTAAAACAAACCAATAGAATTGGACCTTTCTCCAATAATCCATTCACACCTGTACACCAAATAAGACGATTGGACAAACACCATTATAATAAACATACAGATATACATTGACGTGACATGCAGCGAAAAAAACCAAGAGCGCCGAATCTGACGCATGCGCGCGGGTAACGGCTATTCGAACTATGGAACGCCAGACCGGACGGTCCACTAAAATACTACCAAGGCAATGTATTTATATCGTTCATAATATTAGTGATTATAATAAAAGTGCAAAACAGAAACAACTCGAAATCGATACCAAATCGAAAGTAGACCATTATGAGGATCTTACATGGCCTGCTGTGGAGGACTGGGTTGTTCCGACCAGAGGGAAAGCGGGGGGATAGGAGGAACCGAGCGAAGCGAGGTTCCGACTTCCCCCTGCTTTCCCGAGGGTCGGGACAACCCAGTCCTCCACAGCAGGCCATGCAAGATCCTTTTTCTTGCATACTTAATTTGATTTCATCGCAGTTTCTACGAGAAAACCGCTTAATAGGCCCTATTATGTTGAGCGGTAAATCAAAACTTCATGTTGATTAAATATAATTCCCTGCATGGAACCCCTTTGCGTAGGAAATTTGGTAGGTCACACGGAAACCACTGTTTATGTTCTACGCTAAAAACATAGTGCTTGATCGTATCTAAAACCGTACTTTATTACGTTGCGAAACAAAAAAAATAATTAAATCTAAACAGAAATTCTCCCGACCCCCCCCCCCCCCCCCAGTTTACTTGATTAGCACTATACCACCGACTTGATTTAATTACTGGTTTTGTTTACACAGTGACTCATTCAGAGAAATGTTACGTCATTTACCGCCATTATTTGTTTTGAAAAACGTTTGAATGCAGGTATGTTCTTTGAAATGTGAATAGATTCTGTTGCTATACATTTCTAAAATTTGATGCTCTTGCTTGTGACACCATAAAAAGCACCATTTCTTTTCGCAATCAACTCTCGCTTCAAAACTACATGGATATTCGTTACCAACAATTTTCGTAATTTGAACCGTTACTGCGTACCCTGAAAATTCGAACCATTCCTAAAATGGCATTCCTACTTGAAAAATATTTAAGTGTGTGCTTTCTTATCAGACCTTAGTTTACGTTTACGTAAAACATTACTGTCTTTCACATATAAACCGCTGTGAAACGTATCTCGGAAATAAAGTGTTCCAGGTAAAGTGTACACGAAGGTAGTCGAGTCAAGTGAGATGTACTTTCCCTAGGTAAAGTACAGACTGATCTTTTCCCTCCGCGTGCTGGGATCCGCCAGTACTTTTCCGGGGGGTATGCAAAAAAGTAAGAGTTTAGTTTTGCTTTTTGCTAACATCAATCAAAGCGCTAAAGGCACTGAATGTGTGTGTCTCAAATCAAAGAGGGTTTGATGAGCTCTCGCCTACTTAAAGCGGAAATGAAAACAAGTAATGAAAAGTTGCAGACTCAATTCGAAACTGTTTTGCAAGAAAATGTCACTGTCAACATTATTATTAATATAATTCAGATTAATTCCTTTTCCCATAAGAAAAAAGCAAATTATTCTGTTACAACTTTTGCGATTTACAACTTAGATTAATCGCTCTCGATACTAACTTTAGATGGAATGAACCTCGAAGAGAGAGAAAGGTAATGCAAACATACATGTGTCTTGCCTACGACACTACCACCTAGGCACTGGTGGGGATCGAACCCGGGACACTCCGATCCTGAGCCAAACACGCTATCCAACGGCGCCATTTGCGGTCCGCTATAACTGGTATACATATGATTATTGACTACGGTCGATTCCCAACAAATAATGACCTTAAATTTTGACCTTAAAATTAAATAAGACATCTTATCATTTTAGAAACCAAGACATCGTATTGATTTTAGTTGGTAATCATAACCTAGGCCTACTTAAATTAAATGAAGGTCATCTACTGAATACAAAGTTCGAGCACATGCCCAACGGTATACCCAAATATTTCCTAGTTTATTACTATTCATGGTCATCATGATATATAACCCAAACATACATAACTGTCATTCAAATGTCATGGTCAGCATCCCTACTAAGCTTGTACTTCCTAGGCCTTAGCTTTGTTTTGTAGACCCAAGGTCGACCTTGACCTTTGACCAAAATATCTGTACGGTCTAGGAGTGGTCGTAACCAGCCTATCTATCGTGCTATATTATACATTCATAACCTGTCTAAAACAACAACTGAATGTTTAAATAACATATTATTATCTATCTTACTTAACATATTAGACTCTAGCAGTCTGGAAAATAAACCACCAATTTGTGTATGAATGAACCCTAGTTATTCGTGGCCAGGTACGAACCGACTAATAGTTATACTCAGAACAGATAAACCCATTGATTTGATTTTATTAATGATATCTTTTAAAAAAGAAAATATTTTTGACACAAAATCAATATTTTAAATCATATCAACAGCAAAACCTATTCTTGTTTTTTCACTTGTCACAACTGTAATTTATAAATGTGAGCTGCGTTTATCTGTATTATTATTTAAGAGTGTTTCTTGTCGTAAAAAGGGGTGTAGAGTTGTAGTGACTAACGTCACACGCAACTAAAACTCGTACTTTCTTCCCTTTTCAAGAAATAGCAGAAAATCCTACATAAAATGGTCATTATTGGCTGGAGTTTTATGTCTGTTTATGTCATTATTGGCTGGTGTTTTATGTCTGTTTATGTCATTTATGCCTGTACTAAAGCGACATACCTCCATTTCAAAACCGAAAGTAATAAAAAACTGACATGTAATCAGTATGCCATCTTTGATATTGCATTGCGCATGTTTGTGCGGGCACATGAAGTGTGACACATACATTCAGAGGGTGTATTTTGTTTTACGATTGGGTTCGATTCCCATGGGCTGACCAACGAAAATTGCTAACAGTCTTTCGGATGAGACTAACAAACCAAGGTCCTTTGTATGGGTGCTATGCAAATGGCACGTATAAGAACCAGGGGTGTCTCTGGAATTGGGACGCTTTCTGAACCTTGCACTATCCTACGAAACCTAAAATAACTAACCTCTTCTGGGGGCATTGGTCATATGGGAAACTGGTATCAACAATAAAGCTCTAATATACATACATACATTACAAACGCATATACCAGTACTTATAACCTTTTAGATAGACCTGGTACACGTTACTGTAACCTAGAGCAGGACAACATAATTCACATATTTCATGAAACTATACGGTTTAACTAGTACACGTACTACTGTTCAAAGTAATCATCATAACAAGAAAGGCATTATCAATGGACGTTGCTAAAGTTATACAGCAATTGACTTTTAAGACACCTAGAGATTTCCATTTTTAACCAGTGTCAAGGAAACTTGATGAAAGTATTTGATTCTACGACGTCAAATAATAGAAACACGTTTAAGATTATTAAGATGTCTTGTTTACCTGAATCATGTTCATCCTTATTAAATGCTAGTTTGTTATGCTCGATCTTGTAAAAAAACCCTGTAATGTGGTCAAATAGTTACAAAAACAATAATTATAAGCATTTGAGATACTATACGTTGTAGCCTATCCCCACAGGTAAGCACGGTTGCTTTGATAATTTCTAGGATGTGTTTGAAATTGAGTAACAATGTCATTAAGACAATTAGAAGTCACAAATCATGTAAATGTCTTAGCATGTCAGTCTTAATGTTCTCAAGCTCAAGTTAAACTGAATCATGCCCCCTAAATATGCACGTGTTTCTGTTAGCGTAGGCCTTTGAAGTAAGGTTTTATACTTAATATACTAACTTTTGACTAAAAGGTAACTCGTGCCAAAGAGAAGAAATTGTGGTGATAATTCACGCTTCATGATGAATTGTTATAATTTCTGGTACATCTCCCTTAAAATTTGTGATGTTATGATTTGTGCTCATTCCAAAGGACGCAGCTTACATTCCATTTACGACGTGAAATTGTGACGTAGTCCGGTATAATGTCACAGGATGGATCGAAACCAAACAATTGGGTAAAAGACTTTAAATTCTCCGGACTAATTTTATCACGATCACTCGTTAGTTTTCTTTTAGCGCGGGAAATCACGTGATCAAAACAAACTGTATTCGTCCGCGTAGGAAAATAGTTATAAACAGAAGAGGAAAACCCATTGATTTCCTTTAACTTATGATGTATTCTATAAATTTTGATTTCAAATCATGTCAACAGCAGAACCTGTTGTTTTTGTTCTCACTTATATCGTATCTGCGTTCAATCTGCATGATTATATTAGAATGAAATTGAGAGGTACTTCGGTTTTAAAAGTAGCGGTTTCTTGTCGGAATACTGGGAGTAGAGTTGTGGTGACTGACACCCAACTAAAAATTGTATTTTCTTCCTTTTTCAAGAAATAGCAGAAAATCCTACATAAAATGGTCATTAATATGCTGGCTTTTTATGCCTGTACTTAAATATAAATCGACTTACCTCCATTACAAAACCGAAAGTAGTAAAAAACCGATATATAATCAGTATGCCATCCTTGATATTGCATTGCGCATGTCTGTGCTGGCACATGAAGTGTGACACATACATGTAGAGGGTTTATTTTGTTTTACCAACGTATAACAAGTACTTATCCCCTTTTAAATAGACCTGGTACACGTTACTGTAATCTAGAGCAGGACAACATAATTTACATACATCATGAAACTATACGGTTAAACTTATACATGTACTACTGTTCAAAGTAATCATCAGAACAAGACAGGCATTATCAATGAACATTGCTGCAAGACTATTAGTTATAACACACTGTTTAGACTTAGAATTTATAGAAAGGGTCAAGCCGCTCAGCAAAGATGTTTAAGCTGGGGCTTTTAAGTTTAGGCAGGATAGATAGATAGATAGATAGATAGATAGATAGATAGATAGATAGATAGATAGATAGATAGATAGATAGATAGATAGATAGATAGATAGATAGATAGATAGATAGATAGATAGATAGATAGATAGATAGATAGATAATCCGAAAACAATATATAGATGCCCCACTGTGTTCCTTTGATTGTTCGTTTTGTTTTTCTTTGTTTGTTTTTTTTTGTTGTTTTTTTTTGGTGTTTTTTTTTTTTTTTTTTTTTTTTTTTTTTTTTTTTTTTTTTTTTTTTTTTGGGTGGGGGGGGGGACTTCTGGGTGCGTGGGGCTCGTTTGGGAGGCTGCGTTTTGGGTACGTGGCTTCCCTGTTTGATTTTTTGTTTTTTGTGCCGAACCAAAAATAAGTTGAAATAACAAATATAATTCTGTATATAATCGCATGCAGGATAAAGGTTACTGTATTTCTAAAGCATCGCATAATCCATTATCATTTTCATGAAATATTACATTAAGAAATCAGCGGAGTATACTTCTACATAATTATACAGTGTTATTTCAGTAAAGTCAACATTATATAGCGTCATTTCAGTAAAGTCTACATATCTAGCGTTATTTCAATAAAGTCTACATACATGGCATTATTTCCGTAAAGTCTACATATATGATATTATTTCAGTAAAGGAGCTCAGAAATATACACGACCCAATACTGATATTTTGAATGAGTGTATAATTGCTATGAATAAGTATAAACTAGAAATGTGTCCCTAGAACACGAATGCCACGAATTTCGGCCATACCTGCCACCTTTGCTATGCGCAGCAACAAAGCCCCAGATGCACTTCTTTACACGCAACATTAGTGTAAGGTTTCATGACTCTATATTATATACCTTTGAAGTAAAGTGCTCCACAAGTTCAAAAATGACCATTCGATTTATTCAAGGGCCCAAACTCCGCCTTAAAAGATCAAAACCTCAACCACAGGTGCACAACTTTACATCCTGAACAGCATTACTGTAACTTTTCATGACTCTATGACATACATCTTTGGAGTTACATGCAGCACAAACTCAACATGATCTGTTTACTATACCCTACATACTAAAAGTAACTAAGGGCCTTAATTCTGGTAAAATCGGTTATAACAAAATTCCTTCCTTTATGATATTTTTCAT
The DNA here is from genome assembly GCA_022818135.1 of Saxidomus purpurata. Taxonomy (NCBI): domain Eukaryota; kingdom Metazoa; phylum Mollusca; class Bivalvia; order Venerida; family Veneridae; genus Saxidomus; species Saxidomus purpurata. The sequence goes on from JAFMSR010000016.1 coordinate 8,113,976, forward strand.
CCGAAGCGTAAAGAAAGTATTGGTGATATCTACAAAGTCATACAAAAGTCACACCAAAAAGGTTCGTCTGTGACAGTCTGAATCAAGTCCTTTCAATAGTGTGCGAGAAGTTGGACACATAAGATCTTTTCACTGTATACACTTGTATACATGCAAATTGGGATTTCAAATTTACAACGCTTTATAATTTGGTAACGTATACATTGTTGTTTCAAAACTACAGAAATACTTTACAGGAACTTGTACTGGAATATTTTTATTTGATGATTCGCTCTTAAATATGTTAATTTCAACCAGTTCGAAGATCCTAATTTTTTCACCAAAATCTGAGGGCGAGCAGCTTTAATGCAGAGTCAGCTACTGGCAATGAAATTTCGCTTTAAAAACATTGGAAGCTTAGCTATTATTTTGATTGCAAGGAACAGTAATTAAAAAACCAGGATATTAAATTCAAATACGTTCCCTTTTATTTATAAACACATGTAAAGTTAGCTATAATAGTTATTGTTGCTAACATAATAAACAAACATAGTTGAGACGAGTGCAGTAGCGATAATAATGATTAAATTTGCATAATTTTACTATATCACGCTAGAATTTGATATCCAATGTGGAAGGGGGAAAAAGTACAACAAAACAATTGTTAACAAGGTCAGGGATCCTTTTGCATTAGACTGTCAATTTTCCAAAACTTACTTTTATCGAGTGTGGTTAATTTTAAAAGGTATCATTTAGGAAATAATAAGGCTCAGGCTATATTTCGATTGAGTTAACTTAAATGTTTTAGCATTTTAAGGTTTTAACTGGCACAATGAATGATGAGTTCTGTTGTATTTTTAAGGTAAAGTCAATCAATGTAGCTAGCATATATTAAAATACAATGTTGTCCACTTCCCTTTGCTAAAGTCGACATACTGACATACATAAAATAAATAGAATGTACAGAAACAATCAAGCACCCCTTTTCATGTACACTTCTAATTATGTTTGATTTAAGTGTCTGTCTGGTTACATCACTATTTGGCAGTATCTACTCAGCTTTATAAAATCATCTACCAGGAAGATGTTCAACGTCATACACAAGTAATTAAAATGTTTTGATTTATTTCCATCACACGAAAAGCACTGAAATTAACACTAAGACCGTAAGAACGCCACTCCACTAGGAATTAGTTAGTTTACTTTAGTAATCGATTTGCTTCTTTGATGCATCAACGTTCTTTCCATCTACATTTTGATTCCGACTTACACGCCTATCGATTGTCCTTGCAACGTTCATTCTCAAAGTCCTTCTTTTTTTTAGGGGGGGGGGGGGGGGTGGTTAAACTCATTATTTATCTTGAATTGCTAGCAAACAATATCTATGTTAAAGTTAGTCATCAATACTTTTGTTGTACGCATAATATTACCTAAATAACAGTAGCTATACTATGTTGACTCTAGTATGTATTTAGACTATATCATATTTGCTCATGAAGTCTCCGAGTATTGCATCAAAAACGTGCCCACCCTTAGACACGCCCATCCTTTTGCTAATAGCTACTGCCTTCTCTCGTTCACCAAGACCTGTCCATATATTATACAAATTGGTCAAAGAAATTGGTGAACAACATCTTTCTTCAACTGGTACGTACAATGGCATCATTTCCCTAAATTCTTCTGTTTTGTTGATCGCAAAACAAAAATTATACAACTGGATATAGAGGTTTCGTAATACATGTACTCTCAGATTTGATGATGGTGACAAGTGGCATGAAACTGCTACCGATTTACCTTTATCTGGTCCTGCTGTACTATGCGACAAATCATTCGCAGTATCTGGAAGAACGAGAGACTCTCCTGCCAAATCTGCATACTGCTTCAGACAAAATTTAATGCATCTAATGTACATTCTGTTGCTCACAATTTGAGAAAGGATATCCGAAACCTTCGAGAGAAATTCTAAATCGCCTTTTCTTATACTGAAGCATTCTGGGACTAAGGTATCCGGCAATTCTTCGAGGCAGTTTGGACCAAAAACCTCTGTCACATGGACTGTGTCATATCTGTCGCACAACTTTGCTGTCATTGTCGTCTGCTGTTTTATATCCACATACAGGGCAAAACACCACTGATAGCTTATATGCATTTCCCGAGACAGTTTCTTTATCAAAGCAACACCATCTGTCCTCAAAGTGCCTCCCATTTCTTCTATAACATCCTGAAGAACTAACATAGCCCCGTGGAAATCTTCATTGTATATCAAGTTCTGAAGCAATTTTGTACATGCCGGTAACAATGTCTGGTCAGAGGGACATACTTTAGCGTCGGGTCGACCTTCAATAATGATGTTTTCAATGATCTCCTCCACAAAACTTCCAATTTCTAACGACATTACATTCATCTGATCCAACAGGAAGTACACTGTTACTACCGGCTGAAGTCTTGCATTGTCTAGCCTCTTACTACATTCAGCGAGTGTTTTCTCGGGGATGAATTCTAATAAATTTTTCGCCCGCATGAAGTAATGTGGCACCAGACGACTCTTAAAGCATTCCGAAATTCTCTTCAGAAGTATCATTATGCATTCTCCAGGTTTCGATTTCCAAAGAGATTTGTCCAACTTCTCGCAAGCGTAAAAGAAAATACTTCTCACAACAGAAGATGGGAGTGGTATGCCTGTCAGCGTACTATCTACCAAAACCTTGAACACGAGAAAGCACTGTCTTTGTTCAGACGAAATAAAGCGGCAAATTTCTTTCTCAGCAGCAACAAATGAATAACACCAATTATGGTCATCCAACGAAGTTACAAAATGTACAGGATCATCCAGTACGTCCGCTAATTTTGCATCTGGCAATAAAGGAACCACATGACAGCCTAATTCAACAACTGTATTTATCGTTCGCTGATCAGGAAAACCGTTTTCTCGAGAACGCCCTGGCCATTCTTTGGCAACTTCTGGCCATTCAGACTTGAAGCCAATGGCTTTATAGAAATCGCCAATACTTTCTGTATGTTTCGGAAGAAAAATATCATGAAGGTTCTCATCATTTATTTCAAAAGTTTTCAAACATATTTTTTCCCCGTTCAAAGATATTGTCTGTCCTTTCCATAATGTCGGCTTTTTTGGGATCAGTAAAACCCGACCAACGACCGCTGCATCATTTTCAGCGATTAGATCAGTTGCTCCGGCAGATTCCATAGAATTAACAATCTCTGTATCATTTGGAGTCTGGAATAAAGTTAGAGTTTGTGTCTGAAAGCACACGTCTGCAGCATCTTCTTTCACTGATGGAAAAAATATGCTTATTTCTGGTCCTAAACTTTCAGTTTTTACTTTACATGGCACCAATTTGCACATGACTGAACCAAATATTTCGTTGACATAATCTTCTGCTTCAAATCGGCTTGGCACTAGAAGGTCTACAAACTTTGTACCTGAACTTTTGATTAAGTCCATTCGAAAAAGTTGCCTGAGTATAAGGTTCATATACTGCATTGGGCACGTTATCATGCAGTGCTCTTCAGGTGTATACGGGACCAAAGATTTCAAAGTATCTCGTCTATCATTTAAACCTGAATATTTAAAGAAAATGACTACACTTGACATAAACCAAATAAAACTTCACACTAGCTACAGAAATACTTAAAATAGTGTCATATCGAGCATCAAGTGACATATTTTCACCAGCTTTCATTAGATGTTTAAATTAAATTTATAAAAATAAAACACCTCTATAGCCTATGTAAAGTATCATTACAAAAACTAGATTAAATATTCTTAATTTGGTTGATCAAATCGACATTCCTAATCAGAGAACATAACAGAACATAAACCCACATATATTTTAAGCTGATATTGTCGTTCCATGTCAAAATTGAAATATAGCATACTTTTCAAAAGAGACTGTCTCCACTGTTTTGGGCGCAAGCTCATATAATGTGATTCGCTAACGTGTCCAATGTAAATCACACTGTTGTCGTCTAGTCGATCATTTTCGGCATCTGACTTCACACTTTCTCCTTAAATGAAATTATGAAATCTATTAATATACTGTGGATAGTTTAATGTGGCTGCGGTATGTATAAAATGCAGGCTTATCTAGTATATTACCATCAAGTTATACTGCCGTTTGAAATCTAAATGCATGAATTACCAGTTAAAATACATAAATTACCAGTTAAATAAGACGAAGATTGTGTAACTTTTGTAATTTGAACAATTAATAAATAACCGTAAACTATACTACATGTATTCAAACATATTGCGTTGGTCAATGCTAATTACCTGAAAGATCCTTTGGATACAGAATGGTTTCTCTTTGTCCAGTCAGTCCACCATATATAACAATCTGCATGTTTATCACGTTGGAAAGAGCTCTAAAGAAAAGCAAGTCATAATATTCCTGTAAACTACTCAGATCCTTTTCTGGTCGTAAGACATGTTGGGGAACATGCATGAAATTAAATCAATAAATAACATCTTTTTCATTTTACACAACTTTTATTTATGAGTTCTCCTATTAATGTTAGGTTGTGTAAAATCTATCTACGGTATTATTCGCCAAATCTGCTACAGTAATATTGCACAGTCAGCTTGAATATATAATACTCTGATTCGATCTCAACTTTGATAAGAAAATTAAAATCATGTTATTTCCTCAGCAAGTTAATTACTATTACATGTAGATACATAATAGAAATAATGCAAACATATAGCATCATCGCGCAGCACGTATTAGTAATGACTACAGCATTCAATCAAAGAGCTTGATGAACGCATATGCTTCAACAGTGGTGAGAACTTCAATAAGCTGCTTATAGCTTCCAGTTCAATCCGCATTTGTATTATGTGTAAAATAATTATCATGCTGTATAATATACGAATAATTCCGTGAAAAGAGAAAGTAGTTATATAAACATTTAGATGGATAAAACCCCTTGAAAGTGTTAGGCAGTATTGATACAAATATCGCTACAATTTCTTTTACAATATTGAACAGTATATTAAATATGCTCACAAACTCTTATTTGATTGCATCATCGATAAAACTTGAAAATCACTATGTCTTTTAATATTGACGTTATTTATTGATTTAATTAATAGGTTGAGATGAACCTGTTATACTACCTGAAAGTCTGCTCGTTTCCAGATTAAGGTTTTGCATTTGTGTACGGAACTATGTGCTTTCATGTACATTTAACAATTAAAAAAAATAAACCATTTTTCAATAGTACGTCACCGTACTTTAAAAATTGAGATAACGCCAGAGGAACGACTGTTAAAACTATAAAAAAAACGTTTACGTACTTTAATTATTTAAATTATTTAGACACACAATCGTTATGAACATGACATTCGTAACATGTGTTACCTAAGAATAATGTGGTCACCCCATTCTCCATCTTTGCTCATTCTGGTAAGATATGATTCCCAGGTTTCCTCATCTGTAAGAAACATATACAATGGCGTCTCGTCGTCCTGAAAGTCAGTTCAGTCGGATGATACAGGACGCCTCAAATTCCAGGTCATTCTTACACGTGCATTTCTGATACTATTAGTTGATACTATTCACGAGAATATGACTTGAAATGACAATCGGTTAAGAAACTAAACGGGAATTTCAGTCAACTTATAGAATATTATACATTCCGCTCACTATGAAAAGCAATCACATAAAACAATCAAGACATAATCCATGCCATTAGAAACGGTGATCCAGCGAAACCTTTATGGGTACTAAAATGCTGCATCAAGCCTTTATCAAATCAGTCATCTAATAATAGACAATGCCTAGTCTTGGACAATCGATACAGTCGTGCGATATTTTTTCGTTGAAATCAAAGGGATCAGGTGCGATACAAATCATGACCTGAAATGATTTACTGACATGCAAAGGAGTATCTCTGACAGATGTTTATCTCTTTCATAAAACGGGAAAATATCAATAAGAAGGAAGTATTTCATGTAATTCTATCATTTTGACAAAAACAGATACTAACTGCGTTTGGATATTTCGTCAGGTGATTCACCGCTGACTGCCTTAGACTATGCGTTGTGAAACTAAAGTCGCCACGGACACGCAGTTGGTCCACTATAGCGGCAAATAGACAGTTTCCGTCCGGGTACACATCATACGGCACCAGCTGTTTAGCTTCTATAAGTTCCCTCATCTGCCTTATCATCTTGCAAAAGGACGCCGTTGTTTGAACTTGGCCCCCACAAGCTTTAAAACGGGTAAATTATTTAATAACTAGTATTTGAACATCGTTATTGTATCTACATTTAAATTATGTCCGGTATAAGATACATGTTTTGATATATAGTCCTTACTAAGATTCATTGACAAAAGTCACAGCTGTGGTTAGGACTGTACTCCTTTAGATCCCTTCATCAGTCTATGTAACAAAAACGTCTTTATTAATTCCATTCGTGTAGGCACAAGAAAAAATCTCTGTGCTTTCTATTTAGTATGAATTAATAAACAGCGAAACACTTTCAGGTTAAAATGATTTACTTTTTTTATAGAAAATCAACCATGCGTAATAAGGCTGACCATGTTTAAGTATAGCCTCAACGATTTGTGATTTTTTTTTGGCTTTTCAGTCTGTATAAAATAGTAAGATATTTACTTTAATTATGTACTGGCTTATGCCTAAAGGTGTTAATGAACAGGTATCAAGCTCACTGTACATGTATTAATAATCATTCTTGGTACTAATTTCAGTAATTATCTCACTTAAATTAGTCAGACGTTAATTGTGTTATTGTATACACCTATGCAATAACAGTCTTTTAACTTACTTGAACACCTGCCGTTACTACTACCAGTTTCCCAACTCTTGAAAGAAGTCAAGTATTTTTCCCCGAGCTTTTCGTAGCACTGCATGCACGGCAATTCGAACGAGGGTACACCCATGAGCTTTGAATTCTCCAGGAATGCTGGTAGGTCATATCCATTTTCTTTTGCTATGCTCGCAATCATACTTAGAGGTGACATATCGCTTAAGCGCGTAGTGTCTCTACCTAGAGGAAACATGTTATGGTTTATCTAATATTATGATGTACAGATGACATGTTTTGGCATATCGGATTGGCGTTTCAGGCGATTTTACCCATTCGGTTTGTCCTGTGACTTTGGAACATGGTGGGGGTAAGAGTGAGGTTGGGTGCGCACCATAAACCGGTTTAAGCTCCCCAGTGGTGTTTTTGCCACTGACCGTTCCAAGGCGGTGCCCCCTGTGTTCCTTTTATTGTTCGTTTTGTCCTCGTGTGTTTGCTTGTATGCTAGTGTGTGTTGGTAGTGTATATGTGTGTGTTCATTTGTGTGTGTGTGTGTGTGTGTGTGTGTGTGTGTGTGTGTGTGTGTGTGTGTGTGTGTGTGTGTGGGGGGGGGTGTGTGTTGTTGGTGTGTTGTGTGTGTGTTTGTGTGTGTGTGTGTGTTGTGTGGTGTGTGTTTTTTGGTGTGTGTGTGTTGTTGGTGTTGTGTTGGTTGTTTTGTTTTTTGTGGGTCCTTGGGTGATGTGGGGCTCGTTTTGGGAGGCTGCTTTTGGTCGTGGCTTCCCTTTTTTTTTTTTTTTGACAATATTTTTGCATCTTGCTATCATTTGTTTTCGAGATTTGATTTAATTTTAGTAAACATATACTTTAAAATTTCGTCACATTCCTATTTTATTTTCAAAGAAGACAAATAAATTACATCTCAGATAATATAAATTCTCTATAATTTAAAAGATCGATACTGTTTTAAAAAAAATATTTCTACTTTACGAATGACACATAGACGAACTGAGTCCTGCCTGTTTTCTTCTTCAAAAGCCTCATATCCCTGGTCTTTTTCATTTTGCCAGCATTGTAGCTTTTCTGCGAAGCTGACTGTCCGTATATTTTTAGCGTTTTATATTCTTGAATGCGTGTTTTGTTCAGTGTGAGAGGTAAACAAACTAAATCGTCTTCGTTTAATGTCCATCCAGATTCAACAAGTTCCATATCGGCTTCTTCATGTTGAGGTTGTTGTGCTGCATTTTCATTTAAAAAAGTAGCATTGTCTGCACCAGGATGATCAAGTCTATCAAACATGACCGGGCTATATCTCTTTTCCATTGCAGGCATATCATTGGCACTTTCGTCTTCATTTTCACCGTGAGAATCATTGAATTCGTTGACGAATAGCATATCTGGAAAGCCGGGTCTGGAAACTGTAGGAATACTTTCGTCGCTTTCCGTGTCCCTGGTTATATCCGTGTCGTGGTTATAATTATCATGAAAAGTTCTGTCTGCTAATCATTCCGTGTCTTTGTTCTGTTGAAATAGAATTTGTGAATGTTTCGTATAGCATATTTCTTTGACTTAGCTTCTCCATCACCTAAAAGTGTTTTTATATTTATATTTATTATTTAAATGTTATTACATTTGCCATCAACATGTCGTAAGATTAGAAACTCGTAAAGCAAATTCCCGCGAACATAGGAAAACCCTTAATATTCTTCCACATAACATGCAATACCGGTATTTTATTCCAACATTTACGGATGATAGCAATTATTACTTTACGTTTTGACTATAAGAATGAAACACAACAATTCATTATACCGTAACAACTTGCGTACGAACTTTTTCAGTAATAATAGATGTTTTAAAATATTAACTATTTTATATAATTTCCTTACCACAGCGTCCTTATAAATCGAAATAACCTTATGGTTAAAGATAACAATGTCTACTACATTTTATCAGCAACATCTACTCGTAAGAGAGACGTCGCAGAACTGACGAGAGAAAATCTGGAGGTGGATTAATAAAACAAACCAATAGAATTGGACCTTTCTCCAATAATCCATTCACACCTGTACAACAAATCAGACGATTGGACAAACACCATGATACTAGACATACAGATATACATTGACGTGACATGCAGCGAAAAAAACCGAAGTGCGCCGAATTTGACGCATGCGCGTTGGTAACGGCTATTCCAACTATGGAACGCCAGACCAGACGGTCCACTAAAATACTACCAAGGCAATGTAATTATATCGTTCATAATATTAGTGATTATAATAAAAGTGCGAAACAGAAACACTTCGAATTAGATACCAAATCGAAATTAGACCGTAGTAAGAGTTTAGTTTTGCTTTTTACTAACATCAATCAAAGCGCTAAAGGCACTGAATTTATGTGTCTCAAATCAAAGAGGGTTTGATGAGCTCTCATCTACTTAAAGTGGAAATTAAAACAAGTAATGAAAAGTTGCAGACTCATTTCGAAACTGTTTTACAAGAAAATGTCACTGTCAACATAATCATTAATAGAATTCCGATTAATTACTTTTCCCAAAAGAAAAAAGCAAATTATTCTGTTACAACTTTTGTGATTTACAACTTTGATTAATCGCTCTCGATACTAACTAGATGGAATCAACCTCGAAGAGAGAGAGAGGTAATGTAAACATACATGTGTCTTGCCTACGACACTACCACCGTGGCGCTGGTGGGGATCGAACCCGGGACACTCCGATCCTGAGTCAAACACGCTACCCAACGGCGCCATTGCGGTCCGCTATAACCGGTATACATATGATATTGACTACGGTCGATACCCAACAAATAATGACCTTAAATTTTGACCTTAAAATTAAAAAAGACATCTTTTCATCTTAGAAACAAAGACCTTAGTAAAATTAAATGAAGGTCTCTACAATGTTCGCGCACATGTCCAACGGTATAACCAAATGTTTCCTAGTTTTTTTTACTATTCATGGTCATCATGACATCTAACCCAAACATACATGACTGATTCAAATGTCATGGTCAGCATCCCTACTAAGCTTGTATCTTCTAAGCCTAAGCTTTGTTTTGTTGACCCAAGGTCGACCTTCACCTTTGACCTAAATATCTGTAGTCTATATCTATAAGTATCTGTACACCTTTGATAATACAAGCGTTGACAAGTTCAGAAATTCGTTGTTTCAGGTTGAATTCCAATTTTCTCACCACGTTTTGTAATTTACAATTCAAAAGTACGTACTAGATTTATAGTAACCTTTATATATATAACCTTTAAAATAGAACTGGTACACGTTAGAGCAGGACAACATAATTCACATACTTCATAAAACTATACGGTTAAACTAATACACGTACTACTGTTCAAAGTAATCATCATAGCAAGAAAGGCATTATCAATGAACGTTGCTAAAGTTATACAGCAATTGACTTTTAAGACACCTAGAGATTTCCATTTTTAACCAGTGTCAAGGAAACTTGATGAAAGTATTTGATACTACGACGTCAAATCATAGAAAAGCGTTTAAGACTGTTAAGACGCTGGTTTACCTGAATCATGTTCATCTTTATTAAATGCTAGGTTGTTATGCTCGATCTTGTAAAAAACCTGTCAAGTGGTCAAATAGTTACAAAAACAGTATAAACATTGAGATACTAGACTATCCCCACAGGTAAGCACGGTTGCTTTGATAATTTCTAGGATGTGTTTGAAATTGAGTAACAATGTCATTAAGACAATTAGAAGTCACAAATCATGTAAATGTCTTAGCATGTCAGTCTTGATGTTCTCACGCTCAAGTTAAACTGAATCAGGCCCCCTAAATGTGCACGTGTTTCTGTTAGCGTAGGCCTTTGAAGTAAGGTTTTGAAACTTAATATACTAACTTTTGACTTGTGGTGATAATTCACGCTTCATGATGGATTGTTATAATTTCTGGTACATCTCCCTTAAAATTTGTGATGTTGATTTGTGCTCAAGGACACAGCTTACATGCCATTTACGACGTGAAATGGTGTCGTCCGGTATAATGTCACAGGATGGATCGAAATGGATTCCTTTTCTATAAGAGTGGTGATGTGAAATACCCGGGTCAGTAACATACCACATCATAAAAAAACGTTACGATTGTCTCGGGAAACAAACTGGAACACGACTAGCTAAAATGGCATAAACTGACTCCTTTTCTGAAGGTCTTGTCAGCACATTGCTTTCTATAATAGCTTCTCTCTGTGTTATGAGAAAATTTTCATGAGTGGCTGCGCCACTCGTGAAAATATCACTTTTGGTACCCATTCGGTGAAATTATAACGTGATATTACACCGAAACCAACAATTACCCTCTACAAAATTTATATTAAACTATCGTCCAGCCTTAATTATCCTGTACGTACATGTAAATGTACTGGAATTATATGTTGAAATATACCATAAACCCTCGATAATAAGCTACTGACTGCTACCTGTTTTACCGTTTATTACGTTATGTAACTTGTGGTATGAAAACAAATATCCAAGTATTATTTGAGGCTACATCATTACCCGTTTAAAACTGATTTCTCTCGTTAATGTTTAAACTTTTAGGTCTGAAATAAAATTGTATGTTGTTTATTTGACCGATTAGCTATAATTAAAACACACACAAAAATCTCATTTGTTTGTTTTCCCGTTACCAATGCTAAAATGGCCGAAACAAATTTCATTCCGACGACGATTAGCTTTAAAAAGTACTCCATAATGCGCCGGACTGGAAAAATAAGCCACCGTATCTTTACGAAAAATTGAAATAAGCCGCAGCTTATTATCGAGGTTTTATGGTATTTTTACAAATGATTATAAATAATCGGTATATTAGTACAAGAGGGCCATAATGATCCTATAATACTCACCAGTGTGACATTGCTCTTCAAGAAATATATTCCGATACGTTTTCCTGATGACTGAATGCAAAATGTGGCCTCTGTCATATTTACAAGCTTTATCTTTTATTTGCTATGATGACCTAGTTATTGACCCTAGTAGAACCAGATTCCAAATATTAAAACAAACATTCTGACAATTTTCAAGCAAACTGGGTATCAAATATGGTCTCAAGATTTTCCTTTGATTTGAACTTGTGACCTATTCTGTGGCCGCATGTGACCTGGCTTCGAGATCATCGAGACATTCATTCTGACATTCTGGTGTTCATGGTGACCGGGGTCAGTGTTAACAAGGTTTCCTCTTGATTTGCCAAGGTGACCTAGTTTTTGACACGATATCACCCATTTTCGACCTCTATCTACATTTCATTAAGACACTCATTCTGACAAAGTTTTACAAAGATCGAACGAAAAAAACTTCTATTGCATAAACACAGCTATTCTATGATTTGAAATAGTGACCTAGTTTTTGACTCAAGATGACTCGTATTCTAACTCGACTTAGATTTCATCAAGACCCGCATTTTTACCAAGTTTCATGAATATCTAATGAAAAATGCAGCCTCTATTGCATACACAATGTAAAGTGTCGACAGACGACGGAAAGACGATGGACACCAGGCGATCACAATATCTCACCTTGATTACTTTGTGCTCCGGTGAGCTAATAAGATCATTAACCATAGATATAAGTGAAGGTCTCAATGGTCTTGTAGAGCTAGCACATTTTTGTATATTAAACATACACCTGTAGAATATTTTACTACAGTATTTTTACGGTATACGCACAGAAATGGCACAAGACTTTAGTGTCGAAATTTGTGCATACATGTTCCAAACATATGTATCATAAATTGACTATGCATGAAGAGGACGGTTAAGGAAGCCTTTGTTATTTAACTATCCTAAAGCAGCCGTACGCAAGTGGAATGATAGCACTGATTTGGTGCAAACAGACGACCTAAGATTAAATGGTAAAATGGTATAGCTATCAGTCGAGTTCAAAAGCATTTCTCAGGACACTTGTACTGACAACTTCTTTTCAGATGGTTGGTCAATGGTCTTAACTTCTAATCTAATAAATTGACAGTGTAAGTGTTCAGTTGTAAAATACCCTTGCCTGGGTTTGCAGGTTAAGAGTCGTTTTGCAGAAATTCTTAAAGCCACATACAAGGCAGTATGTTTCAATCATTGTTATATTTTGCGAGAGAAAAAACTAGACACGTTTAATTCGTACATGTAATTGTAAAACAATATTAATCACAAATGCAAACACAAAATGTACTTTGATATAATGTGAACTGTATCATGAGTATTAGTCAGAAATAATTTAAATGCCTGACCCAAATGTATATGTGCACATTAACTAGGAATTTTAATCGGCAACTAAATTAACATTGGTGCACCATCTGGGTGAAAATTTAGTATTTGATATTTCTGCTTTCGAAAGCGAAATCGGTGCAGATGTCAAAATGTCAGCAGCTCGGCGCAAAGGCTGTGAGTCCAGACTCAGCTAGTGTTCACACGAACGTACTGATATGACATATTATGTATTCCAATATTCTCAAGAGGTTAGCGACAAAATTCATAATCTTTCAGTGTTTTGAATCTTGCATAAAAACGACCCTAACTGAAATATCCGCTAAACTCACGTTATTAACGGAGCTGTTTTTCTTTCCCAGCCCGTAATGACTCTTTTCTGAATTATACTCGCTTTGTGTGCGATAGAAACGCATACTATACGAGCATCACAACAGTTTACAGCTTCAAACCTACCAACGCCAAGAAATCACACATAATATTCACTTAAAAATGTTCAAAAGGGCTGTGATTCTGATGTAGCAGTACGTTGCAGTATATATGTATAGAGCCACTAACAGAAAACTTAATATCCATACGCCTGCAAACATCTTTTCTGTCTTGTCATTCATTCCATACTTGCATGTCTACCATAACACGTGCAACAATGCTTTGCTTTCTCGGTTTCACCTAACATGCTCCAGGCAAGCGCTAAGTCACGACAACTGCTGTGGTTCTCCTGAAGCTCAGTTATCGTAATTAAGCTAGGCATCAGATCTCTAAATTGTTCAGGCTGGCCAATGTCGTGGTACGTTTCGAGCAATGTCATGTACAAGTATTGTAGGCTCCTCAGCTTTCTACGGCGACATGTCGATTGACCGTCTCCTATAACAATATCCTCACCTGCTATATCTTTATATGTGTCTAAATAATATCGCAAACATTTTACCACAAGTTTTGGCTTCCTTGCTTGTAACATAACATCAGCACTAACCGTGGGAAATTTTAAATCCCCACCAGAAATGCAGTATAACGCTGGAGTCGCAGTATTCGGCATATCATCTTCAATACCTGGTCCAAATATTTCAGTTATATGCACAACGTCATATCCATCGGAGAGTCTTCTGGTTACAACAGAGCCTTTCATCAGGTCAATGTAGAGTCCAAAACACCATTGATAACCTACAGCCATCCCTGACAGCAGCATTTTTATGACACTGGCAAGGTCGATGGAAGATCTCGAAAAATGGCATATTTGCTCATGTATGTCCTCCAGTGATAACATGGCATGATGAAATTCTCTTTGATGTATAAGACTTTCAATCAATGTGCCAGAAGCGGGAGTAAACGTTTCGTTGAATGACCTAAGAATATTTTGATGACAATTGTATTTGGGTAGATCTTCTAGAATACTGTCGAACAAAGCACCAACTTCGGTGGCTGTTATGTCTTGCCTATCTAATACGAAATACAAGGACACTACAAGCTGTCTAAATACGCTCTCAATGTTTCTCGACCATACTGCAATATGTTCTGAAAAAGCGTTTTGTAGCAAATTTTGTCCCGATATAAAGTAGTGAGGTATAAAAGACATCTGAAGCCCATTTTGGAGTTGTTGAAGCATTGCAACCAAACAACTTCCAGGCTGAAACTTCCATAGATCTTCCTCCATATTTTCACACGCGTAAAAGAAGACACTCTTCGACAATGCGTCTGGTAACGGAGGGTCACAAATTGTGAAATCAACAAGTGATTTGAAAAGGAGAAAACAGCATCTCTGATTATTACAAAGATGGCTGCTAAGTTTGATCTCCGCAACTGCAAACGAGTAACTCCATAGTTCTTGACTATCTATCATTTCGGAACTGATATAACCATCAATGACGTTACACTGATTCTCATTTGAAGTGATAGGGACCACGTGGCATCCTTGTGACACAACTGTGTGTATAACATTTTCATCCGGATAACGGCTTCTCCTTCCTCTTACAATCCATTCATTGGCGACATCTGGCCACTCGGACTTAAATGCCAGGACTCTGTGAAAAGTAAGCTGCTCATTTTCATGGCAGAAAGGTATATCCTCCATTGGAAAGCACTGGATATCGATCGCCCTAAGGCAAACTGTGCCCGTACTAGATTGCATTGTTTGACCCTTCCAAATGTCCGGTGCAACAGGCTGTAATCTCAAATGAGACAACCCTGAAGTGGACAATTCGGGCAGAAGATCAAACACCTTTCTCCCGGAACTTCTGTCCTGGACAACAGAATCGGATGGAGTTTGAAAGGCTGTAATAACTGAGCAACTGCTTGGTGCCATATATTGATCACTTGGAAAGAATATGTTTATATCTATAGACATACTTTCGCTTTTACTATTGAAATCCGGGGCCATTTTACACATGATTGGTCCCACAAGAGTAACTATAAATTTCGATCGGTGATCGTCATCGTGCACTGGCATCTCGGACATGTATGACATATAGCTCGATAAGTATTCCAGCTGGAATGTGTTTCTAAGGATAAAGTCAATATGCTGAACTGGCACGATAATGTTCTGCGCTGGATCAAGGTCTTCAGACTTTTGCTGCTGCCTTTCTTGTAGTACTTGGTAATTTGCTGAAACGATCAGACGGAAGAAAATCTGAATGAAACGTAAAATTAACAGTACATGTATATTGCTTTTATAGGACAAATGTAGTATAAAATATGGGTACGAACAAGAAGTAAACTACATGTATTACTGAGACTGTCTACTTTGCAAAATGCATTTTACCCGCAAAGTAGGCTATGTTCCATGAATAGTTGAACAACTTCAGGACAGAAACCAATGCATTGACTGACTGAAATAATTTCAGCGAGATAGCAATTGATAATAGTACAATTAAAGAAAGTTAGTAATATAAAGTACATGCAGTTATGTGTCTTTAACTATGGGATTTATGGACATGTTCATTTTAAATACTAGTATGATATAATTATGTTGACATATCGGCACTTTAATGTCTGGTTCTTTGCTTAAATTGGACATCTAACAAGCTCGCATTTTAATACATTGAAACAACGTAGTCTATGCCACTTTGTTGTAACCAAAAGTATACAGTATATACACAGTATATGCATGCTTGTTTCCATAGGAAGAATGCGGTGTTACTTTGGAGAAACGGCAATAGCTATAAACTTTGTGTAGTATGGCATACTAGCCTAAAATGGATCTGACCGTGAGACCGTACATAAAAGAAACTAATTCCTAGTTGAGTTACCAAAAACTCTCCTCAGCGGTTACTTCCCCTTACAGTTTATACAGCTCAACCAAACAAATCGCTTAAAACAAAGAGTTTGGACTTGACATTTACGCCGGCACATGACGAAACCAAAGTGTTTCAAAATGCATTTGAACGTACCACAACCTCATCACATACAAAAGAATTGGCCAAGAAAATCGGACATATCACTAATATGTCAATACTACATACTTTCTTGTAAATGATGTAGTCACTTATATGTCAATAATACATACTTTCTTGTAAATGATGTAGTCACTAATATGTCAATAATACATACTTTCGTGTAAATGATGTAGTCACTAATATGTCAATAATACATACTTTCTTGTAAATGATGTAACCAATTCTCTGGGCGAAGACTGACATAATGTTCTCCTAAATGTCCAAGATATATTGTCGGAAAACTTCTGTTCTTCTCTTGTGTTTCTGCCTCTGCTGACTGTTCTTCTGAAATACACATTTACAATATACTTTTAAGACTTTTAAGTTTGTTTTTAATTTACAGATTTAACTCGTAATATACGTTTCGAAAATATCAATATAAATTGTGTCAAGCATATCTAAACATATCTATATGTGATATATGAAGTTACAAGTTACATTTCTTCGTCGAATCGATCGAACAGCTATTTATCAAATTTACCTTTTGAACATTGTTCTATCACACAAAAAGATTATGATATTACACGAAGTCTTTACCTAATAGGAACACTTGTACTAGCAAAGAGTATACAAATCAATGGCAGTTATAATATCTCTGAGACAGATCAGCGAACCGCAAGGAACGAGAGCAGTATAAATGGTCTGACACAGATCCATAGGATGTAAAACAATCTAAGAAATTGCCGACGTATAGCACAGCTACTATAAATACGCATTTAGTATTCAATAAGTTTTGAGACTGGCCTTATAAAATAAGACCAAAGCTGATTTACGACAACATTTATTATATCAGTCCATTTAACAAGCAATCACTTTCCAATCCGAGATATCCATGACCTGAAAGCCACAGAGAAGACACTGTATGTAGACACTGATAGTCTGATACACAGCACTGCAAATAGCGATTCGACTTGTAGTGACCTGACACCCAATTCTGATTGTATGTAGACACTGATACACAGCACTGCAAATAGCGAATCTGGACTTGTAGCGACGAACAGCAAGCATCTTTTTTCAGTATAAGAAAAAGAAAGAAGTCACAGGGACTCGGGTCTCATGGGTATGCAGGGTACTGCAATAGTTGGACTTGTTGGACCCACAGAAACTGCTTCACGATACATGTATTACTCTTGAGTGCATATGCATTTTCATGGACAAGACAGATACCCCTCTAACCAGTTCTTGGGCGAAGCTTAACATAACGTTTTTTCACCGATTTCAATATTCTATCTCAATATAACTTGCAACTGATCTGCCAGGTGCACTGTCGTGTTATTTGCACAACAGGACCTGAACTTAAGTTTGTTTTGCTGTAAATGGTCTGAGAAACTGTATCACGCGAGGGCTTCTACATCAGCCATGTCTTTAGAAGACAATGAAGTTTACACGGGGTAGGTCTTTGACTCTATATTCTCCTTATTAAATACGTTTACCCACTCATAAAATGTGGCTTTGAAAGGAGAAGAATCACCATAAATATTTTAACTTCTGATAGAATCCGTTTACCTTGTATATTCAAAGCACTACGCATATATATGTAAGACCTAATTTTCTTCTTTTCTGCAGGCTTCATGCTTACAAAAATAGTGTCAGTATAATAATTTCTACGGAAGCGCGTTTGTCTCAAAACTTGTTGAATACCCCTCGTATACACATACTGTATTTATCAGGTGAAATGACGGTCTCTGTTTCTCCACTTCTTCCACCATAAATTACAATATGGGTCTGTAAAACATTCGCGAGAGCGCTGAAATATCAGACAAAATACTCTTCTAAATCATTTTAACAAATACTATTTATCTAATTCGACAAAGAGACAATAAATATTATATGTATACAGTTCTAGAAGGTAGATATGGCGAATATTAAAACACTGCATGGTTTGAAAGGCACATTGTATACCACCAATTATATATTATGCTATATGTATTAACACTAATTATGTTATATGTATTAAAAGAAACTGCCAAACCGTTTGTCCGAAGTTACGGGAAACTAGTCTGTCTCTGTCGCATGTAATAATTAATAATACGTTACCTTTATACCGCATGGTGTATACAGTTTAAACGAATTTAATGAAGAAATCGTAACAATACATATGTAATAAAGTATCATACCTTAGAACCATGTGGTCTCCCCACTGGCCGTCCTCGCTCATACGGTTCAAATAACCTTCCCAGCACTCGTTTGTAAGGAACATTTCGAAATGGGTTCCGTCCTCCTACAAGAATATACACAATTTCTATCACGTTTGAAAGTATACTCTTTCAATAATAAAGTTAATAGCAATTCAAACAGCTAAGAGACTTTTGTTTAATTGGATTTGAGTCAGCTATCGAACATGTCTCTTTGCGTGAGCAAGTTGACAGTTTATGAATACGAAAGATAGGAGTACAGAGCTGGTCCTTCGGAGGAACGAGGTATAGGTTAACTACCCCCGGTAGATAACTTTGCAGTGCAGCTGCACTTGTTTTACAATACCCCCACTACCATGTAGATAACTTTGCAGTGCAGCTGCACTTGTTTTAAAATACCCCCACTACCATGTAGATAACTTTGCAGTGCAGCTGCACTTGTTTTACAATACCCCCACTACCATGTAGATAACTTTGCAGTGCAGCTGCACTTGTTTTACAATATCCCCATCATCATGTAGATAACTTTGCAGTGCAGCTGCACTTGTTTTACAATATCCCCATCATCATGTAGGTAACTTTGCAGTGCAGCTGCACTTGTTTTACAATATCCCCATCATCATGTAGATAACTTTGCAGTGCAGCTGCACTTGTTTTACAATATCCCCACCACCACGTAGGTAACTTTGCAGTGCAGCTGCACTTGTTTTACAATACCCCCACCACCATGTAGGTAACTTTGCAGTGCAGCTGCACTTGTTTTACAATACCCCCACCACCACGTAGGTAACTTTGCAGTGCAGCTGCACTTGTTTTACAATACCCCCACCATCATGTAGGTAACTTTGCAGTGCAGCTGTACTTGTTTTACAATATCCCCATCATCATGTAGGTAACTTTGCAGTGCAGCTGCACTTGTTTTACAATATCCCCATCATCATGTAGATAACTTTGCAGTGCAGCTGCACTTGTTTTACAATATCCCCACCACCACGTAGGTAACTTTGCAGTGCAGCTGCACTTGTTTTACAATACCCCCACCATCATGTAGGTAACTTTGCAGTGCAGCTGTACTTGTTTTACAATATCCCCACCATCATGTAGATAACTTTGCAGTGCAGCTGCACTTGTTTTACAATATCCCCACCATCATGTAGATAACTTTGCAGTGCAGCTGCACTTGTTTTACAATACCCCCACCATCATGTAGGTAACTTTGCAGTGCAGCTGCACTTGTTTTACAATACCCCATCATCATGTAGGTAACTTTGCAGTGCAGCTGCACTTGTTTTACAATATCCCCATCATCATGTAGATAACTTTTGCAGTGCAGCTGCCTTGTTTTACAATATCCCCACCACCACGTAGGTAACTTTGCAGTGCAGCTGCACTGTTTTACAATACCCCCACCATCATGTAGGTAACTTTGCAGTGCAGCTGTACTTGTTTTACAATATCCCCACCATCATGTAGATAACTTTGCAGTGCAGCTGCACTTGTTTTACAATATCCCCACCATCATGTAGATAACTTTGCAGTGCAGCTGCACTTGTTTTACAATACCCCCACCATCATGTAGGTAACTTTGCAGTGCAGCTGTACTTGTTTTACAATATCCCCACCATCATGTAGATAACTTTGCAGTGCAGCTGTACTTGTTTTACAATATCCCCACCACCACGTAGGTAACTTTGCAGTGCAGCTGCACTTGTTTTACAATACCCCCACCATCATGTAGGTAACTTTGCAGTGCAGCTGTACTTGTTTTACAATACCCCCACCATCATGTAGGTAACTTTGCAGTGCAGCTGCACTTGTTTTAAAATACCCCCACTACCATGTAGATAACTTTGCAGTGCAGCTGCACTTGTTTTACAATACCCCCACTACCATGTAGATAACTTTGCAGTGCAGCTGCACTTGTTTTACAATATCCCCACCATCATGTAGATAACTTTGCAGTGCAGCTGCACTTGTTTTACAATATCCCCATCATCATGTAGGTAACTTTGCAGTGCAGCTGCACTTGTTTTACAATACCCCCACCACCATGTAGGTAACTTTGCAGTGCAGCTGCACTTGTTTTACAATACCCCCACCACCATGTAGGTAACTTTGCAGTGCAGCTGCACTTGTTTTACAATACCCCCACCATCATGTAGGTAACTTTGCAGTGCAGCTGTACTTGTTTTACAATACCCCCACCACCACGTAGGTAACTTTGCAGTGCAGCTGCACTTGTTTTACAATATCCCCATCATCATGTAGATAACTTTGCAGTGCAGCTGCACTTGTTTTACAATAACCCCACCATCATGTAGATAACTTTGCAGTGCAGCTGCACTTGTTTTACAATATCCCCATCATCATGTAGGTAACTTTGCAGTGCAGCTGCACTTGTTTTACAATACCCCCACCACCATGTAGGTAACTTTGCAGTGCAGCTGCACTTGTTTTACAATACCCCCACCATCATGTAGGTAACTTTGCAGTGCAGCTGTACTTGTTTTACAATACCCCCACCACCACGTAGGTAACTTTGCAGTGCAGCTGCACTTGTTTTACAATACCCCCACCACCACGTAGGTAACTTTGCAGTGCAGCTGCACTTGTTTTACAATACCCCCACCACCACGTAGGTAACTTTGCAGCGCAGCTGCACTTGTTTTACAATACCCCCACCACCATGTAGGTAACTTTGCAGCGCAGCTGCACTGTTTTACAATACCCCCACCACCACGTAGGTAACTTTTGCAGCGCAGCTGCACTTGTTTTACAATACCCCCACCACCACGTAGGTAACTTTGCAGTGCAGCTGCAGCGCTTGTTTTACAATACCCCCACCACCACGTAGGTAACTTTGCAGTGCAGCTGCACTGTTTTCAATACCCCCACCACCACGTAGGTAACTTTGCAGCGCAGCTGCACTTGTTTTACAATACCCCCACCACCATGTAGGTAACTTTGCAGCGCAGCTGCACTTGTTTTACAATAACCCCACCACCACGTAGGTAACTTTGCAGCGCAGCTGCACTTGTTTTACAATACCCCCACCACCATGTAGGTAACTTTGCAGCGCAGCTGCACTTGTTTTACAATACCCCCACCACCATGTAGGTAACTTTGCAGCGCAGCTGCACTTGTTTTACAATACCCCCACCACCATGTAGGTAACTTTGCAGTGCAGCTGCACTTGTTTTACAATACCCCCACCACCACGTAGGTAACTTTGCAGTGCAGCTGCACTTGTTTTACAATAACCCCACCACCACGTAGGTAACTTTGCAGCGCAGCTGCACTTGTTTTACAATAACCCCACCACCACGTAGGTAAATTTGCAGCGCAGCTGCACTTGTTTTACAATACCCCCACCACCATGTAGGTAACTTTGCAGCGCAGCTGCACTTGTTTTACAATACCCCCACCACCATGTAGGTAACTTTGCAGTGCAGCTGCACTTGTTTTCAATACCCCCACCACCACGTAGGTAACTTTGCAGCGCAGCTGCACTTGTTTTACAATAACCCCACCACCACGTAGGTAACTTTGCAGCGCAGCTGCACTTGTTTCAATCCCCCACCACCATGTAGGTAACTTTGCAGTGCAGCTGCACTTGTTTTACAATACCCCCACCACCACGTAGGTAACTTTGCAGCGCAGCTGCACTTGTTTTACAATAACCCCACCACCACGTAGGTAACTTTGCAGCGCAGCTGCACTGTTTTACAATCCCCCACCACCATGTAGGTAACTTTGCAGCGCAGCTGCACTTGTTTTACAATACCCCCACCACCATGTAGGTAACTTTGCAGCGCAGCTGCACTTGTTTTACAATAACCCCACCACCACGTAGGTAACTTTGCAGCGCAGCTGCACTTGTTTTACAATACCCCCACCACCATGTAGGTAACTTTGCAGTGCAGCTGCACTTGTTTTACAATACCCCCACCACCACGTAGGTAACTTTGCAGCGCAGCTGCACTTGTTTTACAATAACCCCACCACCACGTAGGTAACTTTGCAGCGCAGCTGCACTTGTTTTACAATACCCCCACCACCATGTAGGTAACTTTGCAGCGCAGCTGCACTTGTTTTACAATATCCCCACCACCATGTAGGTAACTTTGCAGCGCAGCTGCACTTGTTTTACAATACCCCCACCACCACGTAGGTAACTTTGCAGCGCAGCTGCACTTGTTTTACAATAACCCCACCACCATGTAGGTAACTTTGCAGTGCAGCTGCACTTGTTTTACAATACCCCCACCACCACGTAGGTAACTTTGCAGCGCAGCTGCACTTGTTTTACAATAACCCCACCACCACGTAGGTAACTTTGCAGCGCAGCTGCCTTGTTTTACAATACCCCACCACCATGTAGGTAACTTTGCAGCGCAGCTGCACTTGTTTTACAATATCCCCACCACCATGTAGGTAACTTTGCAGCGCAGCTGCACTTGTTTTACAATACCCCCACCACCACGTAGGTAACTTTGCAGCGCAGCTGCACTTGTTTTACAATACCCCCACCACCACGTAGGTAACTTTGCAGCGCAGCTGCACTTGTTTTACAATAACCCCACCACCACGTAGGTAACTTTGCAGCGCAGCTGCACTTGTTTTACAATACCCCCACCACCATGTAGGTAACTTTGCAGCGCAGCTGCACTTGTTTTCAATATCCCCACCACCATGTAGGTAACTTTGCAGCGCAGCTGCACTTGTTTTACAATACCCCCACCACCATGTAGGTAACTTTGCAGCGCAGCTGCACTTGTTTTACAATACCCCCACCACCATGTAGGTAACTTTGCAGCGCAGCTGCACTTGTTTTACAATACCCCCACCACCATGTAGGTAACTTTGCAGTGCAGCTGCACTTGTTTTACAATACCCCCACCACCATGTAGGTAACTTTGCAGCGCAGCTGCACTTGTTTTACAATATCCCCACCACCATGTAGGTAACTTTGCAGTGCAGCTGCACTTGTTTTACAATACCCCCACCACCATGTAGGTAACTTTGCAGCGCAGCTGCACTTGTTTTACAATATCCCCACCACCATGTAGGTAACTTTGCAGCGCAGCTGCACTTGTTTTACAATACCCCCACCACCATGTAGGTAACTTTGCAGCGCAGCTGCACTTGTTTTACAATACCCCCACCACCATGTAGGTAACTTTGCAGCGCAGCTGCACTTGTTTTACAATACCCCCACCACCATGTAGGTAACCCCTTTGCAGTGCAGCTGCACTTGTTTTACAATACCCCACCACCATGTAGGTAACTTTGCAGCGCAGCTGCACTTGTTTTACAATACCCCCACCACCATGTAGGTAACTTTGCAGTGCAGCTGCACTTGTTTTACAATACCCCCACCACCACGTAGGTAACTTTGCAGTGCAGCTGCACTTGTTTTACAATACCCCCACCACCACGTAGGTAACTTTGCAGCGCAGCTGCACTTGTTTTACAATACCCCCACCACCACGTAGGTAACTTTGCAGCGCAGCTGCACTTGTTTTACAATAACCCCACCATCATGTAGGTAACTTTGCAGCGCAGCTGCACTTGTTTTACAATACCCCCACCACCACGTAGGTAACTTTGCAGTGCAGCTGCAATTGTTTTACAATACCCCCACCACCACGTAGGTAACTTTGCAGTGCAGCTGCACTTGTTTTACAATACCCCCACCACCACGTAGGTAACTTTGCAGTGCAGCTGCACTTGTTTTACAATACCCCCACCACCACGTAGGTAACTTTGCAGTGCAGCTGCACTTGTTTTACAATACCCCCACCACCACGTAGGTAACTTTGAAGTGCAGCTGCACTTGTTTTACAATATCCCCATCACCACGAAGGTAACTTTGCAGTGCAGCTGCACTTGTTTTACAATACCCCCACCACCACGTAGGTAACTTTGCAGTGCAGCTGCAGTTGTTTTACAATATCCCCACCATCATGTTGGTAACTTTGCAGTGCAGCTGCACTTGTTTTACAATACCCCCACCACCATGTAGGTAACTTTGCAGTGCAGCTGCACTTGTTTTACAACACCCCCACCACCATGTAGATAACTTTGTAGCACAGCTGCGCTTGTTTTATAAAAAATCTTATTTGTTAGACGCTGTTTAACACAGGTACGACTTACTTTGAGCCAAAGAAACCTTTATGACTGTGTAGTAATAAGACAACTTACCGCTGTTGGATTTTCCCTCAGATAATCAACAACAGCCTTCCTTAAGCCAACGACTGTATATCTGAAGTCACCACGCACTCGAAGCTGGTCTACCACAGTTCCAAACATGCAGTTCCCATCCGGGTACACATCACGAATAACGAGCTTTTTCTCTTCTAATATTTTCCGCAGTTTGGAAATCATTTTACCCAGTGACGCCAAAGTCTGCAACTCTCCTCCACATCCTGAAAACAGTTTTATGACACTTCACGGTACCTGTTCCACAAATAGAAGAGCTCAAATACGAAGCTCGTACAACTTAGATACAGTAAACTCCGTATATAACGAACTCATGAATACAATTTAAATTTTATGCTTATACCCGGAGTGTGTTATATCCATACAGCATTTTCGTTTTAGATAAAGAAGGAATAAATATCGGGTTCAGAACATTTGTTCCTTATATCCAAAATTTCGCTATATCCGAAGTCGTTATATATGGAGTTTATTGTAAAGATTAATTAATGTCCTCTATTAAAAGCACAATTAGCTATAGAAGTATTTTGAAAGTACATTTATTTAGTATTACAATGTATTTAAGTGGTCATGCCTTTTTATTCTAATAGGCAAGACTATACTTTGGTATGCTTTAAACTCGTCACATGAAATACCTACTTTGGCATCTTCCGGCTACTGATTGTCCATATCCGAGTAGGAATTCTCTGGCAATTTCATCTGGACTGGCACCTCCAATGCACTGCATGCATGGCATGTTCGAAGGCAATCCAAGCATCTCGGCACTTTCTAACACCATTGTTATATCAAGCCCCATTTCCTTAACAATTTTTACAAGGAAGGAGAAAGGCGAATTCATCATAGCGGCGGCTTCAGAGAATCGGAGTGCCCTTGACTCCTCTCTTTCTTTGTTTAGTACTGAAAAATGTTGAATACGGCCTTGAGTGTGATACGATTAAATCTTTTTTCTCATTAGCTTGTATGAAAGTTACAAAAATGTCTTTACAAAATAGATTATAACGCTATACTTTCAGGTTATCTGTTTCAGTAGATTATAACGCTATACTTTCAGGTTATCTGTTTCAGTAGATTATAACGCTATACTTTCAGGTTATCTGTTTCAGTACCTGTTACGTGTATATTCAAGGAAAATTCCTGACAAACATTAGTCCTAGTTCAGCGCTATATTTCAATACATATTTACTTACGTTTCTTCACTCGCCTATGAAACATACGAGGTACCTTCCTAGCCATCGGTTTTGTTCTTTTACAATGTGTACGTCTGTGCTGAGCAAATTCATCCTCATATCTTTCAAAAAATGTTTCATCCAATGGAGCTCCTTTCAAAAAATTTGGGCAAACAATGTAATCCCATATCGTCCATTTTTCATTCCACAGCTCGAAGTCAGATATACCGGAAGCATCCGACTGGCCTCCACGTGTCATACACGATGCCATAGAAACGTTCCTTCGTTCAGACTTTGTGTTGACATGAGAGCCAAAGCCATGGTGATTTGCAATATCATCTGCTTCATTATAAATACCGCCTGTTGTCTTATTTCTATAAATATCCGATGCTGACTGAGACTCCACATCTCGCGAGACATTGGATGGTCTTGTCATATGCTTGTTAGTTTCGTGAGATCGTACTTGCAACCTCTCATTTCGGATCACGTATTCTTTCGATGTTCTGTCTGACTGCTGAAATGCGCTGTGGATCGAAGAGGAGTTTGAAGATGAGCCAGTAGGACTCTTTGAATACAAATCTGTATTTGTCGATGACTGGAAGTTAGGGTTTGATTGGCTTAAAATCTGCTGACTAGACCTGAGGTTTGTCTGCGTACTATTGAAATATCCGGATTCTGATTGCGCTGACAATTGTACTAAATTACTCTCAGAATATGTATGCGACTGTTTTTTCTTGCTTTTTATTCCCTTGTTTAAGATATCGCAATCGAGGTGCCTTTCTTCTAGCATATGTTGTGAGCTGTCCGGAATTTGCCGGCTTCCCAAGATGGGTTGTCCGGAAGATACACGTTCTTTTAACCTTGTATTGGTACTTCTTGTATTATTGCGTTTCATTCTAGTTTCATCGCCAATGCGAGGAGTGTTTCTGACGGGGATTACGTTTTTGTGCTTTTTTGAAGGCTGAGATGTGGTTTTCCAGCTTTCTAATTCATCATCATCAGAGAAACTACATTCGTCTTCACTATCTGTTTCGGAATAATCAGAACAACTCGAACACATTGACGGACACTGTTCATCGATTACAATTAACAAATCTTTAAGATCGACTGTTTCGAGTGTCTCGTTTTGGGAGAGCCGATCTGTCTGACCGGTTTTATTGCCAGTGTCTTGCATATCCCCCTCGCTGCGTGTAAGGTATGAAAAGCAACCTTTTTCTCTGTTGAGTACATAGTTTGAAAAGTCCGAATCTCCTAAATTCATCTTAAAACTATCTTGTCGCAATAACACACATGGCGTCGAACTATTTGTGTTCCTTACGGCACTAATAACTTGATCGTGGTCAATATCATCTTCAGAGTCCGAAAACTGATTTACGAAAACTTTTGGAGAGTCCATCTCATCCGACTCTCTGTCAGAGGACACGCCGCGGTCTTCAGCTGTCGAAGTATTTATACCTGCCTTGATTTTACAATCCATGTTTTCTAAGAGCGCCAACACAACACATTCAGCCCAGGAAGTATTTGACTTCTCTAAAAGTAACAAATAAAAACAGTACGATAATATATCTGCATGCTACTTGTCAAAAGATATCTTCTGGTTTGGATGATGTCATGTCTGTTTAAATTATAACAACAGATAACGCGGAAAATTTTCAACAAGTGTTTATAATTTAAAGCCGAAATTTAACGTAGAGTAATTTCCATTCCTTTTTATATTCGACCGGAAAAAATCCTTCATTAAAAAATTAAGCTGAACGAAGCTTGCAATGACATTGTTCGAGACCGTTAATTAAACCATGTGGTTTCTCGGGTACTTTTTATATAAGAAAAACAAACAGCAAATATTCATGTTAGTTACAATAAAGCAAACACTGTATACCAACTCTGTTGATATCATTAATATATCATTTTCTTCCTGTGATGTATTCTTTCAATGTGAAACCGAAACTAGCCACTTGGACTTAAGTTTAAATTTCTATTAAGAGTCAATGACAATAAAATATAAACCCTAACAGTCACTTAATAAAAATACAAATTTTGTATACCATGCTATTTGAAATATAACAGTTTTGATAAGCTTTAATTTGACCATTTATCAAAACAAAAAGAAACCATACTAAGTGTAGTAGACAGCCTGTAGTAATTTGCACGCAATCATGTTCTTATAGTCTACACCGGATGAATATCAACAATAATGGTGAGAAATAGGTCACATTTATTCTCATTACGTAAAACTTCCCTCAATTGATGATTAAGTCTGGTAAAAATTTGCACAAAATTACAAGTAAGTGTCCTTTAAAAAATTTCAAAAAGTAACTTCTCACGTTACGCACTCGCTGATAAATTCAATTATCGGTAAATATGTTAAGTGTTTCGTTCTGGATAAGTTCGTACTTTTCGCTTTTCGTTCTCAAATAAATTAGTACATTTACTTTCTTCGGCAAAATCTTCAACTTGCGTTAATTTCTATTGTAGAATGGGGAATGATTGACTGAAAAAAGTATAATCCGTTGAGACAAGCAACAAAATGGCAAAAGTAATAACTCATACGGGTCAAGTGAGGGCATTGTATAAAGCGCTCTTTAGATTACACAGAGGTTTACCTTTCGAATTACAAGCAATGGGCGACCAGTATGTGAAAGACGAATTCAAGAGGCATAAAAACTGTACAGCTAAAGAAGCAGAGACATTTATGGATGAATGGACAGTACGTTGATTAATTCTCTCATCTGTTGTAAGCTATATATAAAATTTGGTAAAATACGTAATTATGTACGCCTAGTCGCCTACAGAATCATACATGAAAGTATTATAGTACTATAGTATAAGCAAGTTAATTGCTACTGAGAAATGCAGTGTGAATAACACAGTCTCGTTATTTCACCAGACACCTGTCTCATCACACACTCTTATACCTAGATACGAACAGAGAGGTATTAACAGCAGTATTTTATACGTTTCTCATATGAATGTAGATATGTACCAGTATTGACCACTCGACCACTCATTTGGCTTATAAATGTAAAAACAAACACTACTCACGATAAACCTTTCATTGATCAATATGTCATATTTAAATAACCATAACAGATTAACAATGATAAATAATTGTATAAAACAAAACTGACTTTTTATGGAGTACGTTACGGATATTTGACCGAAATTTCCAGTCTACCAGTATTGATCGGCTTTACCCAGTTTTGACCGCCCTACTTGTCTGTTGCCAGCATAAATTGAATATTAAGGTTATGTGAAGTGGTAATTTTTAATTAATTATAAATACCTTAAATATTCACTACGTGTATTTTAGACACAAATGTCTCTGCCAATGAAACATTATCGCGCCATTATTAGTTTCGAAGAGGGATACTACTCTTGCTGTTGCTTCTTATACATGTACAGTAAACTTAATTCATAACGAGTCCGGATAGTGCGAACTTCCGGATATAAGGAACAAACTATCTGGACCCGATTGTTTACTTATTTATAGCATACGAAACTGCAATATGGATATAGAATATTCCGGATATAAGGAACAAAATATCTGGACCCGACTATTTACTTATTTATAGCATACGAAAGTGCAATATGGATATAGCATATTCCGGATATAAGGAACAAATTTAAATGGTCTCATGGAATTCGTTATATACCGAGTTTATTGTAGTTGTCTTTTATTTCAGAAGTATTACCTGACATTAGCTAAACAACTTACAGCAAAGAAGAAGAACCAAACAATTGGATCCAACATGTCTCCGGAGCTACTAGACAATTTTAATGATGAACAAGTTACTCAGCTTGTTGAACTGTACAATGTTGCAACAGATAGAAAAACAGGGAGCTCCGAAAGTGATAATTCTTGATAGTAACGTGTGATAGGAAATGATATGTGTTTATATTGTTCGTGTGCTATTTCTCAGTTAAACAAATATATTTAATAAAGTGTGAAAGAGTAAGTGTCTGTTAAGACTTGCCGCTGATTACCTGCGATAAGGTGACTGTTTTCACTAATATCGTTTTCCAGTTTCTACTTAAAATATGAATGCTTTTTGCAACACTATAATAAAACAATAGTGAAGTTGAATACGTGCAAGTTGTCACCTTATTAAGTTTGTAGCATCCTTTTTAATTGTACGTATAATCTAGCTTTTTGTAAGCAAATTCGACCGGTACATGAAGACAAAGTCCTAGTTACTCCCTTGAAAAAGAGGACTAGTTGATGAGAAGTATCGCTAGTACGCTTTGGTACCGGGGTACAATTCAGGTTCCCCTTCCTACCCTGTAATACCGTAGTCGAACAAAACATTCATGAATTATATCGAGTCCCTTGAATTTTAATTCATGTCTTCGAAACCGGAATAGGCCGTTTAATAACTGTCCGTTATTTGTTACGCCACAATCTTCTTTTCTTAATAAACCTTAGCCCATTCAGTCACCTAACCCCATTCCGTCAACTTAGTCCGTGACGTCAACTTAGTCCGTGCCGCCAACTAAGCCCCGTTCCGTCAACTAAGCCCGTTGACAACCCAATTGCCCCTGACGTTCGGCTGTTTCGCTGTTTCGTTAAAGCTCATGATACCGACGGATTGATTTTCACATGAGCATCGTTTCTTTGATAAATTGAGTAAGTTTGCTTCCCTCAGCAATTAATTGCAAACTTCCTCAAACACATTTAAAAGAAAACGTAAAATGAATGCGATCTGCATGTGTTATCATGTGCAAGGTCGCTGGATTAGTGACGCTGGAATGTTTTTGCTCACCTGAGCCACTGGCTTAGGTGAGCTTTTACGATAGATAATTGTCCGTCATACGACCATAGTTCGTTAACTCTTTCATCCATATTTCTGAAGCAAACCATTTCAAATTTGGTTTCAATGCGCATGTCCACAAGATCTAGAGTTATTCCCCCCTGGTAGAGCAACTATTGCCATATTTGACCTTGTCGACACTCTTGTACATTTGATTTGAGCATTCTTTACCGAATGTGTCCACAGATTGTGTATGGCTACACCATCGTGATCAAGTTCGATTTAAGGTCAGATCGGCCCATACTTATTCCCCTTGATGTATTAAAATTTGACCTTATATGCATTCTGGGGGCTATATTTCGGAAGCAAACCTGGAATAAAATGTGTATGGTCACATGATGTAAGTGCGAATAATCTGAGAAGAAATGTGGCCACGCCGGATTCACTTGTTTTATAGACTTATATACAGAAATACTTTAAAAAATCTTGTTATATAGTTGATGTATAGTGCTGCCTCAAAATCCTCTAAAAGGATGAGATATCAGAAATACTTTAAAAATATTTTTGTCCAAAACCCCAAGGCATTGAGCATAGATACTATACAGGTGAGCGATATTGAGCCACCATGACCCTCTTGTTATTCGGACAGCTAATCTTTGTTAATTGTAATGTTTATTTAATCGTGTACTCCGCTTACGGTTTAACCAAGAGGGTCTTCTTTTACTTCTCTGGTAACATGAGAATGTCAAAGGAGTGAAAGAACCAAGGTCTTGCATGGAATGTATGGCTAGATATGTAATACGTAAACAGGTCCAAGCTGATAAGAGAGCGTACTGAAACTGTATAAAATCTGTTGTGAGGCAGGTGAACTCCACACTTGTGCCAGCATTACGAAACATGAAGGGAGGGAGCGCTATTGGCGCTCTTCTCTCGTTAACAGCGGCGCTAGTCGGTGCGAGCGAGGTGGATGGCGACACTCCGCCAAGAAGCACGTGCGATCCTTCTTTAAGCAACAATACTATTTTTGACTATTCATTCAATAACGTGTTTGGAAATGCTTCGATAGATATAGCGTCGCTCCGTGGGAAAGTCACGTTGATTGTCAACGTGGCGACCTACTGAGGGTACGTTGTTCAGTACCATGGACTGAATGCACTACAGTCTAACCATGGCGCTGACGGGTTACAGGTCCTGGGAGTTCCTTGTAACCAATTCTACTTGGTAAGTCTCATTTTTTACAATGGTTTTAGCGTGTTATTGATAAGTTACCACTTAACTGCACTTACGTATAGAGTACTTAAACTGCGATTCGTCGTTTTGAACAAGGAAATATTTTACGATAATTTCCTGTTTTTATTGTACATAATTTCTAAAGGAAAATAAGGCTTAATAGTAATGTTTGTACATGAATATATAATTGTTTTCTAATAAAAACAACATGAGTGAAGTAGTGGGTTCAATGCGGTTCGGAAAATACGTGCATTTTTGTCCTTTTCGTTGCGTTTTGATAACAAAGACGAGCCAAAAAACTTCAAATTATCTCATTACGGTAACACAAACTTTATGCTCCTCGTATTATAGGACAGTAAACTCCTTCTACATGTATTACGAATCAGCATATTGCGAAATTCCGGATATAAGGAACAAATGTTCCGGGACCTATTTTTTTTCCTTCTTTGTGAAATACGAAAAAGATATACGGATATAGCATACTCCGGATATAAGCAGTGCCGTAGGCACACCAAGGCAGCTGCCTCGGTTAAAATTAGCAGAGCAAAAAATAAAGAGGAAACAAATGCAAAAAAATGAGAATATTAAGATTGACTTCTGAATTCGAGAAAATACTTAAATGTTGCATTTAATAATTCAAAATGCGTAGGAAGTGCGCGATAAAACAGGTATACCGTTATATTGCAATTCGTTTGAAACGCAATACGTACCGGTATAGTTTCACCCCGTACCGTGGTATTTTTATGTAAATAAAAAACTGCAATTTCTCCGTCATTTTTTCGCTGAAACTTGAATTTGGAAGAGTTCAGTGTTTTTTCCGTGACACAATGACGCATAGTAACTTAATTTTTTTAATATTTTTTTAGTAATAACGGGCGGTATATAATTTGGTGTCGAAACGCAAAAGGTAAACAAAGAAACATTAAAGATTTTGCCCAAGGAATGATTCAATTACTTTATTATCACATTATAACCAAGTTTAAATACTTAAAAGTATTTTTTTTTCTAGAGTTATTCACTCTCTAATATTCACGCCAATACGTATCGCAATACAGAGCCGCGTACATGTATTGCAATTTATCGCGAAACAACTTGAATTTCTGATAATACCCATCCTTAACAGTGAGGCAAGTCGAGGCACCATCTTTACTGTCATTTATCAATGCTGTGACTCCGTATTGTTATAGAATCACTCAACCGTAACTACTCGGCCATCTTCAGCAAGCTTCGGCTTAATCGGTAAATCACAGAACTTTACAGAGAGTAACTAGATCAATCGCACTCACAGATCTCATTGGTCACCGTGATTGACATACTTTTTGGCAACCAATCAAATTCACTCTTTTGGCTAAAACTGACTGGTAAATCTCTTCTTTTTTGGACCCAGACAAATCACATTTTGTTAGTTATAGGGTTATAAGGAGACATGCCGAGGTCTCATCCAAGAATACAAGCTAATATAAATGCTCTCATGAACGGACCTTTATAAAATTTGCTTCAAATCAAACCCTTAAATATGGAATTAAGAATTAGTGAATCTCTCATTGAAAATGTCTCTGTCCAAAGGGTACTAGGTATTTCAATTGATAATTGTCTCTATAACCAAAATATGTGCGCTGATAAAATTCTAAAATTGCACTCCTGAAATGAATATCATACTACTTAACGGCTGATATGAGAATGATGTTTTATATTGCCTACGTTTTACCAAAGTTTGATCATTGTGTCACAGTATGGGGAAAGGGAAATGGTTGTGCAAATAAAATGAATAAATTTCAATTGAGGGCTTTAAAACTTATTTATAGCAGGAACGTAGAATCAACGGGATTGGTCGCCGCTGTATATTCTACGTTCCTGTATATTCTACGTTCCTGTTTATAGAGCAGGCTTTCAACACTAATGCAGAAATCCTTTGCAATTTAAAATGCTTGTCTTTTTCAGATAGGTATGCATATCATACGGCTGTGTTAGTATATAAGGCTATACATTTTCTTGCTCCAAACTATATATATATAATTTAATGGCATTTTCCAGTAACAATAATTATAGCTTACGCTCTGTAACTAACAATAACCTAATGTTACCAAAATTTCGTACCAATTATTTAAAAGCTACTTTTACATTCTCAAGTGTACCAATATGGAACAGTATACCAACAAATATAAGAACAGCTAAATCACTGTTATCGTTTAAAAAGAAATACAAACAATACTTGCTGAAGCAATACAAACTTAAGTCGGATGAATGAATATTTACTTTATATGATATGTCTTTAATTATGAGTGTTTGTCGTAGTATATGTGTTTTTTCATTCAGTAATCAGTTTATCTAAGATGTTAAATAGATTATATTATTGCCGTTACATAGTATAACAATGTATATGAATGTGTGCATCAATATTTCTTATCATCGTTTTGTTAATGCTTGTTAATATAATTTCTTAAGAAGGCCACATTGAAATATTAGATATATGTTTGTTTATGTGTGTCTAAATGTGTACCCTTCTTTAAATAAAGATATTATTATTATTATTATTATTATTATTTTATTATTATTAT
This sequence comes from Saxidomus purpurata, assembly GCA_022818135.1. NCBI lineage: Eukaryota > Metazoa > Mollusca > Bivalvia > Venerida > Veneridae > Saxidomus > Saxidomus purpurata. The sequence continues at coordinate 8,148,468 of JAFMSR010000016.1, forward strand.
TATAAACATTACGGAGATTATCGAATATAATGTTCCAGAACACAGAGAGACTAATCGATAGATATCTAATCTGATGATCAAAATTCTTGGGTATGGTGGTATTATACGGCCAAAGTGTCGTGAAGCAGGCACTTGAGAAGTCAAAAAAAATTTCTAGGGGTAGCATTTCCCCGGATCCCCCTAATCTGCCTCCGTTTAAATATACCTCTGGCTACGGCACTGATAAGGAACAAATTTAAATGGTCCCAAGGAGAATTTCGTTGTATACGGAGTTTACTGTACATGTACATTCAGTATTAAAAGAAGAGAGAACTTATAGTGATTCTGTGTTACTTATAACATGTTTGTTTTGCAGTGACCTATCACATCTCTCTATATGTTTTGCAGTGACCTATCACATCTCTCTATATGTTTTGCAGTGACCTATCCCATCTCTCTATATGTTTTGCAGTGACCTATCACATCTCTCTATATGTTTAAGCACGCAGGTCGCGCGAGAAAGTTACGTATTTTAAATTGTCTCCATTTAGCAATGAAATCAAACGGTAATAGATAAAAAAAATATCAATCTTAATAAAATATGTGTTTGTTGTACATTCAACGGCATGTTCTGATACCCCATCAATGTACACAATTATTGACACACACTGCACAAGATAAGTGTGTTCACATTTGAAAATTTGTGACTGTGTGCAATATTAGTAAATAATTGACATTCGACGCGCGAAAATGTACCTTCAGACATTTGTTACCTTATTCGACAATAATTGATTAAAAAAACCCATAAAATTTACATTTTTGTCACCCTCTTTAAATGCAAAACCAATTTTAAAACTGATTGCTACTATCAAACATACTATTTGCTTCAAAATTCTCCAAAATCATTACTATGGTAACAGCGATTTGAAATTATTCTTTTTTTTAATCTTGGCTATACCCTATGAAAAAGGCAGATCGTGGAAAGAAGACATGAAATAGTTCACCAGATATGATATATATTGAAAGAGTATATAATGTTGCAACCAAAAATAAATGATGCTGTTAGGAAATGATTACCGGAATAGTTTACTGCCTATGTAAATTGAAATAAGTTTTGACGTCAAATTGTGGCATATGACGTCATTTTTAGAGTGCACAATGACGCCTTGGGTATACTTTTTCAAAATGTTTTGGTTTTGTATGTACTGAACGTAGGTAACTGAAATTTTCCAATATTGATATAAAAATATTGTTTGTTCAAATATGCAAGAAAGCTAGTTGCCAAGTATTTTGTCCGAAGGCCCATTTTCCCGTGTCGCTGGTCAGTTAGTATTGTATTGATTGTCAGAATTTATTCCGTAAAGTAAACAATATCATATGAAGCTTGGTGTGATGTAGGGTACGTAAAATGATACGAAACAAATTTGATCACCCTTTTTTCAGCAAGAGCCCTCCTGGAATGGCGAGGAGTTGATGAATGGGTTGAAATACGTCCGTCCTGGCGGCGGATTCGTTCCAAACTTTCCATTAACCGAGAAAGTAGATGTTAACGGCTACAAGGAACACAAAATGTTCACGTATATGAAGGTTAGTATTTGAGTAAAGTTATGTCATTACACCCCAAACCCCCTCCCCTCCCCTACCCCTCCAGCTTTTACCAGTGTAGATCATGATTCGCGGGACAAAACCGTCTCTCCATTATGAAACTTGAACCTGTTATTACCCAAGTACCGCGAAGCAGTTGGTTTCTTTTGAGCTCGCTTTGGCACGTACAGTGTCCACGGTGAGCCATAAGGCCCGAGGGGAGTCCGTCTTCCGTACGTGCAACACTTCACGTATATGTGTATTTACACTCAAGGACTCGCTTTCTTTTTGAGAAATCTTAATCATTCATTGGTCAAACGATATCACACACTAGGTTGAACAGTTATATACATGTATTCCCGTCAGTTGTGTAACATATAGACTACGATCTTGATAACAAACTGGTTTGCATTCTGAAGCCTCTTTCCTTGAAAACTTTTAAAACCAAAACCGGGTAAGACCAGACCAATATATCCTCAGTTACCTTGATTACACTCTAGCAGCCCATTTATTAACAAACTACAAAATTGCACCATATTTGACCGGCAATATGAATTCCTAAAGTCCTAATAGCCTGTCTTAAAATGTTTTCAGCAAAGTAGATTTTAATATGAAAAATGGTTTGCATATTATTATTGAAACATCTTTATATACTCATTATGGTATGTTAATCATGCACGATTTATCAGGCAATACATATGTTCTCTATTAACGTATGCAATGTAGGAATACCTTTGTCCTCTTATTAGATAGTCAACATCATGAATATGCAAAGTAGCTAAAGTACATATATACAGTTATCTTTGTGAACAGAAAATATCAGCATGTGTCTCATTTCAGTCTCTGTGTCCGACTGTATACCGCAAGGTCTATACGCCGATCTTGTACAGCCCTGTTTACACCGAGGACATCCGTTGGAACTACGAAAAGTTCCTGATTGGTCCCGATGGACGGCCTATTTATAGATATGCGCAGACTGTCGATCCTAGGTCGGATGCGCAGCTTCTAGCAGACATTAAAGTAGAAGTGGCGAAATTAAAGTCTACCGGACAATCAGGTGGCGGCTCTTCACCGAGTATTGTTGGATAACTGGAGGAGAAAATAGACTAAAAATTTTGTGTTTGATATATGATTTGATTTTGTAATCAATAATTGTTATCTATTTTGTGCTTATGATTGTTGATTTTAGTTTATGTGAATTGTCGTTCTAAAACAAGTTTACTTGTAGATTGGCAATGAAGTGTTGGAGAGAGGCAAGCCCTTGTGCATTCAGCTTGTATCTTGATAACACAACTAAAATAAACAATTAAAAACCCACAAGTTCTTCTTCATAATACAACGTTTATAGGTTGTTCGCATTTTGAATTGTGGCGGAAAACAAAAACTTGCTCCGATTTTACCCGAGACTGGCCGCGAATTAAAAAGTGAAACTTTAATAAATGGTTGCAAAATATTATATCGTAATGGAATGGTCAGACGCGATTAGTTTTTCTTAATAACATCTGCCTAAAACGAAAAATGCAAATAAGTGCATCTTTGTTATTTGTACCGATTTTGCGACTTAGCTGTCTGGTGGTACCTTTTTTACCTTGTTATGTATTCACCAAGATTCATAACTCTTTTTACAATTTTATTTTATTATGCATTTCTATTATAACACAGCAATTTGTTTTATGTTCTGACTTTCAAGGACAGATAAGTCAAGATCGAGGCATTTGACCTATGGTTTTTATTTTTAGTTTATCTTGTTTCAAACTTGATTCTCAAAATCGAAATGGCAAGTTTGAAGAAATTCTAATGCTATGAAAAGTTAAAGTTTGGCCCTTTATACATACAGAACTCTTTAGCAAAAGTCCTTAAACCTGAATATGCCTATTTGCAAATGTCACGATTTAGCTGCAAGCACTATCGCTATTGAATTGTCTATACAGCCTTTATTGTCATTCAATTAGACTGATTGAAATAAAATAGCAACAAAACTTTCTTCTCTTGCTAAAAACCTTTTGTTTCATCAAATTTAGTGTCTTCTCTCGTATAGTACTTTCCTGCTTTAACGAATTCTCTAAATGCACTGGAAAATTCTTCGGAAGTGTTCACGTTCGCACAATACTGACTTTTTATCTCAGACTTTAGTGTTCTAAAAGATAGTTCTGCTTGCCACAAGGCATCTTCAGACTTGTCCGTAAATAAATCATACCGTAGGCTTCGCTCTCCGACTTTGTAATCTGGGAACATATAAACGAGTAAATCATTTGCGTGAAAGAAATGCGGCAGCTTTCGTTCCTCTAGACAAACTTCTAGAAAATCTAAGAAATAGGCAAGTGCTTCTTTAACACCGGATAATTTCATGTTGTTAACAATGGTTATTTGTTTCTCTTTGTTTATCACAACAAGGTAGAGAATACAGTAGAATGCAATCTGTTTTAGATGGTAAGATCGCACGACTGTAAATATCTGGTGTGGTGGTATTGTCATCTTTTTCTGTGTTCGAAATTCTCGCTTCATGATCCGCAAAGCAGTGACGATGTAGCATTCTTCTTTTGAACCACTCGACACATCCAGCACGTGCTTCTCGTACCCTGAGCTACAAACGCGCCACAGTACATCTGGTTGGCTATCATAGCGGGCAGCTGCTGGCTGATTGTCGGTAAACCACTTGAAAACGGCGTATCTAGGACATTTCATTGCCCCGTTCCAATCTGTTGGATCAGGAACTGTATCCATAGCTATTTCCAGACCTAAAATGTAATAAACAAAACGTTTGATTTCATTATAATGAATTTCTTGACGCAGAATTTTGTAATGAATTACAGAGAAAAACTACCTCTTTGACAAAACTTTTATCATGTTTTAAACTATAAAGTTTAAAGTTGAAGTGTAGGTTTCTTGCTACAGTTTCTAACCATGACCATCTGCAAATCCTTCTAAGTACGCAAGTTTCTGGTAGTATCGCAATATTCTTAAAATTAGTCTTTTTTGGATTATCTATACAATTTATGCACAGACATCGATTAGACGAAGGTAATGGAAATGGCTCTGACATATCAAATGACGTAAACGAACTAACAATTAAAACACTACATTTACAGACCACCTCCTTATAAAGACCACTCTGTGAATAAAGACCGGCAGGGTGAAACAAATGTGAACAAGACAACAGATACAACTTAAGCTTCTTCCCGTCATTGATCTTTGTTCACATGTTTGACTATACATGTTTCATCTGTAACACCCAGGTAGTGTTGCTTAATTTTCATTTCTTATAGATTACTTATCCCGACATACATATCTTTAAAGGTATTAAATCACATACCGATAAAGACGTAAAAGTATAAAGATAAAACACATTCGATATATTTAAGGGGTCGGAATGAAATGCCCTAAGATTACCTGGTACTATGTCAACGTCGATTATACATGTAGTTTCTACTGCAGGCTTCCGCCGACTTTCCAGGATAATACTGCAATTATGTAAGTGGGTGATGTAATCATAGGAACCTTCTTTCTCTACCAGATTTATTACAATATTTATGGATGGCGGATTGATCTTAAACTTTCGTATAGAAAAATCAAACCCTGCACGAGATTTTGGTGTATTGACTCTTTTCTCAACACTGTTAGATGCCTTCATGATGATAGACTTGAACACTTTTTCTTGCAGGTTTCTTGAGTTTAAAACGACCCTGTTCATTCTCCCGTTGAATGAAAACACACCATCTCTGTAAAGTTGTTGGTAATTCCGTTCGAAACTGCTTTGTGTGAAACCTTTCGCCACAAGATTGCCGAACTCTGGTAACGTCCAGTTTTCGTTATCTTTAAGATGCTTTACCTAAATAGTATAATAATACAGAATTGGCACCGTTGATTTTAAAAAGTGACTGTGCCGTGTCAATAAAACTTATTTATTTTTTAACCTTAACTCAAATAAACTGAAAACAATTTTGTATCAGAATTAACACCAAAAACAAATCTTTAGTTACATACATTGCTTCAAAACGGGCAATGTGTTTGTATTTGTGCTTATTGGGCCCACCATCCTCTAAAGAGGCTATCATCGGTACGACCCGTAACGTGCAATGTTCAACAATTTGTCACTGATAAATCAGTTACCGGAGGGTGTTGAATATCATCGCTGCACTCTACTGCTATTATAGGTCTTTGTACAAACCGTCTAAATATCGCATTTGCCTTAACATTTTTCTCGTTATACCTCTAAAAAGGACTTGTCCATCGTTCACTTCGAGCAGCATTATCAATTGTTCAAAGGAATGCTAAACTAAAACTTTACGACCCGAATAGCTAACAGTTCAAACCATAATCAGACTACGTGTATTTGGAGGCTGGTTGTGATATACACTGATTGTTTTCAAGGCAGAATCCGCTAGAAGGGTAGGTGTTAATTGTTCCACGCATATTGCAATTTTAATGTCGCTCTCCGCTGAGGTTTTCATAGTTTTCTACAACTCAATGTTAACTTTTGCAGTCAATGTCTGTACGGTATGGTGGCGGAATTCTGTCATTTCGTTCTGGTGTTGACGCACCTCGAGGGCGCCAATACAACAAATGCGGGCGTACCTATACGCTAAATCAAAAACTTGGCGTGTTGGTGTGCCAAGTTGGCGCCCCGCACACACGCTAAGTTCACACTTATCGTAAGAACAAATGGCAGATATCAGCTGCGGTAGATTGTATGGTATATATTGAATTACTAAAATAGCTACCTTGAAATCTACGCCTTCAATCTTGAACAGCAACAGGGCATCAAATTCGTCTGCCTCAGATACCTTCAACCCTTCTCTCGAGCTTCCTGTTAGAAAATGCACAATGGTGTATACTTATCGAACAAAGTTCGAGTCTAGGACCCAGTTGTTAAAACTTTTATAGACGATTAAGCTAAATTTGAGACGGTTACACTGAAGAGATATGTTTCAACAGCTGGAAAGAATTATTAAAACAGATTTGTGTATCTAAGAGAATGAGAACTACATAATTTTCAAAGCAAAATCAGAATATTCCACAAGATCTTGTTTTTATCAAAAGTTATTACTATACGGTTGGCTTACCAGTTGATTAAAATTTCGGACAATCGGGTTCCCGGAGGTCTAGCAAAATGGTACTAAGTTTTTAAGTTAGTCTGTAAACTACTAAGTTGAGATAAAAAAAATGCTGTTGTTTCTTCTTAGTTTTGGATATCTATATCTTACCGCTATAATAGATACTGTGTGCTATAGAAAAGACACATGTTTTCTAACATTTTGAAAAAAGGTTTTTCTTACATAAAAGTATCACTATCTAGTTGTATTTCTATTCCAAGCCTGTCCAATCTTACTTTACCAAATGCATTAACCATTACACATTCTTCCTAAAAGGACTAACAACATCACCTGCTACTCGCTGCTTTAATAATAATGGACAGAAAATCAACAAATTACCTTGTCTAACAAATTTATCAATGAGAAGTCCAGAATACAGCCTGGCCTCTTTCTTGATTTCTTGAAGCAGCATTTCCAGGACTAAGTCTACAGCAGTTGTTGCACGTTCCCAAGCGTCTGACGCCAAGTCAAACTCACCTGAAATTTAATTAGCATTTACTTACTGAATTTTTTCGCTTTACAGCTGAATACTTTTATAAAAAAGCACGCATACATGAATGATATTCTCATGATCCTGCACGAAATGTTCACTGTTGAGAAAGGACCTTAAAACGAGTTTTGTAATTTGTTAGTTCAATTATATACCCCAAATCTTTAATGAAAGTTTCAAAATAATCCAATTAGTGATTGGCATAACTGCACCCGGCTTATTCATTTAGTAATGTGAAAACTTTACGTACTTAAATCTACGGGCAATGTATCTAGTTCTTCCGGACCCCATTTGCTATCTGGTTTTCTCCACTGGTTGAAATTAACACCAATGTTTGTCTTTACTAAATTTGGTGATATTTCCCAGCCGGTCTTTACAGGTGCATTCTGAAATTTAAAAAAATACATTCTCGATTCCTCCAAACTGTTGTTGTTTGACGCCCGTTCCGACCTTGATCACAAACTCCTCACAGCGATTTGATTACTTGATTAGATAAGCTGCCGCTGTACGCGTAGGAAGGAGCCGCTGCAAGGGGAAAGAACTCCTTCGGAGAGTTTGCCTTGTTTATTTAAACAGGCGGACAGTTTACCTAACAATCGTTCCTGGGTAGAACCAGCACTAGACTCTGATCCTCCATAAGAAACTGCCAACTTTCTCACATAAAGAGACATGGTCTGTAGCAGGGCGCGAACCCATGGCCCTCAATCTAGAAGAGGTTACAGTGATCTCAAGTCAGCGACTCTAGCCATTCGACGACGGAGGCGGTCTCGGTTCCTAAAACAACTAGTACTGTGTTCGCCTCGGGATCGAAATGTCCCTGGTTCGATCCCCTTCCATGCCCATGTAGAGGTAAACACTAGACAAGACAAGAGTCTCGACAGAGATTAATAAAAGTTGTAAAAACTTGTTTCGCAATCGAGATTTAATAGGTTAGTATGAATAAACTACTAGTACCTGTTGCGACTATATATCGGTGTAAGTTAATTAAATGACGTAACCAATTAGAAACAGTGAGTCAGAGTTTCAAATACCTGATCTAGTCCGAGCATGTATGCACAGCAGCATAAAATCAAAATCATAGTAATGTTAACTGCAGTGATGACCTCAGAATGCTCGAGTGCTAAATACTTCATCATTTCTGGAAAAAATAACATGCGCTGAACAGTCCATTAATATGCTATTTTACTTCATAGTTGTACATTATAGCATGGAATTTATTGTGCAAGTTGAATATGATATATTACAATATTAAAATAAAAACACGCTTAAGCATTGTATTAAAGGTGCATCAATCTCACCGTTTATCCTGATGAGATCCTTTTCGAAACTGTTCCAAGACATACTTTCTAAAATATTAAACGTGGCAGAGATTTCGAGTGTCTCAATACAATAAAAAATCTAAAAGAAATCTAAGCCTCAATTAAATCACACTGATTGCTTTTGTAAACAAATGCACGAGTCACACACGTAAGAACTAGATTTTAGCGATAAGAGATGCAACTTCATGTAGATGTGTAAGAGAAACGCCATGCATGATTCATGTAAATTCATGACACGTTTGCGGTACTGAGTAGAGACCGAAGTCTCATGTTATACATTGTACAATTCTATGACTAACGTAAGAATTGATTTTGCAGACACTGGAAGAGTGGCATTGATCCAGAACAAATTGAGCCAAGGGTAAAATACGTTTCATTGCTAACTTAATAGTTATATCTCCAGATACGAATCACATTTTCCGTCTTTGTCTTTTTACATTCACATAAGATCCCAACTAACAAAATACATTGTCTTATTTTACCCTTTGAAGTATTTCGGTGGTAAAAATATCGTGAAACATAAGCATGATCATATTCTGTTAGCTGGCTTCATATGTGAATATAAAAAGATAATCTAGGCTCCCGATCGATATCTCCTATGACGAACCAGCTTTTAACAGATATTGATATTGTACACCTTGATTTTCATAAGTGATTTCACCCATAAAGGACAGCACGAATTATAGCTCTTGATATTGCACATGCTCAAAATGAACATGACCAAGAGTCATAAAAAAGAACAAGAAAATATGCCAAATAAAAAAAATATGTGTGTTCATGCCGCAAACAATACGGTCGGTTGCTCGAAATCACTAGAAAATTGGTAATAAAAAAGTAGGGCGTCGGCAGCGAATACAAAGTTGGTCTGAAGATCCGAAACAAGACCCGAAACACACCTTTTGGCCTTAGAATAAGAAGTTAGATTCCGCTATGGTTTTGTGGTTATTGTAACTTAACCAATATTAAAGACATAAATAGTCTTAACAAAAACGAATGGAGTATTGCCATGTAAGTCACCAATCTGATATGAAGCTCTGAATAAGATTAACATAACTATGACATAGGTTTCATTTAAATCCTTCAACAATTTTCCTCTCAGAAATATTTATTATTCTGTGAACAAGAGGGCCATGGTGGCCATTCATTGTTCACCTAGATAACATTGGCATTTATGCAAGGTCAACAACTGGATTGAAGAAAGAAAAAAAATAACTTCAATGTCTTCAAAGGCGCAAAACAATAATATTGAAAGTTGTTTACACAACCGCACATATGGTACAAATTTCATGGCTGTAGTTTCACAAATTAGTAATAAGGGGTACAAATACAGCATGGAAAGGTGGCAATTATCAATCGAAGATCACATATATATAAGCGCATCTAGTTAAAACGTTATAAGAGCTATGTTTATATGGGTGGTGATACTGAAAACATTAACTGCACGTTTTTACAGCCACTGGAATTACCTTAATGTTAAAAGGTAAAATAAGTTCAAATTTTCTTGGGTAAAACAAGTGTTATGACGGGTAACAATTGCAAAACAGTTTAAAATTAACTTGTTAACACATTTACATGTTAAAATTTGGTTTTTCAGCCGATTTAGTATCGATGACAGAAGAATACAACAACAGTTTTCGCGCGTGTGTATATATGTTCGCCTAAATTAGAATGTGACCAGGTTTTTCAATATTTCAAATCGGATGCCCCTGTTAATTATGTATATAGTCCCAGGTTTATAATTTACCATGAGAAGAAACCCGCATTTTCGACCGTTATTTCTTATTTTGCATTCTATATATTTGACCTATCAATTGCTTATCCATAACCTTTTAACCACGTGATCTAAAATGGAAACTATTTCAAAGCTAAAGACAAAACCTGTACCACACATTGGTTTAAAATGATTATGGTTTAAAATGATTATGGTTTAAAATGGTTAACGACAGCTAGATATTATGACAAACTACAAATGTACTAGAAAGTACACAGCATTACTTAAATAACCTATTTCAAATGTTCGCAGGCAAAGACATTGTCATCTAAAATGTCAAAGGTGGCTTTGATTTGTTGTCAACATGAAAAACAAGACTTCTCCAAGTTACTTATACATTCAAATATGGTTTAATACAACTACTTGTACGTTTACGTGACACTGCTCCCTTATGATCTGGAACCTTTCTTTTTTACTTCTTTGAGTCCAGTACAGTACAGTGTTTTCAAAAACCGTAACTGAAAAGAAGGAGCAACATTTAACTTCTAAATTTACAACTGATAACATGAAAGAATTAATACATTAGTCATACACTCTCGCTTATATGCTCTTGGGGACATTTGTCACAGTTTCCTGTATTTCAATTGGGCCAAAATTTACCCTTTCATAGAATTTCCTCAAACTTTACATTTTGAGTATCCAGTTCGAAACAAAAATCTGTAGAAACAATTCTTAGGTCATCGGCCTTGAGTTTGTCAAGATTTAGCTGCAAGAACTATCGCTATTGAATTGTCTATACAGCATTTATTGTCATTCTATTAGAGACTGCAATTCAGTAACAATGACACTTTATTCTCTTGCTTAAAACCTTTTGTTTCGCAAAATTAAGTGTCCTCTCTCCGTATAGTACTTTCCTGCATTCACGAATTCTCTAAATGCCCTTGAAAATTCTTCCGAAGTGTACACGTTCGCACAATACTGTCTTTTTATATCAGATTTTATTCTTCTGAAAGATAGCTCTGCTTGCCTCAAAGCGTCTTCAGACTTGCCCGTAAATAGGTCGTATCGTAGGCTTCGCTCTCCAAATTCGTACTCCGGGAACATATAAATGAGTAAATCATTGGCGTGAAAGAAATGCGGCAGCCTCCGCTCCTCTAGACACACTTCTAGAAAATCTAGAAAATAGGCAAGTGCTTCTTTAACACCGGATAATTTCTTGAAGTTAATGATTTTGATATGTTTCTTTTTGTTCATCACAACAAGGTAGAGAATACAGTAGAATGCAATCTGTTTCAGATGGTAAGACCGCACGACTGTAAATATCTGGCGTGGTGGTACTGTCCGCATTCTCCGTGTCCGAAATTCTCGCTTCATGATCCGCAAAGCAGTGATGATGTAACACTCCTCTTCTGAACCACGTGACAAATCCAGCACGTGCTGCTCGTACCCTGAGCTACAAACGCGCCACAGTATATCAGGTGGGCTATCATAGCGGGCAGCTGCTGGTTGATTGTTCGTAAACCACTTCAAAACGGCGTATCTAGGGCATTTCATTGCCCCGTTCCAATTTGTCGGATCAGGAACTGTGTCCATGGCTATTTCCAGACCTAAAAAGCAACATACAAAATTTAATTTAATTTTGCTTTAATTAACTTTTTGACGCTGAATTGTATGCTATTGAAAGTATTCACAAATAAATTACAGAGAGAAACTACAGTACTCTTTACAACACTTTTATCATGTTTAAAACTATAAACTTGTGTAGGTTTCTTGTTAAACTTTCTGACCATAACTATCTGCAAACTCCCAAGTTTGCCAGATCCACCTGATAGTCCAAAAATGAGTAATTTCGATGTATCTATACAAATTATGCACCCAAATCAATTGCACAACCTCTGGTATCTTGGCCGAGTATAATTGCAAACGACTCAGAGATAATAAAAGATTCAATATTAAATCATTTTTTTAAAAATTTTATCTTTTAAAGTTTACTTATTCCGGCATGTCTTTACATGAAGCACATACTAGATAAGCTTTTTTCAGCACAAACGCTTTTGTCAGCCCACTGCCAATGGGTCAACATAGCTGCCCCTTTTGCGGTTCAGTGTAAGGTACTGTAGCACAGTCACGTGGCTGTGTATCTGCGCTTCTGTAAACAATGGACAAAACTCATGTAGTGCTGTTAAATTTTATCTTTTAAAGTTTACTTATTCCGGCATATCTTTACATGAAGCACATTCTAGATATTTCAAGCGGTAGAAATGAAACGTGTTCCGTACTCTTATATTACCTGGTACTATGTCAACGTCGATTGTAGTTTCTACTGCGGCCCGCAACACCAAATTTTCGTCCCTAATGCAATGACGGAAGTGGGTGATGTAATCGTCTTTCTCTACCAGCTTTATTTCAATATTTATGGATGGTGAATTGATCCTAAACTTTCGTATAGAAAAGTCAAACCCTGCACGATATTTTGGTATATTGACTCTGTTTTCAACACTCCTAGCTGCCTTCATGATGATTGAATTGAGCACTTTTTCTTTCAGGTTTCTTGAGTTTAAAAATACCCTGTTCATCTCATCGTTGAATGAAAACACACCGTCTCTGTAAAGTGTTTGGTATCTCCGTTCGAAACTGCTTTGTGTGAAACCTTCAGCCACAAGATTGCCAAACTCTGGTAACGTCCAGTTTTCGTTATTTTTCAGATGCTGTACCTAAATAGTATAAATAATACAGAATTGACACCTTCCTCGTTAAATCTCTAAAAAGTATATGTCCATCTTTCAATTTGAACAGTAATATCAACTGTTCGAAATACTGCTTACTGACAAATTAACAAACAGCGGAGACTATGACCAGAAAACATTGATTTGGGGACTAATAATGAGCTAAATCACACTGGTTATATTATTTTAGACAGAATCAGTTGCTGCTAGCAGGGTAGGGGTTTATGCCTGTTACTTATTGTTCGATGTTGCAATTCACGTGTCGCTCTCCTCTGAATAACATGTTTAGCCTTTCACAACTGAATGTTAACTTAAACAGTCCATGATATGGTGGCTGATTTCTGCTATTTCAGTCTGGCGCCAACATGGCAAATAAAGCACGCCAACACGGCAAATAAAGCGCGCCAACACGGCAAATGATTTATTTGTCACACGCCAAAATCAAGAATTTGGCGTGTTGGTGTGTTGGCGCCCCGCACACACCAAATTCAAACGTGTCGTGTGAAGGCAGATATCAGCCCTCGTAGTATGGTGGTATATATTGAATTACTAAAATTCTAAGCTACCTTGAAATCAGCGCCTTCAATCTTGAACAATAACAGAGCATCAAATTCGTCTGCTTTTGATACCCTCAGCCCTTCTCTCGAGCTTCCTGTTGGAAAATGCACAAGAAAAGTCCGAGTCAAGAACCCAATTGTTCAAAATGTTAGTAAGTGACCAACAGTTAATCAACGCTTGGTTTAAGTTGGTTAAAGATTCGAACAATCGGGTCCCGGAGAAGGTCTAGCAAAATGGAACATATTAAGATAGTCGTACAAACTACAAAATTTACAAAAAAAGTTTGCTGTTGTTTGTTCTAAGTCAGTTTAGATAATCTACCACTGTCTACCGCTGTAGGATACTCTGTGGTACGGAAAGGGCACAGGTTTTCTTACATTTTTAATAAAAGTTTTTCTGTGACTGTGAATATAAGTTTTACGTATGGTATAATATTCGTTCCAGCGCTGTTCATTGTCTAATAAACAATGATTTGGTGTTTTAATGCGTAGTAATTAAAGTGACACTGCACATAGTGTGTTTTGGTGACAGTTTTATAAAAGCCACAGCAACCGATGCTGTGCATTTAGATACATCTGTTAAATTAATTAAAATGCCGCATTAGTATTTGAAATTGCTGCTTTAGAAATAAAAAAAATCGGACTAATAAAATAATTGTTCCTTTCTTCGCAGTGACCTCCCTTGTGTTGTTGTTGGTAGAGATTTCAGCAGTGGAAGGGAAGCAACTCCTGCATGCAGTTGTTTTTTTTAAGACTGCACCAGTCAAAATGGGAAAAGTAATATTTGGAAAGTTATTATTTCGTACTGGTAGCAGGAAGAGTTTGGTGTACAGTATTGGGTTAAAAGCTATTATTTCCTCTACCCTTTTTACGCACACATATTTCAGCTAGATTTTTACTTGAAAAAATGAGCATAATTCCACTTTAACTACGAAGGCCGGAGGCACGTCAGAGACAATGCCACAAATATTTGCATTGTCTCTGATATTTCTATCGGTTCTCGCGTTGTTTATGGCATAATATGATTTTATACTCTTTGTATATAGAAACAAACTTGTAAGTCGTTTTAGAATAATTAATATTTCTATTCCGAGCCTGTCCAATCTTACTTTACCAAAGCATTAAACATTACACATTCTTCATGATCACCTGTTACTTACTGTTTTAATAATAATGGACAGAAAATTAGCAAATTACCTTGTCTAACAAATTTATCAATGCAAAGTCCAGAATACAGCCTAGCCTCTTTCTTTATATTTTGCAGCAGCATCTCAAGGACTGAGTCTACAGCAGTTGTTGCGCGTTCCCAATCATCTGGCGCCAAGTCAAACTCTCCTGAAATTTAATTGGCATTAACTGACTGAATTTATTCGCTTTACAGATGAATACTTTTATATAAAAAAACACGTCTACATGACTGAGATTTTCATGATCACGAAAATTTCACTGTTGACTTGAGAAAGGACCGTAACAAAATCAATCAAGAGTTTTGTAACTTGTTAGTCAAAATAATCCGATCAGTGGTTGGCATGCAAAACTTAAAACAAGCTGCATTAGAGATGTGTAAACTTTACGTACTTAAATCTAAGGGTATTGTATCCAGTTCTTCTGTACCCCATTTGCTATCTGGTTTTCTCCACTGGTTGAAATTAACACCAATGTCTGACTTTAAAAAATTTGGTGATATTTCCCTGCCGGTGCTCACTGGTGCATTCTGAAATTTAGAAAAATAACGTTTAATCCATCAGAATGTGTCTAGAGAGCGATTCATATAAGTTGTAAGTCGAGGGTAAAATTAATACTACAGTACAGTAGTTCCAGTATTCAATCGATTCTCGGCTATAAAATGTAAAAACCAAAAAGAATACCTGGAATGTTGCGCTTCCGGACACAGTCAGAGTAGTGAAACGTGTGCCTGAAGATGTTGGACTGGATGGCGAAATGCCCGGGCGACTCTGGTCTTGTCCGAACATATATACACAACAGCATAAAATCGTGATAGTAATGATAACTGCGGTGACTGCAGTGATGACACCAGAATACTCGAGTGCTAGATCTACATACTTCATCATTTCTGAAAATAAATAACATGTTTTATATGCCAAGAGACATATACAGTAGAGTCTATGTGGCATTGTCCCTAATGTTGGATAATCGACAAATATTTTATCTACTAATGGGGCTAATATTTTACTTCCAGATTGTGCATTATAAATGGAAATAAATAGGCCCTAGATCTAGATTCTAGATCTCGAGATTCAAGAAAAAAAATGATTGTGCAAGTTTTTAAAAGCCTAGATCTATACAGTACAGTATACAATGTTCAAATAAAAGCACGCATTCAACATTGTATTAAGTTTTTAAAAGCCGAAAATAATCATTAATCTTACCGTGTAGCCTGATGAGATCCTTTTCGAAACTGCTCCCACTAGTCCCAGACATACTTTCTAATAGTGAATACAATTAAATCTATAGATAAGAAATCTAAGCCTCACATTGAAATGCCGTTTTCTTGCATATATTCTCTCCCGAGTACTGGCGGATCCCGACACGCGGAGGGCAGAGATCAGCATATACTTTCCCTACGGAAAGGTCATCGTGGGCTTACTGTTCTTGACAGCATCAGAACTACTTTCGTGTCAAATCGTACCTGGAACACTTTGTTATTTCCGAGATACGTTTTACGACGGTTTATATGTAGAAGATAGTCATATTATTCATAAACGTAAACTACGGTCTCATAATAAAGCAGAAACTTGGATATTTTTCAAGTTAATGTAATGGGAATTACATTTTTAGAAATGGTTCGAATTTTCAGGGGACGAAGTAACTGTTTAAGTTACGAAAATGACGTCACAGTTTCTCTTGATAAGTGACGTCACTGTGTAAACAAAAACAGTAAAAAAGTTAGTATGGGTGTCACTTTAATCAAGTAATTTGGACGTGCGTCAGGAGAATTTCTGTTTGGGATTTATTTGATTTTTTCACCACGTTAGTAAAGTACAGTTTTTGATGCGATCAAGCACTATATATTTAGCGTTAGAAATACATTCACAGTGGTAAATTTATGCGTGAACCTACCAAATTTCTACGCAAGGGGTTCAATGCAGGGAATTATATTTAACCAGCGAAGTTTTTATTTATCATAAGCGGTTTTCTCGTAAAAACTGCAGTGAAATCAAATAAGGTATTCAAGAAAAAGGATAGTTCCGCTCGGTTCCTTCTATCCCCCAGCTTTCCCTCTGGTCGGGAGTCGGGACAACCCAGTCCTCACCAGTAGGTCATGTAAGATCCTCGTAGTAAAAATGTATGAGTCACACACCGCTGCACACGGAAGAACTTGATTTTCGCGACAGATGGTAACTAGATGTGTAAAAGAAATAACACATGCCGCCATGCATGATTCATGATTTTTTCAACATGTTCAACAAATTCGGCACATAGAATATGTGCAAAATAAATAAAATATGTGTGTTCATGTCGGTCGATCACCTCTTTTTGCCTTAGAATATGAAGTTAGGTTCCGTCAGGGTTTTGTGGTTACAATGCTAGACAGCTTAATATTGAACAGACTGGGTTCATTTCTATTATTTATATGTGAACAAGAGGGCCATGACGGCCCTTCATCGCTCACCAAGATAACATTGGCCATTATAAAAGGTCAACAACAGGATCGTAGAAAACAAAGTAAAAGTAGAGCTCTACAGCGGTTGATATTATTATAATATACTGTAAAACCTGTGAATAAAGACCACTGACCGGAAGAAGCGAAAGCGGTCTTTGTTGACGTAATGGTGATTCCCCTATAAATGAATGATGAAGGATTGCGTCTGTGCTGGTCTTTATTCACATGATGGTCTTTATTCGGAGGTGGTCTTTAACACATGGTTGACTGTATACGTGTGAAGGATACGTGTTGTTTGTATAAAGTAAAAAAGCCATCAAATTCAAGGTCTTCGGTGAAATAGGCGCAAAAAATTATTGAAACTTGTTTATACTACCGTACACGTGCATGGTGCATGGCTGTAGCTTCGCAAGTTAGTAGCCTAGTAAGAGACAGGAATACAGCCTGAAAAGGTGGCAAAGCACATGAACACAATCGATTTTATTCAGTCTTTTATTTTTCCCATCCGGTTATATCTCAGCCGGAGCCATTTTTTCATTAAGAGTTTACGGAAAACCATAAGCATAGCGTGGTGTCCCACCCGTCCCGTTAGCGAAAGTAGATGCTTTTCTTGGGTTGTGGACTTGCAACAACCTAAAATGGCTGATATTAATTGTTTCCAAATCACGGCATATTTATGAAACGTGGGTTTAGTAGCAAAAACGTCATAAGAAACTATGAAAATATGCCGGCCTCGCTTCAGTTTTTTTTTTTAAATTTTGTAAACTGCACA